>OX376373.1:21892110-22623360 GCA_947369275.1 Nemotelus nigrinus
CATGGCTGAATTAAAATCATCGACCACACACTATCGCAGCCAGATCAAGAGAATGATTTATTTAATAGTGTAACAGTACTCGTACATGCGGAAAAAAAGCTAATTGACGTTCAATGCAAAATACTTAACTATAGCAATCAGTGTATCGTTCCTCCATATCCCAAATGTCCTGCGTTTTGACTCCAAGCTCTCTTCCATGGCTATAGCTTTTTAGCTTTATATATATGGTTCTTTCAACCGATAGCTAATTTGATTTTATTCTATTCAACTTTATAATGGAAACTTGTCTATGGTTCATTAATTCTTCAATGAGTTTTTGTACCTTTGAAAAAGGGTGCATTCAACTATATTTTGTTTTAAAGCTTGTTAGTGTTGCTTTTACTTGTTGCTACAGTTTGTTCATTCCAGGCGATATATCTCAATGTTACTCACCATAGAGTGACGAAAATAGAAAAGCATACGTATCATCAAAACCTTCTAATATTAATAATTGATATTTGTTTTGAATCTAATAGTGCGATTATATATTCATGCTTTGATTTCATTGACGGCCAACTGATTATGAGAGGCTATTGTCTGACACACTTTGAATTTATAATATCTTTCATATGCACGTATTGACGACAATCGGTTTTATTAGCTATTTTGTCCAAGCCTTTTTCGGCTGCAGAATACTTTATATTCCTAGAATGATTATTATATAAAAGCACAGTCAAATTAATGAATGACGATAGTAGCTCATAATTGACCCAACCAGCAACCAGCAGTAGTCCGCAAGATATTCATCATGATCAAACTGGTCAGTAGAGAAAAATTAAATTTAGACCATTGCAAAAGATAAAGTTTTTAATATAATTCCAGTGCTTACTTTTCGTTCTGGCTGTAGTCGGTTTCGCTTCGGCCAAACCTTTCTTCGCCTATAATCCATATGTGGCTTCGCCTGTTGCCGGCACTATAGTTGCTGCTCCTGCTGGATACGCAACATATTCGACACCATACGCTTTCGCAGATCCTTACACGGGAACTTATTTAAGTCCATTCGCAGCATCATATGGCACTCCAATAGTTTTCTAATAAATCAATAACTAATTTAAGTAAATTAATTGGATTATATTAGTCTAAACGATATGTAGCATCTCATATTTTATTATCCAAGTGAAAATAAAAGCGCACACAATTAGTTTTTGTGTTTTCGTTTCAAAGAAAGTGTTCCCATGTGTGTTGGTAGAATGTAAAGTGTGTATTCAAGTGCAAAAGAGCTCATTAAAATATATGTGAAAAATGCTTAGAAAAAATATTCGATTGCCCATGTGCTTGGTGTGGCGTGATATTATTCCGCTATTTTTTTTTTTAAGCAGGAAAAGTTGCTCATCGTGAGAGCTAATTTTAAGAATAAAACTTTCAGGTTAATTGTCGTACATAATTAAGCCAGTTAAAAAAACTTTGATAATTGGTCAGAACAGTTCCTGTTAAGTTTTTGAGACTTTTGTTGCATGTTTACTTTTTTCATACTGTCGGAGGGTTTTATTTGATGCTGATGGTAAACATTGTATTTTATTGTTCATTTGCAATCAACTGGAACTTTTCGATATAATTATTTCAATTACTGTTGCGTATCGCTGAATTAAAAGCATTCTCACCATCTAGTGCCGCTGAGAAAACGATGGCTCTGACCTGATGACATACGGCTTCAACGCATTCTTCTGCATCGATATTTTCATTATTGTAGACAACCAAAAATACTGGGTGCTTAATTTGAGAGGCCAGATGTATGGCGTTTATCAGATAGCCTAATACCACACTAGCTTCATCAAGATGCTCGTTTGCGTGATATAGGTAGGCAGAGTATTGTTTGTTGCGCCCATTGTGGGCTGATTTCAGTATACTCGCCCATTGTATTTTTCCAGTATACTCGTATTTTTCAAGACTGGATGTTTCCAATATCAATATTAAATAAAGTTTAGTTTTGCTATGAAACACAGGATAGGAGATTGTAAGATGCATGATAATGATCCTTAATGTCAAGGACAACATTTACAATCAGATATATACACTTGTGCTGTAATCTTATTTGCCAACCATGAGACAGCTTGATTGAGCTTTGCAGTCAACTTGATACTTCTCAATATTCGATGTACGAATACTGGCACGAGCAGTGCTATTTTGTTACCATCCAACTGTAGCTATATGTATAGTAGGAATTTTTTAATTACTGTAAACGCATGAGCTTATTTAATTTTCAAATCGCTTATTTTTTTAAGTAAATTAATAATCTGAGATTTGCAAGCATATAGGCTGAGTCAAAAACCTTGAAGTTGAGGCAAAAACTTTGACCTTGTCGATAAAATTTTAAAAACGTAAAAAAATTAAAAATCGAAAAAATTGAATTAGTTTAAATTTAAAGTTTTTTAACATCATGGAAACAATTTAAAATAAAAATATTTTATTTCAGAATAGGTTATGGCCGAAATTAGATAGGTTCGTCAAGAGCTTACACTTGATTGAAAATATCGTTTAAAATATAAACAGTAATATTATAAGTGTTTTCTGATCTAAAGCTTTCAATTATTACTTAAATTAGCTAAAAAAATTTGCGGAATGAAATAAAGTTTTACATCTTGAAGTTAAAATTCATAATACAAATTTCGGTGTTTTAAATTCACTTTTCACTATTGTCGTTGGTCGTAAAACGCTGTCAATATTCGCCTTTACAACTCAATATTGCGAAAAACTCTCTTAAAAGTTTTGTTGAGAAAGTCTAGTTTTCCCATTGTATAATCTGGGTTTTATTATAAAGCATAGCACATCGTTAAAAACTGGATAGTGTACTAAAAAATGAATAGTACTTAATGACTTTAGAACATGCTTCGCGACCCAAGAAAACCTGATTCGAACATTATAATCTAAAGAAAAATTCTCTTGCCTTTTTTGATTTTATTTGATTTTTTCCAGCTTTTAAAAAAAAATATAGGTTAAATGGTCTAATCTTAATCTAATTTAGGTACGTTAATTATAGAGCTTATTTGTAAAGTATTGACTTATACTACTTAAATACATTTAACGATCTATATTAATTAAATTTTCCTCTTCACCATCAAATGTATGTTTAAATGAACCTGAACAATGGTGATGCACAGTTTCCTTGGTCTGTGTTTAGTCTTCTATTCATTGGGGTTTTCTATATGTTCAGGCTTTTGTACGCATCCAGTTTTCGTACCTGCTTTACCTCTTTAATCACCTCCACGTTGTCCCATGTGATGTTGTGATCCTCCTCCAGGATGTGTTTCGCTACTGCTGATCGCACTAATGTTGCATTCCTTCTCCTCGCTGAAGCTGGTTCCCGCTTATGTTCCGTTAGTCTAACACCAACTAACCGTTTCGTTTGACCGATGTATATTTTGTCGCATTCTGGGCAGGTAATTTTATAAACTCCACATTTTTCGTTTTTATCCTTTTTGTCTTTCACGTTACATAGTTTAGTACCTAATTTTTTAGCTTTACTGGTTGGAACTGCTTTTATATCAAAACGTTCAAGAAGTTCCCGCACTTTTTTTAATTTTGACGAAAAAATAATTGGAACTCTTATGTTTGTTTTTCCTGTGTAAAGAGCGTCGTTAATAGATCACGCTGTGTTCTATCCTTTTTCTTTTTGACAAGATTTCCAATTACATTCTCGTCAAATTCATTTTTTCTCGCCGTATCTTTAATATATTTAACTTCTGATTTAAAACTTTCCTGATCCATGGGCACTGTTAATAGCCGGTGAGTCATCGAATTAAAGGGTGCCATTTTTGAGAATGCCAATGATCAGACGTGGAGGGTGTTGTTCTCTGAGTGTGTGCGGGCTTTCGGTAGATATTAAATCTAAGAAGACCTTCTTTCCTTATGACCATGAAATCCAAGAGGGGTAGTTTCTCATTCTTTTCGACTTCCATTGAAAATTTGATGTCCTTATATGCTTGGATCAACTTCTCCAAAGTTTCACCCAAAGCATCTTTTTTAACGATAGCTAGAATGTCGTCTACATATCTAAACCAAACCCGAGGAAGCAAAACTTCTTCATAAAGTTTCTTCTCCAGTCTGTCCATAAATATCTCACTCATAAGTAGGGATAAAGGATTTCCCATTGCATAACGTTTCATAGCTTTAAAGTATTGAAAGTAAAGTAGCTTTCATTCATGTAAACCGAAGCAAGTTTCAAAAAGTCTTTAGCCCTCTTCCTCCTCTCCGGAGAGCTATTCCTCTCTAATTGCCAGTCCTCAAAGAACGTGAGTGCTTGTTTTACCGGCACGCTTGGGAACAGAGCCTTGACATCAAATGATACAACTAGTTTATCTTCCTCTATTGTTGCCACTCTTCCAAGCCGCTATATTACCTCATCTTGATTTTTAACCGTTCTATTGTTAATCTTCCCTAAGGTCCTACACTCGCCTACAATCCACTTTGCGATTCTCCTTGTTGGAGCGTTTGGAGCGGTGAAAATTTCCCTAAGCTCACTTCTTTCCTTGTGTAGAGACCCGCAGCTTGTTCACCTATCCAATCGTCTCTTTATATACTGGTTAATTTATAAGAAGAATAACTCTTTAGGTCTTTGAAATAGTGTTACAGATTGAGGATCTCAATGTATGAATTTCAACTTTTTCTAATAAATAAAATTTTTTTTAACTCTCAAGCAAAATAATACTCGTAATAATAAAGAGATTTGGTTCAGAAATTATAGATGTTCTATGTGAAGTGTTCTTTTCTTTATTACAATCTTAAGTACAAAGTAAACATTAGATGTCAAGTTTTCTAATTTTTCTCTTTGGAATCTATATATATATAAATATATTCAAATTTTTGAACAGGTTTTGATATTTTAAGGGTAATCTGCAACCTGTCTCTATAAGAACGATAGGATTTATTCTTTAGAAAAATTTGGATTACCTTGAAGCTCATATATATCCAAAATGTCTCTAGAATCAGCCTTTAATGCATAATATGTTTATTTAAATGTCATATAACCAGTCGACACAAATATATGGTTTAGCAATTCTTTACACGGTAAGTGTAGAATATCATCTTACACAGTTTCTGACGGAAGAATAAACAGAGTAACTAATAATTTGCTTTTGACCAACTTGACTCGAAACTGCTTTTAATTGACTTAAGGGGTTACATAGGTCCTGAAGGAAAAATTTTTTTTTTCAAAAAATTGTATTTTTACACATAGAAAAGTTTAACGTTTCAAGAATTTGTAATAAAACTATCAGCTAAACATATTGATAATCCTACAGTTCCTACAGTTTTCCTCTTCCAGCATTTTTTTTTGCGGTAGGCAGAATATTTCGGTGCAGGTTCACCTGAAATTACAAATTCAAAAATTTTCTTATAGTTTATACCCTTGGCTCCTGATCGAAGGAAGGAATTTTCAATCGGTCGACTCGTTCTTGTTTTGTACGAAAAAAATGTTTTAAAAACGATGAGAATCGGAAAAATGCTAAAAAAATATGAAACGAAAATACGTTCAAACTTATTTCAAAACTTTAAGTATCATTTTTTTTGTCAATTCCTTCGTTCAATCACAAGCCAAGGGTATAAACTATAAGAACATTTTTGATATCAAATGAACCTCCACCGAAATACTCTGCCTACCGAAAAAAAATAGGCTAGAAGAGGAAAACTGCAGGAAAATCGACAATTTTCAATATATTTAACCAAAATATTTTTTTCAAACTTCTTGAAATACTAAACTTTTTTATGTGTAAATTTCAAATAAAATAGATTTTTGGTTTTTAAAATAAATTTTTTTGAAAAAGTTATTTTTTTTTCTTTCAAGACCTATGTAACCCCTTAACAGGTTTGGAGTAGTGAAAATTTTCAAAACAAGGATTTTTATAATTTCATTATTTCGAAGCAAAAGAATAAAGTTTTATCTGAATGTTTCAAGTAAATGCTGCGAATAGTTTTCTAGATATCCGAGTGAAGGGCTTTCTGAAAAAAACTGATTTTAAAATGAAATGAAAACACTCTGGAATGCTAAATACGACGTAGCCAACAGCCAATCGATATCCTAAAAGCTTCCACATTTGGAGAATAAATTTTATATGGTCCAACAATAGATGACTCGGTGTAAGTAATTAAACAATTAGTATTTTTGTACTTAAATCTAGTGTAAAACTTTACATAATTATGTTTTGAAAGTCGGTGACCATTGTAGTTCAAAAACCACTAAAGCGATTAGAATCTATGCAACTAGTGTCAGATTGAAGGAAATTCTTTTTTAATGAAACATATTTTTTATAAGCAACAAACTAGTGCCTTTTTCTTGCCGTGAGCAAATTATCGGAGGCCAACACTTTATTTATTTTGAGAAAAAAAATGGGAAAAAGCTTCGGTCAAGCACTAGATTGTTTTTACTTGATTGATTTTAGATGGATCGGTAAAATGTTATGATGCTTACCGCAATGCACGACTTGTGGAGCAATAAATATTTTAAAGGAAACATAATATAAAAACATTATGTTATTGGTTTTACAGAATAAATTAATCTACTGTCGCTGCCTATCCTTAACCTCTTAAACTGTAAATGAAAACAAAGTGGACATACATTTCTAAAATAATCGCTTCTATTCAATGCTACATGAATATTTTAAGTTAAAAGCATGCTGAGCTTCAATGATGCATATTCAAGACATATCTTACTCCCGGATTCATTACGAACACTTAACTACTAAATTTATGACAACAAATGCGACTGTACACATATATCCATTAAAAATGAAGGTAAAAACCAAGAAATCAAATTTTAGTTACTTGTTTTAGTGTTTTTGTCAACACTCTGAAATAAGTATCAGTAATCATACCTAAGCTATCAAACGCTACCTTTGCCATAAAATATGAATTATCTCCCTTTAATACGTGCATCGTAAAACTTAACAAAATATATGTACATACCAGCCATTACATGGTCATGGGTCAGACATACATAATTAATAAAACAAAAGCATACGCATATACAATCCACCAATAAACAAAGTACTATTTACATACAAGTACAAACGTACTTACATAGTTAGCAATCTTTTGTTTTACGTTGAAATAAACACGACAACAATGCTTAAGACTTGATACAATTTAAAGTGGTGCGTTGGAGGTAAGTTTCTGATGCGTTTTGAATACACAATACTGAAATTTAGATCAGCTGGCTTTGATTCGATCAATGGTCATTGAAAATTCCAGGTCATTTAATCAGAAAAAATATAAGTAATTGACACTTCAATGAAAAATGAAAATACTAGAGCTCCAACCACCACGAAAACAACTCAGCGATGATAACTATATAAAAGGCAGCTGATTTTCTGTAGATCATCACACTCATCTCCAACTACTT
This sequence comes from Nemotelus nigrinus, assembly GCA_947369275.1. Classification (NCBI taxonomy): domain Eukaryota; kingdom Metazoa; phylum Arthropoda; class Insecta; order Diptera; family Stratiomyidae; genus Nemotelus; species Nemotelus nigrinus. The sequence goes on from OX376373.1 coordinate 21,899,483, forward strand.
CAACAAGTTATTCGAAAGAAAACTTTACTTCCATTCAACATGTTCAAATTGGTAAGTGTTTATTATTTGTCTACCTCGTTGAGGTTCTAATATCCTTTTCATTTTCAGTGCGCTCTCATCGTCTTGGCTCTTGCCAGCTTTGCCATGGCTAAGCCACTCCTGGCCTATTCCTCATACATTGCTGCTCCAGCTACCAGTGCTTATACTGCCTATACACCATCAGCTTATGCTGCCTACACTGCTCCTTTGGCCTACTCATCTCCTTACTCGGCAGCTTACGTTAGCCCATATGCAGCGGCATACACTGCTCCGCTAGTTTTTTAAAGAACCTGTTTTCAAACAAATAACCGACGCCATATAGTGCAATAATAAACTTGACTAGTATATTTAACCGAAGCAATGATCTGAAAATAAAAAATATAGTAAATTTCAGAAATAAAAGATTTGTTTATAATGTCATGTCGATCTAGTTCATCTTTTTCGTATATAATATGCAGGTTTGTCGACAAAATCGCTTTCCCCTCGTGTTGTTAATAATTTGATAGTTGTAGGTGTGTGTTTTGAATACAGTGCATCTTATGCTTAAGGATAAAGCTCAAACATATATATCAAGTGGTGTCCTGCATTCGATGATGTGATGCTTTTCAGATGAAATCCGTAAATAATTAATGTTCGTAGAAAAAACCATAGAAGATACATTATCAATAACCTCGCTGCCCCAATAAGTGTTTCTAATTTCTTGTTAAAATTGAGTATTTTAACTTGCAAACCATTCTTTGAATACTACAACCCTCGCTTTAGATAAACCTCGCTTTAGATAAAAAAAAGAGTATTCATAATTTTACTGATTTTCAAAGAAAATTTTTTTATTTCATTTTATTTATTATCCAAACAAGGTATACATTTAATACATACATAAAATACTATAAATGAATAAAACACTAAAAAAAAGTAAGGTGCGAACAAATAGCGCATAAATAATGAAGTTAGGGAATAAATAAGTTTGAAATAGATAATAAATAAAAAACAATTAAACAAATGAATAACAATTAAAAAAAATAATTACAAAAAGCTTAAAAATTACGGTATACAAATGGCTTGGATAAGGAAGGATTTGAAGGTTAGTTTGGAAACTGTTGGAGAATAAAGGTTGTTAAGTCATTGAAAATCTGACAGCATCTATTTACTGACTCATTAGCTGCATATATGGTGGAATGTGGATATTCCGTAAAGCAAACTATTGGTCCTACTGTTCTTTACGAGGATATTTATAACCATTTTACTATTCAGAAATTCAACTCTAATAACGCCTCTAATGACGTCAAATGTGAATCAGGTCGATATCACACGGGAAAGAATTTTGTCGTAGTGGAAGGTGAAACGAAGTTTCCCATCCAGGATAACACCGAGATCGACAACGCTATCAACGCGAGTTAATAAGTTGTAGCGAGAAAGTAAGTATTCTGCGTAACCATGTATTTACGGCTAAAACTTATCATTTGGCACTTATCAATATTTCATAATAATGCTCAATAATGCACCACTGAACAAGTGAGTCAAGCTTGGATTGAAGAAAAAGTGCGTCCGATTGAGATTGAATGGCGTGGTAGAGTTTGAGATCGTCTGCATAAAGTAGGTGAGGTATGTTTGACAGGACGTCAAATAGATCGGATATGAATATGTTAAAGAGAAGTGGAGTAAGATGGCTGCCTTGTGGTACACCAGAGGTAGCAAATATATTTTGTTTCATAAAACTCCTCGAAATTTTATGAATTAGATTCGATTGTGGAGGTAGGAACTGAGTCAGCTAAGTAAAAATCCAAAAAATCCGAATTCGTGTAGTTGTAGGATTAATATAGAATAGTCAACTCCGTCAAAAGCTTAGCTAAAGTCGTGTAGATTGCTTCAATTTGATAGCTTTTTCAGAACGTTCGAAAATTAATATCAGAATGGTTTTGATCATCGTTATATATTTAACTTTCTATTTAACTTCTTTAAACAGTATTTTCATCCGAATTGCGCAATTTGATCGAGCTAAAATTCTCAGAAGATATTCGTATGTATGAGTGGAAGACTTTTATGATTCACAATGATTCAATTTGAACTTTTTGACGATATCGGTCATTATATTAAAATTCTGGTTGTTATGTCTTTATAAGCAATATATTTCAAAAAAATATAGAAAATAAATAATACTGGCTTTCATTTGCCTGATTATGATAAAATTTTTGGAATTTTTTGCATAATACGAGTGTAAAGTGCTTAGAAATAGCCAAAATAAATTTGCAATTGTTCGAGTTTCCATAGCTTCCCACAGAATTATCGCATCATTATGAAATTTACAGGATAAACTGATGGGCAAAAGAAATACACTTGTATGCGTAATTTTATCGCTTCAACAGGCCAAAAAATAGGAAACCTTTGAATCAAAGATCCACGTCAAAAATGTCTGCTTTTTAGAAAAATATCTGATAAAAGCTGTGGTGTCATCTTGAAAAAGCGCTCAGCAAAATAAAAGCATGTTGCCCTATAACTTCCGATGCAAGCCACAAATTAAAGCAACATTCACACAGTAGATGGATCTAAGGATAAGTCAAGTTTGCTGGAAACTTGGTTGAATAAAAATTATAAATTAAATAAGAGAAACTTGCATTCGATTTTCAAATGATAATGAGCTTGAAGTGAAAATAAACAATCAGTATTTTAGAGTCGAACATTTTACCCTGATACTCCCTCCACTCCTACAACTTTTCACACAGTCATCAGACTGCCATAAAATTTGGTCTGAAAGAGGCCATTTAAAAATTTGACATCCTCCTTTTATTTATGGATGCAGTCATCACAATAAAATGAAACTCATACTGTAGGTAATGTAGGCTGAACTTGACCGGTTTTTAGTTCTAAAACAAAACTAGGGTTACAGCTGAGATGATTTTGGTGCTAAAATTGCTATAAATTTATTTTTAAGCTGTTATCATTAAGCAATAAACGTGAATAAAATGTGTTTAAATTTTGAAAATTTGAAGTCAATTGCGGACAGCAACTCTAAAAATTTATCTGTCATTCTAACTTTTAATGTAAACTTGACATACTAAGCAGATCTGAACATGAATCAAGTTTGATAGCTCTTTTCTGTGGTACGGATAAAGTGTCACCAGCATAGGACTTTTTCTTAGTTGTGAATCTGAAAACGCTACCAATCAATTGTTTTATAATAAGCACTATACGATAGATATAGCCAACGAAATTTTAGGCCCCAACATGTTTAAGGAAATAAATTTTCTTTCTGGTAAATATAACACCCACAAGATGGTCGTGACGATTGACAATGTTTTTGTGAGCAACCCTAGTCATCAGGCTGAGTTGTTTGCATTAACATTCCAATCTCAGTTAAATGCTGTTCTGCCTGACGGTTCTGCTCCTAAAAGCCAAATGGTAAGAGAAGACGTCAGTCGCTTCATCGATACACACCACGAGCCACTATTATAAATCCTTTGGATGACCCGCAAAATGCAAATGACCAGTTCCACTTTCTTAATAGAGGATACTTGGTGCAACTGCTGCGCGGTATAAAAAGCAAGAAGTCTTCTGGGCATGATGGAATGTCTAATTTCATTATTAAACATCTACCACTCTCTATGCTCAGAGCTCTCTCCATTGTATTTAACAATGCCCTGAACAATGGTTACTTTTCTGGCTCATGAAAAGTAGCCAAGATTATTCCCATCCATAAAAAGGGCAAAAGTAAAGCGGCCAGCAATTTCCGCCCAATTTCTCTGCTCCCAAATCTGGGAAAGATTTTTGAGATAATTTGGCTGGAAAAGATAAAAGAACATTGTGAGCTTACGCAGGTGATTCCTGACTACCAATTTGGCTTCACGCACAGTCATGCGCCATCTCATACCTGCACGATCAAATCGTGTCTCACTTGAATGAGGAGTACAATCCAACAGTAGTGTGTGCTTAAGATATCGAGAAGGCTTTCGATTCCATATGGCACGAAGGTCTTCTGTTTAAGTTGATCAAGTTTGGATTCCCGGAAGAGGTGATAGAACTCGCAGCAAGCTTTCTTACCAACAGGCAATACTATGTCAGCGTTAATGGAGCAGATTCTCTCAAAGGACCTGTGACGTTAGGAGTGCCCAAAATTCTGCAATATGCCGATGACACGCTCTTATTCGCGTCGAGCTAAGATCCGTTCAAAGCAGCGAGGAGCCTGGAATACTACTTGGCAGAATTAAGTCTTTGCTTTGATGAATGGGGCATCAAACCAAATAGCAGTAAGTATCGGGGATCGCAAACATTTCGCAACAAGACTAAAAAACTCACTGTCTCGTTCGGAACTTCTAAAATCACGAATTTCTAAAACTTAATCCTTACGTGCGGCGTAAAATCAAAGCTGCCAAATTCGCATTTCAACGCATCAGACATCTTTTCGCCAAAAAGATGGGTATGACCACCAAAGCTAAATCCATTTGCTATAAATCCATTTGCTATAAGACCCTGATAAGACCCTATCCTGACTAATGCTTCCCCATCCTGGATGACCTGTTCAAAGACTGTCATGGCTGAAGCGGAGATATTCGAAATAAGAATCCTCCGCTTCTGCACTGGTTGGTTCTACAGCCAGCTAACTAAAAAGTGCCCGAAGAACTTTCTCCTCTATTAGGAGTAGGGACCGAAGCCACTTAAGGACCGGGTTGTAGAATTAACAACAAGATTCTACGGAAAAACTGACGGTCATGAAAGCGGACTGCTTCGGTCAATAGGGAAAGTCAGCGTGTCAACGGCAGCTCATGGATGCGCTATTTAGCTATGTAGGCCTTCCGTCGAACAGAAGGGGTTAGATGTAAGACCTAGGTTAAGTTTTAGGTCTAATTAGGTTAGGTTAGCTATAATTAGGTATAGGTTAGAACTTAATTGTAGTGTAAAGTAGACTTTTAGTCAAGTATTGCCCAGGTAGCCCCAGTACTTGTACAAGCTGGAAAGTATTATTAGTGTGTAAAATAAAAATTGTTTAAGAAAAAATATATATAAAAAAAAACCACAAGAGCTAGCAGGCGATAATAGTACAGCAGCTAGACTTTAAGTTATCATAGCTAACTATACTTCAAGCTAGGTTAAGAATTTACAACTAAAATGAATTAAAATCTTCTCAATCAATCCAACAAAACTTAATTTTTTCTATAATTTGAGCTGTTTTTGGGTGGCAGCTCTCACCATCTTTTCATGTCTATAACTTTTGATCCAGCCATAACATTAAAACGAAATTCGCAGATGAGTTGGCCTCAATATTAAACAGATTCGTTATACTTTTGTTTCAGTGCTGGTGAAGAGCTGCCAGCACTTGTCATTGTGTCGTTTTCATATGCTTTCATATAAAAAACACTTTAGAATGGAACTGTTTGAGTTTCTAGCATCTAAATTTTTTCAGGCCGTGACTCCAAAAGTATCTCTGCTCCTGAAACTTTCGCTGACCGAATCAGACACCAAATTTAAAAATTTGGTCACCTGTGCACTGCATCTCGTATGATAATCTGATCGTCAATCCAAGAATTTATTTAGTAAACATTTCAATCATATTCAATATGAAGCGAAATATACATACTCATTTTCTTTGCTCTTCTTCGAAAACAGGTCAATCATTATTTTTCGGATATATACTCCAGAAAATTTAATTTATTGAAAGCTTTATTTCTTTCGGAGATCACAACAGAATGTAATGAAAAAATTAAAGCTTCTTAGATTCATACGAAATTATATAACCTTTGTTACCTTTAAATAAAAATGCGAAGAGAAAATGATTTTTTTTTTATAACTCAGTTAAAAAATTTTTACATCGGGGGAATGGACTTTGAATTCAAATAAACATTAAATAGTATCTGGCAAATGAATTCTATTTTATTTAAGATCTTTGAAATGCTCTTGCGATCAAAGTCATTGTAATAATAATAGAAATTTTATTCATTACATTGTACATATATAACTTAACTAAAAGGCAATCTAACATAAAAGAACTTATACTTAGCGGCTAGCCTATTTTGGCCTGCTGGCTCTTATTGGATTTTTATTTTAATTGTTTTTTATCATTCATTTATTTTGCGATTTACACTTATTAATTATTACCCAGGTAGTACAATACCTGGGGTTGACTTAGCAATATAGTACTTACCAAAATCATTGTAAAAATTCAATCCATTTATGTTTATTTTAAATGGCTTTCAACTTCTGCTTAGGTACCAGTAAAGCTAATTGTATGCCACCGGTAAGAGATAACCAGCTAAATAAAATCTATCAATCATTGTTTTTATTTTAAAATTTAATATATTTTAGTGTCAGCATAAAAAGTGGCAAAAATCAGCCCTATATGCTACCATCCTGTCTACTATCAGCTCACATATGCGAGCAACATTGTTGAAAATATTACTTTATACAAATATTCACCGAATTTTATCAAGAGTATTCCTATTGCATATTAAATATGACCAAATCAAGACGAACTTTTATCTAAACGATTGTCAACGATTCTTTGTTTGGCTTTGCATGATTTGCCAAAGAATTACATATGTGATTGAATGAAGATATTTTGACATTGATCTATTACAACAAACTCTGAACTTGAAACCATTACCACGAAAACATACTTATGGCAACGAGAATAGCCAGCAAACAAAACTAGCAGCGAACGAATTAAAGATTTTGATTCGTAGCTTTTACAGGAAGATAAGTAAAAACTAACATATGATTCATAAACCATAATAAAATTTTACTTACATTTTTTTCATCAATTATACGCCTATTCACGCCTACAGTCATCCACTACGCATAGAGTATTGATTAGTCCAATAACGACTATAAATCTCGATTTCTTGCGCAACGGTACTCAGTGTAATACTACGATAAGTTGCGAATTGTTTGTAGTCAAGTGCCAAATTAAGCAATCGGTTAATGCTGGACACCATTTAATCGATTCAGAGTTAGTTATGCTACATGGAATATTAATCAGTGTGAACGCAACAATAGCACTTTGATATACTTCACCTATAAAAAGCAGTAGAGAATAGGAAAACAGTATCACAACTCGCCCAATCTTCATCGAAGAAGCACAAACAACTTACAAAACATCAAAATGTTCAAATTCGTAAGTTTCGACCCTTTTAAGGATATTCTCATTACTAGACTGGAACTCGGCTAACTAATTGTTCATTAATTTCATTCATTTCAGGCCGCTGTTTGCTTGATGCTCGTCGCTTGCGTTGCCGCTAAGCCAGGACTCGCACCTTTTGCCGCTGCCTATTCTGCTCCAATTGCTGCCGCCTACACCGCTCCAGTAGCTGCATACAGCGCTCCGTTTGTCGCTCCATATGCAAGCAGCTACAATGCTCACAGCATCACCCACTCTGCTGCATTCCCAGCTGCTTATGCTGCCCCAGTTGCCGCTGCCTACACCGCTCCAGTGGCTGCAGCATACTCTGCTCCCCTAGCTGCCGGTTATGCCGCTCCATTTGCCGCCGCTTACACAGCTCCACTAGCCGCTGCCTACTCGTCCCCGTTGGCCGCTGCCTACTCGGCGTCGTTCGCCGCTCCCGTAGTTGGTGCTGCTCCAGCTCGCGTTTTCCTCAAGTAGACGATCATCGAACTTAGGCAAATTTGGATGCATTTTGACTAAGTGCTTTGCTTTTGTAAATAAATTTCTCAGCTCCATTAGAAACAAGAATTTTTGATTACAATTAAAATTTGATTGAGACGAATTTGTGTTCGATAGGGTTTGATACAGTTTTCGATGGTGAGCTATTCAAATAAAATTTGAAATTTTTATCGAAGTTTATATTTCAGACATTTTTGTATCAGACTCCATAAAAACAGAAGTTATATTTGTGCTCGGTTCGGCTCCTATATTTCAGTCACTAAACCATTACATTCAGATTTGGGACTAATTAGATGCGTCCATCCAGAAAATAAACTAAACTAACTTAAATTGGAAATGTTTTTGCGGGATGATTAAAATTGAAAAATTTTTTATTTACATAGAAAATTTTAATCTACATTGAAAATTCGATTTTTGACAAAGTGTTTTCGAAAGCATGCACTGATTCTCATCAGACACCAGCTCACAGTGCATACTAGACTGATGTGACCACTTGCAGTTGGAAATCATTACATTTTTATTCATGCACTGAAAGAAAAATCTTGGTAAAATCAACAATTTTCCTTAGTTGTTTTTGCGTCAACTACGGGCTATAGTTAAAACAACCATAAAAAAATAGTTGATTACTTTTATGCACCATGACGCATGGTTGATAAACAACGTCCGTGGTGCAAAAAAAATAAGCAACCACAAACAATGGTATTCCAACAATGTACATAGTACGAAATAACTATAGCCCATTTTGGTGTGTTCCGGCAGGGTTAGTTCTAGAAACGTACAACCCGGGCATTTGTCCGGGGCGGTAAACGTAAAGGGTTTAATAAAATCCTACTGTTTTGCCAAAAGACTAAAAAAAATTTTAGCAGCCCATAATTCTTAATGTTTTTCAAAACAGCCATATAAAAGCGGCACAAATAATTAAGTAAGAAAAAAAGCTAGGTCAGAGCATATACACTGTATGCGCTCACTGTTTCGGCGCTGCACTGCATCGCAATGCGTGTCCTTTACATGCATGCATTAATTGCACAAAAGGCGTCATACAGCGTAATATAAAGGCTTCACAGCATAACATGAATATGAATTATATCGAACAGCAAACCGAACACAATTTTGCCATGTAGCATATGAAACTTCTATGATAGAATAGGAGTATGAGCATGAGGAGTATGAAAAATCAACAGTTTTCCTTAGTTGTTTTTGCATCAACTAGGGCTATAGTTAAAACAACCATAAGAAAATTGTTGATTACTTTTATGCACCATGACGCGTGGTTGATAAACAACAAAAAAATTTCATTCGGAGCATGAAAAACGTCCAAATGTTGATACCATTCTACTTTGCGTAGAATAATTCCAAAGACGTTGCTCACTGAATTACGTTTGTTGAAATCAACTATTGCAAAGCAGTTTAAGTACCATAAAAACTGTTGATAATTCGAAACCTTGAAGTTTTGAGTGAATTGATGAATATTTTTCTATTGATCAACTAATTTTCGTGGTTATGAAACAATTAAAACAGTTGATTTCATGAACGTTGCGATATTTTTTGTATAACCAGAGCCAACTACTTTTATATCGTTAAATTAACTATATTAACATAGTAAAATAACTATTTTCCGTAGTTCGTTTAACGATTTTGAATGAATCGTTGCAATACTATTAAAAATAGTTGAACCAACCAAGAGTTTTTCTTTCAGTGTGCTAGTTGTGACAAATTTTAAAATCTCCGACTTATATCCATCGATATAATTTTACTTAGTAAAGGTAATTGAATTTGATCACGGTTCCCTTTTTGTCTATAAATCAGCATGGACAACGTATATCGTCTCTAAAGCTTATCAAAGCCGAGCATATTGAAACGGGAAACTCGATCGTTTTTGCGGAATCAGCTTCCGAAAGTAGAATCAAATTGGAAATGTTTTTGCGGGATGATTAAAATTGAAAAAAATTTTATTTACATAGAACATTTTAATCTACATTGAAAATTCTATTTTTGACAAAGTGGTTGTAGCAGTAGCAGATTTTTACAGCTGGCTTCGTTTTGTGGTGGGGGTACATTTGGGAAAAGTACAAAAACGCACTGATGCAATTTCCTGTAAGCAGACTCCAGAAATGTCAGTTCGTAGATGGCAAAATATATTAGAATGAAAGCCCAAATTAGAATTCTGAAAGGAAAACGCATTTTGTTTAATTTTACAGTTGCTGATGATGGCGAATAATCAAGTGATGATATTGTTCTGGCTTAAATACTTGCAAACTTCCCACAAATGCTCTAATCAGTGTTGCACATGATGAGAAGAGGATTATTATCGTCACTTATATTCAAACCATTATTCCCGTTTATACGGAGTGCAAGTTTGAAATGAACTATAGATTAACCAGTGAGGTTTTTCAATGTCTCAAAACGTGGCTTGAAGAAAATCAAGTGTTTTTGTTGTTTTGTAGATTGGCTTTTGAACAATTTGTAGCTACGTAATGCGCACATGCATGCTACCTTAGCTATTTTCTGGCTATCCTCCAGACTGCGGGCAGCAAATAGCTGTTACTAAAGCGCTATTCTGAAATCTTGGACAGCCTGACTGTCAAATAGCAAGCATAAAAAACAGCTATTTCGTACCATTGGATAGCCAGATCAGTTAAATTACCAGCTACAGCTGCTATATCAAGAGTATTGAACTATATTCCGCTTTCACTGCAATTTTGCACAAAAAATATTTTCATTCGCTCGCTCATTTGAATTATATATGCATTTCAAAATCTCGCGACAAGCTCATCTTACTCGATTTGACAAACTGCAGCAAAATGCCCAAGCTCAGTTTGGCTGTACTTTTCTACAATTTGTTGCAAGAGGGGAAGCGATCATAGGTCTGTTCCCGTACTTCAGCAAACTGCAGCAGTAACAGAATTTGGCAGCTGGCTTCTTTTTACAGCATAATTTGGCTTGTATTTGGCTTGCAGCAAAAGTACGAAAACGACTTGCTGCGAATCTATTTTAATATATTACAATAGATTCAGGTACGCGAACAGACCTAGTGTTTGGGTAAGAAGGGCGCGTAACTGTTAAAAATAGCAATCTAAAATTACAATTTCTGAAACTCAAAACTACTAGCTTTGGTAAACTTAAAAGAAAGTATGGCACGTTGCGTTAATCAAAAAAGTATATCAAATAGAGCTAACAACCACCAACTAACTGCCCTACTAAGCATAAACGTTCTATCTACACTACATTTTAGTACTTTCGAGATATTCACTGATTTGTGTTTTGATTTGTACTGGAGATATATGGAGAGTATATTTTTCAATATTGATTTTCACATACTTTCACAAGGATAGGTTTTTCAACTTTTGTAGAATGATGTAATAGAGTATGTTGTTTTGAATCCGGTGTTAACTTAAAAATGGAAAAAATGCAGATAGAACGTTCAATAAAATCACATGTTCGACACTTTGGTCTACAGACCTAGAAAATTAATGTCACACGCTCGCGAATCTGATCGTCAAAGTGTTAAAATATTTAAAAACAAAAGAATAGAAAAATAATTTCTTAGGTTCCACAAGTTATTTGGAGCCGATTACGTAAAAAAAACTTGTCGTCGAGTGCATAAAAACCTTTTATTACCCGAACTTATTATCTAGCAATAATAATAGCTTCAGTGAAAATTTACAGTGAAAATTTACAGGCAGGCCAGCTGTAAACTGGGGTTTCGATTGGCAATTAACCCTGCCATATCCGATGGCAACAATTGTCAATTTATGGTATACCATCTGATGCTTGGGCAAAACTCCGCGTGTACGATAAATCCATTTTTTTGATAAGCGAGTGGAATTTTAGATGTAGGTAAAGCTATTATATGATTTGCTGGGGTACGAAGGGGGATGGGGTGGAAGTCATTAAAAAAAGTCCGCCGATCATCAATAGGCAGTTTCATTTGATACTCATCGTTGAAAAAATATATCTTGCAAAAATAACAAGTATTTAATTTTATTCTTCGAAATTTGCGTATCATCATTCGACTTTTTCGCAATTTCCCACCATTCCATGTTCTGTAAGCTATTTTGATTACTCAATATCAATAGCATCAGACATAAAGCGGCGCCTAAGATAAGAGTCCTGAAAAATTATGATTTTTTATCGCTTAGCATCAAACTTGACATCTACAACGCATTTATTTTGTCAAACGTCTCTTATGGATCAGTTTTGTTGAAACAAACATCGAAACAAAGGATTTACCTGATCGGAAGACTAATCACTATAAGGCTATCAAGACTATATTCAAAATGCCAACTTCAACTCCAAGTTCACATGTGTATCGTGAAACAGGACCACTAAGCATACAACAAATAATGTGTCTTGAACAAGGAAACCTAATATTTAAGATACTTAACAAAAATCTCAAATGGCCAGATGTTATAAGAAATGTTGGAGAAATAACTCAGACAGCCGAGAGATCGGCAAACAACCTTGCAATAGGACAGGATCGGCGAACAACCTTGCTAGGACAGATCGCTTGAAAATGGATCCTGTGCGACAGTCTTTGGCTTATTGCAATACCTTACCTGAGAATATAAGAAAATCTGCAAATTTGGTTAAGTTTAAGGAAAATCTACGATCATTCTTTACAAACAGATAATGCCACTAACCAGAGTTTTTTCTAAACTTTTTTTTGGACACAAGTATTGACGACAAGAAATAGGCAATCTTATCTGAACACAGTAGTATATACAGAAGTGCTTTCTCTTATAACAATATATAATTGTCTGGAAGTACGAATATGTTGAGGAGTTTTGATGCACATGGACCGTGCATTTTGATTGAATGATGGGGAGAGTGGAAGGGAGGCGGTAAAAAAAGGTTTTAAAATCCCTGATAATTCAGAATTCCTACATTTTCTTATAAGAAACGGAGCATGACCACGGTTCAATGCCATTTTGTCAAAATATTGCCAGGCAGATGGCCAAGCAAATGGCATACCATATTGCGTACCATTTATGGCATTCCATTAAATATGGCATACCATAGGCTGCCTCCACTAGCAATTTTAAATGGTATGCCATGGGAAATTGCTAGATTGCTAGTGGAGGCAGCCTGTAAGTAAGTTTATATACCATGTAAAAATAGTTGATGCAGTTGATTCGTAGTCAGTTGATCCATTCTATTTCCCTTCGGAAATATTCGGAATCCATTACATTTGATTGGCCCTCATAACATCTGAATGCCAAACGAATGCTAGAAGACTGCAGTCTATCAGCAGAAGATCAACAGACATTTAGATGAATAACATAGGATTTCTTGAGTTTTAAGGTTGCTCAACTATTAACTTTCTGAAATACGTATGCAGATGAACAGCTGATAATGCAAAACTGTACCCAACCATATCCAACATAAATTTGAACGAATCAAATTTTAATCGAATTCAAAACCACTCGTTTCTAATGGAGCTGAGAAATTTATTTACAAAAGCAAAGCACTTAGTCAAAATGCATTCAAATTTGCCTAAGTTCGATGATCGTCTACTTGAGGAAAACGCGAGCTGGAGCAGCACCAACTACGGGAGCGGCGAACGGCGCCGAGTAGGCAGCGGCGAACGGCGACGAATAGGCAGCGGCTAATGGAGTCGAGTAAGCGGCGGCGTATGGAGCGGCATAAGCGGCAGCTAGTGGAGCAGAGTATGCTGCAGCCACTGGAGCGGTGTAGGCAGCGGCAACTGGGGCAGCATAAGCAGCTGGGAATGCAGCAGAATGGGTGATGCTGTGAGCATTGTAGCTGCTTGCATATGGAGCGACAAAGGGAGCGCTGTATGCAGCTACTGGAGCGGTGTAGGCGGCAGCAATTGGAGCAGAATAGGCAGCGGCAAAAGGTGCGAGTCCTGGCTTAGCGGCAACGCAAGCGACGAGCATCAAGCAAACAGCGGCCTGAAATCAATGAAATTAATGAATAATTAGTTAGCCGAGTTCTAGTCTAGTAATGAGTATATCCTTAAAAGGGTCAAAACTTACGAATTTGAACATTTTGATGGTTTGTAAGTTGTTTGTGCTTCTTCGATGAAGATTGGGCGAGTTATGATACAGTTTTCGTATCCACTACTGCTTTTTATAGGTGAAGTATTTCAAAGTGCGATTGTTGCGTTCGAACTGTTTAATATGCGTGGTCGACTATTGTCGCGCGCAATGGTTTGAATACCTTCCCAAGACGTTCATTTCATAATTGATTGAAATGTATGTTGTAATTCGGAAAACAAACTCATTTCAATTGTAAGTAGAGTAAGGTAAATCATTTGGCTGCATTAATGCGCTGTACGGTCATTGGTGTTAAGAAGCGAAGTTCAAATATAATTCAACTTCATCAGAATGATAAATAGTGTAGATTTAGATACAAATTTGTATACAAACTATTTTGCATCTTTTTTTCTGTTTTATGTTTCGAAAAATGCCTAGAAGATTACTTTCTCCGTAACTTTGTTTGAAAGTCATCTTAAATTTTCGTTTCAAACTGAAATTGCAACTTTAGAAAAGATTTCATGAAATTATTTTTAATTTTATCTTGTGTTAAATTTTACACATTCAAAACAAATTATTGAATTCATCGAATTTATTCAAAAATAATTTCCTAAATTTTCCCGTTAAGTGTTTGCCGTATATTTTTAAGTCTCGATGTTTGCCTTTGTTTTTGATTCTTTTTTTGATATCGATTTTTGAATTTGCGATAAGAATACAGTTTTGCAAGCCAAAAAATTTTTAGAAAGATTTACTCTCAATTAATTAAGAAAAGAAAAGAAAAGTAGATAGTTATAGCTTTTTTATGTCAATCTATCAGACCTTCTTCATGTTATCAGACCAACATCATGAATACAATCTCTATCTAGAGAATGGTTTTGTGACAATGTTCGATTGCGCAAGCGATCATGTTTATAGATAATTATATATTTTTTCATGTTATATTCTTCTAGACTATTTGATAAGAAAAGAAAAGATACATATATTTGATACAGACTATTCTGCACAGTAGTACATACTTTTAAGATTTCGGTGAAAAGCTAGATATGTTTTATTATATTAATATTCTTTTTCGATATTTTGAGTTTTTCTTTTTAACTTTCAATGGACATATCTTAAAATTAACACTCCAGTCCAACCAAATATCAATTCAATATTTTCTTTCTGAAAAACATACGACAAAGAACTTTTATTACACTCATTGAATTTTAACTTGTAAAAATATTTAAATGACTTTACCGCAATGCTATTGACTTTTCCCCATTTCTAAATAAGATGCTACATCAATAAAAACGATTTCGAGCTTAACCGAAATAAAGAACAATTCTGTTACAAAAATAAAACTTCAAGGTGCAATGTACTTTATTGTGAAGCCACATACGAAAATAACACTGCTTTGAAATACAAGCACGTCCTGAATTCGATTTCCTGTTGAGCCTTGCGAGGAGCTCCGTTCAACATAAGCTTAGACTAATACAATGCATGAAACCATCCATTACTGTCGAAATGATAACATGAATTTCGTTCGGCATTTATTGGATAGAAAAGTTAAGAGCAAGGTAATAACCCCTTGTTGAAGCCTTAGACAGCTCAAGAAGAAGAAGCGGTTTTATTGCCGGCAACATCTTATCTATAAGGTTCGCTAAAGGTGAAGTGAGGTCAGAGTTATTTGTGAATTGTGCCTATCCTGGTGATTTTCTTATCAATACCGGTGAGAGCTTATTGCAGACATTTGAATAGATGAGAGAGATTTACAAAGCAATTACATATTAAGTAGATGTGTGGAAAATTTCATGGTTTCGTGAAGTCTCGAGCCGTGTTGCTACCATCTGCAAACCCTTCAACGGCTTTATTTTGAATTTAAAATGTTTGAAATCGAAGACTTGGAAGTGCATTGTGTTAAGACAAATGCAATACACGTGTCACTATTAATTCGCATGTCAGCTTTATCTGATTAATATTCAATCATTTTTTCCAGGAATATTCATGCAACAGTTGTCAGTAGGATATTCAACAAGTTTCTTCTTCTTCTTCTCTTCCGGGTGACTCCTGATGGTCACATGTCGGAGGATTTCTAATTAATTACTCGTGTCAAAGGCTTGACTATACGAAAAACAGGAAAAAAACATAAAGCAAAGACCAACAACAGGAACCAGACATAGGACTAAACTCCAGCATGTACCATCATGCGATAAGTAAGTCACGTTCTTTTGAGATTCGATTTTTGACCTTTGTTGCCGATGACGTTTTATAATCATCAAATTATCTGTAAAAACAATGTTCTAAAAATAGAAATCGTA
This sequence comes from Nemotelus nigrinus, assembly GCA_947369275.1. Classification (NCBI taxonomy): domain Eukaryota; kingdom Metazoa; phylum Arthropoda; class Insecta; order Diptera; family Stratiomyidae; genus Nemotelus; species Nemotelus nigrinus. The sequence continues at coordinate 21,915,424 of OX376373.1, forward strand.
ACATTAGCTCTGTAGTGTGCTAATTATCTTTCCTCGTATAAATAGAAATCATCTGATTGTACGGAATGAAAATCAATATGTTTTGGTGTGTTTTCATATGCATTGCAGGCATTGAACCGCTTCGATGCAGAAGATCGGCTTTTGTAATTGATTTATATTTCTGCTGACCGAAGCCAAGGGTCAAATTTTCGAAGGTGACCATTAATCACTGTCAAAGCTACTATAAAAGGAGGCTTTCTGTGTACTTATTGCTGCAGTTAAGCTGACTGAGTTTGGGTTTTCGGAAAAAAGGGTCTGGTAGAAACTGAGTTGCTTGCAATGGATATATTGTGCTCATTCATTCATCTTGAGAAATGAAATTGTGTTTACGCATTTAATTTCTCTCGTGTAGATATGAGTAACAGATGGAAAACGTATAATTATAACAAGGATAACAAAAATGAGAATACTGTTTCATTTCAAAACAACCAAATCAAAAACGAAAGATAAATAAGTGCAAAAATGAGAAGGGAGTAAATACTTGGTATTATACACGATGTTTTTCATCATGAAGAAATAGATTAACTATTTGCTATTTTCAAAAATTTTACCTTTAAATAAGATGTGCTAGCATAAAAGCTAAGTAGCAGATTTAGATTAGCAATGATTGTTTTCGTGAAAGTTTTCTTCGAAATTTGCGTATCATCATTCGACTTTTTCGCAATTTCCCACCATTCCATGTTCTGTAAGCTATTTTGATTACTCAATATCAATAGCATCAGACATAAAGCGGCGCCTAAGATAAGAGTCCTGAAAAATTATGATTTTTTATCGCTTAGCATCAAACTTGACATCTACAACGCATTTATTTTGTCAAACGTCTCTTATGGATCAGTTTTGTTGAAACAAACATCGAAACAAAGGATTTACCTGATCGGAAGACTAATCACTATAAGGCTATCAAGACTATATTCAAAATGCCAACTTCAACTCCAAGTTCACATGTGTATCGTGAAACAGGACCACTAAGCATACAACAAATAATGTGTCTTGAACAAGGAAACCTAATATTTAAGATACTTAACAAAAATCTCAAATGGCCAGATGTTATAAGAAATGTTGGAGAAATAACTCAGACAGCCGAGAGATCGGCAAACAACCTTGCAATAGGACAGGATCGGCGAACAACCTTGCTAGGACAGATCGCTTGAAAATGGATCCTGTGCGACAGTCTTTGGCTTATTGCAATACCTTACCTGAGAATATAAGAAAATCTGCAAATTTGGTTAAGTTTAAGGAAAATCTACGATCATTCTTTACAAACAGATAATGCCACTAACCAGAGTTTTTTCTAAACTTTTTTTTGGACACAAGTATTGACGACAAGAAATAGGCAATCTTATCTGAACACAGTAGTATATACAGAAGTGCTTTCTCTTATAACAATATATAATTGTCTGGAAGTACGAATATGTTGAGGAGTTTTGATGCACATGGACCGTGCATTTTGATTGAATGATGGGGAGAGTGGAAGGGAGGCGGTAAAAAAAGGTTTTAAAATCCCTGATAATTCAGAATTCCTACATTTTCTTATAAGAAACGGAGCATGACCACGGTTCAATGCCATTTTGTCAAAATATTGCCAGGCAGATGGCCAAGCAAATGGCATACCATATTGCGTACCATTTATGGCATTCCATTAAATATGGCATACCATAGGCTGCCTCCACTAGCAATTTTAAATGGTATGCCATGGGAAATTGCTAGATTGCTAGTGGAGGCAGCCTGTAAGTAAGTTTATATACCATGTAAAAATAGTTGATGCAGTTGATTCGTAGTCAGTTGATCCATTCTATTTCCCTTCGGAAATATTCGGAATCCATTACATTTGATTGGCCCTCATAACATCTGAATGCCAAACGAATGCTAGAAGACTGCAGTCTATCAGCAGAAGATCAACAGACATTTAGATGAATAACATAGGATTTCTTGAGTTTTAAGGTTGCTCAACTATTAACTTTCTGAAATACGTATGCAGATGAACAGCTGATAATGCAAAACTGTACCCAACCATATCCAACATAAATTTGAACGAATCAAATTTTAATCGAATTCAAAACCACTCGTTTCTAATGGAGCTGAGAAATTTATTTACAAAAGCAAAGCACTTAGTCAAAATGCATTCAAATTTGCCTAAGTTCGATGATCGTCTACTTGAGGAAAACGCGAGCTGGAGCAGCACCAACTACGGGAGCGGCGAACGGCGCCGAGTAGGCAGCGGCGAACGGCGACGAATAGGCAGCGGCTAATGGAGTCGAGTAAGCGGCGGCGTATGGAGCGGCATAAGCGGCAGCTAGTGGAGCAGAGTATGCTGCAGCCACTGGAGCGGTGTAGGCAGCGGCAACTGGGGCAGCATAAGCAGCTGGGAATGCAGCAGAATGGGTGATGCTGTGAGCATTGTAGCTGCTTGCATATGGAGCGACAAAGGGAGCGCTGTATGCAGCTACTGGAGCGGTGTAGGCGGCAGCAATTGGAGCAGAATAGGCAGCGGCAAAAGGTGCGAGTCCTGGCTTAGCGGCAACGCAAGCGACGAGCATCAAGCAAACAGCGGCCTGAAATCAATGAAATTAATGAATAATTAGTTAGCCGAGTTCTAGTCTAGTAATGAGTATATCCTTAAAAGGGTCAAAACTTACGAATTTGAACATTTTGATGGTTTGTAAGTTGTTTGTGCTTCTTCGATGAAGATTGGGCGAGTTATGATACAGTTTTCGTATCCACTACTGCTTTTTATAGGTGAAGTATTTCAAAGTGCGATTGTTGCGTTCGAACTGTTTAATATGCGTGGTCGACTATTGTCGCGCGCAATGGTTTGAATACCTTCCCAAGACGTTCATTTCATAATTGATTGAAATGTATGTTGTAATTCGGAAAACAAACTCATTTCAATTGTAAGTAGAGTAAGGTAAATCATTTGGCTGCATTAATGCGCTGTACGGTCATTGGTGTTAAGAAGCGAAGTTCAAATATAATTCAACTTCATCAGAATGATAAATAGTGTAGATTTAGATACAAATTTGTATACAAACTATTTTGCATCTTTTTTTCTGTTTTATGTTTCGAAAAATGCCTAGAAGATTACTTTCTCCGTAACTTTGTTTGAAAGTCATCTTAAATTTTCGTTTCAAACTGAAATTGCAACTTTAGAAAAGATTTCATGAAATTATTTTTAATTTTATCTTGTGTTAAATTTTACACATTCAAAACAAATTATTGAATTCATCGAATTTATTCAAAAATAATTTCCTAAATTTTCCCGTTAAGTGTTTGCCGTATATTTTTAAGTCTCGATGTTTGCCTTTGTTTTTGATTCTTTTTTTGATATCGATTTTTGAATTTGCGATAAGAATACAGTTTTGCAAGCCAAAAAATTTTTAGAAAGATTTACTCTCAATTAATTAAGAAAAGAAAAGAAAAGTAGATAGTTATAGCTTTTTTATGTCAATCTATCAGACCTTCTTCATGTTATCAGACCAACATCATGAATACAATCTCTATCTAGAGAATGGTTTTGTGACAATGTTCGATTGCGCAAGCGATCATGTTTATAGATAATTATATATTTTTTCATGTTATATTCTTCTAGACTATTTGATAAGAAAAGAAAAGATACATATATTTGATACAGACTATTCTGCACAGTAGTACATACTTTTAAGATTTCGGTGAAAAGCTAGATATGTTTTATTATATTAATATTCTTTTTCGATATTTTGAGTTTTTCTTTTTAACTTTCAATGGACATATCTTAAAATTAACACTCCAGTCCAACCAAATATCAATTCAATATTTTCTTTCTGAAAAACATACGACAAAGAACTTTTATTACACTCATTGAATTTTAACTTGTAAAAATATTTAAATGACTTTACCGCAATGCTATTGACTTTTCCCCATTTCTAAATAAGATGCTACATCAATAAAAACGATTTCGAGCTTAACCGAAATAAAGAACAATTCTGTTACAAAAATAAAACTTCAAGGTGCAATGTACTTTATTGTGAAGCCACATACGAAAATAACACTGCTTTGAAATACAAGCACGTCCTGAATTCGATTTCCTGTTGAGCCTTGCGAGGAGCTCCGTTCAACATAAGCTTAGACTAATACAATGCATGAAACCATCCATTACTGTCGAAATGATAACATGAATTTCGTTCGGCATTTATTGGATAGAAAAGTTAAGAGCAAGGTAATAACCCCTTGTTGAAGCCTTAGACAGCTCAAGAAGAAGAAGCGGTTTTATTGCCGGCAACATCTTATCTATAAGGTTCGCTAAAGGTGAAGTGAGGTCAGAGTTATTTGTGAATTGTGCCTATCCTGGTGATTTTCTTATCAATACCGGTGAGAGCTTATTGCAGACATTTGAATAGATGAGAGAGATTTACAAAGCAATTACATATTAAGTAGATGTGTGGAAAATTTCATGGTTTCGTGAAGTCTCGAGCCGTGTTGCTACCATCTGCAAACCCTTCAACGGCTTTATTTTGAATTTAAAATGTTTGAAATCGAAGACTTGGAAGTGCATTGTGTTAAGACAAATGCAATACACGTGTCACTATTAATTCGCATGTCAGCTTTATCTGATTAATATTCAATCATTTTTTCCAGGAATATTCATGCAACAGTTGTCAGTAGGATATTCAACAAGTTTCTTCTTCTTCTTCTCTTCCGGGTGACTCCTGATGGTCACATGTCGGAGGATTTCTAATTAATTACTCGTGTCAAAGGCTTGACTATACGAAAAACAGGAAAAAAACATAAAGCAAAGACCAACAACAGGAACCAGACATAGGACTAAACTCCAGCATGTACCATCATGCGATAAGTAAGTCACGTTCTTTTGAGATTCGATTTTTGACCTTTGTTGCCGATGACGTTTTATAATCATCAAATTATCTGTAAAAACAATGTTCTAAAAATAGAAATCGTAACATTAGCTCTGTAGTGTGCTAATTATCTTTCCTCGTATAAATAGAAATCATCTGATTGTACGGAATGAAAATCAATATGTTTTGGTGTGTTTTCATATGCATTGCAGGCATTGAACCGCTTCGATGCAGAAGATCGGCTTTTGTAATTGATTTATATTTCTGCTGACCGAAGCCAAGGGTCAAATTTTCGAAGGTGACCATTAATCACTGTCAAAGCTACTATAAAAGGAGGCTTTCTGTGTACTTATTGCTGCAGTTAAGCTGACTGAGTTTGGGTTTTCGGAAAAAAGGGTCTGGTAGAAACTGAGTTGCTTGCAATGGATATATTGTGCTCATTCATTCATCTTGAGAAATGAAATTGTGTTTACGCATTTAATTTCTCTCGTGTAGATATGAGTAACAGATGGAAAACGTATAATTATAACAAGGATAACAAAAATGAGAATACTGTTTCATTTCAAAACAACCAAATCAAAAACGAAAGATAAATAAGTGCAAAAATGAGAAGGGAGTAAATACTTGGTATTATACACGATGTTTTTCATCATGAAGAAATAGATTAACTATTTGCTATTTTCAAAAATTTTACCTTTAAATAAGATGTGCTAGCATAAAAGCTAAGTAGCAGATTTAGATTAGCAATGATTGTTTTCGTGAAAGTTTGACAAATAGGATATCTGAAATAAAAATCCAATTCTATATTCAAAGGCTTGACTATACGAAAAACAGGAAAAAAACATTGTCTATACGAAAATCAATAATCGTTTTATCAATAATAGTCCTATACACATACTTTCTTCAAATTTTAACCTTGAATTATATTATCAATCTGAATCTAAAACAATATGCAACTTGGCTTCCTTTTAGTAAACTAACACTTTTGATACTTCACCAGAGGCCAAATCTGCTGAACAAGCCTCAAATCTCAGTTGGTGGATCCCAAGCCAGTAAATCTAATTAACGTGCTTGCATCATGAAAACACAGACAAGTATAGAGTGGTGCATCATGTAAGCAAAGAATAACATGATTGCATCATATAATTAGCTTGCTTTAATCATGCAAACATAGCTCCAGGATGTAAACATAGTTTTATTATGTAAACAAAGTTAAGTATACGGTAGCGCCCAACGTGGGTAGTAATAAAAATATATTAATTTCTACCGCTGCAAGTCAATTCCATCAAAGCTTAAATTCTGTTGTATCTTGAATGAATTGAATACTGTTTAAACTTTCTGCAGACAAAATTAGACACTTTTCAACATAAATTGGACTCAGAATGCAAGGCAAAGCATAATTATTTATTCTCACTGCTTGCCATTCCAATCATCTTATTTTTATCTTAAGCTTAAAATCATCTTATTTTTTATTATTTTTATTCATTTGAAGAAAAGCTGATTCACATTTATAAAATATAATAAACCTTTGCATCAATTAATGCAAAGTAGTCTTTTTTGGAAATATTTTGAATGTTGCTTGTAATCTAACTATTCCTCAGTGCTCTCGTTCTTTATATTTAATGTGATTGATCTTATGAATACAGAACGTATTGACCTGGATCGCTTTAGCGTGAGATTACTTAGCTTTATGTTAAAGGTTGTTGAACGGGTTGTTACCTTTACTAATTAATAGTAATTTCCAAACCTTCATTACAAGCTGAGATTATATGAGTGGCAGATTAGGGTGAGCTTTGCTGATGAGAATGGGCAAAAAACCTAGTAGTCTATTAGTTTGATAGTAGAACGAAGAGAAAGGAACATACCGTACGTAATCCACATTTTGAGTAACTTTCGGTAGTTGTTATTTGGTCTTAATTGTTAATTGATTTCGGTGTTGCTGTGTTGTTTATGATGACATTTGTTACCTTCTTGAATTTTCATTGTTAATTGCCAGTTGGTCTTATGATCAATTGTTGGATGAGTGCTATCGTTTATAGTGCTGTTTGAAGCAATGTCGAATGTAGGCTGATGTATAAGTGTCGATGTTTTTGATCATTGTGTCGCAGTGTAGTTTTGTGTAGCCTAAAAATAAGTCACAATATTGATATACTGTGACAAGGTTTCACTCTACAACTTCATTTGTTTTTGGTTTCTCTCAAATCCGGTTTTTAATTATTTCAAGTGCTATTAAATTTGACAACGATCAAACTCTCAACATACTAATTACTGTTATACAAAACTGTTCTTCAGCTTAGGCTTAAACGAAGTTGAGTTATAGAATAATATTATCAGAAAAAAAATTATCATCCAATAGGCTACAGTTTTAAAGACTAGGCATTCTTTTGAAAGCAAAACACCATACATGTACTACTTCAGGTGTATCTTTCCAAAGCTCGCAAGTATAACTGACTTATTGAAGAAGGAATGATAAATTGCAGAGTTTAAATGAACATAGTCGAATACATCCACGCTAAATACACGCTGCTAACATTAGTTTGCATTCAAGTAAATCCCAAAAATGTGTCAGTAACAGAAAGTAACGAAATGAAATATCATGCAATGCCTCTTAACAGAAGGTTGACTAGAAAATATGACATTAAATTAACAATAAGCAGTTGGAGTCAGTCAGTGATTGTGGTACGGTGTGGTCAAAGTGCTGAGCGTATCTTCTTAATCGTTGACGGGCGTCACCAAACGCTGCGTGGCAGTTGTATCTTTAATTATTTTTCCGTGTTACAGATGACTGCATTTTACTGCATCACTATTTGTGTGGATTTCTCAACAATGCGTAATATCGCCTGGACTGATAGATTTTGGATTTTGACGCTGTAGCAAAGTCCTCTAGGGAGGATGTTGGCAACACCACTTCTTCAACGCCGGACGAACAGCAGTTACTTATGAAAAAGAACATGCTTGCCTTTACCAGAAAAGTGAAAAAAAAATTGGCAAAATTGAGTGAAATCCTGAGAAGACATTCAAGATAATTTTATAGGAGAAATTCTGACAGCATATAAAATATCTTTTAATATCAACCAAGACGCCACAAATGACGAATCGAGCTCCGAAAACCATGACAAATTGGATAATTCATCGATAGAACAGATGCATGTCGCCAACTCCGATGGAACTCCCGACAATTATGTTTTTTAGTTCTAACGCTACTGATAATGATTCAAATGGGAAAACATTTTTCTGGAGACGCCATCAGTTGATGCGTCTAATAGTTTATGTTTTGATGTTGGTGCATCTAGGAAAAGGAATTTCTCTCGTTCCACCAGTCATTCTCCTCCTGCTTATAAAAGAGAGTGTATAATAAACGATTTAATACGATAACAGTTTATTACATAAAAGTGTAAAATACAAAATAAACTATTTATTCAGGATGTTCCAGGGACCCTTGAGTGCTGCCTGAGAACGCTGATAATAGAGTTATCCTATCGTACTCGATGCCTCGTATTTATAGGATTTGGCATATGCGCGTCGGATCGTATGCAGTGTGGTGAATATGGGCGTCTGCAGGGTGGTGAATATGGGTGTCAGTAGCGTTCCAAAAATTGGTCGTGCAAAGTGGTGTTATAGAGTGCTTATAAAAGAGTCCCTGCAACTCACAAAATTCAAAATGTCATTTGACGTGCTTGTATTTCTAACTTTCCCCCAACGGCAATAAACTGCATAAAGAAAACTACTTCTTGGCCTCGGTCTGGTACGTGTCAAGTCCCTACTAAAATCGTAACCACATCTTTAGCCCCACCGGGCTTTTCTTGAAATCTTACACCCCAAAAAGAGAAAGGAAACACGAGTACCTTCCATAGTTTGTTTCAAGTTAAACTTGAAAAGTTTTAAATCCAATCTATTGGAAGTTTGCTCCGCCAATAATGATCTAATCCCCAGTTTTGAGGTCAAGCCGAATAATCTTACTGAAACTTCTCTCCTTCCAAAAAGTATGGAAAATCAAGGTCATCTTTTTAAGCACCTTAAAGACCTTGCTTTATCTTCATCCCTGCTGTTTTTTTAAAAAGTAAGCCTTCTTCTAATGGCAATTCATCCGTTTTACGATGAGTAATATATATTACATGAGCTTAAAGAAATCATTCAAAATAAAGTTGTATCTCTAAGAGGCTCTCTAGCTCTGCTGCGAAGAAAGAAAATAAAACCCTTGGAAGCTATTTATTGCAACTTGCACCTGATACTGAACAAATCACAGTCATGAATATTAATTTCCTACTCCACCACAGAGTCCACTGGGAGCGCCTGCAAAAGCAGAACGTGACCTAATGCTTCAACTGCCAACGCTTCGGTCATGTAGCACGTAACTGTGCCCTTGAAGTACGCTGTGTAAAGTGCGACAAACAGCACTCTACTAAAGACTGTTCTTCTCCCTCGGGCCCCCTGAAGTTTATTGTGTGAACTACAAAACTGAAAGTCCCCCAGCCAGCTACCGTGAATATCCAGCTGCTAAAGAAGTAGAAAAGAAACGAAAACCTCTGCAGATTGCCAAGAAAATAGTTTGAAAGGGTGTCTCCTTTGCAAATGTCGTTAAAACATCATCCACTAGGAGCCAACCGGAGCGTCCTAAAGCTCCACTGTTGTTTGACCCCCAAGCTATCAAATATTCAGCTTAGACAATTATGTTTTCAGAATGCGAAAACATCTTCGACTGCAACCTTATAACCCTTGTCACAAAGGTCGAGAACTTCGTCCAAAATTTAGAACACTGCACTCTCTTAGTGAAAAACGAATTGCATACTCTATACAAAGCTCTGTGGTATCAATAAGATCTTTTAGACTTGGTTCTCTTAACAGCTGAAAGAAAGCTGCTCTCTTGTTCCTGTTTACAAAAGGAACCTTATCCAAGAATACTTAAATTCTGTGAGGTCTGATATACTCTTTGTATGCGAATCAAAACTTAAACGCAGTGTTACACATAAGGACATGTCGGATGAAGTAGGCGATAGAAAACGCGGCATTAAAAATGTTGCATTAAAACCCAAAACCACGACATAAGCAATCTTAGGTGCGTGGAGTCAACCTCAATCTATATTAGCCTTAATGGAGATAGCATTGTCTTCGTTAGCATTGTCTTCGTTATATACCAATCCCACACTTTTCCTCTTCTGAATTCATTGATGACCTCAATCACATACTGTCGTCAACAGCCAACTTCGACCATTTCATCATTGTTGGTTATTTCAATACGAGGCACCCAAATTAGGAAAATACTGTAAGAAACTCTTTGTAACTGTAAGCAGCTCTTCAAAGATGGCTACATACCAAACAGTTAGAGCTTCGACTCGTTCCTCCACCCGAGCCAACTTTCAGGAGGTCTGGTAGCGTAATTGACTTCTTTTTTGTTTCGTTTAAACTCCTAAATATACTGCCTCAATTCGGTTCATATGGTTGTTTTGTATTTGAGGCGAAATCTGATCATATGCTGGTACAAACGACTCGCCGGAGAAAACTGGGTCTCCCATTTTTAGCCTCCGCACCTCAGCTTTTTATTCCTTACTTTCAAACAGGCTGTTTGGGGCTAAACTACGAAACTTAGCCATCGGTCCTGACAAAAATCTCTCTCTCTCTCTCTCTCTCTCTCTCTCTCTCTGAAATTGACCAGGCCATCTTCAATATTAATTAAGTCCTGCACTCCTCTATCTCTCCTCTAACATCCAAGAACTTCGTAAACTAAAACATTCCAGAGGAAGGTTTTACACAACCCAAGGATGGCAACAATGAAGCTCCAGCGATTTATCGATGATCTCTGTCGCACTACGCCAAATGCGGAATAAAAGCCAACACAAGGAAAAGCAAATTTATTGCGTTAAAGCGCCCGCGTCAACCATCTTCCCAAAGAACAAGGTCGATTAGAAATCTAAAGCTTAGCATAAGAGGCCACTCTATTGAATCGTCCAAAAGCGTCAAATACCTGGGGCTAATATTTGGCTCTTTTCTATTCTTAAGCCAACACATAGAAATGGCCCTAAGCAAAGCCTCTAAAGCATACGGAATGCTGTGTACTCTCTTCCAAATATCAGCTCCTACTTCTAAAATGGTTAGAATCCTCATCTACACCACTCTCATACGGCTAATAATTCTTTATGGTGGGCAGCTCCCGTAACTAAGCGATATTCAGTAAAAGTATTTGAACAAAAAATCTTTCGTCAATGCACGGGTCTTTATAGAAGTGAGCCTCGAAAAAACTTTTTCAACAAAGTATTGTATGCATCAGCAGGAATTGATCGAATACAATAAGCTATAATCTGTCATGCCCGAAAAACTCGAGGAAGAGGTCTCAACCAAGTGTTCAGGATAATTCGCTCTGCGTATGAATAACCTCAATTTCGCTCTTACTATCAGCTCAAGTTAAGTCTTCCCTGGAATGATTTGGCTCCCTAGACAGTTCCACGAATAGAAAAACATAATAAATAAATCTTTTAAAATATTTATGTTTTCTAAATTTAACCATATTTTATAACAGAACAAGTTTTTTTATGAACTCAGAATGTACGCAAATATGCACACTCCGTTGGCTTAATATTTATTTATAGTAGCTTGTAGGTTAGCTGTAAGTACTCATCAATTATAATTTGTATGACATTTAACAATAAACTTATTTTAAATCACAATCAGCAGTTATAAATCATACTCAGTTTCGAATGGATAAGCATCTCAATCACAAGTTAGCCCTCTCTCGGTTCTAAAGTGCTTATTCATAAAAATGTTTTGAAGTCGATTTATACTTTTGACTAGCTACTCGCGGGAGCGGCTATTATACAGAACAATCATTATACAGAGCACAAAGCCAGGACCATAAGAAATATCACTGAAGCTCCGTGGTAATTTTGTACCACTTTTCTTCACAAAGCCCTGTGAATCAAAGCTTCTGCAGAACAAGTCGAAAATCATTGTTTTTTGACGAGTAGTAATATTGGTGATTGAAAAGAACTAAGTCAATAAATCTCTTTTCTGATATACAGGACATTCAATTAGCGCAGACTTTTTTTTAACTTAAATAACAATTTTTCCGGAGGCAAGCAATAATTATATTTAATTTCATCATAAAAAAGAATAAATATACAAAATATTCGTTTGATTGATTAGTTTGGGTGAATAATTTTATTCGCATCTAAATCCGGGTTCTAAGCATTCCACAATCACACATTTGTTTCTTTTACAATCCATAAATACAATTATAAATATTAAAAATATATCCATAAACAAGCTGACTTACATGTCTGAATAAACAACCATTACGCAGTCCATACAACAATAGATGAATTGACAGTTATAACTTATTGAAAATAATATGGAACGGATGAGCTATAAGGAAAACCAGTAAATGGTGCGGAATATGGTACGTATGGAGCAGAGTATTCGCTTAAATAAGGGTTGGCTAAATACGGACTACTTGTAAATGGGAACGATGGGTAGTTTGATGAATAGTACGGGCTAGAAAAACTTGAAGTGAGCGGCGTGGAATAGCTTCCAGCAAAAGGTGTTGAGAATGGCTGAAGTGATGAGTAAGTTCCAGCGCCGAAATGAGTATTCATTCCAAAGGAACGAAATCCAAGCGTCAATTTGGTAGTGACGGCGAATAGCAGGAACAATATCTGCAAAGCAAAAATATATTATTTTCAAGATTTTAGCATAAATAATATACGCACCAGTTTCAACATTTCAATGAATTTTTTCACAACTTTTCAATGGCGAACTTACTATGATTGTTACTCAACATAAAAGTGAATTACTTCTTCTGTTTACTTGTCATTTTATAGAGGATTTTTACTTTCTATTGGTACTTTTTTTATTATTCAAAATGCATGCTGCACCGCTGCTGATTCACAAACTGGCCATGGTAATTGGCAGCCATTAATCATTGCAATCAAAGTGTTAAAAATGTAGCTGTTTATTCGATAACTATAGAAAAAGAAATACTAAGCTAGCGGTAAAACTTTCATTCCAGATGTTGGACTGCGTCAGCGAAGAATAACTAAAGGAAAAAGAAAATTTCATTTAAAATTACTATGTAGCAGTAATGTTTTTGAGGTATGTGTCTTGGCAGTTTGTTTTGTGTTGCTTGTCTATTTTTTGCAGTGTGGTTTCGTTTGTCGGTTTCTCTAATTCACTGACAACCAAGAAAATCATGCAGACCAATGTAGATGTACTTGAACTTAAAAAATAGTAGTACTAGTGCTTAAAAATAACAGCTTACAGCTTAGTAATTTGGCTTGCACCAAGAGTACAAAATGACTTGCTGCGAATCTATTTTAATAAATTATAATAGATTCAGGTACGCCAACAGACCTATTATAACCTTTACCACAAACTAATAACCTTTACGAGTTAATGATATCGCCAGATATATAGCATTTCCCAGCTAAAAAACCCCTTTTCCCGAATGAAAAAAACTTAATCTTACATGAAAAAATCCTTTTCCCAAGTGAAGAAATCAATATTCCAAGTGAAATAAATCTATTTCCAAATGAAAAAATCCTTTTCTCAAATGAAAAAAACCTATTCCTATACGAAAAAATCTTTATTTCAATTTAAAAGAAATCTTAGTTCATTAGAAGTAATTTAATATATGATTGAACACCTCAATAATACGAGTATAAACAATTACATTAATACTAAACACTAATACTTATAAGTATATTCAAACGATTAATGTTGCTGGGCAACCCATAAGTCGCTGTCGGAAATTTTACAAATATGCCCGAAACATAATTTATAGCATCGGATAAGTAGTGGCTCCTCAGAGGAGGCAATGGAGGCAGTGCCTCCTCGGTAAAATTTACATAATAGGTATGCTAAATTAATCAATAAATAAAAATAATATTTAAATTCATAACAAAACCAGCATTGTGCTCCCAAGTCTCCACTGTTTTTGAATTTATGCAAATGTAAACATTTAAATCATTTAAGAGCAGTGCTTTTACACAAGCAGCCGGAAAAAAACAACGCAAAATCAATCCTATACCCAGACCAGGGTGCAAAAAAAAATAAAATAATATCACCAAAAAAAGAACACCGGAATCAATTTTGTACCCAGAGTACTGCCCCAGTGTAAAAAATAAAAAAAATGATCCATCAATTTTAGTCGCCATATAGCCCGTCAATTTCGAGCACAACGAAAACGAAGATAGGAAAATGAAAACGAGGCAGATTCACATCTGTCTCATCTACATATTGCATTTTTAACAATGAAAACGTTGTAGTTTGTATTTTCCTGTCATTCATGAATGTTCAAATTTTCGAGTTTTCAATATCGTTATAGTGAATTCGAAGAGTCAAGCCTCAAAAGCAGCGATGTACGTGCTGCGTTGTTGTTTGACAAGGGTCATTATTTTAGGGCAAAGGAGGAAAGTCATTCACAAATTAAGAGCTATCGAAATTAATATTTCTGAGGTGCTTTGCATTTTTATTTCGTCAAAGCTTTGTATTTAGTTAATGAATCGTTTACAAACCACAAATAGAACGACAAATAACTGATATATGAAGAGAATGAATATTATTATATAGACATTTCCGAAAGAGCACAAAGAAATTATTGGTTTTTTCTTATTTAGAAAATCATTTGGATAATTTATATGGCACCCTATAAAACGTAATTAAGCTCTCTCAACAAATCAAAATCCAGGTAAATGAAGGATGTGCTATGAAAGATAAAATAAAACATTAATCGTTTAAATGGTTTATTGACTTAATGTTACTTTAATGACGGCTGGCTTTGCCATTTAGAGGTCACAATGAAGCAGAAGTGTGTAATATATTTGGCAAGACAAAAAAGTCGGCTAAATGAATTTCACAAAATAAACTTTTGAGCCCCATGGACATAACTCAGTCTCTGACTTTTCAAAATATGTTTCCTCAACCTTTGTTTGAGTGCGTGCGGTCCATTAAAAAAAACTTAAAAGTATGCTCTTTGTTCTGTACGTTAATAAAATAATCTTGAAAAGTTACTATAATAAATAAGTTGACCATGCATAATAAAGTTAAATTTAACAATTCTTGCCGCTTCAGTAGTTATTGAGACGCCATTTAATGCGTTGAAAAGAATTAACACTAGTTTTCGAAATGTCCTGGGTCAACACGATTATTGAAGGTATCGCTACGAAGTATTGAAAACATTTTTTCAAGAAATTGGATGGTCAACGCAGCTGCATGATAATGTCTTTCAGCATTTTGCTAAAAGAGAGCAAAATAGATTTTTCTTTCAAATTAAATGTTTCTACAGCGTAGTTTATATCGTATTTCATTACCTCACCTCAAAGCCCTACAATATGAATTCGGTATTATATTATTATAATATTATTTGACTTTGCTCGGATGATTCTTAAATTCACTGCCTCCCTGTTTCTAAATGTTACGAGCCGCCATTGCATCGGATGATGTTATGGTCGATACTGCTCTACGTATTACCTCCACCAGTGCCTGGCCTTCACCGTTCTCTGTCGAAAAAGCCCGTACCGAAAATTTAATTTTGAAATAGGCTTGCTCTACAAGGTTCAGTGTAGTGAATACATCTTGTGTTTTGCGGATTTTTGCGTTATCTATTACTATATACGCACCTCTCATCGAAGGTGGTAGCTTCGCAGCCAACTCACGGATAAATTCACAAAATTTTGAGCTGTTGCTTGTCCAAGCAGCTATAATTTTTGAATAGACAACGCCTTGGCTATTCAATGCTAGTACAAGGGTGGTATTTCTTCCGCAAACTGTTGAAATAGTTGAAACTGCCAGTGTTCCCTTTTTCGAGCGAGCCCTACACCGACATAGATGCAGGTTGAACCCAGACTCATCTATGAAAATAAGACGGTTGCGATTGTCGGTTACCCAAGAATTGAAATCCAATGCAAAACTTTAACGTTTCTCAATGAACTCTACCTAATTCATACGGTCTACTTCAACAGAGGCGTTTATGAGGGTAATCGCAAGTTCTTGCAGACCTTTGCTTATAGTGGACTTGGTCAGACTGAAGCCTTCATCTATTAACTTACCTTGCATCTGCATTAGAGTCAAAGATAGGTGCGATTCGACAATCTTCTCGGTCGGGGCTCTTGCGCCAAGTGTGAGTAGCTTAGTGCATATCCCCTTTTTTTCGGTTCAGGCAATTCGCAGTCATTTTTTTTTTTTGTATGCTCTCAACACAGTTTTAGCTGTGTTGACAGTAAGACCTTTATGTGAAGTCTTCTTCGTACATGTTGATGAACATGGTTTTTTTAACCTGGCTAACTCACTTGTTGGAGCTTTGACGCTGCCTTCTACTTGTAGGAACCTGCTTTTGGGATTCAACTGTATAAATATTTCACTAACAAGACGTTGTACTACTAACAATAAACTGCACAAAATTTTAAAAATTATGATTATTAATAGTAGCTCTAAACTGTTGCACATGATGCAAATGATCTACATGCTTCTCATTACATAAATAACAGAAATAGCAGTCGACAATTGAAACGAATGAGATTTATTCCAGATAGTGCATTTTCCGTTTATCAAAAACCAGAAAATGCAATACAGAACTCTTCTTATGCATTGAAAACATATTTTTATTGTTGTATGTAATATATATTTTTTGTCAGGTACAGCTTAGAATTTCCGTATGTAAGGGATGTATACTTTGAATTCTATGTGCATCATTAGTTGTATTAATTTTTGCATCATTAGTTGTAAAAATTTACGGAAAAATAATTTTTTCGTTTGGGAAGAGGTTTTCTTTCATTCGGGGTTATTTATTTATTTATTTGCCAAACAAGGCATGATACAATATATATTACAATTGAATATGCATAAAATAGAACAAGCAAGTATTTCAAGTTAATGTTTATTTGCATTTAGGCGAATAAGGATGGGAAATAAGTAGGTTAAGAAGTTAATAGGGCCTTTTTCAAGTTATTTTTGAAAGTGGATTTGGTGATACCTGAAGAGTAGTGATGACTTACAGTGTTGAATTTTCTACAGCACCTATTGATGGGTTCATTATACCCATAAACTGTAAGGTGCTGGTATTCCTTAAGGAGGGTTGTATGCCTAGTCCGTCTTATTTGATTGTTGAAAGTAATTCGGTTAGAGAGAGCTGCTATGCTAACTGTTTCGTTAATGACATCAAAGGCTAGACATGCGCTAATTATGGTTCTTCTTGATGAAAGAGTCATTAGGTTTAAAAGACCAAGTCTGTATTCGTAAGAGGGAAGATTACTAAAGTCATTTGGATTATAGAGTTGCCTCAAGGCGAAAAGCAAAAATTGTTTCTGAACTGATTCGAGCCTGTCGCTGTGTAGTTGAAAAGCTGGGCACCAGACTATGCAGGCGTATTCCAGTAGAGGCCGCACTAGTGATGTATATAGAGACTTAGTAACCCAAATGTTTTTGAACTCTTTAGCGCGCCTCTTAATGAAACCTAATTGTTTGCTCGCTGTCGACAAGACTTTGTCGATCTGCAAATTAAAGCGCAATTTGGTATCTAGGGTCACACCTAGGTCTAAGATATGTTCAACCCTAATAAGTTCGTTGCTATTTAGATAGTATGAATTGGCTATTACACTATTTTTCCTGGAGAAACTTATCACTTGACACTTGTCGACGTTGAGATTTAGTTTATTCAGGAGGCACCACTGTTCGAGAGATACAAGTTTTGATTGAAGGAAATCAATGTCGGACTGCGTTTTGATAGTGTGGTACAATTTCAAGTCATCAGCGTAGAAGAGGTGTGGGGTATCAAATAAAATCCTAGATAGATCCGAAATGAAAATATTAAAGAGAAGAGGGCCCAAATGACTGCCTTGCGGCACCCCCGACAGAGCACAAACTGTTTTTGAAAATTTTCCTTGGAATTAGACAATCTGGGTTCTGTCGCAAAGGTAAGATTTAAGCCAGTTACGTAGGCAGGATTTTTTCATTTAGGAAATAGACTTTTTCATTTGGGAAAAGGGTTTTTGCCGCTGGGAAATGCTATTATTCGAGGATGTTAAAATTTATCACAACTAACGTAAATAAAAATTAATGATCTCCCACTATAATTGGTCACATTAGTCAGGTATGCACTGTGAGCTGATGTCTGATGAGAATCAGTGCATACTTTCGAAACCACTTAGTTTCAATTTTCAATTTCAATCATCCCATAAAAACACTTCGATTCTATTGCTTGACTTATTATCTTAAGATATTTATTCAAAAGTAGATATTCAAATCCATAAGATTATTTTAGGGAAAATTAATTTGCTTAGTTATTGATATACCTTGTTAAAGTCTAGTACGCTTTTACGGATTTAAGTTTAAAAGTATAATGAAATAATAATGAAACCAGAAAAGAAGTCGACGTTGTGAATAAAACGAATGCAAGCAACGTTATATGTTTGGTTTGATGTTCTTTCAAGTGCCACATGCTAGTATTGTAAATTTCTTCTCAACTCAAAATTAATCCAGTGACTCAATGCAATCCAATATTATGGCCAGTCGACGAAATTGGCAAATTCGGATAAGCAACATTTTAATGATATTTGTATTAGTTAATTTTTGATACCATAATGCACTCAAATATCCCTCAAAATATTTAAGAGCGCAACATATTTGTTTTATCTGCTTTTTACTATAGCTTTAAGCATGCAGCTTATCACAATTGGAATCAAACATCCGTGGGCAAACTGACATCCTGTGTAAGGAATGACATAAGCAATTTATTGCGTCCAACTCAAGTAATTGATTTGTAACAAAGCTTTCGTTCAAAATGTTGAAGACATCCTGATTCGTATTTATTCATTTTGTATAGAATGCTAATACACATGCCAATGTATGTATATTCAATTTTAGTCGCAAGAAATGATAATATTCATTTAGCATTGGCTCAATGAGATGCTTTCATTTAGTTGCTGTCACGTCCAAGATACAGGTTGATGGTCATTTTGTTCTGCACACCATTTCAACTAAGCCAGCTGTACAGTTGCAAAACGCAAATTGATGAGAAGCTCTTACGTAATTTTATCATATCAGCTATAGTTGTTGAGCACTGTATCTGCAGGTCAATGGAACGAAGAACAGAGTCATTTACAATAGGGCAAGGATTTTCACAGTACGAAAATCTGCTCATTTGCAAGCGAATGCTTGACATATTGGTATTACGTAATTAGATTATTGTTTACTGGCATTTGCATGTCCTATTAGGTGTTACGTAACAGGTGGTTTGATTTAATGGTTTTGATGGGCAGCATTAATAAGTTGCATTCCAATCGCTGCAGTTTAAACTTTAATTAGGTGCCGGTAAATTGCTGCGAGTTTTAATAGAAACTTTAATTTTTTTTTTTTAATTTTCTTATTGGCATAAAATGCTGGAAGTGATTGTAATAATATTTGATGAGCCCTGTGAGTAAAATATGTAATGTTCTAACGTGGGTGTATCTAATTGGATACCAGCCGGTGGACTTGTCTATAGTCCTTATTATATCAGCCAAAAAATTGTAAAAGTACTTACCTAGAAAATGTAACAAAGTACCGTGGACTTGTATAAGGTCATGAGACGTTGGCCTTCGTTTCATATTTCAATGAAAGCTTTACCGGACTTTGTTTATGAAAAAAAAAATTGAAAGATGAATCGGACCTGAATACAATTGAGGAAACTTCTTTCAATTAGTAAAACATTGATGGACGAAAATAAGAATTCCTTTTCATTGGCTATAAGAGATATAATAACGAATTTTTAAGGATATCGTGGGTATTTAAAATACATGGCCACACAAAAACAAACTAGATAAAACAGTATATGTGAAGCTTGGTAAACTGTTTTACATATCGTTGGAATAAGTAAAAAGATAACGGCAGAAAATTAAACTGGTCTAAATGGTGACTTTGTACTTTTGCTAATAAAGTAGAAATGAGCTTATGCCGGTAATAAAGGGAGGTAATAAGCTCATTGATCAATTTTAACAAGAAGAACAGGTGGCTGACTTTTTGCCTGGCTAATACAATGCTACCTTTCTTATTATTTGTTTGTGAAATTGATTTTATTTGTGCTGGCTTTCTTTTCCTTTATATTTCATCGAAAATGGGATCAGAGCTTTGGTCTATTGAACAGTCAGCTGGGTAATATATATTTTTTGCAATAAACTTTCTGCCTTTGAAAATGTCAGAAGTAGATGGTATTAAATAATTAATTTTTTTTCATATAGTTATTCCAGTCGAACTGTCTTTTTAGTCGTCTAATCGTGTTCTCTTATTCGTAAGATAATTATATTAAATAAGTGTTTTTTCATTGATTCTTAAGATCTAATGAGCCGCAAAGGCTGCCCGCATTATATGTGACGCATTTGGAGACGATATTGTGTCAGAACGTCCAGCTTAACGATGGTTTTTAGTTAGTTTTTGTACGCAAATTGTAAATGTTAAGTTCTCCTCGCTTAAAATAGATACAATCTAACCTCAATATTAGCACCACGAACACCTACGCACGAAGCAATAACAAGTTAATGAACAAATTACCGTAAAAATAATTTCTCACTAATACTGATATTGAGACTAGTTTGTGCAGCTAGTTTAAACCATCCTCTTTTTCGGACAGGTTCTTTACGTGACGACGGTAAATTAAGCTGATCGTGTAATTTGAGTTTCTTGTATGTTCGGGCCGTTTGTCGAGATAAATATTTTGTAAATCAATTGGAATAAATTATATTTTAAAGATTCCCAATTCCCAAAAACGCTTAATAATTTTTCAGATGGTTTGGCTGATTTCGAATCAGCGATGAGAGCCTTCAAAATTAAAACTATCCTGGAGCTGTGTCTTTGATTAATAACAAGAAGCTTCTTGACAAGAAGATTATTTTCCAGAGCTTATAGTCCGGGGAAATTTAACATGGTGCTTCGGAAAAATGAGGGGAAAGCAGATTTTTGGTGTGAAGCTTGGTACTGGCGTGTTGAACAAAATGTCAAAAGTCTTCATCTATCCGAGTGCTGCGTTACTTTTTATACGGGTTCAAAGGTAACCAAAAGTGACCTTTCCTAAATATCTCAGTAACGGTCACGTCTTTAAAAAAAGAATGTATGACGAATTCGTAGCTTAGGACAAAAAATTGTGCAACTCTTTCTTGTAACCATAACCGTTTTTGAGATATATTGATCTAAACATTTGCTACCAACAGCATTCTCTTTGTCAACGACATATTATCAGTGGCGTGGCGTGATAGTTTACCTTAGGGAAGCAATTAGTTCATTTCGATGACTGACTTTGGCTATGTTTTCTTCAAATTTGTTACGTATTAATGGAACGCCTCTTGTTAGCTACTTTTAACATTGCAAATACAAAAGCTTCCATGAATTACGAGCACGGACGTGAGAGTACTTATACTGTATATACTTATCAGTACTAATTCGCATGCCACCAATATATAATTATTTTTTCATTAAATATATATTTGCAAAAATTAAATATTGGCAACCATATAAATTAGCTATGTTGCAACAGCAAGCTATGTAAATAAAGCATTTGCAAATATAGCTACGGCAACAATAACAACCACAGTGATTATGCAAATTAAATGTTTATACGCATAAAGAAAATTTCAATATTCTAGTACTTATAAAAAATAACAGTAAAGTAATAACATTCCCATAACGAATAACATATATATTTATATTTAAAAAAAAAACCTAGTAAATTTAAAATAAATGAAGTGACAGCTGAAAAAAAATCTATTATAAATCAAATTTGAAAAGAAAATTCATGCATACTTCTATTTTAAATTTAATGCAATTTGCCTTTGTTTTTTTTTTGCAAACTCATCTATGACGTCTTGAAAACTTTACTCGCTCAAACATTATTTTAAGAAAACCTATTCTATGGAAAGTATTGCCAAGTCACTTAGTCACTGTTCATCTGTCCTATTCCTGAGATAAGTTTTAATCTTTTTTAAGGAAGAAAAACTGCGCTCTGCGGGCGCTCTTGTAACATTCTCTTTTGCATTCATTACTTGCAATGTTAGAACTAAAAAAACTGATTTATAAAATTGTTTTAAACTATTTTCTGATTTATTGTTGATAGAAGATTCAAAAATATTTTCTCTGTGAATTTGCATTAGAGTAAAAAACAATGAGTTCCTTTTTATCCGCAAAAGATCGAGTTCCAAAAGGAAATTTAAAAAGGTCACTAATTATGCAATTATAATCCATGCTATTTACGGAACAAATAAATACATTAACCTTTTGATTGCACTCTCACTATTTTAAGTATTATATAAAATTAAAAAATCATGCGATTCCAGAAAGTAATTCTACGCACTCAATTCTAAACAATTCAAATCAATTTAATTACAACAATACTCTAAACTATTGGTGAAATAATTACCTTCACTAATTAAAAATACCTTCACCAAATTTATATGTAAAATATAGCACAAATTTCACTACCGAACTACATTCAAGCAGTCTCTGGCAACCCTTAAAACATCTCGTAGTTCAAATTCATTCAAAAATTCACATAGTGTGTAGGTACTACAGCAAACATTCTCATTCAAAAAAAAAATACGCACAAGCAAATTATATGGGGAACGTCACAATAAGTTCCACAGCAACCATATGTACGCGGCTTCTCTCTCAGTTTCTCGCTTGAGACGAGAATTTCCCCTAAGAAGCAATTTCTGCATTGCTTCCAAACAGCCAGTACAAGCATATTTTTTTGAATGACGTCACAATGCAGTCTACATGAAGTGAAATTAATGCTCGTAGAAGCAATTTTTTAGTTGCTTCCACCCGTCTTGTTCTCTCAATATTTTCATTCGGTGGTGTTACCACCTTAGCCGTGCAAGATGTTCACTATGAGTTTTTGGGAAAATTTATTTAGAAAATTCCTGTCCATGATTTTTCTCGTGATTTTTAAATAAATTAATTTAAAATATATATCAGTAAAATGTAAGGGAAGCAATGCTTCCCTTGCTTCCATGAACGCCACGCCACTGCATATTATCCGATTTTGATTACGACTTGGAATGTTTGTGAGTTTGTTTTTCTATGTTTAAAAGGCGCATGAAAAAAAACATGTAAGCAAACTTATCTACCACACTCCAAGATAGATGGAAAAGTGTGCTCCAGAAATTTATCCCCTCCGCCTTTTTCCATAAAATGGTATCCTGGAGCTTCTATCCCAAATCTTCAGAAATGAGGTCCTTTCCTACTCTTTGCCCACTGTTAAACAAGATAAGATCACTTTTTATCCTGTTCATTGCCTATTCTTGACATCGGAAGACCAGCCCTACACCCACACCCTACTCAGCTCCGCAAACGAACCACCCCGAAATACACAGTTTTTTAGTTTTTTTCCCGTACCGTCTTATCCCATGAACGATTAGGGCAAGGTCACGTAATTTCAGGTGCAAATTGGTTTCGAGACGTGCCATGTACCTTTGGCGCTATGCAGTCATCACAGGATTGGTATAAAAACTGATTATTCGGAGATAGTCTGCAGCGGGTTGAGCTCCTATAATGTCAAGAATGAGCGTTTACAGAATTATGCCATGATATTATCTTACTTTTTCATACTCCTAGGGCCATGATATGTTACAAAACCTATTTTCACCTGCAATGTTGTTATTTTGTCTTGCTCCTTCGTAGAATATCCCAAACATGATGCAGCAATAAAGTTTATTTCCGAGAAGAGAGTAGCGATCAGATGTCCCTACAAGTTTTAGGGCAAAGGGGGCGCGGAGGGTGGTGGGAACTTTTCGAAGCACACTTTTCCACCTACCCTGGAGGCTGGTAGATAAGTTTGTTTACATGTTTTTTTCATACGCCTCTTGAACATAGAAAAAGAATCTCACAAACATTCCAAGTCGTAATCAAAATCGGATAATAACAACATGCCGTTGAGGAAGAGGATGCTGTTAGTAGCAAATGTTTAGATCATTATATCCCAAAAACGGTTATGGTTACAAGAAAAAGTTGTTAAATCTTTTTTGTTGCAAATGTTCTAGGCTACAAATTCGTCATACAATATTTTTCTGAAAACGTGACCGTTACTGAGATAATAAAGAAAGGTCACTTTTGGTGTCCTTTGACCCCGTATAAAAAGTAACGCAGCACTCGGATCGATGGGGACTTTTGACATTTCACTCAATACGCCAGTACCAAGCTTCACACTAAAAATCAGCTTTCCCCTAATTTTTCCGAAGTTTCGTCATTTTTATGTCGGATTTCACTGGGCTATTAGTGTAATGCTAACGATTGACAAAAGCACTTTAGTCGCCATCTTCTACGTCTGCGGAAGAAATGACAGCTTGATCAGTGGGTGCCTCATGAACTCATTGAAAACAACAAAATGCAGCGTATAGATATTTGTACTTCACTATACCGCTCCACTAAAACTGAGCTAATTCAAAGCTCGGTACCAAGGATAATGGATTCGAATCAGGGACTCCAACCATTAAGACCCATTCACTACACGAGCTTTAGGAGACCTTTGAATATATGTATACCTGGATTGAAGTGAGTCGATTGATTATAAATTTTTGAATGAAGTTTTTTATCAATTTCAATCCCCAGACCCGCCAAGGGTTGTCGTAGAATGGCTTTAGTTCACTAGTAAAATGACCACTTCTTAGCCACATTATTTTATCCACTTTTATGTCCTTTCTTCGTTGAACATTTGTTCGGCCATAGTTGAAACTTAAGGCAAGATAGAAAGCGAGATCGTCAATTAGTAAGAAACATTTATCCACTACTACAAATAAGCAAATTTCAAGTCAAAAATTGTAGTTATTCCAATTTATTTTTTTATATATATGAAGATTAACCTACTTAAACCTTTACCTAAAACATAGTGACTTCTATCTGATATTTGCATGCATTTTAAGCTATTTGTAAATCAATTTAAAACTATCACCAAAGAGTTGAAGAGGCAAAACCTGATGGAAGTGCAGTTGCATAATTGCTTACAGCAGATCCATACTTAAGGTTTATGTATGACGGATCAGCTGGTAGATTCACCAATCTAACTGAAGGTCCTGGAGCTGTGTAAGCTGTCGCCTGCAAGGCTGGACCAGTCACTCCTTGCAGAGCGACAGCAGGAGCAGCTACTCTTAGAATGGTTGCAGTAGGTGCAGAAGCAACAGACACAGCAGGAGCAGCCAGAGCTGGAGCAGCAGCAGCCAAGTTGGCTAGCACGTGCCCCGCAAATGGATATGGAGCGAATGATTGAAGACGCTGTGCTGCATATGCAGCAGGAGCAGCAGTCAATATCGGCGAAAGCAGTTGTATTGATCCGCTGGTTGGAGCCGGAGCTGGTGCAGGTGCTGGTGCAGGTGCTGGTGCAGGTGCTGGCGCTGGTGCTGGTGCTGGTGCTGGAGCTGGGGCTGGGGCTGGTGCTGGAGCTGGTGCTGGAGCTGGTGCAGGTGCTAGGGCTGGAGCTGGTTCTGGAGCTGGAGCTGGTGCTGGCGCTGAAGACACCAGAAATACATAAGACGGTGACGGATAATGTCCAAATCCACTTGGTTTAGCTAAAGTCGATGAGCATAATAAGGCCAAAAACACCTAGAATAAGATTTACATTAATTACTCTGTTTTGATTTTTAGCCGTCTAAATATTATACCAGTCGGAACATTTTAAATCGGATTCAATAGGTATTGGTCAGTATTCAATGATCTTATTAGATGAATATGAAAGTTTCATGTGATGATCATTTACTGAGAGCGTGTGTTTTTATATCCATCAGTCCCTCTCTGTGTTCGGAGTTTCATAAGATATAATTTATGTAATGAGCGTCCACGGAGATGCATCTCTTATCAAATACGTTCCACTTAGTGTGTACAGTTTCAGAAGCTAGCACGCTAAATTCGCCCATAGGAAATCAATTAAAATTTGAGCCAAACGTTACAATTTCAAACTATCGATTTCAAACTGCACGCTAAAGTGCCCTTACTATGCATAACCAACTTGCAGCACAAGGTTGATAACTACTAAGATACGATGAGTTCAAAGACAACTTTGTTTTGGACGGGTTAGTTCATGCTCGGCTTCATTAAACTAAGTAGTATATACGGAAATCTTCAAAACTAACACGCAGCGACATGAAAACTAGCTGCAATCTCTTATTTAATGTGGTTGTTACATACTGATCAACTTACTCGGATAATTTTGCTCTAATTTCCCACATAATATTTACTTTGCGTTAACAGATCAGTTGTATAGCTATTTATCACCAGTAGATGAAGTTAAATGGTTTCTAAAGTTATTCTTTCACATTCTACATTTACTGCGTAAAGTTTTGAAACCAATTTGTAACAAACGTTCGTTTCAAAAATAAATTATGTGTGTTTGAAAGATTTTTGTAATGAACTTTTTACTAAATATGCAGTAATTTTATTTTTTTCTACATTTCGGAGATTAAAAAGTATCATTTCCTAAGCAAAAATTTAAAAAAACCTCCTAGTCTTTAGCATTACCATCAAAGACATAAAATGGATAGTTGCATGAAAACTTGCAACAGAGTTCGGTAAAATTATCATCACTAACCGAAATCTTTTATTTACCAAGTTATCACTCTTTTTAGAAATAACAATTAATGGACTCGAGTATTTGGAACAACTTTTTCGTATTATTCCTTGCGATTCCATTTCTTTAATTTGCCTGCGTACCTTCTAATTCTAATATATGATTGCAATCATGTAGTAAATAACTTTAAAAAAAGGAAAATGTATGATTACTGCACGCGCTATAGGAAAAATTATTTGAAAAACACTGCTTCCCGACTTTTCTGACCCATTGATATTGGCCAACGCGTTTGACTAAATTTGTTTTACATTTATCTTCTTAGTTTGTTTTACATTTGTACATGCACTTTTAATTAACGCATCTGATAGCATAAGTCACAGCATAAGTAAAAGTATAAGAAAATGTAAAATAACGTCAGAAACAAATTTTTAACCATGAAAGAAAAATTTTTATGACGAAAGAGTATTGAGATGCATTGAAGAACCGAGGTATCGTGCTTCACTGCAGACAGCCAAGAAACAACTTTGCAAACTAAGCTTAAAGTGATTGCAGTATAACAATTGAAAAGTATGAGATAAAAGTATGATGGTTTGAAAAAAACTCTAGGGCAACAAAACTGCTAGAAACATTAATGTTTTTAGTGCATATTAT
Source organism: Nemotelus nigrinus (assembly GCA_947369275.1). Classification (NCBI taxonomy): domain Eukaryota; kingdom Metazoa; phylum Arthropoda; class Insecta; order Diptera; family Stratiomyidae; genus Nemotelus; species Nemotelus nigrinus. The sequence goes on from OX376373.1 coordinate 21,942,448, forward strand.
ACATGATCTCACTAATGCATTTAAGCTAATAGGGTGGAAAGGTTTCCAGGGTTGCCACTTGCATAAATTTCAAAACTAAGGAAAGTCAAACACTTGTTTCTTATGTTCATTATTTGTTGCTTATCTTACAAATCTTGGAAAACAGCATCTTCTGTAACACAAATGAAGAAAGTTATCAGTGCTTGCAATACTTTACCAGCACTGCAACCAAAAGTCTACCACACCTGTTTCTTGTCGAAATCAAGCTACCCTATGGATCTCGTTTTTGTCCACTGATTTCATCATAAGTTACAGGAATAGAAAAGTGTTTGTGGTTGCCATCCGAAAAATTTCAAGAACTTGGAAAATGTAATCCTTGTTTACTTACTTTCATTTCATTTCATTGCCACCATCAAAACCAAAAATACACGGCATCTGCCTCAGGTTGAAGTCAACCTTCTCTGTGAATTTTGTTTCGATCCGATGACTGCGTTGCTATTTATAGAGGTACAAAGAAATTAAGGGTTACCAGTCGCAAAAGTTTTCAAATTTTCCAAATCCTAATATTTGTTGTTTATTGTCACTATAAGATCAATACCGTTTGAAAGTCTTATGATAAAATCGATTAATAAAGAAATGGTAAAAAAAAACACAAAAACAATCATAGCTGGCAAAGCTATCATGGTTTTTTAACCAAATTCCTAATGAATATTGTGTACAGTAAAGTCTTTTTATGAAATTAATTTCAATTCGATATCATGACTGACTGCACCAAAATTACCATAGCTGGCAGCTCCAGCCTAATTTTCCAACCAAATTTGTACCAAATGTGGCCTAAAATAAAGTCCAGCTACTGTGTGAATTTCATTAAGCTCTGGTTTCTGAATCAAAACTCATTGGGCAGCAAGCATTTTTGTCCTAGTGATTTTTCAAGATGTCACCACTGGCACAGATTGGCAAACATTTCAAAATCGCTTCTATCAGATTTGCCCAATATCAATACATTCTGCGAATTTCAGCTGTATCTGATTATCGTGTCGTGAGTTCTCGTGAACAGAATTTTCTGATGCTAAAAAAATATCGGTGAATTGGGGAAGGGTTACCGTTCTTGCCCTAAGTTAAATTTTAAAAGTTTACCTCTGGCTATGCAGCCAAACATAACATTTATTTATGAGTTGCTTTATTTCTAAAAAGCAACAATTCTTCAGAAGAGTCGACGATTTGAACGTTTTCATTTTCAGTGCCTGCCATAGCTACAGAGTTGTCAACATGCTCGTAAGAAACAACATGAATTCACAACTTAGTAATATCAATATGTCCTGTAAGTTTTATAATGATTTGATAGCTCTGTCAAAAGTTATCGCAGTTCGAGTCCGAGGTCGAAAATTCTTACCGAATTCACCTTAGAAATCTTAATTCGACTTTTCAACAGCAGCCAAAAAGGTTTTGGAATTTTAAATTCCAAGAGACACCACTATGGGTATCCCACTACGTTTAACTCAGACTACATGGTCATTTCCGATCCATTAACTATAAGCAATATTTTTGCTAATCATTTCCGTACCTCATACAATACGGAGCCTTCTACTAACACTAACAACTATAATAACAACTTGACAATGATCCCAATATCTTCTTTGGGAATAAAAGACTTGTATATAAACGAAGATAAGTATCATTTTAGCGTTTCCAAGGAAGCCGAACAATCATTTGGCACCAGGCCCTGACGGCATTCTTAATGCTATCTTAAAATATTGTATTTTCTCCCTGTCACCTATTCTTGTTTACCTATTTAATCTTTCTCTGTCACTCGGTATTTTTCCTAGTGGCTGGAAATATGCAATCGTCACACCTATTCATAAAAAAGGCGATAGAAATGTTGTAGGCAACTATCATCCCATCGCAAAACTTTCATATATTGCCAAACTATTCGAAGCGATAATCAGTAATGGTGAGGGGCTTCAAAGGAAATCTATATTATCTCCTTTCCAACATGGTTGCATGAAAAGCAAAACCATAACTACTAACCTGCTTGTGTTTTCCAATAATATTCTTCTATCAACCGAGGCAGGACTTCAGATACACTGTATTTACACTGACTACACGAAGGTTTTTGACAAGATGGATCATTCCATATTATTTTGTAAATTGTCCTCTTTTAACTTTCCTCAGCTATTTATTTCCTGGGTAGCATCTTATTTGGAATGCCGTATCCAATGTGTATTCTTCCGTGGCACCCTTTCATAAGAAGTTGATGTCATATCTGGTGTTCCTCAAGGAAGTCACTTAGGACCTCTACTTTTCCTTTTATATATAAATGACTTCCCATCGGTCCCATTCGTCAATTTTACTATATGCAGATGACGCCAAAATTTTTAAAAAGGTACCTAATATTCACGACTACTTGGGACTTCAAGCTGACCTAAATAGCCTGACGACTTGGTGTAACACTAACAAATTAGGAATTAATATTGACAAGTGTAGCGTGGTTTCGTACACAAGTAAAATTATTCCGTTGAGCTTTGAGTACTCTTTGAATAGTATTCCCCGAAGGTATTCTGACAAAATACTCGATTTAGGAGTACTTTTCAATTATGATTTTATTTTCGACGATCATATTAACGCCATCTTATGAAAAGTTTTATCTACTTTGGGATTTGTGAGGAGACAATCTAAAGTACATCATGACATACATCTTACAAAGTTTTTTTGTGCTTTAGTGAGACCGATAGATGCATATGCGTGTATAGTTTGGGCGCCTTATCAGCAGGTGTATTTGGACCGTATCGAGTCCATTCAGAAAAAATGTTTACGATTTTGTTTATGTGAATTTGCTTGGTCAGATCCTTTTCGCTTGCCTCCTTAAATTGATCAACTAAGGCTACTGGCCATGGATACACTTAATAACTGACGTGGAAATTTTAAAACGATCTTTGCTGCTAAGCTCCTCACGGGAAATATTTCGTCTGAACATCTTTTAGGTTTATTTGGCCTCAACATACCAAGGGTCACAGAGTGAGACACGTCAACGTTTCATGTCTCCCTTCTTATCGGACCAACTACGCCTTCAATGAGCCCGTTTCGTCCATAAAAAGAAATTTTAACAGTGATTACCATCAATTTGACTTTAACATATGTCTACCATCTTTGAAAAAGAGCTTGGCTAAAAATAGTAGTATATGAATTGTAAATATAAGTTGAAAAGAGTATAATAGGAATTGTTGTATTTTTTTCATAATTATGTAATTTTAATAGTCTGCATAAGACGAATAAATAAAATAATTTGAATAAATAAAATATATAAAATGTCGAAGCTATATTTATTTTAATTACTCGGCATATATCGAATTTCGAGGGTAACATGTCCTCTTCTTCAGTGTCTTGTGGTCAGAAAAGGGCAGATTACCCTCGAAATATCGATATATGTCGAGTAATTAGAATAAATCTAGCTTTAAAAGGAAAATATTGGTTCAAATTAATATATTTTTAGAAGCTAGGAAAAAAATTGGTACATAATAGAAAAAAAAAAATAGAAAAAATAATAGAAAAAAGTTTTCAAATTTTCTCGATCTCATTTTAGGCACCTAGCGAACGCAAAGGGTTAGACACTTCCAAAATATCATATCCACATTTAAAACACGTTCAAAATTCATTTCGTCAACTTGATTTTTGCAAAAAATTTTTTTTTACAGAATAATAGGTCGATTTAAAATATGACTAAAATTGCCACCGGCGCCAAAGTGTTAAAGATTATTAACATTTGGTGAAATCGTGCACTATTCTGCATATACATCAATGTATCCTGAAAATTTCAGTTCAATCGGATGGCGCGTTCCCAAGATTAAGGCACTGTAATTTTTGATTATACATATATATATATATATATATATATATATATATATATATATATATATATATATATATATATATATATATATATATATATATATATATATATGTATATATATATATATATATATATATATATATATATATATATATATATATATATATATATATATATATATATATATATATATATAGAAATATGAACATTAGTAAAAACTCCTGACCATCGGGATTTGATTTTTAAATAAATCACCATATTTATATCTAGTCACAAGAAGTCAGCAAAAGGTTTCGAAGATAAGCGAAACGTCCGGTTGTTAGTGAAAGTTCAGTGCTGCCCAATACATCTTCAATTAATGTTAGTAATGTTGTCTTCAATTTTAGCAGATTTTGAAGAACGAAGAAAGTGTCAAACATGAAAAATGTTCGCGGATACTAAGGTACTCGTATATGCCGCATTATAAACAAGTAATATTAAAATTTGCTGCGCGGTATATGTATGTATACATATTACAGATAAATGAATAGGATTTCACCATATTAAGTGTAGAAAAAAAACAATTTTTGTGCCCCTAATGGCTGTCAAGAATATTGGACAGATATCTGTAAATAACGTTGAACGTGTCATCAAAAGAACTTTTAAGGAGATTTATTTGATTTGTTCATCCGATGTAGTTATTTCGTGTACTGCAGTACTGACTTATAAAATCTCGCTTTGAAAGACCATTGATGTCACCAGCGATTTGCAAATAGCTACCTAAAATATCTTTTTTCTCCTCTTTTAGGGTGAATTTTTTTTTCTAAAGAATTTTATAATTCTCTGGCGGTTTGTAGATAATTTTCTTTTTCATTTTTAAAATGCAGTAAATGCGATCATTATTTTCAAACCAGCACATGAAAAAAATATTTCAGCTTTTTTACTAGTTTGAAATTACATTTACTAGCTAGAAAAATATGATACAGATAGAGCAAAAAAAAACACTATAGAATTAAGAAGACATCATACTCTACATAGCTAATGATTTACATACATAAATACCTAATTTTATGATGAAAAATAACATGAATAAAAATCAGAGTTATGTAGACAAATATCAAATCGCCCTATTAACCCAGAGTAAGGCTTATGAAGGAAGTAGGAATAGATTCAAACGAGAAAGCTATCACATTAGTTTATAGGCGATTGAAACTTGTTTTCATGTCACCGTGTACTTATCTTGAAGATTGCCGCGGCCCTGATTTAGTTCAAGACGTGCGAACATGATTCAACCCGTGCACAATTATTCGGTCGTTACTTTAAACTCACTTGACCAAGCTAAAATTTGCAAATTTATCTCGCATATCAAGTCGGTTATATGCGCTAAATATGTTTTAGTTAGATTATAACTGAAACTTGCATTAATTTCTTATTGATTCGGTTTGTTACGTACTAGCTTCCCGAATTTCAGGTTGAAAGGTATTTTTGAATATTTTCCCTATGCATCGTAACGCTGCTAAGTTACATGGTGAAAAGTCATCGATTTGGCATTTCTTAGGAAACTTTGAGCACAAGGAGGGACTGCTGGATATAAAAACACTCGATATCAGTAAATGATCATCACATTCAGTTTTCATATTCATCTGATAAGATCATTGAATACTGACCAATAGCTATTGAAACCGATTTAAAATGTTCCGACTGGTATAATATTTAGACGGCTAAAAATCAAAATAGAATAATGAATGTAAATCTCATTCTAGGTGTTTTTGGCCTTATTATGCTCATCGACTTTAGCTAAACCAAGTGGATTTGGACATTATCCGTCACCGTCCTACGTATTTCTTGTGTCTTCAGCGCCAGCACCAGCTCCAGCACCAGCTCCAGCGCCAGCTCCAGCTCCAGCTCCAGCCCCTGCACCAGCTCCAGCACCAGCTCCAGCACCAGCACCAGCTCCAGCACCAGCACCAGCTCCAGCACCAGCACCAGCACCAGCTCCAGCACCAGCTCCAGCGCCAGCACCAGCTCCAGCTCCAACCAGCGGATCATTGCAACTGCTTTCGCCGATACTGACTGCTGCTCCCGTTGCATATGCAGCACAGCGTCTTCAATCATTCGCTCCGTTTCCATATGCGGGGCCAGTACTAGCTAACTTGGATGCTAGTGCTCCAGCTTTGGCTGCTCCTGCTGCGCCTGCTGTTTCTGCACCTGCTGCAACCATATTAGGAGTACCTGCTCCTGCTTTTACTTCGCTGTCGGCTTTCGGACAACAAGGAGTGACTGCTCCGGCCTTGTCAGCAAACGCTTACACAGGCTCAGGACCTTCAGTTAGATTTGTGAGTCTACCAACTGGTCTGTCGCACATAAACTTGCGGTATGGATCTGCTGTAAGCAACTATGCAACTGGACTTCCATCAGGTTTTGCCTCTTCAACTCTTTGGTGACACTTTTAAAATTACTTCAGTACAAAACATATTATTCGAAATATGATATATTTTTAGAAAAATTTCAAAGGGTGTAAAGCTAACATTGTATTTTAGGTAAAAGTTTAAGTAGGGCTAAGTTCATATCATGTTATTTCTAAAAAAAAAATAATTAATAAACTAAATCCGATATTATTGGAGAAATTTGTGATTTTATAATTTTCATATTATTACCTTTCATCTAAAGCCCTGCACTGCAATTAAGTGACGATTTACACAAACCAACGAATAAAGTGTTATACGTGTGTGTAGAAAATGAGCACTTAACCAATTTTGTACTTTAGTTGTCAGATTGATAATTGGCGGAATAATAACACAAACACTAGTCGCAATTAAAATATTTAAATATTTATAATCTTCTAAAAATTTGATAGTAGTATGTGAAAGTCTAAAAATAATTAAAATGTTGTCCACTTAATACCACTATCAAAAGTATATCAAGTATGATTCACGTTAATACTAGCCTTTTCTGCAAATTTCTTATTGGTTTCACGAATTTTATGGGACCAAAAAAAAAATAATATCAAAATTTCATAAGTTTAACCAAAATTCACTTATTTCCATGATAATATAATTGTTTAACGGTATATTTTCTCAGTGCAAAATCCACTGACATTACCGGTGGTGACATTCACCTTTAATTTAACAACCAAAATTCTATAAACTTGATTTCAGCTAAGACCAATCTATTGTAAGAATTTGTTTTCATACTGCCGACTGCATCGGAAGCTACAGTTTATTCTTTTGAAAGTTATTCCAAGATGCCATTGAAGCCACAGGACTGCCATTATATTCTTGAAACTTCAATCAAACCTGATTATTATTAAAGTCAATATATTCTGTGAATTTCATAGAAATCTAGTTATACGGCTTTCACAAAGTATTTTTGAGTATATTTGAATTGATAATAGGACATTTACAGCTTTAGCGAAAGCAAAGCTATAACAATGATTTAAGAGGCAGGATAGTAGCTGCGGCTGGTGGACAATAATTAATAGTTTTATACATTCTGTTACTTGACGATGAACAATACTATTAAACATCCCATTCTCTAGCTGCTCTTGCGTTATAGTAACCCACTTTTCGGAAGTGAATAAAAACATGATTTCATGAAAAAGATTATAAAAAATATATATTTATGAAAAAGTTTCGATCACAATGGCAATTTCATGGAACTAGATCAAATTTCAATTGTTGGCTCTTCCATCAGTGTTGGCGTATTTCAAAAGCTCCGATGAAGAATCTGACCGTGAAATGGATCCTTCTTGTTGTGATTGGTAGCCTCTTAGGTGTGGTGGTCCATATGCTCGTGCACCCCCGACAGCAGGTTCAAGATTTCTGGCATCGGGTAATGAAGCTTGTGAGTCAAATGAGTTTGAGGCATCTGAATTCACGGGACTGTCGGTCGTAGCTGGCTCTTCTGGAAGCGATCTTCCCGTCGCTGGTGGAAACGTAGTTGTAGTTGGCGAAGCAGCATTAGCATCAGCAGATGATGCTGGGGTTGAGCGTACGGTTGAGGGAATGTACGAGGTTGCGTATACTAATGGCGAAGTTCCAGCAGAAATCGGTGAAACAGCAGCACCGAATGGTAAGGCGAATTGTCCGTTGTAGGCAAAAGTTGGGAATGCTGGTGCACCAGTAATTGAACCTGCAAAATGAGTGGGCGCAGCAGCAGCCGATGGTGCCAATACAGGAGCAGTACCAGCACCGTAGGCAAAGATGCCAGCGGTCACGGGAGATGAAGGTAGAGGTGGAGGTAGCAATGTGAGTATTGGTGCAAGTGGATGAACATATTTACTAGCTTGCAGTAAAGTAGGAGCAGCAGCAATCGAGGTAGGTGCTGAGACGGTTGCCGCACGAACGTCGGAAACAGGAATGGATGCACTAACAGTAGCTGGCACAACTGGAGTCGCAGGATTAATTGAAGCAGCAGGTACAACAGCGGCCGTTTGTACTGCTGGAATGAATCTTACAGCAGGAGCAGCTATCCGTGCACCAAAAACTGGTGCAGATAATTTGGCAAAAGCATTATAAGTAGACGCAGCACTGTATGGAACTGGAAGTGAAATTGCTGCATTGGTAATTGCAGGAGATGCCACTACAGGAGCAGCAATCGCATTGTAGTTCCGACCAATGAACTGTGAGCTTGATGAAGTCACAACGGCAGGACCTGCGGCAAATAGTGGCTGGCTGTAAGCAAGATGTCCCAGGGTTGATTTAACCAAAGTGGTTATGCAGAAAACAACAACCTGGAAGAGGAAATAGTATACATTTTTTTTCTTGCTGAGATTCAAGTCAACTAAGATTGTTAGTGATTCCGAATTAACATCTTACTTAACACATTTTGTAAACCAAAAAATATTATAAATTCTAATAGAAATCCTTTAAAACTACTACTTACCAGCCGAAACATTCTGAACTTGCTGAATTTCGCGAAGGTTGTTAATAGGAAAGAAGTGATCGAATAATAGCGATTCTTTTCAATCGAGTTTATGCATTTATACCCAACTATCGACCGACTAAATTTTGACATTGGACAAGCCAATTGCATCATATGCGTACAACGACAGTATCTAGTGACTTATCTGTGTTGCGCGTGAGAGTCCATTCATTAAGATGCAAAGTGTACGTTGGGCTAAAAAAAAGGCAATTGTAGCTGCTAACTGTCGCGCTTGACACCGTAACCGACAATGGACAAAATATAAAATGTTGAGCAAGTTTATTCGAGATCGTGTTTTTGATGACCCGCACAGACGCAATTGCTACGCGCATTTTGCATATTTCGCAGCGAATATAGACGAATTTATTTGGAAACTTTGCATTTTGAAAGGTGCGGATTACTTCCCGGTAGTAAAGAGACATATTTCGAAGTCATTGTTCATGTATGAAATATTCAGTGAGTGCATTAAACAATGTTGTTTAAATGCATAAGTGGGATGGATTGCAGAACAAAATAACAATCATACTGATTTAATATGAAATTGATCCATATAATAAACTAACAGAAAATTTGGTGCAGCATTTTAATGAAGGATTAGGTTTTATGATAAAAAAATTTTTGATGCTTATTCGCGGAAAGCTTCTAAAAATGCATTGATGTCTAAAATAGACCAGCTCCTGTAGTGTTTACTTTTCTTCTTCATTTTTTCCTATGACAATGTTTATTCAAATGTATTGTTGTATAATCTAATCTAATCCTTATTTACCAGTTTATATTTATTTTAATTTAAAAATATAAAGTTTTCTTCATTATCTTCCTCATTCAACAAGAAAACAAATTGAGCTATTTAAAGTTATTATTTCTTTCAAGCTCATCAGACTACACTGTGTTCAAATGTAATTTAATGAAAAATTTCTCAAAAGCCCCATCGAACAAAAAATATAAAAGCATAAAATATATTCTATCTAAAGACAAACATCATACGCGAGGCGAGGCAGCATGAAAAATTGAGGCGCTGTTAGAAAGCGACAGGGAATTCAAACAATCAACATGTACTTTCCTTTGGTCGACGTCCAACTGGATTAGCATCGGCATTGATTTAGGAAAGATAATTCTACCGAAACTATAGGAGACGGTGTTTTGGTGAAATCAGAAAAAGCAGAGGTTCAGGAAAGAAACCAGTAAACTCTTTAATCGAGCTTGTAAGAGAGGTAACAGAGAGTAAATACACTGTGTGTAGGATATCATGAATAACCTAAAAAAATCGCTGAGGACCTACAGGAGGGGATGGTTCAGATTGTTTTATGAAGGATTGGAATGCGCAAGAGAGACCTCGAGGCTATACAGTAGTCCCCGTTTATAAGCAACCCGCTTAAAAGCAATACCCCCTCTAAAAAGACTTTTCATGCAACAACAGATAAATCCTTACATATGTATCTTCAAATAATTTCCCCGCTTTAAGCAACCCTCTTATATATACAAATATTTTATACTGAACCTTAATTTTATAAATTCACTCACCTATAAACATTTTTAATACGGTTTTATTTGTTTAGCTGCAGTTTTTAAGCGGACATTTTGCACTTCACATGTATTCATTTTACGAAACGTGCTTCAGTATGTATTGATTAGCGGATGATATTTATTTAGAGTATACTATTCAACAAATATTCAATGTTAAAGTGTTTAGAAAGTAACAGGCACTTCTAAAATATAACAAACCAAAGTAGGTTTACATAAACTGTAGAAATTTTGCTTATTTATATGGTGTGAACTTCATGAGGCATAACATAATGAAAAAAGGAATAACTGCATCTACAGATGAACCGGCAGCATCATCATGGGCCAAGAACATCTTTCCTTCCATTATTGATGATTATTTGGAAGCAGATTTATTTAATGCCGATGAAATTGGTCTCGCTTCCTATGTTCTACTATTAGTTTTATACGACATGTCGTCATTTGAATGCTGGGGTCGAGCTAGAATCTATTCAATCAGTTCAGTTCATACGGATTTCAGTTTATCCGTATTTCGGTTCATCTGGATTTCAGTACATCCGGATTTCAGTACATTCGGATTTCAGTTCATCCGGAATCATTCGATGTTTCAAGGTGCATAACCGAACAACTATTTTACGAAAACAATGGCTAGCCATCGAAGCAGGGCACACTTCTTTCGAATACGCGAAGAAAATACATTTGCTTGATGCGTTACACATTATGAAACAAGCTTGGGATCATGTTTTTTCGCCAACGATTAAAAACTGCTTCAGAAAGGTTGGGCTCCGCAAGAGGAGCGAACGAACCGCTGTGGATGAATGTACAATAATAAACGGAAGGATTGACTTTCCCATTGCAGAGGATATATTTGACGACTACTCGTATGTCAACTGGGAAAACGACCTGGAATGCTTCGGCATCTCGACCGGTGAAGAAATCGTACGAGAGGTTTTGGATCTAAATCCAGAAGAGGCTGAAATGATCGAAGTCGATGCCGGTACATCAATAAATATAGGATTTGAAGATCAAACGCCATCAAGACAGGTTGTGATTCAGGCTCTCAATACTCTAAATAAAAATTTAGAGTCAAACAGTTGAACTTAGAAACTCTTCAAGAAATAGAAGAAAATGTTGTTAAATTAGCAGACATTAACACCAAAATTCTGATTTTTTTAACAAACCGTTTTATAGTCGAAGTGTTTTCAATGTTTTTTTATTTGCAAAGATGAATAATTTTGTATTTTTCTCTTCGTATTCATTTTAACGTTTAAAATGTTTACACATATTAATTTTGCGTTGCCAATAATTTTTATAGTTGTAACTGGCTTTATAATCTAGCCCTCTACCTATATGAACCTAAAATTTAATATTCGCCTCATATACGCTCCATATTTGTTTATAGTAGGGTTCCGGTTCAAAGCAATTTATGGTGGAATTTAGTGTTGGTTTTAACCGAGAAGTACTGTACTGGGTCCTAGAAAAAGATCATTTAGTTAAGTTGGACTCTCTCCAACGCCTTGATGATGGTTTCACTAAGTTCAGTAAGAAGTCCTTGCAAGGTCTACTGGATAATCTTTTTTCGGGCGCCCCAGTAATATAAAGACAAAAAACTTCTTAGCATCTATCCAAACCTTCTGTTCATCATAGCATTAGGGAAAGTTTAACCAATGAAAAAGCGAGGGATGCAATAATGTTCTTTAGCAATTTCAATTCCTGTATCTGGATAGACTCTATCCACATTTCTAATGGAGACTACGCAAACGGGTATTTGTGTACACTGAGTGCCGTTGACTGTGTGCCATTTAGGGGGCTTTGTGAATCTACCAAAGTTCATGGTATGTGCGAGGCTCTAGTCACATACCATGCTAACGCAGAGGCTATTGCTATCAGAAGCTGAAGCCGGGTGCTACTTGAGAATGGAATCACTTCTTGTTGAACTTCTTCTGATGAGAATATTCTCAAGCAATCAGTTGGGGTTTAAATGTTGTGTCTAACAACAACCTACATTGAGTTTAATTGGCATTTTATGCATGAGGTATAGCCTGATAGTGAATCCTAATGAAACCAAACATATTTTTTTTTTATCAGCAAACGGAAAACAAGGAAATACTAGTGCTTCCAAAAATGATGAAACTTTAACTCATCGACTTTCGGAATAAGCCAAATATCTATCAATAATTTCAGACAAAAAAATTTTCTAACATTTAGAAGTGAAGCTTACTCAAACTTTAAATGATTTTTGGCAATGCTGGAGAGCTTTCGCTACTCATGGAGTTTGAAGTTTAATTACATAAAAATCGTAACGGTCCTTCTAATTACACATGCACTGGCGTTGCTTACACCGAGTGACCTAAATGTGAGTTGACCTATAAGCCTAGAAGTTTACATTAACCTGACCTAAAATTTGACGTAGTCCGTAATATCTGTCATTTAGTTTAGTTGTAAATCAGGCATTGTAGGGTAAATGCACTAGTAGTCGGCCACTTTAGCATTTTTCCAATTTCGCTAAATATAACTACCCAAAGAAAAAACTAAACCTGTGCTGTTCCTCGGGGAATTGATTGTTAATATTCTTTGTAAAGAATCAAATTTTTTCTTAATAATTAATTCTATAAAAACTACGCTTTTGCATCAGTAGTCGGCCCTGAAATTTAGTTATCGGCCTCTTTTGTATCAGTGTCCGGCCAAGATGCATATTTCATTATTTTACAAAGAAATATCCCTGAAACATAAATAAAAAATATTATACTTGAGACATTTTGTATTTATTCTTCAGTCAAATTATATATTATCGAAAATTGTAAATAAAAACAATTAATTTAACATAAATCAAGCATCTTTCTTTCAAAGTATTTTTAATTCTAATATTGACGTGGATGATTCTACTTTTCGACTTTTCATAAGTTGTTACAGACAACCTTCACTTCTTTTCCTGTTGAGTCTCACATATCTTGCAACAAAATTTCTCATCTGATGCTTTCTTATAACTTAGAGGATATAGAGAACAACATTTTAAATGATACCATCTAGGGCAGTTGTCGCACCCAATATTTTTTAGGTTCCTCTGTGTCGCTTATTAGAACGTTGTCACATTTCTGACCCTTTATCGCTTTCTTCTGTTTTTCCACATTAGTTTTTTTCTTTTTCTTTTCAGTTATCTATGCGTCTTTCAATTTTCTTTTTTTTATACGATCCTCTTTTCTTTTTTTCTAATTGTGTGATCTTTTATATTTTTTCCTCTTTTTTATCTTATATATATTGCTCCAAGCTGCAAACGATATCGCACTTGGTGCTCTAGTGGTTTTTGAAATCTTTAATTCCTTCTTTGAAGGTTCCGGAAATATAAATGTTTCGATAGGTGTGAGGAGACTGGTGAGCACGATCTACTAAATAAAAGTGAACAGGATAGAGAGTATCTTTTGGATGTAGATTCGAACCGATTTGAAGTATCTAAAAGGAGTAACAACAAAAATTTCAACTAAATAGTGATGTGAGAAACTACTTGGTGTGGTTAGTCCAGAAGAAGTGCTGGGAATCTCTAAATTAACAGACGCTGGCTCTGCAGTTAAATTCTCCTTATTAGCTTCTGCAACATACGTTTTTTCTATGGCTGCTCCATATTTAGAAAAAACCAGCCTCCTGGTTCGCAATCTTTGCAGCTTGATTTTGGAGTTGAGCTTAAGCAGGTCATGTTTTCGGTGAAAGGTTTGAACATATTGTTAGATGAATCAGGAGGGTTACACGCTTCAGCATTATTAAAATTGATACTCGCAGGTGACTTTGTTATATAATTGATAGGGTCTATATCATCTTCGTTTGGTAAATTATTCGCTATTCGCAACGTTCCGTCGCCGTTAATATCGAATAACACTCCGCAAAGAAATGACGAAACATTCATACTGACTGTTGACTTATTAGTGTCCTCTTTACTCTGAGATCTCGATGACTCCTCTAAAACCTTCAAAAACATATCAACATTGATTCCTTGTTTGGCAAGATTTTCTGATACTTCTTTGATTACAGATAAAGCAATCACAAATTTTTAAACGGATAAATTTGAAGGAGATGTGTTGTCAGTTGCCTCTTCATTTGCATCCTCCAATACATTTTGCATACATTTTGAATAGTCCACTGCCTCAGAATTAAACGGAAAAATTCCGCATTTTCTAAAACCATTTTTTATAGTTTCAGGAAGATTAATATATTTTGTCAATACGCTCTCTAATAATGGACAAAATTCCTTTCTGGTAAGTATTTCTCCTAGATTACTCATGTTCCATCCGCGAGCTGTCTTCTTCCAATCCTGCTTGAGAGGCTTGAATCATTGGCAGACTGCAGAATATGTGTTGTATTTAGTGGCAGCGCATATAGCAAAATGCCTGCTTTATCACAATACTCACTTAATTGCATAGACAAATGGAATTTATGGCCAGCAACCAGCAATAAAACAGGCTTAGGTACTTGTTGTTCAACCAGCCAGTTACTGACACAGTTTTCCACATATTCAAAGATTGTTTCGCTCCGCATCCACCCAGAGCCCGTATTACCAAGGATCCAACCATTTGGTACGCTGTCCACAATATCTTTAGGAAGGCGTTTGTATGGAAAAACTACTAAGGGTGGTAGTATTTTGCCATTAGCGGAAAAGTTTAACAATGTTGTGAATGTATCCTTTTCTTCACTTGCTTCCACTTGATAAACGTTTTTGTAGCCCCTAGAAGCAATAACTTTGCCAGCTTAAGGACAAAGGTAGAAATTAGTTTCGTCGTCATTAGTTATTCGCCTGGGATCAAGCAGCAAATCTTTTTGGTTGACTGATCGAAGAAATTGTAATTATATATCATCACCATGCCTGAAATAAACCAAAACATGAATTACGCGATCCACTAATATCGTCAATGTAACGAGATATGGACTAACAGACCACAGGTACTGCATAGGTCATGTACAAAGCACTATTGCTTGCATTCAACCACACATATCAAATTTCCGAGTGTAGACCATGAATATTCACGCCATATGACATATTCAAGTGCGACATAAATTCTTGTTGTCGCTATGGCACGCGACCCAAATACATGGTATATGGTTTCAGTGTGAATGAGCGTACATGAAAATAATTCTTATGCATGTTGATCAAGTGGCGCTAGGAATATCGGTCAAGTGCCGTGTGAGAAAATAGGGCACGTGTGGATCATGAGAAAATATCGTGTCGTGAGAAAATATATTTCATTATGATTTATTTCAGGGCATGCTGAGTATTAGCAATAAAGTAGTTTAAGTTATTATAGTAAAATCGTATATAAGGAATTGTAAAATTGGTTGAAAATAGATTCGGTGGAGTAGAGTCACTGGAAACGGTTGTTTTACTTTAGGTTTGCTCTTGCGAGAATTTTACTTGCAAAGCCAGCAAAAGCACGGCAAATGTTTAGGATTAGCATAAACATGGTGCCAGCAATAACTGCGGCCTCGCCGCTTTGGTAGGTTGAATCCTTTCTAATCTTATTCCCCACTGATGAGTTAAAGTAACTTTTTCTCTGACCCAAAGTCATCGCAGAAGGAAGAAGAAGTATCACAACGCCCATCAACAATATTATTTCAATATTCTTTGAGCTCCAGTTCTTAACCAGTTCTTAACATACTGCAAAGTAACAGTTGCTCTGCCTTTATGTAGTGTTTCTGCTTCTTTTAAAGAATGATTTTAACCAGGTTCTTCCAGGCCGATTATTTCTAAACGGATTCACCCTGTCATCATCCTTCAAAAAATTTTGAACAGTGTTCAATAAAGTATCATGCTTTAGAGGAAAGCCAAATTTAGATAACCTAATGCACCATACAGAAATGGCTGTTTCCTCCTCAGTAGATAATATGGAACTTGGACTTTTCGTGTCGCACTCGTCAGGTATTCTTCCATGCAAACGATCTTGCAATGTTACTATTGGGATGCAATATTTCGCTGCAGTTTCACGTATGCTTAGCGTACTATTGCGAATATCATTAAGTGCCATTATAATTCTATTTTTTCTGTAAGTTTCTAGAATTGGTAACATACGGCCAGTCCCGTCTTTCTCCGTTTCGTTATTCATTTCCTTGGAAATAAAGAACAACTATAGAAAAACGTTAGATGAGACCGATTACTAAAATTTTCTACGGCAGGTTTCGGCCATGGTAGATTTTCATGATTTATATGGAGCCGAATACTGAATATTTTTGAGCTATTCTGTAGTTTTTTAATAATTCTGCCCTATAGTCAACGTATGACGTCATTTTATGGGAAATATTACCAAAAGAACATTTATAGTGAAGTTTCAATACTCGGCCACCGTGGCCGGTAACTGAGCATATCGTAAAATGTATGATTCAGTATCCGGCCTCCTCATATGTTTCAATTTAACAGTATTAAATCAATTAACTTCAATAAAGTTAAGATTCTAGCGTGAACAACTTACTCACCAGTTGATTTTCAACACCGATCACACACGAAAACAGTAAATATTTAAGGATAATTTGTATATTACTTCTTAAGAAAATATGACATTCACATGAAATTTTTGAGTGCAGTGACGATTCCACAAACTGAATGAATAATTGCGTTCATTGGATTTCGAGACTATGTTTCTACCGATCCGTTAAAGTATTATTTTTCATTTTTTAGACGTTTGCTCTCTTATTTTCAAAGTTTATAGACAAAGTGGCCGACTTCTGACGCATGGCCGACTTCTAGTGCACTTACCTTAATATTGTTACATTTGACTTTCAAAAAACGTTACTTCAAAGATCTCGCATCATAGGAGATATATGCGCAAGGTTAAATCGAGTAGTGAGTAGTATTGGGTCGTCAGTCATATTGATATGTATTTATGTGAGTTACTCATTTTCAAATTTGAGGTGGTACAATGTCATACTTCAAATGAAGTGTCATGTTGCATTCCTTCAATTATCTATAAATTTCCAGCGTCGCTGGCAGCCATACAGCCCCATACAATTACGCCGCCGCTACAGTAGGATAGAACATTTATGCTAAGTATTGGTAACGTTTTTTTTTTATAGATGCGGGATTTTTCATTATTGGTTTTATCATACTTCCACAAAAAATAGGATTTTCATATTTTGGAGAATGATTTAATAGAGTATGTTGTTTTTGAATTCGGCGTTAACTCAAAAATGAAAAAAAATGTAGGTAAAACGTTTATACTAAGGAGAGCAGTACTGTTACTAATCTACTAAACAATTTCCCAAAAATGGTAGTTAATTACCACCAAATTTTTTGTTTTAGTATCGTGCAAATCAAACTCAAAACTAAACACGCATGCATACATTTTCGCCTTGTACAGCAATCCCTGTGTCTCAAGTATCACAAGTCAATCGTTTCAAAATTAACCAAAGCACCTCAATATGACAAAAAATGAGGTGGTACAAATCAAACTCAAACGCTTCAAAATTAACTAAAGCACTTCGATATGACAAAAAATGATGGTGACATTTTGTAGCTGTGTATGGGACATTTGTCATGCATCTTGTATGAGTAACACAACACTAGTAGTGAGTGCTTACACCGGATGGGCTAAATAATTCAAGCCGAATTTGGCGTTTGGTCCGCGTGGTGGACTAGCATGAAGCTCGTATAAAGTTAGCCACACTGCAAAGAACTATTTGCAAGGAATATATGGTGGCATTAGCTTCACTCTTGTTGCAGCTTTTGATACGCTGCTCAATCCACCTGCAATCGACATTCAAATTCACAGTATATACATAGATGAGCTCTCCCCTTAGACTAATTTAACTTGGTCTATGGATTGAAAACTAAAGGCCTTTGGAAGCTCGACGGCCCGTATTCAATTTCAAAGAGAGCACTAAGTAATCTTTTTGAAAAAAATGATTGAAAGCATTCACATGTCTGCACTGGGGTGGATCGAATTGAATCGCTAGAAGGTGCCAATGCACAGCAGTGCTCTTTCAGCGCAGATCTGATGTACCATGCTCAAAATAGAATTAGGAATTTATGATTTTTTTGCAATATTGCACAACAAGATATGAAATTAAAAATGCACATTTAGTGCAGAACTAGCTATCTGAGCTGAATACACTTGTGTGTATTTTAATTTACTAAGTTAGCAATAATTACTTGACAAATTGGTATTTAAAGCATGAATGAATTATATTTCAATCGAGTCGATCAAAATAGAACTGTAATTATCAAGAACTGTAGTTATCTTACTATAATTTTAGGTTTTACTATAATTTTAGGTTTTACTATAATTTTAGGTTTTACTATAATTTTAGGTTTTACTATAATTTTAGGTTACGATTACTTGAAACAGATGCTAGTTAGGTTTTTAATGCATATTTAAAACTTGAAATTAGTGAAGCAAAGCTCGTTGCATCATAAGATTTGGCCAGTTCGCAAAAGAACGGTTCAGATCCGATCGGTTTCTGCATTTACTTATGTTGTTGATTCAACTGTAATCTTTTTACAAGTTAATGTTATTAAAACACTAAAACGACGTATAACACTAATTCAACAGATATTTGTCTAACATTGTGATGCAAATGATTTCAAATATATCCTTAAATTTCATCAAGCTGTCAGTCGGTGAATGTTCGTTGGTTGATGTAACTGCTACAGGTAGTGGGCGCACCAACCGCTACAATTTCCGACTCTATTGTGAACCAATGAACTTTTACTCGCGGTTTTGCTGCTCAGATAATTCACCTCAGTGAGATCACTGAGACAAGATTCTGTTGTGGTTTTGAATGCTACTAACCTAACTAGAACTCGATAGATGTGCAAAAAACGCGTCTATTGATGACGTCGTACCAATTTGATTGAACCTCGATTAAATATCTACTGTTTTCTGTATAGATGATTCGCAATTCGCTTTATCAAACATAACTACTTTATTATTGCATTCTGCTTTTTATTATTTAATCATTTCTTTTTGGTCAGATGAAAAACACTAATATTTACAACAAAACTGGAGTAGCAGCAGTGTATTTGAGTGGTGCTGCAGCATAAGTAGCTGGAAGGACACCAGCGGAGTAAGCAACTGGAGCAGCTGCAGCAGTGTATGAATAGGTTAGAGGAGCAGTGTAAGCAGCAGCTGTGTATGCGACTGGAGCAGTGTAGGCTGAAGCAGTGTATGCAACTGGAGCAGCGGCCACAATTGGGGCAGATGCGACTCCATTGTAATTACGTGCTATTACCTGCGAACTGGTAGCAGTAACAACTGGAGCAGCCGCAGCAACAACTGGAGCTGTGTACGCGACTGGAGCAATCCCGGGCTTGGCGAATGCACAGGCGAGAATAGTGAACAGGATTACCTAGAAGTACAGTACAGATTAAATCCAAACTATCTTCAATTTTATTTCTTACTGATTTGAACATTCTCGTTCCTGGTGGCTGGTAGCTGCTTGCAGAAAAGTCAACAAAGAATTATATGACATCTAAGTCATAAGCTCTGCTTTTATACTACACTCAAAATCATGCAGTATCGTATAATGATAATGATTTTGGCAGAAGCTGTTCATATTTGCCTCCAGAAAAATCAACTTCGCACTGTCCAAACAAAGAACATTGAAAGTGGTTAATTGAAATTCAAAGCTCATCATCGTTTCATTGTAGCGCATTGAATGAGTAACGAGTGGACGTACATAAAAGGTGTGTCAAGAGTCAACGACGTGAGGCTCGAAATATCGATCAAGGTCTCCGATTGAAACCAAAAGTTAAAGCGTGTATGTGCTCTGCAAGAGTTAAGTGAGGATTGATAAAATGTTGTTTAATGGAGTATGTCGGGATTTCGCATTTTTTGCCTTCTTCGATTGGGCAAATAAACGATATGTAGAGTAAAAGCAAGTTTTCAAATGGTTGATGTGTACCTACTTGCTGAAATATTTGCAAACTTAAAAATATTTCGATTATACAATGTAGATAGTTGATTAATGGCCAGAAAAAAACATGTTTGATAGCAATAATATTGATTTCAAATGAATCAGTCTAAAATTAATGTTTATTTTGCATTACTTATGGATACAATTGTGCATTAATGGTGTGCAACCACATTTAATTTTGATCGACGTAGATCATAAAAATTGATTAATGAAAATCAAAATTCCTTTTGTTTTTTTCTAAAGTTGCTATAATAAATTTTTATGTCTTGCAAAGTATGCTTTTGAGGTATAAAAAAATTATTATGCTCAGCGAAAGGTTTCTACTTTCAGAAATATATCATTTGTTACAAACGGAAAATACACTTACAAACTAATTTTGGAATAGTAAGCAGATACCTATTGAAATGGATTTAAGTATGTATGACGTATAGGAGACAAAATAATTCGACAAAAACTGTACACTTTAATATTAAAAATTAATACGTTTTATCTGGTTTGGTTTCGTGTGGAAACGGTCGTGATACTTTGGAAACATCCTGTTCAAAACTCCGTATCACTCTTTTTCCTCAGGTAAATCTCTGGTAATCTAATCTGTATAATCAGGTCAACATCTCATATAGCTGGAAATAACAGAAACCAACGAGAAATTTCGAGGATGTCGAAAATTGAAAAATTGACTCAATGAAACATAAGACTCATCAGCAAACTTGAGAAGTTAAAAGCCAATAGCCTTTGAGTTCCAAGGCATTGTGACTGTCAACATTACAAGTGGAATTAACTTAAACAAAGTGGAGCTATCCCGTACCAAATTCATAATAATAGATTTAAAAGTTTTAAATCATCAGTTCCACGCCTCACTTTACCCCTGATTTGAGTTGGCTGCATAATCAGAGCATAATCAGTAAAGGGTTGCACTTGTGAAAAAAAATTGTCT
The DNA here is from genome assembly GCA_947369275.1 of Nemotelus nigrinus. Classification (NCBI taxonomy): domain Eukaryota; kingdom Metazoa; phylum Arthropoda; class Insecta; order Diptera; family Stratiomyidae; genus Nemotelus; species Nemotelus nigrinus. The sequence continues at coordinate 21,963,498 of OX376373.1, forward strand.
TTTCTTCTCGAGAATATAATTCCAAAATTCTCGAGAATATAATCCCAAAATTTGAGGTCAATGATATCAAAACTCTCCAAGCAAAACTCTATTCTATCATTGTAGCTCCAGCAGCTCGGAGTATAGTAGATCATTTTCTCAAAACCACTTTTTAAAAGTCCGTGTTCACTGCCATTTAAAACCCCACTACTGATTCATTTCAAACTTAGCACACACTTTTTACATGTAAAATGCTTCCCCCGAACGATAACTTTTAAAAATGTTTTTTTTTACATTAAGGGGGTTTTCCACTTACAAAAAAGGCCTAGTTTTTCGTGAAAAATAGCAATTTTCACTTCAAATGACCACCAAAAATTTAAAAATTAAAAAAAAATATAATCAGAAAACTTTATGGGGAGGATTTGATGATATTTTGACTAAATTTTAATATTCTTTGATTTCCGATAATTTTCAGCTGAGATAAAATGAAAGCTGCAAAGCGTCTTTTTCCAAAGACGTTCTTGAAAAACGTTTGTCGATATTTTTGCATAAAAAAATTAGAGAATGTTATTGAAATGATACTTAATAATGTGCAAAAGGTTTATCTAAATTTGCTTTATCAATATTTCTAAAAAAAATCGTAAAATGTATTTTTCTCACGCTCAAACCCTTATTCCGTTCTGAACTTAATAGCTCTGAATAATTTCTTTCTAAATAATTAAGTGGGACCTTTATTTTTGAGAATTAAGTAGACATGTTCTAAGAGTACTGCGTTGCTTTTTTCTGATATCGCTTCGAATATATAGATAAATATGTTGGTTTGTGAAATAGATGGTTGCCAATATAAATAAATATAGGGTTAATGTCTCAGCATGATCAAAGCTAATAAAGCACTTAGGTATTCACTTGGATATTAAACTCACTTTCAAATCCCATTTATTTATTTATTTATTTATTAACAATAATACATCGCAATAGAATACAAAATCCAATTATTGCAATAATAAATGAAAAAATAAAAAAAAACTAAAAGACTAATGTTTACAAAAAGAAAATTCAATTCAACAATCTAATGTCCCAACGCTCAGGTCAAGTATAAATGCTTTTAAATGACTTTTGAAGCGATAAAATGATTGTGGCAGAGATCCAAGCCCCAGTTCATTATGACGTCTAGTGATTCTGACGAAAGGAGAAAAGAAGTGCATATTTGTACGCACGAACGGAACAGTGAAGACTTCCTGAGACCTGTTGCCCCGTAACGAACTGCGAGGTCGGAATGAATCGGTGAAGCCAGATATAATACCTCGCTGTGATTTGAACAGGAACCACTCGTCAAGCAACAGCCGTCGTGACCCCAAGGAAGGAATTTGAAGAAAGGACAAACGGGAAACATATGAGGAGTAAGGGATATTATATTTAATAAATAAAGAGCGTGTGAGCCTACGCTGCACACACTCGATAGCCTCAGAAAGGTAAAGGAAACGTGGAGACCACACTTGACAAGCATATTCGAGGACACAACGAACTAACATTAAAAAAAGACGAACACATGTACGAATGTCAAAGAATTTAGAGGCCACCAATCCAGAAACTCGGGAGGCTTTAGCGGTGACTTCAGCAACATGGAAATTAAATTTCAATGTAGGGTCAAAAGTCACACCCAAGTCTTAAATTGATTAACGGACGACAGATAGTTAGTGGTAATTGAAAAAGAAAAAGAAATAGGAGATGATTAGAGGGAAAAGGTCATATGTTTACATTTGCTAACATTTAAGGACAATGAGTTGCGATTGCACCAATTAAGAAGAACACACAGATCATTCTGGAGAATAATACAGTCATCAACAGACCTGATCACTCGGAACAATGTCAGATCGTCAGCGTACAGTAGACAAGGGGAATCAATAATGGAAGGAAGGTCATTAATAAAAATTAAAAAAAAGTAAAGGACCAAGGATAGACCCTTGCGGAACACCAGAAGAGGGATGAAAGGGAGAAGAGGAGAGATTGTTAATAGTGACTTTGTACTCACGGTTACTGAGGTAGGACGAAAACCAAGAAAGTATTGGCCCGAAACAACCAAACTGTGAAACTTTACTGAGTAATAATTTATGGTTGACAGTCTCAAATGCTTTAGAAAAATCGGTGTACACTACGTCCACTTGTTCCTGACGATCTAAGGCAAGGGCAACTGGGTTTTTTCAAAGATTTTACTAAAACAGGGGAGAAGAGAAACAGGACGATAATAGGAGACGGAGAATGCATTGCCAGTTTTGAAAATTGGGCAAATACAATATTAGAAATTTTCTAGGCAGAAGGAAAAATACCGGAATACTCTAACGCCTTGAAATATGTATTGTATCAAATTAAACTACCCTTTATTAATATAGAATCCAGATTATCTGCCGAAACAGACTTCTGTTGCATAAGTCAACTATGCAGCCACCTATTTAATACGGGGCTTCGGGGGTGCAACCTTCTTTTAAAAAAAAGAAAAAGATTAAAAGTATTGTTAAACAAGTTTTAAAAATAATATTCAATAAACCATTCTATTTGTCAACCGATCACAGTCTGCCCTTTTTAAAATACATATCAATAATAGATGAGCTCAGACATCAAAAGTTTTTATGCCAAAGTATGGAATCAAATAATCCACTCAATGTTTTCGATGATACCTAGTATTTGAGGAGCAAGCCCTGGTTTTAGTTTTCAACTTTAATTAAGTGTTAATAAAATAGCCACAAAGTTTGCTTAGTTATTTCCGGAAATAAATTTAACTGAAATAAATTGATTACCATCATACCTAGAATACCTTAACCTTAAGGCGACTTTAAATATGCTGTGTTTGTCAAATACCGAGCACCTAGTTTGGCAAACTTCGCATGTGTTGTTGGGTTGCTCGCCTAGTGCTCTCCCTGGGCCAAGCACAAACATTCGGGTGCTCGCTATTCCCTTAGTTTGTCGAACTTTCAACAAACATCAAAGGAGACGTCCACTGTGTCGGATCCCCGCAGCTCGTTCATCTTCCAGTTTTAGCGAACATTCGGCAAACGTTAAAACACATTTGCTTAGCTCCGAAAATCTTTCAGACAGTTTAACGCATTTTGGAAACGAAAATCAATTTTTAGAATTCTATCATATATTTTTATAGTGAATATCTGCCTAGTAAGTACAAAGCCATGCACCACAAACTAGCTATCAATCAAACTTATGTAAAATTTAGACGAAAATTTAAAAGACCAGAAGTAAATCCTTGGTTATCAATCTCACCATTGAAACAAATAAAACTCAAAAAATTAATTCATAGCATGTATTGTTTCATCATTAATATCTTACAACAGAACAGGTGCGGCTGCAGTGTATTTCAAAGGAGCGGCCACAGGAGCAGCAGGAGCTGCAGCTGCGTAACCTAATGGAGCTGAGTATCCAAGTGGTGCTGAGTAGCCAAGCGGTGCTGAGTAGCCAAGTGGTGCTGAGTAGCCAAGTGGCGCTGAGTATGCCACTGGAGCTGAGTAACCAAATTGAGCTGAGTATGCAACAGGCGCAGAATATGCAACAGGGGCTGAATATGCAACTGGAGCAGAATAGGCCACTGGAGCAGTGTACGCAACAGGAGCGGTAGCTACACCATTGTAGTTACGAGAGATTGCCTGCGAGCTGCTAGCTGTTACCACTGGGGCAGAATAGGCCACTGGAGCAGTGTACGCAACTGGAGCGGCAGCTACACCATTGTAGTTACGAGAGATTACTTGCGAGCTGCTAGCTGTTACCACTGGAGCAGAATAGGCCACTGGAGCAGTATACGCAACTGGAGCAGCAGCAGCAACCACCGGAGCACTGTATGCTACTGGAGCCAAGAGCCCAGGTTTGGCATAAGTGCATGCAATGAGAGCGAAGATGAAAATAGCCTAGAAAGTAAAATTGAATTATTCAAACACACTTGCAACAAGTACAATTGTCTTCCACTCTTACCGATTTGAACATTTTGCTTTAGTTTGAATTGACCGTTTAAGCTGAAGAAAGAATGAGTGAATGATGTAGTAAACCAATTCACGGGTTGCTTTTATAGTGCGATTTGACCTTACTGATGTATTTAATAGTGGCAAAACCTTAATAAAATGCTTATCAAAGGGGAATACTGAATTGTTATTTAAATATTTACTGCACTAGTTTCATCGAATTGTATTGATTTCAATGATTGAAAAGATTCAAAATTCAATCCAACCGTATAAAATAAATTATTACTCAATTGTACGCTATCTTTTCGATAGCCCTGAATTTGCAAATTGTTCGGATGAATGTTAGCCAAAGATTTACTTGGAAATAACTAGTGTTGATTGATTTTATTGATCAAATTTCAAGCCAAATATTTAATCTCCTGAAATATAAAAAATATATAAATAAAAAAAAATTTTGTAAAAATTTAAGCATCGTTACTTCGTCGTATTTAATCAACTTATGCACTTTTAATATCTGTCTTCTGTAAAGTACGTTTGTTACATCTGTATGTATAGGGGTAGTGAAAAATAATTTTAAGATTGCATTTAAATAATTTTACTTCGTTTTAGCTAATTGTTGTTCATGGGTGAAAAATATTAATGAAAACTGTGGAACGTTAGTACCACATTGGGCGCCATTATTTTTAGCTATTATTTCCACTATAATTATGATTGGATTGCCTGAAGATCTATTTTAGCTGAACAAAAAAATAATTTTTAAGAGTTCTGTATGTTAAGTTTGAAAATAAGTTTAATTTTGTGTATTTGATTAACATCCGAGATTAGGAGATGATCTGCATGTGATTTGATCAACATGCGAGGGATCTCGTGGCTTGTTGAAATCCATCCTTGACTGCACTTTTCGAGCACATTTAAGCTACAGACTGGCACAAGAGCTAAAAAAATTAAATACATATTTGTTTTATAACTTTTTAAGTAACTTCGACAGGATTTTCAGTTTGTGAACTTCATTTAGCTTCTAAAATTTCTTTGCATACTCTCGAAAACTAGGCACTCTATGAAATGCTGATAATTTTAAGGCAGGGTATTTTTATCTGAAAACACTGAAACGGAAAGTAATTTACCAAAAAAACAACTCACATTTGAAAGCAACTTGACTAGTGAAAACCCAAAGTGAAAATTAGTTCTTAGGTTCCAGAAATAAATTGTATTTAACTGAATAATTTTAGTTGGACAATATATTCAGTTTTTTTTACAATTTATGAAAATGGATATTATTTACCTCAGTTGTGTCCGGGATTTTTCCAAATTCAATTGTATTGTCATTGGAAAAGCTGCGTGGTAATTTTCGAGCTACTCCTGGATTTGACATATTTCTTCTCTTTATTTGGTCCCGTCAAACTTTCTTAATGAAATATTTGATGAATGATTTTTAAGGTATTCTTAGAATTTGGTCTACTTACAGTGCTCTTTGCCTCTTTTGAAGACAAACGCTTTTGATTTTTACTAATGTTGCACTACCTCGAATTCCTACAATATTAACAGGTTGTAGGGGGACAGCTGTTGCTTAGTTTGCATATATCGAGTTTTAATTCTTTAGCCACACTCAAAACTAAGATTTTTAAATTGATAGTTTCCATCATTTTCAATCAAAATAAATAGAAAATTGTAGATCATACAAAAATAGAAACGCAAACAAGCTGTTTACTCACTGCTGAAAGAATTATACTGCAGCAAAAAGTTAAATCACTCATACACGAATGCATCTAAAGAAAATTGAGAACATCTAAAGAAAATTGAGAATGCATCTAAAGAAAATTGAGAACAAAAAAAGTTATTTCAAGCAAATGTTCACACTAGGACAAGAAAACGTGTGTACAGGATAGTAAATTTAAATCCTATATCACAATTTAAATTTAAAAGAATTTCAAAGGCAATACTCGAGCTGATAGTAGAAACGGGTACTAGTTAATGAAAGAAGTGATATTGACCGTGTGAATTCTCAATAGTACCTGCTTGTTAAGTCGCATAAAATACTGTTCCATGTCATTTTTTAATGCTTCAAAGTTGTTACATCGTTTTTTTATAATGAAATAAATTTTTTTAAATACCTTTCGCAATAAATATATTCTTATTCATTTAATACCATATAAATATGGAAAAAGCGTGCTATATCTTCCTAATTTATTTAATCAACTATGCAAATAACGATGAATTTTAAGTTGAATTCATATGGAGGGGACATTTTATATTATATGTAATATTGTGCATGTGTATTATAGCTTCATGATCGTAAATCACAAATATGATACCTCAATAGCAGAGAGAATATTTAGCGATTGTATTTTAGTACGCGAAAATTTGCTATCTGCCCTAATTTGTCAATCTATATCTGCGAATGCAAACTTTTGCCTCGAATAAAGCCAGTCAACGGTGTTACAGCATCTTACATTTGTGTCTGTAGGGAACTTAAGGTCGTATCGGACTATAAAAGTAAACCACGATTTTGTGAGCCATATCATTCACTCATTACTTCTTAAACCTAAACGGTTTATCGCAAACAAAACAAAATGTTCAAATCGGTAATGGTGATTGAAAATTTGGTGACTGATTATATGTGACTTATACATACAATTTTACTTTTTAGGCTGTTGTCATCTTCGCACTCATTGCCTGTGCTTGTGCCAAACCAGGGCTTTTAGCTCCAGTAACATACAGTGCTCCGATAGTCGCTGCTGCTGCTCCAGTGATAACTGCAACCAGTTCACAGGTAATCTCTCGTAACTACAATGGTGTTTCTGCTGCTCCGGTCGTTGCTGCCGCTCCAATCGCATACACTGCTTCAGCCGTTACCTCTTCTTTGGGCTATTCTGCTCCGTTGGCATATTCTGCGCCTGTGGCCTATTCTGCTCCTGTCGCCTATTCTGCTCCAGTTGGCTACTCAGCTCCAGTTGCATACTCAGCACCACTTGGATATTCAGCTCCATTGGCGTACTCAGCTGCAGCGCTTATTGCTGGAGTAGACGCTCCTTTGAAATATACCGCCGCCGCGCCAGTTTTGTTGTAAGATAGATGTAACTAATAAAAGATTTGAAGTAATTGCTTTAATTGTAATTTTTGGCTTATGGCTCTGACTACAACAATGGCAAAACATGCACTTTGTCACTGATAATTAACTAAATAGTGATTTCCATTCGCACTTACACACATTTTTACGTTACAAACAAAGGAAAGAGAGACAATATTTTTGAAAACTCGTTCTCTGGTTAAAAGGAAGAAAAGGAAATAATACAAGTTTTCATCTTACTTAGTAGAGCACTGGCTTCTGGCGCGAGTTGTTCCTAGTTTGAGTCCAGGTACGGATGGGGACCGAGCTATGCGTTAAATTAGTTCTAGTTAGGTATCCGGGTCAAATCAAGGACGAAGCGTGCCGCGAATCCAGCAAAAATTTCGATTATTAAATTGGAATTTCTCTCCTTAAGGACCAAATAGGTTGTAGTGGGGCAGCTTTGATTTGCTTGACATTTTAACAGTCATCAAATATGGTTGTTTAGGAAGTCGCTCGAGACTCTTGCCAAATCCATTTCAATCGTTTTCTCTGATGCTAATTGCAACTGGCAAAAACTGTCGGAAACAATTAACAAACTTCGAGAAAAATCTAGGCACATGTTGAAATTGCAAAAGTATCACACACTTCTTGTCGACAGAATTTAAGCACGTAATTGGAAAAACTTTGAGAAACGAACGCAACAGAAAAACGGATTCAGGAACAATAACAATCAACCGTAACTTGACCTTTCATACTTTCATTTAATTATGCCAAGATAATTTCTCTGCTCTCTCGACTTCCTATCCCCTTTTCGTAGATCACGTTGGCACATTTTCCAGCAAGCGTGCCAGTCGCGTTGAAGCAGGAGCGTTTATCATAACTTGCCTTATCACAAATTACGCAAAGAATACTTCACGTGACTCTTACTAGAAATATGTATCACCTCCGTCCTTTACGTATGCTTGGATATTGTGCAAAATATTTAGTTTTTGATGCTAAGCTGAGAGCTGACGTTCAACTCCGGAAAATTTAGCAACACGGTTATTTGTTTGTGTACTTTCATCTTTTACAGTCTCACCTGAAATGTAAATACGTCTACGCTGGTTTCAAAAGGGAGCAAATGTGCTGTTCGATTTACGTAGATCGGAGTGTGACTTTTGAATATGAACGTTCAGGAAGTAAGCTGCTTAAGGTAATTTCGCAAAATCCTCGTTTTCTGGTATTCAATTCAAACTTGACGTTTCGTGCATGCCTGCACCAAACGTTTCAGTTTGAAATGTGCACACGTTTTTCATTGGAAATCAATGAAGTGTATTTCTTGTGTGCCTACTTTGCAAAGTTATTTTGGCTCTCGTGCAACGCAGCCAGCTTGACAATCGTGTACGATATTGTGCACATATTCGGAAAAAGGTTAACCGTTCTGTTATTTATGGAAACAATGTGACGAAAGGATTCCGTCGAAAGTACACTATAGTAAAGCTGTTCTAGAAATTTAACAACCTGAATCTATAGTAGGAAGAATATCTTACGTTTTCTTAGAAACCTTGGACAAAGCTAATATTATCTCGATTAAAAGAAAATAACGAGGCATGTTTGCAACGTGAGCCATACATATATTTTACTTTTCAGCCGAATAGGCATTTATTTATCTATTGATCGATTCGTCAAATGAGCTTGCAAACAATGTGTAGCAAATTAGAGAAATGACTGAAAGTCCTTTCAATGGTGAAATAAAATCTATGGTTGGAAAATTTTAAGGTCATGAGCAGTTTTTCGTCCTTTGGAGAAAAAATAATGTTTGTCCTTTGTCGCAGAGGGCCATGAAACTACCTCAGTCTCGTAATCCATGTTTGAGAGATACATATTTCAATTTATTTGATTGCTCAAGCAAGAAAAATTCTGCCCATGTTAGCGTAATTAAAATAAACTTTCAAAGAACATTTTTTTCTCTCCTTTTTTTATTTGAAAGAAATTTGTTTAAAAGAATGGCATAAATGTCTGTCTTTAACTTCTTTTTATTCCACCTAAACCAATTCAGCTATTGACGGCAATTCACATTATTGCTAATAAGTTGAAGAAGAGTGTTTCATGTTTATTTTACATTTTACCGATGCATTCCTGTGTTTGCTTTCTACATTAATTTATCCGACAGCCCTAAATAATTTCATGTTTAGTATTTTGGATTAAAGCTTGGAGTCTCGAAGTAGGACAGAAATAATCCCAAAGTGTAAAAATGTTATTATTTATAATGATAAACAAATGATAAATATGTGTTGGAGTTGTAATATAAACATTTGAGCCTGTTACAAAATCTAATATCTAGGGGTAAAATCTTAAAAAACTTCAAAAACAGGATAGAAAGAGGAGAAAGACGACACTTACGACTAAAAGCTGGTACTGAGTTAACCGTGAAGCTAAATTTTGACATGTCTTCATTATCTGGTCATTATTTCGAGTGAAAATTTTGGCTATGGCGAAAAGCAGAGACACTGGTCATTTCTGACGGATAAAATGTCAAGAATTTCAATTTTCGATCGATTTTCTTATTGGAAAGAAGTTTGCACTATTCAATTTTCAAATTCAAACACAAAATGTCACTTTTTAGCTCGAAAAAATGAACTGCACAAACTAAATTGGCGTGAAATGATTGTGTCTATGCCATCTGCATTTTCAAAGTGAAAGCAACTTCAAAGCAAACTTTTCATGCTAAAAACTGAGTACAACTCCTGCTTATTTTAATGCTGAAATTTCGCCGAAATAGATTTCACGTGAAATTTTGTATGAAAATTTCATGTGAAATCGAACACAGTACTATGCTTAAGGTCGTAAGACAAAATCCAGTAAAAAAAGAGTATGTAAAACAACTGAATCAGTACTTTTTCGAAGCTCGTTTAGACTGGTGGGTACTGCTATTGGTCCAGTGAAATCCGACACAAAAAAGGCGAAACTTCGGAAAAATTAGGGGAAAGCTGAATTTTGATGTGAATCTTGGTATTGGCGTGTTGAACAAAATGTCAAAAGTCCCCATCGATGCTAGTCTTGCGTCACTTTTTATTAAATTAAGTTACTTTAGGGATAACAGCGTAATTTTTTAAAATAGTTCTTATCGATAAAAAAAGATTGCGACCTCGATGTTGGATTAAGAGATACTCTTTGGGGGCAGCACTTCAAATAAGTAAGTCTGTTCGACTTTTAAATTCTTACATGATCTGAGTTCAAACCGGAGTAATAATTTAAGCGTTAAAATTTAACTGTTTATAGAAATGATCGTCTTCATAGCTCTGGTGGCGGGGCTGCTATTTTGATCAGAAATGGTCTGGACCACATTGTTTTGCCTGATATTACTACTGATGTCATAGAAACAATTGGTGTCAAAATAATGCTCGATGGTGTTATTTTCCATTTCATTTCTGTATATTTTCCCGGTGGTATTCACAACTCAAACAAACCCCTTCAATATAAAAACGACATTCGTAAACTCATTAACATCAACCATAACTACTTAATATGTGTTGATTTAAACGCTAGGCACTCTTCTTGGGACTGTATAAGGGGAAACAAATGGAGTAATATCCTATACAACAGCCAGCTTCTAAACGATTTCAACATTCTTTTCCCATCCGAACCTACTTTTATTCCACGCCAACGACGTTTTAGGTCCTCTACACTTGATCTAGTTCTTACAAATGTTCAGTCCCTTTACTCGCTTCCTATTGTTTGCAATGAATTCAGCTCCGATCACCTTCCTGTGCACTTTGTAGTTTTTGGGAAACCGGTTTGTAATGAAACTAAAGTTTACGATCTGAGGAGTGCTAATTGGACTCTGTATAGAAAAATTGTAACTCAGAATATTAATGAGGTGAATATTTCCAACGTTTATACAACTTCGAGTATCGACAAATGCATAGAAAAGTTCACTGACTGCATTTTATCCGCGTTCGAGGCTTCTACTAAATTGTTAAATATTAATAAAAGCTCTTCGGACATTCCCCCGTTACTCAGACTTTTGATTTCTGAATGGCGACGTATCAGACGTCTCTGGCAGAGGACACGAATCCCTTACTTTCTAACAAGGTTCAGTGATATCAGCAAATTGATATGCGATGAACTCTATAGGTTAAAAAATATTAAATTCAACTGTATGCTGAGTACTTTTGGCAAAGGCTCTAAGCCGTTTTGGAAGTTGACGAAACTTTTAAAAAATAAAAAGCAATTAATTCCACCTCTAAAGCGGGAGAGCCGCTTGTTTACTTCGGAATCTGAAAAAGCTAACTTTCTTGCACAGTATTTGATAACAGTTCACGAATCTACGTTAAACATAAGGCATGTTCATATTGAAACTGAGGTTTCCAACAGCTTAAATGAACTGGCCAATGAAAACAGCTCCACGTCTACACCGTTCAAACGAAAAGACTTGGTGTACTTCATCCACTCACTTAAAAATAAGAAATCGCCGGGAAAACTTACCAAGTAAAGCAGTAAATTACTTATTAATAATATTTAATAAGTGCTTGGTTTTGTCTCACTTCCCAAGGAAATGGAAAATAACAAAGATTGTCCCTATATTAAAACCTGGCAAAGACAATAGTGCTCCCGAAAGCTATAGACCTATTAGTCTCTTGAGCGTCATGAGCAAATTACTGGAAAAATTAATAAAATCCAATATTCAGAATTTTCTAGAAACTCACTCAATCATACCCGATGAACAATTTGGATTCCGGAGAAACCATAATGCGGTCCATCAACTTAAAAGATTTTCCAACTATGTCCAGCAAAACTTAGTTCTTAAAAAGTCTACTTTAGCTATTTCCCTTGACATTCAGAAAGCTTTTGATTATGTTTGGCATGATGGACTTGTATATAATATGATTAAATTAAATTTTCCAATTAACAAAATCAAATTAACTCGCTCCTTCCTTCTAGATAGGACTTTTTATGTTCAACTTGGTCGCACCAAGTCTGATGCTTGCCATGTTGTGGCCGCTGCTCCCCAAGGATCAGTACGTGGCCCTCTATTGTATCTTATCTTTACTAGCGATATTCCGAAATGCCCAGAAATAAATTTATGTTTTTTTGCTGCAGGTGTACTCTGCAGGTGCCAACGCACCTGAACTGATGTCTGCTACTGAAAACTACCTGGTTGTACTGTCCTTATACTTCAAAAAATGGAAAATCATAGTTAATGCTGAGAAAATACAATGCATGTTCTTTACTAGAAAAAAATCACCCAGAAACCTCCCACAGAGAAACATTAGACTCGAAAATCAAGAGATGCAATGGTGTCCTGTTTTAAATTATCTAGGTTTGATGTTCGACAAGTCCCTAACTTATAAAAACCATTTTCAAAATAAAATATTTAAATGCAAAAATCTTATCAAGATGTTATACTCATTGATTAATAGAAAATCTTTCCTTAGCCTCAAGCACAAATTACTTATTTACAAAACTATATTCCTGCCATTCTTAACTTACGGAGCTCCAGTCTGGTCTACGGCCGCCACCTGCCACATGAAAAAGTTGCAAATACAGCAAAACAGAGTGCTCAAGATGATTTCTGATCTCCCTAGATACTACTCCACCTTTAGGTTGCATAAAAATATGAACATGCGTATGTTTGCAGATTATTGTGATATCTTAAACAATAAATTTGAAGAAAAGTGTAGAGTTTCCGAAAGCCCGCTGATATCGGCACTTTATTTTGTATTTTAGCAGTTAAAAATCAAATTAACCTATAAGATGATGCTTTGAATTACTTAATAGGACAGTTAGCTATAACTTAGTTTTTAAGTTCCTAGTTTTTAATCTTTCTTCTTTTAGTAGGTTTTGTAATTTTTATCCTACAGTAATTATATTAATATTACTCATTATTTATACTTAACTTATAGATGAAAAACAGGTTATTTTTGAGTTGTGGAGCGTTGCTGATCACTCTATAATTAAGGGTTAACATTGTACTACTATTGTTATATATTATATTTAGTGCAGAATAAATAAGTAAAAAAAAAAATTATGTGTTGAAACGTTTTAGGAAAAACCGATTATGCCCAATTATGCGATCGTCTAGAACACGGGCTCATCAGAATTGAAGAATATCATTTTCATCAGAAAATTGTGATGAACATTTATCACATTTTATTTTGTGAAATTATGCGCTTCCCTCCTTGTGTGAAGAGTAAAGATTCACTATCAACAGGTAAATTAATGAACTAATTAAACGTCCATAAATTACAATGTTAACAATCAGACGAATCGAAATGCTTTGCTGAGAAAAAAAATACAATTAATCGTAAACTTTTTCAAATAATCAACAGTCTTTGGAAGATTGTGTAATTTTCTTATATTAGCTATCGAGTATCATTACCCCGTATAAGTGTTTTTATATGTAGATACAGTTCAGCAATAGCGACCTTGTTGACAAAAGTGGCTTTCAACTATTAAATTTGACAACAAATCCACTTTGAATGTAAATCAATTTTCCCACGTAAACTAGATTATCTGCTATTAACGTGCTCCATCCGCACCATTTGTTACAAGCGGAGCCTCAATGTCAAGCACATTATCCACGCTCAGGTTCAGGAAAAGACTAGTGGTTTCTGTTGTATCAATCATCGAATGTGTATTGCGCCAATAACAATATATCACTGAGTAACCATCATTGGTATGTATGTGAGTGTCTCATATTTAATCTTCATTGTAAATAAATTGTCAGATAGCGAAATGCATTACTCACGTTAAAGACACTTATCTACACGCGACAAAGTGCCTGATGACCCGATTTTTGGTGCGGCTCCCGTTTGTGAGTTGTAACGCATCTTGCTGCTAAACCCATACTAAGTATTATGTCTTTACTAACGTGCTAAAGTGCAACTAGTTTGCCAATTAAACGCGTTGGAGTTTGATAATACCGGCGAATGCAGTAAAATAACGCAAGCTCAGATGTGCCATATGAATTCCAATTCGAGTGAATGGTTTTGCAAAAGCTGTATCGACTATTGAGCTCCGAGGACAGGGAAATGGCATATTTTCACTAGTAATGGTGTTAAGCTATAAATACTAAGCTTGCGCTTTTGAATGGTATATTCAGTTCAAGTCTTCCTTGCGAATAACACAACAAAAATCAAATTTTCATACCATGTTCAAATCAGTAAGTTTCGCAGTTTATAATGATAAAACATATTAGTTTCATTTTATTTTGAGAACACTCGAATAATAATTAAATATATTTTTTTAGGCTATTGTTCTTGCTGCCATCGTTGCTTGTGCTATTGCAAAGCCTTCCGGACTTTTATCGCCTGTTGCATACAGCGCATACAGTTCACCAGTGGCTTACAGCGCACCAGTTGCCTACAGCGCACCAGTGGCCTACAGTGCACCAGTCATAACTGCTTCTAGCTCGCAAGTTGTTGCCCGCAACTACAATGGAATAGCCGCTCCTGTTGTCGCCGCTGCTGCTCCCGTGGCCTATGCAGCTCCAGCTGCTGTGGCTACACCCTTTGCCTACAGAGCTGCAGTTGCTGCTCCTTTTGGTTATAGTGCTCGTTATGCTGCTCCTGTTGCATATTCTGCGCCTGCATATGCTGCCCCTGCATATGCTGCAGCTTCTCCATTGGCTTACTCGACACCATTCGGCTATGCAGCTCGTTACTCGACAGGGTTCGCACCATCCGCATATGCCGCTGCTCCAGCTGTGTGGTAAACTCAATGTACAAAGACTGATTATATGGTTGTAATAAGTCCTAATTGTGATGATTAAAAGAGTTTCATAAAATATTGTTTTTCATTTGACTAAACATTCAAAAAACAAAAAAAAAATTAGCCCATAAGAACCTTGTAAAAAACAAAAAAAAATATCGTCCGAGTTTAAAGGGTAGGGAATTTCACTTATCCCATAACTTACAACATAGAAAACGTAAGCGTCTGAATAGAAGGTGATTTGGCCAACCATTTTCAATTTCTTTGAAAGTTTCTTTTACTCCAGTTCACAGTTAACGTAAATTTTGGGCACTAAAATCGGGAAAAAAGATCAAGAGAACGACTATGGGTTATAGCCACAGAATCCTTGAGTTGAATTGTGCAGTTGGATATTGACGTATTCTACTGTCAATGTTTAATTTTATATGCCACTAACTAGGCAAAAAATCGCACACCAAAGAATTTAAAACACTGAAATTGTCAGCCATCTTATCATTTTCCAGTCCAGTGCACAAAGTATACACTCCGAAAAACGGAAACACTATGCTACCAATGCCTCCTAGAAGTACGGGCCGTCAGGCTACGTAATCGTTTTAGATATGACGTCAATTTGGGCAGGCATTTTGACATTTCCATCTGGCAGTGCCGATATACACCGAGATTTTACGTGAGGATTTTTAGCTATAATATGAATAAAACGTTAGTTTTTTGTGCGTGGACCCCTTATAATAATAATATTTAGCCATAACTTGCATTTTGTATCAGTTAATTGTATCGACAGTAAATCGACACGAAACGTCACATAACCTAACACTAGCCGATAAACATTTCGTAGCGAATTTTCCCAATTATACCGCACCGCATTAATTTTTATTTTAGCTGTTCACTAGCACTGTTCCGCACATCTCACTTTATTTTAATTTCACTCACTTTAACACAACCTGTACAATTAACATTTTCCCGCGGACGTCCCATAAGACTACGTGTGTTTTTCGCGACACTTTGACAGTCTAGTGGGACGTCATAATTCTGCATTACGGCCAGGGGCGGATTTACCACTAGGCCCGGGCCTAGGGCGGCAAATTTCGGGGGCGGCAAATTTTCGATTTTTTTTGGGACGGCCACTTTTCGATTTTTTTTTTTTTTGAGGCGGTAGTTTTTTTTTCTGTCGTATATGTACATATATCGGAGTTGAATGAGCCTAACACCTCAAGCCAACCGAGTTCTCCAAAAAATCAATGCACCAAAAATTCACCTCTGATGATTCTTTTTTGGGCATTTTAAAGTTTGACTTATAACAAATATCAAAATGCGATTACGGTAAAGGAACAAAAAAACTCAAAAATACCTAAAAAGTACCTAGAAAGTATCTGAAAACACCTAAAAAGAGCCTTAATAGAGACTAAATAGAGCTAAAAAGATGCTAAAAAGATGTTAAAAAGAACCCAAATAATACCTCTTCAATTTAGGAAAAGCTTATCAGAGGTAAATATTTGCGTGCAATGATTTTTCAGATAATTTTTCTTTTATTATTATGGTTCAGGGTATATTAACTACATGACGTGTTTTTTAAATTGTACTTCATTACTGAAATTCATTTCTATAAAAAAAATTCTATAAAATGAAATCTAGAACATCATAGGTCAAAATATTTCGGGTTCATCCTTAACTAATAACATGCCGAACATTTACAGTCGTCGAGCTACAATTTACAGTAGTCGAGTTCATAGTTGATCTCTAGTCAAGTACGGAAGCGAACTTTGAACGGAGTAGTAAACTTACTTATAAAAATATGAGCGAAGACGTTCGAATTATATTAAAAATTCCTTTATTTTTAGGTTCTTTACTGTGTGTGTCTTTTAATAATTATTTGTGTGGCAAGCTCGCAATAATAGGGAATGTGCCGGTTTTGCTCTGATATTCCTTTTTTGTGAGCTCGGGCGCAACGAAAAACAGCGAAATATTCTAGGGAATCGAGAAAAAATCGCGCATTGTTACATATAATATAATTCACGAAAAGGGCGGCAAGTATTTCTGAGGCCTAGGGCGGCGAACTGGTCAAATCCGCCCCTGATTACGGCCCATACTTCTAGGAGGCATTGATGCTACGGAGGTTGAGCCCAAGCCATTGCTGCCAACATTGAGCTCGATGACCGTATCGTAAAGTTGAGACTCTGGAATTTCATGCCACTAGAGGCTTAGACCGGAAAAGTAAAGGATTTGCAGCAATAATTGGACCTTATTCGCCCATGTGTATGCAACTCGCAGGATTTTGCACATTTGTCCCGAAATATTTTGGAGGTGGAAACTGGATCTGAACAAAGCTCATCGACCAGAGATACAAATATTGGATTGAGAAAAATGTAAAGATAGAAAAACCTGTAAATACTGCGCCTGCGAACACAAAAGTCTAGTATAAAATAGTTCTCGAATCATACGATGTTTTTGGTGGACAAAGCAAACCTTCAACTATCAAAATTTGGATTTTATGCTAAATAAATTAAAATTCATTTTCTCTGCTGTTAAATTCTTGTCTATTTGTAAATAATCAATAATTAACTTATAAATAACCAAACATAACTTTTCCAAAACAATTAGCACTAAAATAATCAAATACGAAAAGTATTTCGAGACTTTGGTGGGCGTCCTTTAAATGTAGGTGGTCCTTTCTGTTCAAGCCGCTCTTGAATTCGCTTAGCAGTTTCACGGTCGACACCGTACAACTCAACAGGAATTTTCTTAACATTAAGCTCATCTTCGTGGCTCTGATGAGCATGTCGTTTGGGCAGCATTTCTGCTGAACTCGGTTCAGATTTTCTTTTCAAAGATGAACTCCTTACTTCTTCGACGGTCTCATGACATAGATGACTAGAAATATTTTTCACTTCCTCAATAATCGTTGCATGGTGTGGCAAAGCTGTTTCCTGAATTGTTTTTGCAATCACCATATCCGGTCTCCTTGGAGTAGAAGTAAAAATTTCTTCTCGCATCGGCGTTGAGGTCACCATCTTAGCAGCAGCAGCAAGCATTTTTGACTTGAGCTCATGGAAATCCAGAGTTACATCGAAAACTTGTTCAGGTGAATCTTCAGTTGGGTTGACCTTATTCACTTCATCGTTCATATTCGATTCCTCCAATGCACTAAAAAATACATCCTGGCTACTTTGATCTTCTGTCGCACTCATATTATATTACACCTAGTTTTCTGCGCTGTTTCCAAATATACTCTGGCTGTGGGGCTGACTCGAACAGATCAGATAATTTACATACTTTCAATTTTTGCCAGCTGCCTGGTCCGGGTCGAGGTAGCTGAGTTCAATTAATGTATTTTCTACCTGTCTACGTAACTACCTCTTCTATTACCTATTTTCGTTTTGTTGTAATTACTTAACTAGCGGTCGGTAATTAGGATTTTGAAGCACTGCACTATAAAAAGATTTATTCGTAGTTAAGATAAATGTATTATTAATGTTGTTTTAATATTACATTATATATTGAATATTACACTTTGCTATTTGGTAATAAATAATTAAAATAATAAATAATTAAAACCCACTTGACATAGGCTTATTACTATGTTTTACAACGGAAAGTAAATTGGATGAAAATCATGCTCTGCCAAAAATAAGCGAATTACAAACTAGTAATTGCAATTATAATTATTCCTACATATATGTATTTATTTGAATACTCTTGGAGAATTTATTGCCTAGTAGTTTTTATGAATTCCGCAAGTGTATAAATGATATATTCCTACTCTCAACTTTTCAGTGGGGAGTGAAGTTGAAATATTTATTTTCAACTCATATGACCGAGGTATCTGAAATTGACCCCAGTGACCTTTTTGGCCGATCGCAGCGATTAAGCCTACGGGAAAAGGGGGGTACTATAGGCTCCTAAGTGTATTTCTCAGTCTTGACTATAAGTTTACACCGTTTGCATACTGTCCCAAGTCGTCATTGAGAAACCTCTGAAGCAGATTAAGGGTTCAAATAGACCCCATATGTACTCGACGTCAATTTTGAGGTAAAAATTCATTTTTTTTTTACTTTATAAATGATAAATTAATTTAAAAAAGTCAAAAAATCAGTTTGCAAGTGCTTTTGTTTTTAGCAATATGACGTATACTCTGCATTCTAGTGTACGCAATAATTTGTTAGCTGAAGACAAAGTTAACAATTTTGGCGACAGTGATTCCTCCGAAGACGACCATGTCTCGGAGCAATCAGAATCTGATTATTCAGAAGATTGCACCTTTTTTTTGCAACCCTATATATATACAGCTAATTTTTTTTATTATTTTTTTATGTCTTGAGAGTATCCATATACATTTTACCATATAAGCTATGATTTTTTTTAGATGTGCAAACTTTAAAATCCTCACAATCGCACCCGAAAATATCCAAAATAAATATTTTTTTTTCAAGGGTCACTATAGGGCTAATTTTTTTTATGATTTTGTCATACCTTGAGTGTATCCCCTAAATTTTTAGCCAAAAATATTGAAAATTAACAAAGTTACGATATTTTTGTAAGAAAGCTGATTTAAGATAAAACTGTTTTTTTTTTGCGAATTTTTTTTCGGTATGTTAAAGACATTTACGGCACTTGTTATGCATAAGAGCTACTAAAAAAGGTCTAAATCTAAACCTACAAATTTTTCCAAATGAAAATCTTCAGTGGCGGCGATTCTATAGATGTTCAAAAGTGGCTGGGGTCAATTTGACCCCAATTGTTCTCGATGATCGAAAAAGTAGGTGTGTTCTCAGAGGGTTAACATTGATTTGGAAAGAATTTGAAGAATAATTTAATTGTAATCATTATAGGATAATTCCATAGAAAATCGATCAATTTTCAGCAAATCTTTGTACTCACCTCCTTGAAATTTGGAAATATTCTGTTATCCAGAAAGGCTGGTGAGCTTATTATCGAAAATGAAATATTTTTGGAAACGTCGGTTCGTGTTGCATTAAAAAAATATGACTTGTTGGAAAGGATAAGGTGTTAATTTTCTAGACAAATTAGTGCAAGAAACATCCTGACCAAAAAGGATCATTACAGCGTCCTTAATCCTTGAATATTTCAAAACGCTCACCTTCGGTTTTCTGAATTTCTTTATGTATTATAAACAGTTAAATAAGCTACAAATGTGCCAGATTTCAAAGTGGAGCTCGTAAAAGTACAGTCACCAGAAATGTGTAAAGGAGTGGAATCCTATAACCGCCAAAGAAAATTTATAGAAAATGGTACCGAAACAAGGTAAAACTTACAAAATATGGTACGAAAGAATGTTATGTTTTAAAAATGTAGAAGATATGTTTTAAAAATGTAGAAATGTAGAAGAAAGTTATGTACAAGTCCATTGATTATAAATAACACCACTGA
This sequence comes from Nemotelus nigrinus, assembly GCA_947369275.1. NCBI lineage: Eukaryota > Metazoa > Arthropoda > Insecta > Diptera > Stratiomyidae > Nemotelus > Nemotelus nigrinus. The sequence goes on from OX376373.1 coordinate 21,983,562, forward strand.
CGCAATTTTTATCATTTTTTTTCACATGTAATTTGAATAACGGCTGATCCAGGGCAAACCTGGCAGCTACCAAAATAACAATCTATTTGTGGAGGAGAGCATATCATCAAAGATAAAAAGTCCTTATAATTAGCCAAGCTTATATCGGAATCCTTTGTTAGAAAGTTTATTTTTGGTTCTTTAATCATTAATTTAACGTTTTGATGTATAATACTTACACAGACAGAATGTGTCCCCGATGTTTCCGCTAAATTGAAGTATTTAGGCAGTCTGTTGTTTGCATTGCTGCAGTAGAATAATTTTATGAGATCAGTTACATCTATACTGCGTCGCTTTTTCGGGGAGTTATAACCTCGTCTAATTTTGTTAATCATCTATGGGGCTGCGTCAGGAAATTCGGACACTACTTTGGCACGTGATCAGTTCGTCGACAAAAGTGATAAAAGTGAACACTTTGTTTCCTTTTCTTTAGCTTGTGAATATTCTTCTTTGATATTATTTACTATAGATAATTCATTATTTGTCTTTGTTTCTTGTGTGGGTAGTTCCTGCTTTGTTTTAAATACATTTTTGTACTTTACGCTACTAAAATTTTTTAACTTTCTTCTTAGAATGCCCATTTTACAAAATTTTGTTGTCTATATGAACCCACGACTTTCCTTAACTTCAACTACTTCCGATCTATACCCTGAAAGCAACTTCTTCGAATCAACTTAAACTTCAGGCATTGTAAATTGTTGTAAAAATATGCAAAATAGACAAACAAAGGAAGCAATTGATTATATATGTACAGTATAATATGTGCGAGAAACCCTAGATGTAAGGAAAACCCAAAATAATCCTAATTGCTCATGCCGCTAGTCAATGAAAAGGAATCTGCTTTCTTTATTTTTGTTTATATTTTAGTGTTAGGTGTATTAGCTACAGAAAAAATCGAAGTACTATTCCTTTTAAAAAATCAAAATCATAAAAATAATTAGTCATAACTGAGGAATACAAGACTTTGATTTTGCGAAAAAAAACGCAGGGCTACTATCAAGCTATTTAATATCAAGCGTATATTGTAAGTTTCACCTTGTGTCGGTACCATTTTCTTGAAATTTTCATTGGCGGCTATAGTGTTTCGTATCTATAAAAATTTCTCAAAAATGTACTTATACGAGCTCCACTTTCAAATTTTATATAACTATTTACAATGTATAAAAAATTAAGAAAATCGAAGGTGTGCATTTTGAAAAATTCAAGAATAAAAGACACTGTAATGATCCTTTTTATCTATTTTGGCCAGGATGTTATTTGCACAATTTTTTCTGAGATACCTGTACCTTACCTTTTCCAACAAGACATATTTGAAGGCTCTACGTAAAGTAGAAGATTTTATACAATTTTTTGAATGCAACATGAATCGACGTTTCTCAAAAATTTCAAGAGGCCATATTACCGCAAATATTAGATATTTAAAAAAAAAAATTATTGGTGCACATAATTCAACTACTTATACTCTCAGTGCAAATTTCATTAAAATCTGACGATAGCAATCAAAGACCGTTGGTCGATTTTCCGTGGAATGACCCTATAGACTAAATTATTAAGTAACGGTAAAAAATATGTGGTAACTGAAAAGATTCAGGTTCAACCCTTAGACCCCAAAACAATTACTGTTGGATAAATATACTGAAATGATTACCGATGTAAAATGGCAAATTTATCAACGACACCGATTATAACTATTTTGAAATCGGTGTAAGCCCATTATACATTTGAGTTATCTGGAGGGCAATGCCATTGCTGATATTCTGCAATTTTCATTTTGTATTAACTAACAAAATCACAAGTCTAATGGATAAGCACGTACTTTTTCAATGTTAATGCTATGCGTTTAGTACTTGAATTGTCTACATTGCTTCTTTGAATATTGTCTAACGTGAAACGGCCTCGAGTTACGACAGTTAGACGAACGTGGAAAAATTTCAAATCATTGATAAAATTTGTGTAGAGTCATCTGTTACTACACCTCGTATCTTCAATTTCAAGGTTGAAGAAACTTTCTTTCTGCAGGCTGGAAATGAAGTAAGGATTAAATAATTCACACATGATTATGGCATGGAACTCACTCTCTTCTTGCCAACTGTAAAAATCTTGTAATTTTAGTCAGGTATGTTCAAGCATTCAATGCGAAAACTAGGTGTTTAGAATTACTGGAGCTAAACGCAGCTAATTGCAACGTAGAAACCCTCCATCAAAGTTTTCTAGCCTGTCTTCAAAAAAATAAATAAGATGTGAAAAATATAATATACCGATTTCAACCGAATTATTGAGGTCAATCTTCTGATTTTTCGGGTTGAGCCTCTGGCAGCACTGCCCAACCTTTTGCTACTAGTTTCACTGACTTGGTGATCAGAATCATTCTTGTCTTATAACTGGCCTATTCAAGACTAGCACTTTTAAGCCATGAATTAATTGCCCAAATTACTTTAATCGCTTATTACTTTATTTAGTTTTTTTAAAGCTGCGTACACATAGGGCCAAGGCCAACGGCCAAGCCATTCGTTGGCTCGGATTTGCTTAGTGTGTACGAAGAGCCATACTTGGCATTTCCCTTGGTTGCCGTTCGCGCTGCCGGCGGTAACATCAAAGCGTTGGCGATGTATTTGTCTTGGTACTTCCATCTAGTGTGGACGGTTGTTCGACGATAGTTCCATCCAACACCTCGGTGTCAAGCCATTGGCCCGATTCGCTTCCTGTCTAGACGGCACAGCCAACGCCAATAGCTGAGGAGCAACATTCGGTCAAACTGTCATTGGCCGTTCGTTGGCTTTATGTGTACGCACTTTGACTAAACCCTGAGAGAGCCCACAGGTTATCGGTTTTTTTAAAAAATAAATTTCTGGTTCGGTAGTAATTTTTTGATTTCGGACTGCAGCCACTTTTATTTAGGGTAAATGTACTTGTCCCTGGACAGTTAATACATATTTCAACTTTAGTTCAGTATTATTAATGAGAAAAATAATATTCAGTTCACATACAAGCTTTTTCATACATTGGGATTTGCTGTGAGTGTTTTGTGATTCATTCAAAGAAATAAGAATACTGATATCACAAGTAAATGAACTCGCGCCAAATTGTGTGTTCGGACAACTTTGAGCTAGTCTCCGGACAGTACACATTTCATCTTCAGTTTAGTCATATGAATTAGACACCTAAGCTTAGTTTTAGCATAGGTTTTCTCATAAATTTGATGTGGTTTGAGCATTTTGTCGGAATATTTATTTCAATATGTTAATTCAAAATGCTGATATTGTAAGTAAATGAACCAAAATCTCATTGTGCCAGTGCTCGGACACCACAAGTCTGTGTTCGGACAAAGCTCCAATGCTGTTAATCAATTCTAATAGAATTTAGAAATGAAACCTAGTATGTAGTCTAGTACTTAAACAACATGTAGTCTAGTACTTAAACAATACCTATTATGTACAATTATATCCGCACCGTTTTCGATCCCAAATTTAGAAGAGATTAAATCAAACCTGAGCAGAATGAAATACTGTTCAGTACTCGAGATCAAAAACAAATTTCGGCACGTAAAATTAGACTCAAAATCAAGTTTACTTCCACATTTAGCTCTCCATTTGGATTTTATAGGTTTGAAAGAACACTTTTTGGCATAAGATTTGCTCCACAAATTTTTCACAAACACACATACAAAAAAAAAATCACTTGCCTGGGACTTTAGCATACATTGATGATTTAATAATGTTCGGGAAAACACAAAATGATCTTTTAAATATTTTTCAAAAAGCTCGTCAGCTTGATGAAAGATTTAACTCAGCTAAGTTCCAATACAAAAAAAAAGACAGCGTAAATTATGTTGGCCTCGTCTTCTTGAAAACTGGAATCAAACCAGATCCTGGTAGAGTAGCAGCTATGCTAGGTTTATAAAACCCTAGAAATAAAAAAAAAATCTAGCGTACCTGAACCGCTAGAAATACTAATGTTCGATGAACAAAAGAAGAATTGTGCATATTCTACGAATTGAGTGCATATTCTACCACACGTGCTTCAACATGTTTCGAGGACAAAACCACCTTAATCTTAACAATGCAATTAAACTCATAGGGTAGAAAGGATTTCAGTGCTGCTAGATTTAGGAAAGCCAAACGCTACAAAATTTTGAAAGCAGCATAACATAACATAAACAAGAAAATGCTCAGTGCTTGCAACACTTTACCAGCACTGCAACTAAAAGCCTCCTACAATTGCCTCACGTCAAATTCAAGTTCCGCTCTCAATCTCGACTTTATCCGGTGGTTTCGTTGAAAGTTACAGGGATAGAAAGATGCTTGCGATCAACAAACGAAAGATTTTTGGGACATTGCTAACTTATTTTCATTGGAAATGTTCGCGATATGAATACTTAATGTAAGCATTAATTAATACAAAAATAGCCAAAAACGCCTTGCTCTGGCATCCCTTCGCTGGCATGAAAGCCAAAATAAATCACACCTGCCTCACATTGAAATCAACCTACCCTGCGAATTTCAGGGTAGGTTCATTTCAAATTTTTCAGAAGAGTCTATGGCTTGAAGATTTTCCCACAGAAACCAGTTGACACAAATTCATTCCACATTATTATGCAGTACATATTTTCAGATAATAATCCATTTCATCACCAAATTGTCTCATTAAAATCATGTTAAAGCTACTACTGGCAAAACCGCAGAGTGGTTTGCATACGAGGTACTTATACTTGTATCTTTGCAGACGATTTGAGTCACGCATTGTTAATAAAAAATGGAACGTAAGCCGAATATGTATTTGCATTTTGTAATATATGAAACATCAACATTTGCTAAGATACATAGAATTTGCATTTCCATTAAATATGGATGTTGCACTACGTGAAATATAAGCTTCTTATGTTTGTGTTTATATTTTAGTTATTTGCAACATGCTTTTCAGAAGAAAAAATACTGAAATCACGTATTCTTAAATTTAGAGAAAAAAGGCCTACATACTAGAAACAGCTCCTTAAAATAATCCAATAATCTTTTTTTATTCTCTGAGTTTTGGTGTTTTTTGATTTGTTTTAATTATTAATAAAAAAATTTCAAATCGAAAAGTAAGGAGACCAAAGTTTATGGAAACTCTAAAAGTTGCACTATTTTGTAACTATATAATACCACGATTTCTAAATTGTTGATGATAATTTACTTAGCAGCCAAGCAGGAATATTGGATTAACGGAAAAGTCTTAACGAACTCTAAAGTTAAAAAGGTTATTGATTTGTGATCACGGTTCCCTTCTTGTCTATAAATCAGCATAGACAACGTATATCGTGTCTCTAAAGCTTATCAAAGTAGAGAATAATTGATACGGGAAACTCGATCGTTTTGCGGAATAAGCCTCCGAAAGCAGAATCAAATTGGAATTGTTTTTGCGGGATGATTAAAATTGAAAAACTTTTATTTATATTGAAAATTTTATTTGACAAAGTGGTTTTGAAAGCATGCATCAATTACAAAGCACGTATCAATTATTCTCTGCTTTGATAAGCTTTAGAGACACGATATACGTTGTCTATGCTGATTTATAGACAAGAAGGGAACCGTGATCACAAATCAATAACCTTTATGAGTAAATTATTTCCATGGATATAAGTCGGAGATGTTAAAATTTGTCACAACCAGCGTAAATAACAATTAATGATTTCCAACTGCAAGTGGTCACGCCAGTCAAGTATGCACTGTGTGCTGGTGTCTGATGAGAATCAGTGCATGCTTTCGAAACCACTTTGTCAAATAAAATTGTCAATATAAATAAAATTTTTTCAATTTTAATCATCCCGCAAAAACAATTCCAATCTAAAGTTAAAGCCTGATTGCTAAAAGTTAAAATTACTAACTTAAAAGTCATTTTATAAATGATGAAGACTCTTTTATGTTCTATGGTATAGAGTTGGAGAAAATGAGCTAAATTTCAATTCTTTAAATATATTTTAATTTGAACTTGAAATATCAAAATGGTCTTCTTCTTTTTCTTTTCAAATAGGAAAAACAACTTTTTACCAAGAGATTATGTATAGTTTCGTCCAGCTTCAGCTCAATTAAGAATAATAAAATTTTGTATAATTTTGTATAAAATAATAAATTTTGATTACCGCCTCAATAATGTTACAATCAATAATGTTGACAATGTCATCGACCTCGGGGTTACTTTGGATAAAAAGCTGCGTTTTAATTTACAGTATGACAAAGTCTTAAGCAAGGCTAATAAGCAGCTTGGATTTATCAAAAGACGTGCGAAGGAATTCAAAAACCTATGGGTCACGAAGTCCTTATACATAGCTCTAGTTCGGCCATTGCTCGAATATGCATGTATTGTCTGGCACCCTACCTTTGATGTCCATAGCGATAGGCTCGAATCGGTGCAGAAGCAGTTCTTGCTATTTGCGTTGAGAGATCTGTATAATCCTTACGAATTTGAAAATCTACCTTCATACAGATACAGGCTAAGTCTCTTAAATCTATCAAGTCTATCTTCGCGGAGGATAGTCATATGCTCCTGCTTTACTTTTGACGTTATTAGGGGCTTGATCAATGTTGTATCCCTGTCCAATAAGATCACCTTCAACGAATCAGTAAGGCAGACGAGGCACACACGTTTACTGAATGAATACCGACACCACACAGTTTACGCCAACAATGAGCCAATCAATAGATGTTGCAAAATATTCAATAGCTTCGCAAAATACTATTCCCCTACCATTTCCAGACCTAGGTTTAAAACTGCTCTGACTAAGATGCTCACGTCATGAATGCCCTATCCAATTCCCTACTAAAGATGGTTATATATTTTGAAATTTCTTCCATTGTTGTTAATTATACAAATTTATATAAATTGTTAGATATTAATTGTAAGTGTTTTGTACGCCTTGTTTGGTTGAAATAAATAAATAAATAAAATGACCAAAGTTAAATGATCATTAACCCTCCGAGAACACAGGGGGTCAAATTGACCCCAGAGACCTTTTTGACCAATCGCAGCGCTTAGGCCTGCGGGAAAAGGGGGGTACTGTAGGTTCCTTAGTGTATTTCTGTGCCTTGACTTTTAGTTTAAACCGTTCTCATACAGTCCCATGTCGTCAGTCGTCGTTGAGAAGCCTTTGCAGCAGATCAAGGGGTCAAACAGACCCCATGTGTACTCGACGTCAATTTTGAGGAAAAATTCAATATTTTTTTTACTTTATAAATCGATAGATTAATTTAAAATAGCCAAAAAATAATTGTTTTTAATATGTACTAATTTTATCCAGCTTGTAAAAACTGTTTTTAAAAAACCGATTTTTCCTTTCGAAGCTAGATATATTTAGTTTTTGTGACAAATATCGATATTTCGAGGGTAATCTGCCCTCTTCTTCTTCAGTGTCTATCGGTCTATCGATAGACACTGACACTGACGCTACCAAAAATAAATCTACCATTGCTGTCTTGAAAGAAGTTGTGGCTCACCTCGTCGAGCCATATTTACGAGAAAAATTAAATAATACCATTCTACGTGTAGACATTCGAAAAGGGATCGAGAAGATTTTAGGCATAAATATCCCAAATGTTCCTTCAGAACGCCCAAAGCTCAATAAAAGAGCAAGATGTTTTTTGTTCTCTCGAAAACAGGACCACAAAACAAAAGATGTGTGCGCATCTTGCGATCGACCGATGTGCGACGAGCATCGGGCATTTTTATGTAATGATTGTGTTGGATATGAATAATTTTTCAATTTCTTCTTTATTTTGTCAATATTTGTATATATTTTAATGAATAAAAAATAGTTTTTTCTATTCAAAAATGAAAAAAATCATTATTTTTCATACCCTCAAAATTACTACTACCAATATGCGTAACGTATATCTTTTTTGCAACCCTTTGTATAGGGATGATTTTTGTATTATTCTAACCATATAAATTTTAAGCTCAAAATATTAAAAATCAATAAATTTATTAATTTTTTTTTTAAATATGCATGTATAAAAAACCTTCAAAATCGCCACCGTAAATATGCAAAATAAATACTTTTTTTTAAAGGTCCAATATACATCTAATTTTTTTATGATTTTGTCATATCTTGAGAGTATCTGTCTAAATTTTTAGCCAAAAACATTGAAAATTAAAAAAAATAACGATTTTTTAGTAAAAAACCTGATTTTCGGCAAAACTGTTTTTCGCGAATTTTTTTTTAGGTATGTTAAGGACATTTAAGGCACGTCATATGCATAAGAACTACTAGAAAAGGTCTCAAACTATTTCTACAAATTTTTTCAAATTAAAATATTCTGTGGCGGCGATTCTATAGACGTTCAAAAGTGCTTGGGGTCAATTTGACCCCAAGTGTTCTCCATGATCGAAAAAATAGGTGTGTACTCGGAGGGTTAAGAGAAATATTAGTAACTGATAATAAGATCATTTACTGGTAATTAGTTGAATTCACCATATGACAGCCAACATTGAAATGATCATTTAGACTAAGCTGTTTTAATACCATTTAAAGACCTTTTTTTTAATTGAAAATTATTGTTTTCAAATTGCATGTAAACCATTTTAATCTATAATTTTTCGATATTTTTTTTGGCAAATGTGTGATCCCGCCTGTAAAGAGCTTCCGACATTTATGAGGGGTAAAAACTTGGACATGTCATTTTGGCAAGCTTCCATGGAATTTAATTGTACGAAATAAATGTTAGTCCGGACAAAACTTATCATACAAGCTCCTTCAATTTGGGGCTAGTCATCAAAAATAAAAGAAATCGAAATTGAGCTATGTTGCATAGACAAACACATCCTTCTAAGTACACGAGGCTCTTAGTCAATGTTTTTTTCTTCAAAATTTCCCTCTAGGAAATTGTTTTTCCAATGGCGGAGAGTTCCACTATCGATAAATTTGAGAAAATATTTTACTATGCATATTGCTTCAAACAGAATTTATTACGGAATTGTCGAAGAAGTATTATTAATTTTCAAGAAAAACAAAAAGCATTATCAAAATGTTTTTTGTAATGTTCTGAGTGTAACCCCTTTTATAATACTATCCAATTAGTTTTCTAGTTTTATATTTCTTTCAAATTATATGTTTTGGCATAGGTAAATATCTATTTCTTCAATCAACTCTAAAAAATAATTTAGCTTCTGCAACCATCATTTCTTTGCTAAATAATTTCAATATCGATAGGCCAACCAACAAAATATTAAGGGAGATAATTTCTGGAGTGGCCGAACCGTTTGAGCTGAAATTTTCAGAGAACATAGATGTATATAAGAACTAGTGCAGTGATTAATTGAAATGATGATATCTTTAACCCATTGATGGCGGCGGGCATTTTAGTGAATTTTAAGGTACCCCTATATTTCTATGCAGAGTACATTTTTGTTAGAAAAAAGTACTGGAAAGGAAAACTTATTTGCTTGTTTATGGTGAAAAATCGGAAATTTTGAGCCTTTACACAAAAGGATTTTCAGAACTGTACGGGCAACTCTATAGCTACGGCAGGCACGTGAAAAAAATCCTTCTTATCTTCGACCCTCCTGCAAAATGTTTGCTTTTTGACACAAAATTTAAATTATTGATAAATTTTAACCATTGTCCACCATGTCAATTTGAAATTTCAAAATTTCGAGTTACACAAGAACGGCATGCCATCACCAAATAACCTCTATTTTCAGCACTCGAAACTTCTGTTCGTGGAAACTGACAGCCAGATAGTTCGATTATTATGAAATTTACAAGACATGTTGGTATTAACTAGGGTCAGGTATGATAGAAGTGATTTTAGAATGCAGGCAGCCCTGTGGCAGAGACGGCATCTTAAAAAAACACTGTAAACTAACTGCTTTTTGGCCTATAACTTCCGATTCAGCCAACATATTTTAACAAAATTCACAGAGTATCTGAATCTTATTCTAAGCCACATATGGTAGGAATTTGATTTTAGAAATAGAATAGAACTGCCAGCTGTGGAAGTTTTTGTTACCTAAGTTTTGTAGATTTGCACAACAAAATAAAGTTTTTTCTGTATAACTTCCGATCCAGTCACGAAATCAAACCGAACTTCATATAGTAAATGGACCTTATTGTAAGCCTAATTCATATTTGAAGAAAAATCAAATTCGAAGTCGTAGAAACGAATTTAGTAGAAAAATCATGAGGGGGCTGCCAGCTTTGGTAATTTTTGCAATTTGTGGCATTTCTTTAACCCTAGAATGGTACCGTACATTTTTGGATGATTTAAGGTACATGTTTTTACTAAAAAGAAGGCAACAAAAGTATTATGTACTTTTTTTTATTTTATCATTAAACATAAAAAAATTTATTTTATCATTAAACATTTAGCTTCTAGCCTCATGGCAGTCAGAGTGGCCAACTGGCCGATGCGCGACGAAATATATACCGCATGTGAGTAAAATTTACTCATGGGCACCATTCTAGGGTTAACAAGCGAATATGTCATTAAATTTGCAAATGGGAATGATCCTGCAATGACAATTAATAAAAAATATTGAGGTTTCGAAAAAAAAATTTCAGTCGATACGAAATTCACAGGGGGGGGGGGGGGGGGGGGTTTGGTGGTTTAACTTAACGCGAAGCAGATTTGGTATATTTTTGGCTATCACAGTGTTGCCAGCACCAGAAGATTTCGTAAATATTGCACCTACTGATGCTTCCATTATATATTCATAAGCAAAGCAGACTGGAAGAAAAGGGAGCTACCACCGATGAGGGCGTCTGGATTTACACGGACAGGTCAAAGACGGATACAGCAGTTGGCCCGGGCATGTAAAGTCCGAATGGGAAAACAGGATTGACTGCAGGGTGGCCAGGATATTATGGCCATCACCTGATCCAAGCAAAAGCAGGAAACTGCTCAAGCTCAGTAGAAACTGCCTGAGAGCCACGGTCGGCTTACTCACAGGGCACTGCCATACCGCATCTCATGCGAACAGAATGGGACTGACATGCAGCAATTTATGTAAGAGGTGCGAGGTGGAAGAGGACACCATCGAGCACACTCTCTGTGATTGTCCGGTTCTAAATAATAAACGCCTCAAGATATTTGGCTCTTAACACTTTCAAGATTTAGCAGAGATAGCCAGTACCGTCACGTTGAATCAGCTGATCCAGTTTGGCGGAGCGGTCACTTGGCCTAATACTGGCCGCGTTCCCGGTAGCCCTCTTCACTAACCTAACCTAACCTACAATAAAATTAAGGAGCCTAAATTTTCCAAGTTTTGAAAATTTTTCGGATGGCAGTATCAAAAATACTTTAGTCGCTGAAACTTTAGATGAAATCCTCGGATGAAAATGAAATTCAAAGGACAGGTTCATTTCCGCATGAGTCTGTTATGGTAGACTTATTGCTGCTTCGTGGGGAAAGTGTTACCAGCACTGATCATTTTCATCATTTATGTTCTAGGAGATGCTGTCGAGAAATGGTTTGTGTTGCCTTGAGTAAATAATGGGTGATAAGATACTACAAAAAAGTGTATTACGTCTTTCAACATTTTTTGGTCACTGAAAGAAAATTTCTTCAAAAATCAATTTTCTTGCGGTTCTGATGCGCTAGAGTTTTTTCCTTTGTGTTGCCAGCGAAGGGCTACAAGCATTGGACCCTGTAATCATTTTTATCCCAAGGCATGCTACTATCAAATTTTCATATGATAAACCCCTTATTATCGAAGCAAGCATCAAATGTCACGATTTCCAAAATTTGGAGAGTTCTTACCGCGTAACAATTAAAAATATTTCCACACATATAAAACTTTAAGTTCCTTTAGCTATTTACTTCTCGTTCACTCCTTTGCTTCCATTTTATAGTAACTAAAACCGCAGTGAAGGCTACTAGTCTTCTCTTTTCTGCACTTCTTACCAATCCAATTCCTTTTCTGCTTGCATGCTCATCACACACGAAGCAAGTTAATCATTTGCGAATAATTTGTACTTCATTACATAAATTTAATTTCCGGGCTGCAGTCCATTGTAAGCGAACCGTACTCCAAAATCGATGACTCCGAAGGCAAAGCTTGCAAAAAGTGAATTTAGTGCATTCTCGCAGGCGTAAAGATCAACGAATCGCGATCGGAATTTATTGATGAAGCAATGACTGACTGTTAACGGAATGAATTTTCCGCGTGTCCAACATTGTATTGAATGTGTTTCGAAGAATAGTATGTGCCCGATTAATTGTGTAATAGTTGCTTCGAACATAATATGGATGCCCCTACTGTCTCCAAATGGAAGTCATGACAACGAACGAAGAAAGTGAGCACACGTTTACCGTGTAATTGAGCCCTGATCGATAGTGAAGCACTGTAGATACAATCGTACGCAACTGTTTTGACCATTCCTGGGTCAATTTTCGCTTGGCCAATTGAACACTATATAATCCATGGACATACCTAATCGTTGGTCATTGCTAATAAGATTGTCATACGTGCAATTAAGTTAAGTGTGCTACTGCTAACGATTTGAAGGACATAGAAGAGGATGTGGGCGACAAAGCTGGTGAGTGAAGTGAAACGCATTGAAAAAACGAAAACGTAAAATATCGAGTGAAAATATTTTGCAACTTTCTCAGTCATTCAATAGAAAATAAATCTTCAACACTTTGGCTATTTTGTTTTAAAAATGAAAGCCAAGTTGATTCAAATTGAGTTAATTGAAAGCTGTGTTTTTCCAGCCACAATTGACTGATTAATCTTTTAATCTTGAAAATCAGCTTAATGGCATTGAATAGTTTAGTTCTGGATGTAACACAGGATCATCAACTCTTTCGCTCGGATTTGCGCCAAACCGATGATTCAATAAACAATTTTTTAAATGATTTAATTTCGACAAGGATTCATAAGTTTAGCGCAAATCATTCAATTTTATTCTCCACCAACTAAAATTTGCTTTATCATATATTTCAGATTTTGATTGCAGTCACTGCAACTATTGCCAAGGCCAGTGGGCTACATCCGGTTCCACATGCGTTCGCTCCAGCTATAGCACCTGCCATTGGACCAGCATTCGCATCTGCGTTTGGGCCAGCGTTTGCTCCGGCACCGATCGCTCCAGCATTTGCACCTGCCATAGCACCAGCTTTTGCTCCAGCTTTTGCACCAGTAGCGTTCGGCTCACCACCGGTCAGCTTACTTCCTCCCCCAGTTTTCAAACCACAAATATCCTTTGCATTTCCAACTACTCTGTATAAACCGCACTACCATCTCGCGTTTGCTACTCCAATCCTGAAAAGCCATTCAGCATATCCTGTTTTGAAAACTTACGCATCTTTTGCTCCAGTATTTAAAACATTGCACGTACATAAAACCCTTATACCGCCAGCGCCACACTTTAAGTCCTTTTCACACTACGCCCCATCTTTCGGTCATTCTCATTTCTTATAGCTTGACTAGAAGATATTCAAGCTTCTAGAATTTAAGAGAATGCATGTTAAGATACTGACGTAACTTTGTGTACAAACAACATTTAGCCACTATGTGTTAATTTACAGGTTTTTAAACGGTGTGTTATTGTAATTTTAATGATTTGAAATAGAAAATCAATTTGTGTAAAAATTTGTTAAATTGTTTTATTTCAAGTTTGACAGCGGGATAAAGTAAACCAGTTCGTTAAAATAGTAAAATATTAATCGAGGGAGAGAATAGTCGCTTGTCCTGGTAGATCTTTGAACGTTTTAGCAGATAAATAAGGCCAACTTTCAGTGGCACTCTCTGTGACAATAATGGATTATTGTGCTGGTCTTAGATAATCATTGCGCTACTATCAAGAACTAGTTTTGGCAGGATAAGCTGGTTTGGGGAAAAATAATACAGAGTGGAAAGGCTCCTACATTCACTTAAGATACTGCAGCTAAAAGTTCTTTTATTTTCAGTGTTATTAGATTTTGAGAAAAATCCAGTCAATGTTTAACCCAGAGTTCTGCAGGACAGAGTAACAAGGCTTATTGGAAGCTGGGTTAACCACTTGATTTCATCGTTTTAATTTCCAATTTTCGATAGCTTTGCTCGCAAGAAGGGCGATTGCTCCTTATTTCAGCCTCCCACAAAAGACGTTTCTTATAAAAAAAAACTACAAATATCGAACTCGTTAAAACGAGATTTAAATGTAATACAATGTATCTTCTTCAGATGTCGTTTTAGCGAACTTATTGTTGTTGAACAAAAAATGCTTGTGCAGTCTTGATTGGGAGCATTCACTCTGTATCAAGCTTTCAGTGTACTCCAAATTGTATTTGTCATTTGCAATGTTTTTAAAATTAATATTCAATGTTTTGCTTTATTCGACATATACTTTCATATTTGGCAGATCAACAGGGGAATCAAAGCCATTTAAACCAATCTCCACCTCTCTTATTTGAAGGATTTATATAGTATATCGATTTATATATTTTTATTCCAAATCAAGTGTCCAAGTCCGGTTCCCCTTCGATTCATGATCAAGAAAAGATATATATCCGAAAATCAGTCACCACGAAGTTCTCGCATTGGGTCTGACTTCTTATGACAACGACATCTTATCAACACTGAGGAGAACAAAAGGGCTTACCTGCCGCACATGTATCGAGTAATCGCTGACTGACAAGTGGAGTCTGTGAGGGCCAATTGTGACAAAAGCCAGCCTTATCTAGAGTTAAGAATCAGTGGCCCAGCTAGTAAGTGTCATAAAAGCTGGCTAGCTACGTCCAACTAAACTTCCCCAAACACTAGCTAAGGTAGATGTGGAGCTGTCACCTCTATATACTTGATGCCATTCTACAAAGAAAAGTAAATATCCTCCCTTTTAACAGTTTGAAGAGTAGGGTCGCTGTCTTCCAAAGTTTGTCATCGTTCGTAAGCAGAAAAGTTATTATAGACTCCGCAGCGGTTGAATATTTTAGTGTTAACCGTGCTACTACCAGAGAAATAATCTTTGCGATAAATGCTTTCCACACATCAGATAGGTAGGCGTGGGCGCGTTTATTTCATTAAGGATTCGTTATACTCGCGAGCAAAATTACCTTCATTACATCAGCTTTCAGAAGGTGTGAGGTGTTACTGCGTAGGCGCAGAGAATCTTTCTTACACCAGGTCAAAAGGTTTACGTGTGCTTATCTCTCTGGTTATTTCTGGAGAAAGAACATTGTCCACCTTTACAAGCATCAATTGAGTCTGTCGGGCACTCTTTCAACACCAGCTCCGGATTAATCGTAAGAAGTGTAATTTTCGTCGTCTGAAAATTAAATTTTTGGGTCATATGTCCTCAAAAGACGTCAATCAACCAAAACAATGCCACTTTTATAACCAACAAACCAGGGCCTAAAGGCTTAAAATATATTTTCACTTTGGTGTTAGTTCCGCTGTTTTATCGCCACAAAATTTTTTAAAACAAAGCTGGACCGAGCATACAGCACAATTTTGCAGTGCCACGCGGGAATAACGTACAGTATGCATTGTATAAATTGTTGTTAAAATCAATATGTTAAAATTGTTTACTGCTCGAGCATCTCTCACTTAAATCAAACTGTTTACTCTTCAGCACTTCTTTGCAGATATTTCATTTACATTTCCCCGTATTTCATTTTCAAAGTCCTAGGGAAGAAAACAAAACCGTTAATTTAATTCATCTCATAATTCGTGGCGTATATCATAAAGCATTCAATTGATAAGTCTGTTATACGAACTTTGAGGTAACAAGCTTGCGATGTCTATGATGCAACATTTAACATTGGGGCTACGAGACCCAGGTGCAACTGCAGTTTGGACTAATCAGGCAATCAAGTCAATATCACGTACCGCAGTATGTTCCATCCATTCAAAAATCGTGAATTATAGAAGTGAAGCAAACGGTGTCTGCGATGAACGCATTCAATAATTGAATTATTACGCCAGTCCCGAAAATACGAAAACGAAAGTGAGTAGACAAACAAACGTAAATAAACTACCAGAAACCGTATTCTCGCATGCAGATATTGAATATGGTGACTTCCATTTCATGGCTACAATGAGAAAGCTAATTAATATTCTGTAAGAGATGTCATGTATATTTAGTTCGGAGAGACTATAAAAACTACTGCAAGTATTAGTTCGTTTTAATCATACTTCGACCGCTTCATTACATTCGGGTGCAAATCAAATAACATAATTTGCAGAAAATGATTCCCAATCGCGTGGTAAGGCTTGCTGAATTTAATTTTGTAAGTTCAAAAGTATTTAGACTACATTTTAGATTTTTTTCGTCCTTGCTCTTTTCGGACTAGTTCAAGCTGGAGTAGTGCCGGCGGCTGTTGTCGCCCCATTCGCTTCTTCATACAACGCACATGCTGTTAATCACGCCATAGCCACACCATTAGTTGCAGCTGCACCTGTTGTTGCAGCAGCTTCAGCACCATATGTTGCGGCAGGACCAGCTTTCCAAGCAGCTTATAGTGCTCACCCAGGAGCATCTTATGTGTTTTAAATTGTTTACTCAGCTGGTAAAAAAATGGATGGTCAAAAGGTGGCTTTTTTCAGTTATATTGCGAGATAAAATGGCAAAATGTTTATTTTTTGATAAACATTTTTGTTGTGCAGGATAATGTGGGTTTCATTTTTAACGACATAATTTAAATGGGTCATAATCAATACTATAGTCTAACGTTCGCTGAATGCAACGAATATTATTTGTGCTTCATTCTGATGTGATCAATGACGATAGTACATCGTAGGTTAAATTTTCCAGAAACTCATGCAGTACCTTATTAGAATCCTTTAGTCCTTACGTTTTAATTGATTAAATTACGGATTTTCAAATCAACTAAAAGATCAGCGCTGCGAAACATCAGGTTGGAAAACAAGTTGAGAAAAATATCATTGCACTCCGATACGAAAAGCACTCCAAAAATTATAATGATGGTTGGTGTCACACAATTTCCTTTGCCAAAAATTTAGAATGACTAATTCAAAGCGACGTTTTGTAAATTTGTTTCCGAAGTCGAAAAATAAACAGCCTGGCGGTATTGACAATCGATAATAACAGTGATAAAAAAATTTGGCGAATTGTCAAAATTCATATCTTAATATCAAGGCTAGATTGAGTCTAATATCAGAACACCAAAAATATAAAAAAAATCTAAAGGAATATATAAATAAATTTGAAGGACATAAATCTGGGTGCTCAGTAGATATTTAGTATGATAAATTCTGTATGATAAAGTAACTGATCCAAACCGTAAAAAAAAACATAAAAATATCTTTAGATAAAAACTCGGTAATATTGAAGTCAACATAAATGTCAAGGAAATGTTATGGAAGTAGTACGTAGATAACTTTTTCAATCATTATCGCTACATATTTGGCAATCGAGTGCAGAACTTAAGCATACCATCAACATCAGCAAAAACAATAATACTTTTCGGAGAGATCAAAAATGGCTTTATGATGATTCTTATTAAGATCGGGAAATATTGCCGCTCCTTCCACAGTCTAACATAAAAGGCAGATTTTATAAAATTATTACTATCCAGCTGAATTAATTGAACTATTTTACCCAAGCCCGCTAGTTTATCTTTAATGCGTCATTTATAGTACTATGAGAATAATCAGACGCATATGATAAGGGATAGTGCTAAGAAATGTGGAGACTACAGAGCCATCAGCCACATCAGTCTCTTACTGAAATTTTTTCCCCGAATAATTCATTTGAGATTATACACCATTCTCTCAACAAACTAAATGAAGACATGAGTGCCACAAAATTTGGATAACAATCTCCTAATGTGTTTTGCTTTTTTAACACTTTAAATAAACGCTGTTTCGATATGAAGACAAATATTTATGATTCATGAATTTAACATGATTTAATTTCTTCTAGTTTTCAATACCAAACATTTTCATCTAGACAAATTGCTCTTCTAGAAGCTAGATTGTTTCAATTTTTTGACAAATGTCGTTACTTTGACAAAAATCTGCCTTCTGGTAAGCACTGAAAAAGAGGTCATATCAACTCGATTTCTTTCGTAAAATAATTGAGGTAAATATGTCAAACGGTATTATAATATTTTAACTAATATCATCTTTACAATTTCACAATTTTAACCTCAAGAATGACGACTTTTATATGTTGAGTGGAGTGCTAACCGAATGCGACTGGTTTTCGGTTGTGAATGAATCTGACATAAACGTTGCTACCATAAACTTTCATTCTATCTTATTCGGTTGTTTTGCTCGCTGTGTTCCATTGAGTAACTCTGTACCTTTAAAACACGTTCTATGGATCAAACCAGATTTAATCAATCTAAAAAATTTGAAAATTAAAGCTTAGAGAGTTTACAGTTCGTCGCGCTTAGAAAATGACTATGAAGTTTAATTACGAAATTAAGTTGAATTACGAAATAGATTCGTATCTGAAACCTCATCTGCCTACTCAAATTACATGGATGAGCTAAGGAAGTCTTTCTTAAGCCATCCTAAACTTTTTGGAATTTTGTAAATTCAAAAAGGTATCATGACGGATACTCTTGTTCCTTTATCTCTGACGGCATGGTTATTAGTATCTCGCTCGCTATCAGTAACTTGTTTGCAGATTATTTCCAATCTGCGTATGGAATATCTGTCTATGACTTCGACATAACTAATTTCAATTACTTAATGGACTCCCCTAAAACAACGTTGACACTGAAAGACCTATACATCGACACTGTCACTGTCCTTAAGCATATATCTCATCTTGAGAATAGTTTTCATCCTAATCCTGATGGTTTACCGACCATAGTCCTTAAACGGTGCGCCGATTCTCTCTCACCTCTGTTGGCTCACCTTTTTAATCTATCCATTTCTTCTGGCATTTTTCCAAACTTGCACTGTGTATATGCGTTGCCAAGTTCTTTGAAGCTTTAGTTGCCGAGGTGCTATCTTTCCACACTGAAGCATCTATCTCGCCTTGCCAGCATGGCTTTATTAAAGACAAGCCTACCACTACTAATCTTTTAGAACTCACAAATCTAGTCATCCCTGCGAATGAAGAATGTAAAGAAGTTGACTGCTTTTGCACCGACCTCACGAAGGCTTTTGAAAAGCTGGATCAAAATATTCTCACATGTAAATTGCATTTTCTTGAATTCCCTAATAAGTTTACTGACTGGATTAAAACCTAACTTATTGCAAACAGGACGTTCGTTTTCGTGGCTTTCTATCCATTGATATAATCTCCACTTCAGGGGTGCCACAAGGCAGCCACCTCGGTCCGATTCTTTTTGCTTTTTATATTAACGATCTTACCACTTTCGCTCCTGGATCCTCCATTCTACTCTACGCTGATGATGCAAAGATTTTCAATAGAACATCAATCCTGCAACGCAATGTGTCAAATTTTCCAATTGGTGCGCTCTAAACCATCTTTCACTAAACGCTGACAAATGCTCAGTTATCTCTTTCTCCCATAAATCATCTCCCATTAATTTCAATGACTTTTTAAATGATGTGTGATGTGGTCTCCATTTTATAAGGAGCATATTGATCGAATTGAATCTGTTCAAAAAAGGTTCTTAATTTTTGTTTTTAGTTCTTTCCGCAGGTCTCATCCTTTTTGTTTACCTCCTTATGAAAGGTGCTTGCAATTATTGACCATAGGCACTCTTGAAACTAGACGTCAAAATTTCAAAGCTCTATTCGCTGCGAAGTTGTTGAATGGAAAATATTACTAAACTCAATGTAGATTTTATCGTTATGAAAACAGTATTTTTCTTCTACGATTAACTGTTTATATCGCAGAATGTTCCCACACAGTAAAAAAATTGTATTGACGATTAAAATATATCTTCGAAATCATTTATTTGAACCAACATAAATTAAATGTTCTTTGAATATTAATAGTGTGTGTATATGCAACTTGCTAAGACTTTGCATACAAGCAAAATCTTCAGAAGCGATAAATTTACCTTTTCTTTATATAAAACCAGAGAGCTAACATCAATATACAAATACTATTCAAAAAGCTTGAAATAAATTATTTACAGATTAAAAATAAATAATAGATATCAACTATCAGGGGAGCTAAATCATTTTCAACAATTATACAGAGAGAATGCCCATAATGGGAATTATGCCCTACTCAACTGTTTTAAGCTCATACCAGAAGCTTTCCCACAGTCGAAAATCTGAATGGAATCGCAGTTAAAAGCTTTTCAGTACACACTTTAATCAAATATAATAGATATAAAAGTTAGCTGATCAAAGCGAAATCGATGCAGGCAACAAATGCTATTAGGCTTATTATATCGTAAAAAACTGAGCATTCAACATATCCATTGCCTATTAGCAGGCACATGTTTTCTTGACAATTTTTCCACTATCTAGACTCGAGAGACTTATCTTCAAAATAATATATGCAGACATTTTTATTTAACAATATTTATTTAACAATGCACGGGCATACGCCCATTTTAGAGATTCGGATTTTATAATGATTAATTTATGGCAATATCAACGATATAAAATTATCGGAAAGTCGGATACACCTATCATACATACATTATATAATAATTTTCTTAGTTTAGAACGAAAAGTAGTAGTAGTATTTGATTCGAAGAAATCAATCCTTTGAGTAATCTCGTTTCCTTTCTTGCAAATACAATTTATTGTGTCATTTTGGGGCGTAGTTTGTGTGGCGAAATTCAGTATAGAAAATAATATACCGCGGTCGAAGTACATTGCTAGGCACTTGTAAACCAATTAAACTATGAATTTCCATACTCTGGATGTCACGTTTTAATATTTTATACAATATAAACATATTAGCTTCAACACGGCGAGATTCAAGAAAAGGAGCACCATACCAAACTTCTGTTTGACTATATAGGTGAAGATCTCAAGGAATAGTTTCTCTCGATACGTAGCTACGTGTCTCAAGAATTTATGTTGGATTTTTTCTAAAGTACTAGCACCTGTATTAGTATAAGGGGACAATATTGGTGAGGCATATTCCGATATAGGGCTTACAAGAGTTTTGTATAATGTAAATTAGAACATATCCTATTAACAAAACCAAGAACACGGAAGGCTTTTTGCGCTGTATTATAAATATGCGGAGAAGAAGATGAGATCAAAGTAAATAATACACAAAGATTAGATTCCTCATAAACCGTCTGAGGTATCAAACCATTTATAGAATATTGGTAGCCCTACTAAGTGTGATCGTAGTATTTGACATTTCGCAAAATTTAAATCAAGCTTATTATCAATAGAGCATTCCACTACCTTATCCACGTCACCTTGGAGCCTGACTGCATCGTCGGGTGTCCGAATTCTTAGTAACATTTTAATGTCTTCAACAAAGATGTGAGTTTTCGCAAATTTAATTTTTTCGACAATATCATTTATGTAAATATTAAACAATAATGGACCCAAATGAGACTCTTGTGGTACACCCGATGTTATTTTAAACAGATCCGACTTTATCCCATTGATTTCTACAGTTTGAGTACACCCATATAAGTAGCTCGCTAGCCATCTGTAAAACGGCTCATTGCAAATTAGCTAATAGTATCGAATGGTTAACATATATGGTATACAGCTCGTTGTTGTATCGGATTTGCCATCCATCTTCTTCCAGTATTGGACCGAAGATCCTTCGCAATACCCTTCTCTTGAACGTGTTCAAGGCTTTTTCAGACGCCTGGGTCATTGTCCAGGTTTCGCTTCCGTAGCATAGCACAGGTCTAATAATTGTTTCATAAATCCGAAGCTTCGTATTCCTGTGTACTCATCGAGATTTCAAAGTGGGAAGCACCAAAAAGAATATCTTATTGGCTAATTGAATCCGTCGTTTGATTTCGTCAAGCTCATTTCCATCCTTCGAAAGGTTCGTCCCTAGGTACACGAAGTTGTCTACGTTTTCAAGGTTATAGTCCCCTATCGCTGTGTTTTGGCTTATTGGCGTCCTTTTCCTTGATTGAGTCATAACTTTTGTTTTTTGTTCGTTACTTTGCAGACCAACTTTCTTGGCGGTTTCGTCTAGAGCTACAATTACTTCCTTGGCGTCATTGAACGAACGTGACATAATGTTGATGTCATCAGCGTAAGCTACAAGCTGTGTCGACTTAAATAATAAAGTTCCTCTCGTGTCTACGGGGATTTTTCTGATGACATACTCAAGCGCTAAGTTAATGAGTATAGGAGCTAATCCATCCCCTTGTTATGTGAATTACTAAAATTCCATCATTAATGCAGCATTTGCGGAAAAAGTTTGCCTTGAATAGAAGTGCGCAGTTTGTGTGTTAGTGTTAACACGTTAAGATACTAAAAATGGCAAGAAATACATATTGCAGAGAAATTAAAATTTAAATATATTTGATAATAAAAGTGGTTTATCGCGACATAAAATTAATAAGAGATATTCGATCAATCGGTCAGTTATATAACGGCCAATCAAAAAGTTAAAGCTCGTATCTCTCCTGTGCATTCTATAGGAAGGCCTCGAAAAACATCACGAAGAGTTGATTCATTGATTAAAAAAGGATTTTAGCTGAACCCACGGTCTCTTCTAATCAAATTAAAAATGATTTCAAATTATCACTGTGTGCAAGGACCATTAGTAGAAGAGCTAGAGAAGCTGGTTTGCCGGTATGCTGACCTGTAAAAAAACCTTTCATAGCAGAGAAGAACAGAAGGCCAGGTTAAAGTTTGCCGAGGAACAATTAGACTGGAGTATTTAAAAGTGGAGAACTGTATTATTTTCCGACGAATCGAAATTTAATTTCAAATATTCTGATGGAGTAAGACATATACGACAACCAAAAGGACAAAGGTTGAACCCTAAGTATTGCATCCCAACAACCAAACATGGAGAAGGTAATGTCATAGTATGGGATTGCTTTTCAGTACAAGGTATTGAGCCAATTCATTGAATTGATGATATAATGGATTGTTTTGTATACGTTGACATATTACAAAACATAATGCTGTCTTACGCTGAAGAGGAGATGCCTCTAAAATGGAGATTTCAACAGGACTACGAACTAAAACATACCTCTAAGCTGTGTAGGACTTGGCTGCAAGCAAATAAGATAGAAGTTCTAGATTGGCCTGATTGGCCTCAACCCCATTGAGAACTTATAGGAAATTGCCAACAAGAGGATCAACAGGGAAAACTGCAGGACAAAAACGTTACTTTTCGACGCTATTAAGATAGCGTGGGAAATTATTCCCGAGCAGTTCATTGACAATTTATTTTATTTATCTTCTATGACAAAAAGGTGTGCTGGTGTTATTAAAAGTAAAGAATTTGCAACGAATTACTAAAACTACCCTAAATTTGGTATAAATGCTGGTCACAAGCTAGGGGGTGCTTTAGTTTTGTCCAGTCAAATTTTTTTTTTTTTTGTTCCGAGATACATTTCACTTTTATTTTTTGTTAATGACAAGATTTAAATGTCATCGTTATGTTTTTTTTATAATACACATATTGATAAATAATAAAAACTAAGAACAAATTTTATTCATCTAGTTTTCCTAATAATATCAGAGGATTAATAATATTTCGCAAAGGGATGCTTTAGTTTTGTCCAATGCTACGTAGTGTAATCTGATCAATTCTGTCAACTATTTTAAATAATTCGTGATGATCCGAGGTAATGTGAAAACAGAACCAAAATATTGCGAAAACAAATTGGCCTTCACACCCGGGTCAAGAGTTGATACAGAATTAAAGGTGATTGTATTGGGGAGTGTGTTATCTTTCCTCTGCGAATTTACATAATTCCAAAAAGTCTTCAGATTTAATTCGATGGAATTTTCTACATTCATTATATATTTTTTATGTAAATAATCAGCCATATTTTTACATTGGGAATGTAGTTTAGAAAAGTTATCATAATTAATTTTTGTTCGAAATGTTTTATACTTAATATGGGCTTTTTTCTTCAGTATAAATAGACGTTTGAGGTGATATATTACACCAAAAAATTGTTTCATTAATATTTTAAATGTAATCGATATACCAATTAGACTAATTGCCATTGATACTGTCAAGTGAATAATATTGACATCTGTTATGCATCCAAAAATAGTTTCCGATGGATAGATTGTGCTTAGAGTCTGGTAAGCGCACTATCGAGACAATGCTTAGTGCTTTATTTCATTCAAATAAGTTACAAAGTAATAATTCTTGCTCTATGATTTTTGATACTATCGTCTATGAAAGGCCAATTCATCAGATTGTATTTGCTTCAACTTTTACGTAAAATATGAATCTATCTATAGTAATACCCAATCAGCAGAAAAGATTGGTTATTGCTATAGAATTTCATGTCGCCAAAATGAATCAGTTTAGAAAATTAGTTTAGAAAATTGTTCAGTCAAAATTCAAGTCTGTCGGATTAAGACATTCCGACGCATAAGCTAAAGTGCGACGGTATAGGATCAAATAACTGCAGCAGCGATTAAAAGAATGATTCTTGGCATTTTCAATTAATCAAAAAATTTGCTACTGATTTTCTTCGAAGAATGAAATAAAAATATCTTTAACTCTTTTGCAACAGCGGCATGCAATGAGTTTCCCGGTATACTTATATATCACACGAAAGTAGAATTTTGAAAAAACAAGTATGCAGAATGAAAACTTATAATTACAACAACCAACACTTTGGAAATTCCTGGTCCAGTGGGCTTTGACCATTTAAGCGTAGACAAAGCTTTTTCACATTTCAATTTATCATAACTTCTGACGGAAATATCGGATTATCACAAAATTATCAGGACGTATAAATGTTTATTGTGAATAAACATGTTAAATTTTTAATAAAAGCACAAGCAATTCTTTAGCTACCACAGGCACGGGTGAAAAAAAAATCATGACAAGAAATGTTTGAGAAAAGTTAAAGTTACATTGAGCTCTTGATTACGAAATAAATATTCATCGAAAGGCTGGTAAAAAATATCTTGACAAAATTCATTTCTAAACCAAAAGCAAATAAAATATATTTCCTTTCTTGAAAAAAAAGTAGCTGTGTAGTAGTGAAAAAATTGAAGAACATATCTAAAACAACCATGGATGCCTTTTTGAACTACTACTCCCTAGTGTAAATACTCAAGCAAAAAGTGTTGACCACAAGCAAGGACAATCTTTGTAAAACTTTTAAGCTACCACTCAAACCTAAAAGTTTCAAATATCTTTTAAAAAGTCCACACAGAGATTACGTTAAGGAAAACGACGGCGCTCAGTCCCTCCGAAGATCACATGTTGACTACAGCGTATAGAATAAAAGTGTAGTAATGCTCAGGTTAGAAGACGATCAGCAGGATAAACACATCAGGCACATGGTTGCCAGATTGGGCGATTTATCGCCAATTGGGTAATCTTTCCTGTCAGTTTGCGACATTTTATTTGGGCGAGTCGCTTGCTACTTTGGGCTATATTTTACATTGGCTTCATTTCAAAAAAGAAAACAAATATCCATTCCTCAGACTAAAATGTGATTAAACTTTTGCCGATTTGCATTTTTCCCCACCAGAATTACAACTATAAACGGAACTTTCAAACTGCAATTTTTCTCAGCTCGAGGCCCAAACCATCAAAAATAATTGTTCCTTAATTTGCCGCTTGGTGTTAAAAGAATTAATCAAAAGAAGGCCGTCTCCTTTATTCATTTTCAGAAAAGCATACATGTTTTCACCAACAATTTTTTTAGAAAATACTACCTCTGCATTTCACTCTAAGTAATGAGAAAGAGTTCGAATTTCAATTTGAAAAATTAAGATCAACATCCATGACTGAAATATTTTGGAATGAAGTTCCAGATGATCCAACAGTTTCCTGGTTAAAAAATTATGTTCTGAAATCTGCTTGAGGTGTGTTTTTATTTAACGATTTGTGTGAAATGGTATTTTCTATAATGACACTTCCTGCATCAAACGCCTTTGTTGAGCGGTGTTTTTCTTGCATGAATATAATCAAAAATAAACTTAGAAACAGATTAAATCTAAAAACACTCTCTGCTTTAATGCGTATACGGTTGCACTTACATGCCAATGATGTTGTAATTGCTTTCCCATATCTGAGAAATTAATAAAGAAGCTTAATTCAAATATCTATAATAATGATATCGATGGTGAAGAAGATAATGATAATGAAATGTACCAATACAGTAATTTACTGTTTTCTGATGAATTATAAGTAATATAATTTAGTTTTTTAAGTATGTTTCTAGTGAAGAGTGCCTTACGAATTTGAATAAATGTGCATATTGTATTGGTCAGTGTAATTTATCATGGTTTTGAGTAAAAATTAAACCAACTAATGTGTATATGTGATTTTGGGCTACAAATATGCTCAACTCCGCGATTTTGGGCTATAAATTGCCACCAACTGGGCGACTTTTTCAAAAAACTTCTCGCAACCCTGATCAGGCATACTGAATTAAGCGCGGGCCACAATGCCCCAGCACATTCAATTCCATTCCGTTCCAGCACTTTCCAGCTCATGTCCATTCCAGCAAAGTGAACACATTAGCTGCGTCTATAACGTGGTTTCAAAGTGGATTAGGATTAGTCAAGCCGCGTTGTATACCCGCCGTAGATCGGATCGACTTGGGCGTTAAAAGACCCGGATCGAGGGTTTGAGGGTTGAAAAATTCGAAGCCCACTTGAGTTCTATTCATATATGTGACGTTCCGATGCGATATACTTCACTTTAGTAGAACTAGCTAAATTTTATTCGGTTAATCCACGTTAATCCAGTCGCACCAAAAACCTACTTTAAAGTTTCATTTCCATCCGTTCTAATAATATACGATGCTATTGTCTCCATTCCGTTTAGTGTGCGACAGTGTACTTTTAGTTTTAAAATTTCAGTTTTGCGTCATTATTTTAAAATGAAAAGTAGTTTTCTAGAGTTATTTGGAATGCTAATAAGCTTTGTATTCTTTTATGAACAAAAACCACAGCAACATTTTTTTAGTATTTATAATAATACTTTTCTGATCCACAAAAATTGAAAGTTGGCAAACTCGTCCTTCCCATTCCATTCCAACCTTATGTGTTCAGTCTCGTACATTTTCTAAGCTGCCAACTTTGACGTTTATTCTGGAATGGAATGGAATTGATCATTGTGTCCGGCGCTTTAGTTTGTTCAAATCTCCGTAGCAGTATGGACGAAAAAGGTGAGTTGTAGTGTAATAGTTACGTTGTTGTAGTAGCGGTAGCTAGAAATTGTGAATAGTGCCATGTGCCTGAGTCGCGAAACTGATGAGGATCTATGTTTAACATCGATGGTCGGACTGTGTTTGTCATAGTCCTTTGAGAACTGTTTTTTTAGAGCTAGGGCCAGTTGCCTTTTTACTTCCTCCTTCGCAGATTTTACAGAGTTTTTGATTCATAATTTATAGCTCCTTTTCTCCATCAATGGACGCTGTATTCAACAAGAACGATTCAAATGCGTTAATCGAAGTGCAATGCAAGGCCATACAGAAAATTTTGGAACCATTTTTCAACAGAAAGCTAATTAATAGTTTCGCAAAATACAGTACATGCGTAAGATCACAAATTTTACGGATAAAAATGTCCTGTCTGAACTGGGAATTTCGATCAAAATCAACCCTCTTAAAAATGAAGATTGCACATGCAGCACAAGGATTCCAGAACAGTTACAGACTGTTACGTATTAACGCTGTAGACGTTGGCACTATGATCGTTTTTGCCGACAGTTCAGCAATTTACATCAAGTTCAGGCTTAAAGAAACAGTCGTTACAGGGATTTTTTCTTCGAAACGATTTGTTATACAAAAGTTAAATAAAGAAGTTATTAATAAAATCGAAATTCATAAAAACAAGACTATTTGAAAAGCTCACAAAAAAAGAACTTTCCTGAAATAGGTGCCAGGAGAATGGCAAGAATGGCAGAATATACCGTATTGCCTACCGCAAGCCATGTAAACACTTCTGATTGGTTTGCTTTAAAATAATTTATTAAAATAAGTCAACAAGATGCTGAGTTGACCATATATATATATACATACAAAGATTTCAAACGATGCTTGACCACGAAAAATAGTTGTTTCATTCAGTTGACTGGATTTGAATCAATTTTCTGTGCAATTCGAAAATACCTCCCATATTACTAAACACTTCTGATGTTATTAAAAATTTTTATCGAACACTTTCGCCACAAACAAATGTATCATATCAGGATCAGCAATGAAGGCACAAAATCACTTAATGGTAGTATCCATGACCGTATCCGTAAGCTGGAGCAGCAACAACGGCTGGACCAGCATGGTAGGCTGCAACTGGGGCAGCGTAGGCAACTGGAGCGCGAACAGAGACTTTGTAAGTGTTGGCGTATGAGGTAGCAACTGGAGCAACAGCTTTAACTACTGGAGCAGCATAGGCGACTGGGGCGACGGCCTTGACAACTGGAGCGGCGTATGCAACTGGGGCATGAGCAGCTACTACTGGTGCAGAGTAAGCGGCTGGGTATGCAGCTGGGTATGCTGCTGAGTATGCTGCTGGGTATGCTCCTGGGTAGCCATAAGGAGCTCCCAAAAATCCAGCTGAAGCAACAGCGACCAGAACGGATAGAATTGCCTAAGCGAGAAAAGGACCACATTAAAATACTCGTTATAATTCACAAACAAATTCCAGTCCCCTTCATAGTTCAACACTCACCAATTTGAACATTTTGAAATGGATTTTAGTTTGAAACTATGTAGCAGGGCAAGTTAAGCAGTCAAGTTTTGAATGATTTCGTATTGACCCCGCAATCATATTTATACGATATTGCACCAATCTGTGATTCAGCCCCTTCTCTGGCTCTCATAAGCGTACTTTGGAAATGGACAAAAACGTAGCAAATCTTGGGAAAAATAGCATGTGACAAGCCCCGAGTGATTGAAAAACAACAAACTAAAAGAAATCTGCACACAATTGGTTCTCCCTCCGAATTAAATAACTACAGTTCATTATTTACAAAGTCGTGAATGGGTCTATGAACGTACCAGCCACTATCAGATCCAAGTACCAGCAGCAGCCATATCTATGGTAGTTAGCCGGTAGAGCTGAAGTTTTCGTACGCACATGGTCTAATAGGCTAAACACTTGACTTTGCTCGAGCCGCCGGCGCAGTGGTCACTGAAACGACCTCGATGTTGACTCAACTTAGTTCTTTTACTTTTCTGCATTGTGCTAAGTCAACAGCAATCGGAGTTTGTGCCGTACTACATAGCATCAGTGCTGCCTATTTGCCTGAAGTGTATGTTTTTTTTTTTTTAATTTTAAATAACTAATTTGAAAGCAAGTATGAACTTACATGAACATGGCAAGATTATTTTTAAGCAAATTTTGAATGAATCGATACTATTAATTTTAGCAGTACTGTGTAAGCGCGGTCGGTGATACTTGTAGTGGAATTTAAATTTTAATTCATATTGATGTGACAAGAGAAATAACACCTTTATTATTATTTGCATTTAAGGTCATGTACCGGCCTTAAATTGAAATTATTGTTATTAAGAACTCATTGATCTAAAGTCCTATAAACTGTGTGCGACAAATTGCTATCTACACGTATCACTCGTAAAAAAATATTTCTAACCAAGAAAGTAAATAAAAGAGACATTGAAACTTTATTCCTCAATTTGGGCTCTGCAAGCCAAAAATAATTTTTGGCCTGACTTTTCTAATCTATCTAGCTATATCAAAGAGAAATGTCGTGCAAAAGTGGTAAATTGGCTACTTAATTACAGCAATTGCTCTATCTTTTAATGTAGCGTGAAGACTGTTTTCGTGTATATTCTTTTCTTGCATACTTTTTTACTTGTATACTGTTAAGGGCTCGACATGAATGAAGGTGCCTACAACTTTTTTTATGACGACACAATGACAATATGTTCACACTATTGCTATGGATAGCTGTTACATTTTTTTGCACCTAAGTATGTGTATGATTGCAGAGAGCTCTGGTCGATTTTTCATTAGCTATAATTTTAATGCTATTGTTGGGAACAGTTGGATTAGTTTTTTCTTTTCCGAATATCCGACCAAGCTTAACAAGCAATTTCAGATTTCACTGGCCATTTGCATTTGCATTGCCTCTGAAAATTTTATACTTTTTGGCAAATTTCTTCAGTGTTAAAATAATAAGTCGAGTATATGTATAAATATTAAATTTTCTTCTTGATCATCTTATATTTGCGAATGAAATACATTTAAGTCAATGTCAGTTTGTTTATCAACGCAAGAAGTATTAATAAAGGAGTGCATATAAATCGATAGTTTTGAACAAAAAGTAAATAAAATTATAACGAATATTTTCCTAGAATTGCAAAACTTGGTTGAAAATTTTGCCTCTACTGTCAATTTTTTTCAAAAAATTTCCTTTCTAAATATATGACCTTTTGTCGATGTTAAGTGGGTTCTCAATATTCGAGAAAAAATTCCGATGCTTTTTTAATCAGCTCAGCAAACAGCTTTGGATATATTTTTTATCAAAATATAGTAAAATATCATCTTTCGAATCCTTTTCACTATTAATATTTTCCTTATTCAATCCCTACCTTTTATCTATCATTATTTAAAAAAAATAAACCAGGAAATTTGTTTTCAAAGCAGGCAACATATTCAATTTTCCTTGTGAAGATTCGAATTTCATTGACGTAAGGGTAGCTGGTCCTTGAACATAGTGGCTATAATTAATTGCCTGCCTTATCATAAGGTGCATTCTAATCCTATTTTTTTCATTTAACCTAAAAAATGTATATGATAATTCGTATAAAATAACCGTATGGTTTTGCATAAATATTTTGAATACATTAACTATATTTTTTAGTTGCTTTCCAATGTAATATTTATTTCAACAATTTATCATTATGATATGACTACTTCTAACAATTATAGAGCTGCTTGTTTGACAATTTTTGCTGACCATTAAATTTTTCACTATCAAATGGATGCACCTCTTCCATTTTTTGCCAGCTACCTGTGGGTGATTAATGGACTGAAAATAAAATAAAGCGCCAGAGACCGTAATTTATATACATCTGGTATAATGCACATAGTTGATTTTGGGATTTTTAGCGCCTGACACCATAATACTTAGCATAGAATTCATGTGCTGTGTCTATAGCGAATGTGTCAAAGTCATACATTATTGCTTGCAAAGCCATGTGGTAAAGTCCTCAACGCTATGCATTATAGCCCGGATAAAAAGCAAAGCAAAAATGAAACTCCCTCGTTCTAATAATCTGACGCTACCTTTTTTCAGTCTAAACTGAACTCTCTAGACCATTGGTGCTCCGCAAACAAGCTCCCTCTTAACATTGCTAAATACCGCGCAATCAGCTTCTCTCGCAAAACTGCTCGCGTTCATTACACGTACCGCCTCAGCAACACGTCACTCAGCAGGGTTGACAACATATTAGATCTCGGTGTCACCCTGGATGAAAAGCTCTGCTTCAATCTTCATTACGATAGAGTGCTTTCCCGAGCAATTAAACCACTTGGTTTCATTAAGCGACGGGCCAAAGAGTTTAAAAATCTTTGGGTTAATAAATCCTTAAGCCCGGTTCAGACGCTAGGTTTTGCACAACGTTTTATCTGCGCAGTCAAAACGTTGCAAAAATATAGAGCGTCCAGATGATGCAAATCTGTATTTATTTTAGCGCAGTTTTAGTGGCGTCACCATGGAGGAAGTACTACTTTGGTCAATTTTTGCATGTTGTCTCGTCAAGAAAAAGAAACAAATGGAACATCTCCGAAGAACCCGGCGTTCACAGTGGTCGACGAAATGGCTTCTAAAAAGACAGCACTTTTCTCACATTAAATTACTGCCTGAATTAAGTGAAGAACCTAATGATTGGCGGAACTACTTGAGAATGGACATAGACACATACATTCATTTATTGGAATTAGTGAAACCATATATCACAAAAGAAAATACTTGTATGTGTAAAATACTTTCGTACAAGGCAATAAACTCAGTCAGAAACTCCCGTGAACATTTTCGAAGGTTTGCCATTTGCTAAAAATGAATAAAAAACGTAGCTAATCGTCCACACGTAACGACTTGTCGGTACAATTCACGGGTAACTATGCCTAACCACCTCAGTTATCGCTGCAACTGTACCGTCTCCGTGCAGTTCTCAAAATTGCACAGTTTTCCTATCCACACGCAACGTTTTATCTGCAACGTTTAAGACTGTGCAGATAAAACGTTGTACAAAACGTAGCGTCTGGACCGGACATTATATATTTAATTCGTGCGTCCTCTTCTCGAATATGCGTGCACTATCTGGAAGCCGGCTTTCGAAATTCACAGCCGAAGATTTGAGTCGGTTCAGAAGCAGTTTTTACTATTCGCTTTGAGAGATCTTTTCAACCCTCATTATTTCAGTAATCTACCATCATACTAATATCGCGTTAAATGTATTAATTTGTTACCCCTTGCGCCAAGAAGGTTAATGTTATCTGCCTGCTTCAGCTTCGATGTCATCAGAGACGTGGTTAATGTCGTATACTTGAAAGAAAAGTTTGTACTCAATCAGCCCTTGAGAATCACTAGACCCCGACGATTGCTTATTGAATACCAACACAACACGACATATGCAGCAAACGAGCCAATAAATAGGTGCTGCAGGCTATTCAATAGCATGAGCGAGAATTTTCGCTCTACGATCTCTAAACCAACGTTTAAAAATAACATAATCAAGGCTCTCTCTTTATAGTCTCCCCCACCTCCCACCATACTAACATATATGTATTCTTTATTCATTTTAAATTTAAATTTGGTATATAATTTGTTAGTCATTTATTTATTACTTTATTTGTTGTCTGTTTATAACAAATTTTATTTATGCACTATTTACTAGTCTTGTATTTATATTTAATTTGTTTTATTTTTATTTTGTTTTATTTTATTCTTTTGTTACATGTACGCCTTGTTTGGTAAACAAATAAATAAATAAATCATAAGAAGTGATATTATGGCGCTGGAAGCTATATTTTATAGCCCAGAGGACGCTAGCGATCATAAATGCTGCGCTACGTCGCATAAAACGAAACGCTAAATGATTTTTTTAAGTGAGTACTATTAGAGCCAAAAGTGTTCCAAAAGCTTCCAAAATATATAAAATTGTGGCTACATTGTTGCGTTAACATATTTTTCGGCGATACACAGACACTGCTTTGATTCGGCCTTTCAATAAATCTCTTTTTTTAAATCATCGGTGTCGCAGCCCATACCCTATCAATATGGGTACGGTACGCGTCGATGAGGCATATAACATCTAACATTTTCCGGTACTTGTCCCTACCGTAGGATAGCCCATTCACATACGTACTCAGTATGGGGTGTTTTGCCAGTGATGTGCACAGCGAGGGATAATACCCTCCTTCATTGCACAACTATTTGAATTATTTTGTTTTTTTTTATTGCACTCCAACCTGTACACCTTTTCTGTGCCCTCACAGTACTTCACTGAAAATTAGGGAAAGTGTGTGTCGAATTGGGTGTTTGGCTCCTCGCTTTCTAAGTACTGTCTACACCTATGATTCTCAGCCTAAATTATTGTGACTATTGTCTTTTGGGAAAGTAGCCAAGTGGTGAGGACCCCCAAGCTAGAGAGTTTGGAATGAGACTTCAAAGTATTGAAACAGAGAGTCAAGCAGTCATTTCTTTTCATTCCTAAGTTTAGTAGTGCAAATAGCACAAGTTATTAAATTAGATCATATAAAATTAACTTTGGTTGAAAAAATTAACTTTGAAAGGATTATTCTTCGACTTGTGAATTTGTGAACATATTTGCCGTTTTATTCAAATAGCTTATAATCAGGCTTACCAAAACACCCTCGTATATTACTACTTATATTTTTGCTTTACTTATTGACATTTGTTATGAATGCTACAAGCCACAACTTACCTTGCCTTGATAAAAATGTCTTACAATCGGTCTGAAAACGACAACACTCTCAATTCACCGTCAAAACATTGTAGCACCTTCAATCACAACAGATCTAATACCCGACAGATTTCGTTGCAGATAAATACTAGGATCCGGTAGAGTAGAGCTTTTTTCGTGTTAACCAATTCATTTCGATCGTGAAAATCCATACCGACACCATTTAGTTTCCTTCAAGACGTTTGATTGAAACTTGCACCAGTATCTGCAAGCAGTCACAAGAACGTTAGTCATAGTCGAACAACTTTTGTCAAGTTTTTTCGTTGATGAAAGGTAAACCAGATTTGTACTGTACTTGCCAAGTTTTTCGAAGAAAGATCGACGCTGAAATGCACCGTTTAGTCAGACATTATCTATTTAGTTACATATGTATGTATACATGAATGCACACTATTGCAGTAGTACTTATGCATAACAAGTCGGAAAATAAATTTTTATTAGTTCGAAACACCAGTATGACATTATGGCTTATTAACATACTAACTTGTAACTTTCATGCACTTTTAATTCGATACACTACACGATCAAAAGACCCTAACGAATATTAAGTATACTATGCAGATCAGATACGAGTATACTAGCTTACAGATCTTTCACATACATTTACCATAATAGAGCAAAAATTGGTCCACTTAAGTGCCTTGGTCAAAAAAATGCCATTTCGGAAACTCGACCTTAAAGCAATTTCTAATTATTGTAGATTCAAAACGAGTAAACAAAAAAATCTATTAATTCAATTTCTCGAGCACAAAGTAGCTCAGTATCCCAAAGTATAAGTATGTTAAGAACATGCATACGAGTACATAAAGTTGGTTTAATTAAATCGAGCTTTTGTAGTCTTAAGGCATCAGATATAGATCTCAATTCGATTAACCTTTCGTTGCATAAGATTGCAAGGACATTAACTATGAATTGTAATTGTTCAATAATTTCTCGAATTTATAAGTTGAATATTTGTCGATATTTGTCGATGTTTGTCATCATTTTATGTGGTTTGAGGCTCCTCAACTGAACCTTGCATCGAGCATGCATATGTACTTTACTGGTACATGATATAAGTATTTTCGTTATGTTTCAAATGAATGCAGCCAAAAACAGCAAACTAATTGATTTTAATATGTAGCTAGTTTTTACTTAAAGAAAAAGTTTATATGACTTACCTTCAATATAAACTATAGTTGTAATACGTTATCTAAAAAAAACAGCAAGCCTCTTTGAAGTTTTTGGATCGAAAATATTGCACAAAAACTATCCATTTAATTATCAAATTACAGCTCAAATAAATGGCTAGTAAAAATCGCTTTCCTACATTCAAATCAAATACATTTAATTTGATGTTTAGGTAGTTAGAATACTTCAAAACTAGACCCGCTATAATGATAAATTACGGAAACATTTACTGATCAAAATCAGCCTAGCTTTTTTGATGATTGCTTGAAACGTAGCTTTGTGTGCTAATCACTGTTGGTATTGTGTCAGTGCTTCCGCTAAATGCTTTCAGGCACTTTTGATAGAATCTTAAGCTGATCTGTTTGGTGTAGTCAAATTAAAAGGCCAAGTACGCCAAGATCGATAAAGTTGATTTTACCATTGTTATTTTGTATCTTTCGAATTACTCTTTGATAGCTGAAAAATTGCATATACTAACAAGGTTCAATGTCATCTGCCATGGTTTTGGCTTGAGGCAGGGCTTGAAAGTACTCGCCGATGGTTGGGCATGAGCCTGTTACGCGCCCATAGATCCAAATCAAAACATTAAATAAATTATTCATCGACTTCGTCACAATCTCCGTTCATAAATCGGAACAACATAAAATATTGTAGTTTGCTTGGCTTTCGGGCTGCACCCAAGCTGGGCATCACGGCTGGAGACTGATCTCAAATGCAATGAGCGTACAACATATCTTGAACCACGATTGATTTTGATTTAATTTGTTGTTAGTTTTGCGGTATTTTATTGTGGTTGAAAGTGATGGAGGTTGGTACGAATAAATATGCAGTCAACATATCGTCGCTGCTAAATCAAACCGGCATATCTGCAAAAATTGAATTTTTGTGTTTTTGGTATCAAAAAATTCCTTATTTTCCCGTCTATTTTTATATCGCACCGGCATATCGTATAGTTGAATAAAACCCCGTCTAATGGTGTTGTACTGCTTTGCATTCACGTAGAAATAGCCCACATGCGAAAACTTTAAAGCGCTCTGGTGAAAAATATGCATTTTGCAGATATGCCGGTTTGATTTCACAGCGACGATATGAACATTATGTTTGTAGCGTTTTAATTTTATTATCCGAGAATAAAATAAATGAACTACCAAAAATGTCATAAATATAAACCAGCAGTTAAATCAGTGTTATAATAATTAGATCAAAGAACACTTCTTTATCGGTAGACATAATCGATATAATTATAATAATAATAATTTTATTCATTAAATAGTACATAGATTACCTAACTAAAGGGGGGTTTAACATGAAAGGTCTTATATTTAGCGGCTATTCTATTTTGGCCTGCTGGCTCTTTTTGGATTTTGATTATATTATTTTTCATTCATTTATTTTTCGTTTTACACTTATAAAATATTACCCAGGGAGTACAATACTTGGGGTTGACTTAGCTATATAAAACTTAAAAACTAACTTAATTTACTAAACTTAATATAGCTTAAGTCTAACTACAATTAGCTTAGCCTCTGCAATTCATCGGAAGGTCAACATAATTGAACAGCATGTCCATGAGCCGCCGTTGTCGTACTATCTCCGCCGGACGCATAAATGGCTCATTAGAGCCACTCTTGCGTCCGATACCCCGGATCAGTCCGTTTTCATGTCCATCTATATTTGCGTAAAACCTTGTCATCAGTTCTGCAACCCAGTCCCTTAGCGGCTCAATTCCTGCCTCCTGATATAAGAGAGAGTTCCTCGGCCACTTTTTAGTTACCGGGTTGTAAAACCTGCAGTGCAGAAACGCAAAATTCTCCGTTCGAACATTTCCGCTTCTGCCATGGCAAATTTGGAACAGGTAATCCAGGATGAGGATACGTGTGCCAGAATTGACCAAATGAGTGCTTTATAGCAAGGGATTTAGTTTTTGTCGTCATGCCCATCTTTTTGGCGAGAAGATGTCTGATGCGCTGAAATGCGGACCTGGCTACTTTAATTCGATGTCGAACATAGGGGTTAAATTTCAAGAATTCTTGCATATCTACTCCAAGGTTGCGCAATGTAAGGTTAGGAGTGTTTCTAGAAGTTCCGAACAAGACAGCGACTTTTTTGGCCTTATTGCGGATGGTTTGAGATCTCCCATACTTGAAAGGGTTCCTGAATATATATTTATATAGGCTCTTCGCAGCTTTGAGCGGGTATTATAATAAGATCGTCATATAATAAGATCGTGTAATCTGCATATTGTAGGACTTTAACTTGAGAATTGCCGGCTGGAGGAGGGAAGTTAGCAGTGAAAATGGTGTATTAAATGGGTCCAGTGACAGAACCTTGTTGCACTCCTGATGTCACAGGTCTGCGGAATGAATTTTCTCCATTAATGCTAACATGAAATTGTCTGTTGCTAAGAAAGCTTGCGGCGAGTCGTATTACTATTTCTGGAAACCCTAACTTGATCAACTTGTATGGAAGACCTTCATGCCATACACTATCCAAGGCCTTTTAGATATACAAGGCACAAAGAACCGTCGGAGTGTGTCATTTTTTCAGGTGTGACACAATCTGATCGTGCAAGTACGAGATAACGTGTTGGGTCCCATGCTTACGCCTAAAGCCAAATTGATATTCTGTTATAATGTTAGTGAGCTCGCAGTAGGTGGAAATCATTTCCAATCAAATCTTCTCAAAGAGCTTTCCCAAATTAGAAAGCAGAGAGATTGGGTGGAAAATGCTGGCCTAATTATTTTTGCTTTTTTTGTGAATGGGAACAATCTTAGCAGCTTTCCATGTGTTGGAAAAGAAGTCGTTGTTCAAGACATTATTGAAATTTATGGAAAGTAATCAAAAACGAAACAAGAACAAGATAGCGTTCTTTTTCAAGATAAAGTCGTAAGATTTAGAAGACTAAGTCAGTATGCATATGATGGTAAGCTTTCAAAATTGTGAGGATTATATAAATCTCTCATCGCAATAGGCAAACATTGCTTTTGGAGAAATTACACTGTATCATTATAAATATCAAAAATAGGATTCCAGACAATGCAGTCATGCTCAAGTAACGGACGAGCTAAAATAATGTACAGAGATTTTATCACCCATATGTTCTTGAACTTCGTCGCACGCCTCTGTATGAATGTCAGTTGCTTGCTAGTTTTACTTAAGACTTAACGTAGCTTTTTGGCTAAAATTTCAGGCCTATGGCACTATCGAAATTGTTCAGTACCTTATTATTGATATGGTAGTTGAATTTCAATGTAGTCGTTTCGCACGAAAAATTTATAGCATGACATTTGTTGACATCAATAGATACCTTGTTTTGTTCACAACATTTTTCATGGGATAACAGTTTGAATTGAAGGAACTCCGAGTCAGATCGACTTGATAGATTTTCAGATCTTCAGCTTCACTTATGAGAAGGTCAAGGATGCAATCATGTCATCATCAAAAGGTCAAGGGTGCAATCATGTCAAGTTCAAATTGCCGGGCCTAGATGACATCTATCTGATTCTCCAAAGGGATGGAATTGACCACTTGGAGGCAGACTTAAGAGAAATCTTTTGGGCAAAGCTTATCCAAGTAGAGAATAATTGATACGAGTCTGATTTGATAGTTCCAATAATAAATCTGCTCTTAACTTATTATGATTATTATACCAACAAATATTTGCAAAAAAAACTAGGTTAAGATACAATACTTAATACTTCATCATAACTTTACAAAGGTACATGCAACCTGAGCATATTTTTCAGTAGGCACTTCATTACATACCCGATCATTACAGTCAATTCACGAAAAACATTTATTATTTATATCGGCCCAGTTAAGGTGCAACCCATTCACTAAATTAATAACAACACAAAATCGCTCTTATTACAGTAATTCTGCATCTCGCAATGACAACCTAATTAAAATATTTGCCAGCATTACACGCCTCGATGGCTACGTAAACTTGAATTACATGACCGTGGTGGCTAATAATGGCACGGTGACTTATTCTGAATCAAAGTCTTGTTGAAATTGCAACGATGCAATTAAAAAGTATGTACTTTTAGTAAGTATTTCCTTAATTGGAATGTTAAGATGTGATCGTGTTGATTAGAGAGAGTCGATATTGAGAGGACTGTACTTCATAAAATCTTTTTCTTACGTCATTTTGATAGTTCTTATTGATTTACCATTTAAGCTTTATGAGTTATTGTGGCAATATATATTCCAGTGAATTTTGTCATTGCAATGCAATATTATGGTAAATATGTATACACTAAGATATAAAGCGTCGACAAAATTTCTACGGGGATTTCACAGTAACTTAAGAGATTCGGTTACTTATTACACCTTCCCCAAGCAGAAAAAGCATGAATCATATGATCTATTATACTCAAATACTTAGATATTATAATTTTTTTTCATTACCATCTTCAACCTGACCTAAAATATTAAATTGTACATTGCACTTCGCCGCAACCCAATACATCTCACACATGAGATAAACCGTCTGGAAGCTTTCGATACTATCTTTAGACTGGAAAAGTTTATATCGGGCGGGATAAAATTAATGACCAGGCCAGAATGGAATTAGCCAGCTGAGTGGAGTTCATTCAAGCAAACGAGAGCATTCAACCTCCATAGGACGAGTCCGTTCAATGATAATGACCTTGTGCAATCGATACTCGTCCAAGACGGTTGACGGCCTGAAACCTAAGATTATCTGGTATGTCTCGCATAGAGATGCTCGCCGGCTGAACTAGACGTGGAGGACATGAACCACTAAATTTTTCAGAAATGACACACTTGAACCCGTTACTATTCAGCTTCCAGACACTTTTGCGGCCGACGACTTTTCACCCGAGGAGAAGCCGCTGGCGGCTGGCACTGAAGTTTTTGCGGTGGAAAAATCTAAATCTGGGCCGATTTGAAGCCTAACAAGTAGAAATTGACCAATGGAACGCACGGAACGAACGCAACTGACTTGTGATATTGCGAAATTTGGTAAGAAATCTTACTAAGAATAACTTGTGGTCTAGCGAATGGCATCTGGCATAAATCACCTGTTGCCCGTTACTGATCGGGCGACAATTTATTAACTACTAGTCACCGAAAGGCAATTATGGAGTGGCGTAGGTCGATTTAGTGTGGCTGGAAAACGTTGGAATATACATAGTTCAAATTTTGAAATTTAAGATACATTTACGTGCACTTAGTGTGCGCAGCCCAACAATTTTGACGGCAAACGTAGGAATCAATAAGCTTGCAGGCAATTTAAATGAAACGAAATCGCTTATGGTAAATGATTTGCATGCGTAACTTAATTGTAATTGGTTTATTTCACTGCCTGACTTTGACATGTTGTGGACAGATACTAAAATATATCAGGTCACTTGTAGAGAATGCAGTGTAGCTAGGACTCGGACCAGCAGTCGACAAAAAGAGGAATTCAGTGTATTTTTATAGATTCAGAAAAAAAGGAAATAGCTGAATATGTGTTTACGCATAAAGCATTTAAGAAACAACTATAGATAACAAAATTATCGAGCTTTATTTGATTAGTGCAAGATGCCATTGCTACTTAAATGTTGAATATTCATTTGTAACAGAGTAAAGTATTTCATTTCTTAACAAAAAAAATATATACGGTTTCCTACCATGCGTGAAATAAATTCTTAAACCAAGCATCGTGAAGGTATATACTTAGACAGATGTATCTAAAAGTCAAGGTCACCAATTAATCTTGTTTTAACAGACACAAAACACCATCGTTAAACATACATATTCTCAAAAAATGTATACACGTTTGCATCCATTTATGATACAATAGAAAAGGTCGTACCGCGATGTTGATGCACACTTTGAATCAATGCTCTTGGTTCAGGTCTCGTCAGTGGGCTAGATATTTTATGATAGAGGTATCTTAAGCAATACAAGCTATGTCGATGTTTTCCTAAGGTAAGCCACAAGTGGAACAATGACTACAATGTGCTTGAGAGAGCATTTGTACATAAAACTAGTACTATGATACGTAATCATAGTACTGCCGTAACAAAGTTCTATGTTGTCTGATACCGCCTGAACCTTCAGCATCGGCCCGACAACATAATTATTCGTTATGGACTATGAAAATGGCCACAATCCGTGAGAATGTTCATACACCTCAGTTGGAGATACGTACGTACAGACAGGCCATGTGTTATACAGCTGAGTACTTTTGTTGAAGACTAGATAGTAAAATGAAAAGAACCTGAAATTGAACCTATCGTTTCCTTTTCTTCTGGCGTGTAATACAATTGGGTGTGAAATATAGTCAACTTGGTTTTGAAACATCAGTCCATAATATTCCACACAGGGTTAAAGTTTGTGAAATAATTATAAATCTATGTCAATTGAATATACCGTGAGTGCCAGATTGAAAGTTTCGAAAATGAGTGCATTTCCTACCTTAGCTCTGAAACGTGCCCGGTGGACAGAGTAATGAAAACACAAACAAGCAATACATTATGCTGAATATTGCAATATGATATAAAATTATCGTAGTTCCACCGTCGTAGTAATTTTTTTTATCTGGAAAGGGATTTAGTTTTTTTTTCAAATTTTTTATGAGGATTCAGACCAGTTAATGAATTTGCATTTTTAACCCATGAATAATAGCCCAGTGAAATCCGACATAAAAAAGGCGAAACTTCGGAAAAATTAGGGGAAAGCTGAATTCGGGTGCTAACCTTGCTACTGGCGTGTTGAACAAAATGTCAAAAGTCCCCATCGATCCGAGTGCTGCGTCACTTTTTATACGGGGTCAAAGGTCACCAAAAGTGACCTTTCCTAAATATCTCAGTAACGGTCAGGTCTTCAGAAAAACAATGTATGACGAATTTGTAGCTTAGTAAATTTCCAACAAAAAAGATTGTATAGCTGTAACCATAACCGTTTTTGAGATATATTGATCTAAACATTTGTTACTAACATAACCGTCATTCTCATTGGCATGTTGATATTATCCGATTTTGATTACGACTTGGCATGTTTGTGAGTTTGTTTTTCTATGTTGATGTGTGCCATGTTGATGAGTGCCATGTTCAAAAAAATTAAATCTATAAAAAGATTTGGCTTAGGATTGACCCTTTGAGTACATAACTCTCTGCTGAGTAACTTTCTTTGATTACCCGCTTTAACAAAAACAAACGTATGCCCAAGAGAGGAATCTTAGGATTATTTTAATCATACAAATGGAACAACTACAGTTTTTTGACATCATGATATTTGAAGATCCTTCATAATCTCATACTGACCAGATATATTTGGTAGTTTGCTTGTTTTCAATGTGCGGCTTAATTTTTCTTGGGGAGTATTTTTCTAATAAAATGTTCTTAAACTTTTCTCTAGAGGATGTGACGTGGAGAGTGACTACAAATAGCAATAGCAGAAAATCCTTTCACTCTTTTTATCGAGGTGAAAATTTGACAATAGCTTCACCTAGACGATGCTTAACCAGAACATCAGGCCGATTCCGTGCGCAAATTATATATATTGGATATATGTTTATATCACAATATACGTTTCGAATACTTTATTCGATGTTGCACGTGAATTTCGCGTCACTGGTTTTAAGTTCCACTCTTTTTCACTTCACTAGGTTGCTTAAGATTTTATATTCAATACACAAATTTATATTGATTAAATAGTGCTTTTATTTGAAGGTTTACTAACAACTAACTTGTTGTCTACTCAACAATTGAAGACTTAAGAACTAAGATGCATCAATTGTACTCACATAGATTAGATTCTGTTATCTAGTACAATTGCATCTTGGAATATCCATTTTGAATTTCAGGTCTTATCGTGGTGGTTTCCTGTTGTTCTCAGTTCGATAAGAAATGCAATTTCATGTAAAATGTAATTTGATAAGAAATGTAATTTCCTGTGTTGCATTCTTTTAGATAAAAATGTAATTCTATAAGGAATATAATTTCCTGTTTTGTATTCTTTTTAAATGTTCGTTATTAGTTAAAATGACCAATACTTGGTTTGAATTTTGTGGTGATCTCATGAACTGCCTTCATGTGTGGTTTGGATAGGGATTTGCATATAATTTGCATTAACAACTGAAGTATTTTTAGCTGGGTATCTGGTTTTGAAGTCATATTAGTGGAACTTGAATTATTGAAGTTCATGTGATCCAACACATTATTCGCTTAACCTGTTAACTGGCGAATAAACTTTTGCCCAACTTGTTTCACAATGGGGGCTGTTTTCATCGCAGTGCGAAGGAATTCAATATATCAATGAAAAGATT
The DNA here is from genome assembly GCA_947369275.1 of Nemotelus nigrinus. NCBI lineage: Eukaryota > Metazoa > Arthropoda > Insecta > Diptera > Stratiomyidae > Nemotelus > Nemotelus nigrinus. Next base: position 22,026,960 of record OX376373.1, read on the forward strand.
TAGTGATTTAGTGATTTACTCGTTTGAGCTGATATTTTCAGGACATATTCATGTATAAATACTAGAAGTTGGTCGGAATCAAGATCAAATTAAGATACAGTCAAATCTCGCTACCATGCCATCTGTCGGGACCGAGCAAAAGTGGCAGAGTAGCGCGAGTGGCATAGTACCCAGGGAAAACGTCTCGACGAACTCCTTCTTCTGAATCAAAGTATATATTTTGAAACTGAATGAAACCGAGATATTTTAATGTTTCTCTATCATTGTATGCATTTAAATTCAAAGTTACACTAGTTACTACTACTATTGACGGATGATACATAGTATCCGGCTTTACTCTGTCAAGTTTGCTATGAGTTAAGCGCAAAACTCTCACAAATTGTTGGCTAATGCATCTTCTTTCTGCGGATTTCGTGCATTTTGTTGTCTAGCCGGTCACATGTCTGGATGACACGTAGCTTACCGCTTCTCTGCTGCTTGAATTTGCGGATAGTGCTCCATGCGCGCCGAGTTTTTGCGAACAGAACATTTTCTTCTTCGATAGTTACCTCGTCGTCTTTACTTTCCACCGGCTCCTCTTTGTGCACTACCTTCTCCGCTGCCTCCTCTAGTGTAAAAGACCTATCAGTCATGAGGAGCTCGTTGGCTGTGAGAAACTCATACAGCTCAATTGTTTCCTGTGTCTTTTCCTCGGCAGGCAAGGCTTCCCAGATCGCGAGCAGCTCAGCATACCCTGGTTCCGTTTGGATTTCCTATTCCGTGAACTTGGCCTTCGCGAAACAGTTCCTGATCGTCGACTCACTGACTAGCTCTTGACTAGCAGCAAGAGCTTTTTGTAATGGTGCTTAAGATTCTCTATAATCGCTTGATCAATTGGTTGAGAATCGGCTGCCGTGTTGGGCAGAAAGTAGAGCATTTGGGTATTGCCCAAATGGAGGTAGGGAGGGTGGCCAGTGAAGTTAGCAAGACAGAGCAGCACTATGCGGTTTTGCTGACTGAGTCATCTGTCCCACGCACGCAACATTTCCTCGAAATTTCTGCCCTCATCCATGCCTTCAATTTAACCTTGTACTTCACGAGAGCCTCCTTGTTCTTAAACACACGGGTTTTCTTGGAATTGCCGATCACCAGAAGATATGACTTCTCGCTGTCGCTCATATTTGTTCCAACCAAATGAGTGATTTTTTGCTTATTTTTTTCCTCCAGTGCACCCCTCTCCCCTGGAAGCCATGGTCTTGTTTGGAAGCAGCTACCAGAAGAATCCAGTTTCGTCCAGGTTAAAAACGTCTTCCGGAGAAAACTGCCCAAGCAAGGACTGGAGAACCTGTTTTTGCCACTTAATAAAGGGTTGCAAATTCACTGCTCCAGCTTTGCTCTGCGTTGTCTTGAATGGGATGCCGTGCCGTTTTTGAAATTGTCCAGCCAACCATCGCCCCCCATGAATTTCAGCAGGTGCATCAGCTCGGCCAGTTTAATTGCCTTCTCCTTCAGCAGATCGCCACTAACAGGCAAATTTTGCCCACTTGCTTGATTCAGCCACATTAGCATGCCCTCATCGAACTTCGGGCTGTGAGCTTGCCGTAGGTTCATGCGTTTCAATGGAACTTCAACTTTGATGGCCACCTTGATTGCATCCTTCTTGCTGAGAATGCCCTTCACGGTGGTTCTCTTGACTTCAATGCCCCATTTCCTGCTTATTTCTGTGGCCAGCTTAGACTGATTCGGATCGTTCTTCGCTGCTTCTTTTTCGTCCAATTTGGAAAAACCAAACATGCAAAATGATAGCGAGTAATCTTTTCAGCCTGTTTATCAAAACTTTTGGAAGTTTTTAACCCTTCGTGGGCACAAACAGTTTTCCAAATTTTGGATTGTGAGAACTTATAATGGAGTCATCAGATAATTACGAAATTTTCAGAACATATTAACACTTTTTAGAAATGAATATGCGAGATTTTTGATGAATCTGCAAGCAGGTAGCCTTGAAAAAATTACGTGAAAAAATCCTTCAAACTATAGTCTCCTGATTTTCGCCCCAAAAATTCATGTTTCTTTAATTATTGTATTTTTTTTTAAATTTCGTTAAATTTTGTAATTTTTTTACGAACAGTTGCTACCTTTTAATTTTCAAATGATCGTCACTATGTTATGAAAATAAGTAAAGAATGTATCAATTTTAATTACTATTATTTATTATTTGTGGCCATATTGTTGTAGTTTAAATCATAAACATTCATAAACTAAGAAGAAAAAACCACGACAAGCACATGCCAACACCCACCTCTGTTCACACCGCCAAGCCATCCCTAAATAATCAGTTTTCCATCATAATCAAAAGTTCCTTTTTACCCCGGAACTCTGTTTTTGCTCATAAACGATTAAAAATTTTCATGACGAAAAATGTCGTCATGCCCATTCTAGTTGATTTCTTGGTATGACGAAATATTTCGTCATGCCCAGTTAACAGATTAAGGATGCCGCTAAAATTGCATGGATTGATATTTTGCAAGCTTGAAAAACGCTGGTCCTTCGACATGCAAAATGAAAGACTCATCATTGAAACAAGTGGTTTTCAGGTTTTTGAGGAGCTCATGGATAAAAGAAAATCAATATTTTCCCGAACTTAGGCAGATATTTTTTTTTGTTTTTTAATCATACTAAACAGATGTATGCCAAAGATTTCCATCCTATTCTTCATAAGAATTTGACTATGGTTTACGCTTTGCTACATCTTTCTACAGCTCACCCAACATAATAAAGTATTTTCACTAGTTTCGCGTTTCCCTCGCCAACATTCTTGGTAAATATGTGTCATTTTCTAATGCATCACTATTTCGGACCATAGTTATCTCTGGCATGTTCATACACCTACCATCTGACCCACTGAGTTTTATCATTCACTAACAGATTGCTATAATCAGACAGGATGTTAAAAAACAGTCATTGAACTATTACCAATTTGAGGTGTATGAACAGCTAATTGGGCACAGGTGTGCGGCTTATCAACGTTATCATTTCGTGTTCAACTATATTTTCCTACATCTAGCATTTAGAGCAACTTCTAAAACAACAAACACAAACATCTACTCATGTGAAGACGCAAATTCATTTGATCCCTAATCGCTTTCTTTAAATAAACTAAAGTAGTCTCACTATATTTTGTGTATAAATTAGCTGCAAATCGTATTTAACCTATCCCTTGTGTATGCTCATTACACTAATATTTACTTAAATTAATTACTCTATCATTTGGACCTTCTCCATACATCGCTTGATGTTATTCAAAGAAGTACAGCATATGTTGCATGACGCGTTTTTTATACCATTTTCAGTAAATTGGAAAAGTGCTCTAATTATGTTCAAAGCCCATAATCAGCCAGTCTTGACCTCTTCAAACATTTTTATTTGTCAATTACTTTTGGTAATTGATACGAATGTATTCGTCAACATTCTCATACCAAGATTTTAGTGACGAGATTAAAACGAAAATGAATTTGATAGATCGGTACAATATTTAACTCTGCAACATTTGAATTCTTTAAAGTGTCACAAAACTGAAGAAAAAAAAAAACAATTTGATTTTTATAGTGCTTGTTTGCAAAACAAAAAATTATTAAATTACGGTACGGATGTAATTTTCATTTATTTTTTTGTCTATATATCCTGATTGATATTTTCTTAGAGTTTGAAAAACATATAATTACATAATATGTTATAATATGCTTTAGGTTTCTGAAATTCCAAATTATCTTGCATGGATATTGAACTCTCTGGAATAATCATACGACAATTTAGCAGAACTTTATAAAAAGAACCCTAAATTTCAAATATCTCGGTAGGTATATAGTTTTTTCTGGCAACGATTCTTTTTTTTCTCATAAATTAACAAAACTTGCTTTGTTTGGAGACATAAAAAAATTAATTCGATTCTCAAAACAAATCTACCTATGTTGTTTCTCAGCGCATTATTTTTCAGATGAAATCAATTTCAAAGTGTGTGCATGTCATTTTTATTAGTCTAATTTCTAAAAGTGTGAAAATGTTGAAATTGTGCAAAAAACTGTTCCCAAACACTCAACGCACTATTATTTACATTTACAATCGCGATAACTTCCGTGAGTTTGAAAAAGCTACTACTGTTTCAGTACACAAAAAAAACACACAAGCGGGTTAAACTTTAATCGACTCAATAAAGAGCTAAGACGATTTTATAGCGTGTAGACCTTGAGGCACTCGACCACGAGCAGGTGTCTTGTGGGTTACACCTAATTACCGGCGGTTCGTGGCCAGAAATGTATCACTGTTAACAGCTCCACAACTATTCAATGACGTAGTATTTAATAAAATCATTCACCAAGGCCGTGCCGTATGACTGGACCCATTGAGCTGGTGTGCTGTGTTAGTATGTTTTGTGTACAATCTAAGCACTCTCATGTTCAACACACAAAGTTAGAGTGAGAACCAACGAATAAGAATAAATACAAAGACTGAAAATGAATGTTTCCGGGCATCATCTGTTAACTTTTGTTGTGCGAAAATATGGTATCTTGTATCTTTTCAACAAAAAATCAAGTAAAACTGTAATCACCATAGAACATTAAGGATTTCCCGAAATTAAAACCACAAAATTCAAATTCTGGAACCATTCTTGGACCAAAAAATTGCTTATGCCTCATAATTTTCAGTCATTTAAATTATAATACAACAACCAAACAAAACACAAACTAAATTCAATCACCACCCGGACCTGATTGAACTTCGTGCATCATGCAATTATTACATATGTTTCAAACGATTGCATAAATATTCAAAAGATGCATAAATATTCAGTGCCAACACGATTCGAACTGTCTCATGCTCTCCTACTTGGCTACCTATAATTTATTACATTTTAATTATATGGTAATGTGACTGCATGTACGTACGCTCAGACAAGCCGAAATCAAGAAATTAATAGAATTAGATACATGAATGCAAGTGTCATTCGTTTAAATTTTGACCAACACTAAATACAACATTAATCAGTTGTGGGCGCAAAACAAAATTTGCATGACAGATAAATGTTTGTTTCGGGTGCTTTGAGATATCACTTGCAGGGTAATAAATTTAATTTTGAGTTTATCTAATAATATTGATCGCTTTAATTGCTATTTAATTACGCAAGTTAGGTTGATTAAAGTGAAAAAGTTGTAAATTTTAAAATTTACGAATGCCTAGTCCACAGACAAACTGACGCGTTCATAACAATTTCAATAGTTTTTTTCAATGATAGATTTCGTTCCGATTCCGTTCCGCAGAAAGCTGTAACTGAAGCTGAAGTAATGCCATTTACAAAAAAAAACAGATGTACATATTTATGAAATATATCATTATGTCCAGCCGAACGAAAGGGTATTATTTTTATTAAGTTCATTAATATGAGCATCATGCATTTAAATTTGATCATTTCTACGCTAATCTCCCTACCAAAGCGAAATGTTTTGTGCTAGAGGTGAGGAGTCATTAACACAAGATCACAATTTCTAAAAAGCTTTTCGAAGTTAATTACATATATTAAATTCTACTTGTTCGGATTATTTGAAAAGGTTAAACTAGTTGAGCTTCGCAGAAAAATTAATTAATGTAATAAAAAACAAAATTAAAATAATTGCAAAATTAATCAAATTGCAAAAAAAAAAAAAAACAAATTAAAATTTAAAATAAAGGAGCGAAAATGGAAACCCACGTTGGGCGCTATTTGTCCGTAACTCTGCCAAACTGTCGTTAGTGCAGCATAAATTAACTACGGACCGATACTGTATTCGGCTTGGACTAGTTTACACCAATCAAAACGATATCCAGTGATGTCACCGCCGAAAGATATTTCTGAAGTAGATATGGCGAAAAATATGTAGTAAATTAGGGCCTTTTGTCGTAAAATTTCAAAATCAGTTTAATTTAAATTAAACACGTCATATGCTGGTGAAATCTGTTTTCTAACCCAAAGATAACAAAACTATCAACAGATATATATATATAATATACAATAACAAATGAATTTTTCAGTTCTAGAACAAATAACAGTAAATAAATCATTGTTTTCCAAAAACATGTGTACATACATAAATTTTTTACTTCTCTACATAAGAACCTTCAAAAACTTTAGACTTGCTGAAAAAATGTATCAAGTCATTTGAAGGTTCATATATTTTTTCATCGCTTAATAGTTATCTGGCGAACAAAACCGATGAGACTGTTTGAATACTGAGTTTGTTCCTTTTATCAGTTTTAATATTCTGCATTTCAGAAAATTTCCTCTCCGCTGCTGCACTGCTATGTGGCAAGGATAAAAGTGTAAGCATGTAATGAGCTAAATTCTTAAAGCAACTTTGCTCTCAAACATTTTCTCTTCTGCTCAATGAACTCCAAAAATTTACCACGTCATCACATTGATCATATTTAGTATTACTGCTAATTAGCAATCGCCATTCGTTGTTTAGAGTTTCTAAATCACACTTTGTTTCAAACGAAAAAGCACGGAAAATACGAAGTATAGTAGGCAACTCACCACTCATTATTTTTTTGGAGTTAATATATTCTAACATATGAAGCTTCTCATCTTTGAAATCAAACGTTTTAAAATTTGATCACATAGCTCAATGTAAAAATGTTTTATGCTTCTTTTCACTGCATTGATGGCTTCTTCTAATTCTAAGTATCTATTGCTGCTTTTCAATTTCTCTTCTACTTCGGCATAGCCAAATTACTGAACGACTGTGTATCACTGTCCGTGCCGCCCATGACGCCCGGTAGCGTTCTGTGTGCCCAGCGCTTAAATCTTCTTCAATATTACATTCTCGATACAATATGTAGTAGATTTAACAATTTGAATAGTGAAGTAGCAAAAACGATAAAGGCCGAAAAAATGTAGTAAATTTGCTACAAGTGTAGTAAGGTGACAACACTGACGATATCCAATCGGTACACTTTTAACACTTGCAACAATTGGGGTCAATGGTTTAAAACAAACTGTGCCGATATGCACCAGAAATTTTGCTCAAACATACCACGAATAATTTTCAAGAATAAAATATTCAAATAATAGTATAAAATAACAAAATATTACAAATATTTCATACAACTTTCGTTGATTTTTTCACTGCTGTGCGATAAATTAGCAACGAATTGTAATGAGCTCAAGAAATACAAGCTGGGGATGTTGTTGGTCATAATAAGCCATAGAAAATTGATTTGATATAATCACCTTTGATAGTAGCGATATAGAATAGTTGTCAGTAATCAGTTATTTAAGGCTTTTGATTTTATTTTCCTAAACGGTTCAATTTGAAAACAGAGCCATTGCAAACTGCTTGCAAAATTATTTCAAATAATGATAAATTGCTAAATCTAAGATATGTTGGACTTTTATCTGGAAACTCATAGAGAGGTTAGCTTCAGCGTCTGATTTTGCAAACCTACCTCGTGTCTCAAATGTGCTAGCTATGAGCGGTCCTTATCTGCAAAATTCATTTTAAAATTTCATGGGCCTTGATCTAGAGTTAAAAGAGTGACCGGTGGCATCTACATTCAAAAGACCCAGATGTAGAGCAAACTTCAGTTACAGCTTTAGTAGCTTAGGTAACCAATTTCCTAAGCTAACCAATTTTAACACTGGAGTTCGATCTGTTCAAGCGCAAGTACTGCTTAAATACTTGAAGTTTAGTAATCTCACGACAACCCCAGTACGGGTTAAGGAGTTGAAGGTGGTAGAGAGCTTCATCACGAATTTACAATCAATCTGAATATGGATGTGGAGTGATTAATTTCACGACTCACTTTAATTAGAGCTAAGTGAGCTCAAAGTTTGGTTTGCGGTCACTCGTCTGAACCTGGATGCGAACTAGGGACCCCACACACAAGAAGCCAGTACTCTACCCACTATGCTATTCAAGCTTCAAGTACACTTCAAGTACACAAGAACTTTACATTCTTATATAATGAGGCATAAGTCTTTATGAGACATGAAAATGTATCATAGCAAATAAACTATAAGAGCAATAAATAAACTATAAGAGCAATAGACATTATCATTACATCATAGCAAATAAACTATAAGAGCAAAAGAATGCCATCTGTGATAAAACGAGTGAATGCCACCGTTGACTATGTACTATTATGGATAGCTGTTTGCCACTATCTGCATTTGAAAAGCTTTTTCGGATGACATAACACTAATCATACACAAATTTAAGCTAGGTACTTTTAGGTTCCGAAATGTTTGGCAGAATCGTTTAAAATTAATAAAAAAAACAAACAAAATTCTCCACGTCCTCCAAATTAACGACTTCAGCAAACAAATGTGAATTTTTTGTGAAAAAGATTCCTTATTCTGCTGACAACGAATGGTTGGGAAAGATTCTCAAAGCTACTTTTCACATAAGCGAATACGAAGTGAAATTTTTATCCCAGCGTAAACATAAATCCTCAAGATGGTGTAAAGTCTTTGTCCCAACAAAATATTCCTGGCTTTTTATGTGCTTGAGTGAAAACAACAGCAACATCAATTGGAAAGAAATGTCGTTCAGCCCCTGAAGAAACATCATCGACAAAACTAGGAATAAGAAGAAACCAAAAATTGTAAGAAAAAATTGTATACCTAGTAACACCTTTATCCACTTTCCTTCCACCCATAAAACTCTCCCATCACCTACTCAGTCTCAGTCTCCAGCGACAACAGAAAATTCTTCCTTAAATGACTGTTTCAATGCTTTTATTCAGAATAATAATAATGCACTGATATCCCCAGCATTAGCACGGCATCCTCTCCCTCAAGCAGGGGTACTAATGTTGTTAATAAAAACTCCTCCAAGGCTTTCAGTCAGGCCGCCGTAAACATAGCTCCTACTATGACCAATATAAATTATTCTTCTTATAGTAGCAATATGACATCTGAATCTCTTCGAAGATCAGTCAACCCTGTTAGGCAATTTTCGTAATCGCACTCACAAAAGGGTCAAAATTTTTTACCACAATTTTGGTGGTATGAGAGGCAAGCTGAGTAAATTATAACTTGACGCCAGATCATGCCATTTTAATTTTCTCGCCATCGTCGAAACTTGGCTTAATACCACTCATAAGAATGCGGAGATACTTGATAGTAGTTGGACTATTCACAGAAGTGACCGTGATTATTGTTTTACGGGTCAGTCACGAGGAGGTGGTGTCTTACTTACTGTTAGCAACACACTTTGAAGTGAGCTCGTAGATACCACTCTAAATGCTTTTTTCAACATATAATTGTTCGGATCTCCTTTAATAAAAATCACATCACTGTTGTCTACACCCCGCCCAGATCTGACGAACCCGTCTCTAGCTATTTATGTGATACAATATCTTCGTTAGTAACATCGCTTAGCAAAAAAGACAAAATAATAGTTTTGGGAGATTTCAATCGTCCGAATCTATGCTTTGTTCCGGATGAAAAGGACTCTTACCTTCTCCCTGTAAGACACCAATAATTTCAATCTTGCGAGTGTTTTTATGGTAATGATTTGCAGCAGGTTTCTCAAACTCCTAACCAAAATTGTAATTGGTTAGATCTTGTTTGCAGGAATACTTATGACGAGGTAGTGGTTAGTCCAACTATTGACGCTCAGCATCTTTTTTGCAACAGTTCACACCACACAGCACTGTCAGTCGAACTTTCTACTCCTGATTCCACCGACTTAAAAAACTTACAACAACTCAATTGTATTTGACTTCCGTCATGCTGATTATGAAATCATGAAACACTATTGATTGAACAAATACTCTTCCAACTCAGGATCTCGAAACAGTGATTTCATCTTTTTGCAATAAAATATTTAACGCCGTTGAAAGATATGTACCAAAGATTTATAAAAAGAATAAATTGTCTGAGCCATGGCTTGATAGGGTCCTTAGACATATGCGAAATCGTAAGCACAAACTTTATAAGCGGAATTGAGCAAATACTGACGCTAGTTGTGCTTTTCAGGAAGAATATAATAAAGCTGCTAAACAATTTTAATCAAAGTTTCTTGAGGCTTATGACACTAACATTAGGACAACTTGCGAAAATATAGTCGTCGAGCTGAAAAAATTCTTCGATTTTGTTAATGTGAAGCGAAAAACTACTGATTATCAATCGTCGATGTTTCTTAATAGTATAACGTCCTCTTCTCCTAAAACGATATGTGACCTATTCGCTAATAGTTTCCAAAAAAAAAATTGAATGCACCAGACCCATTAACCTCACACCTTTCTTCATCTGATTCAGCACCAAGAGCTTTTGTCGACCATTCAAAAATTTCCCGTGCTATTTTCGATCTCGGCTACAACGAATGTCCTGGGCCTGATCATCTTCCTCCGGCCTTCTTGTGCAAGTGCCTAGAGCAATTTATAACTCCCTAGAATATTTTTTTTAATATATCACTTTCGTCAGGTGTTCTTACCGTCAGCTTTCGTATGTCACACCCATATTCAAGAATGGTGATCGACGCTGTTGCGGAAATTATAGGGACATTGCCATTTTGTGTTTGATGGTGGTATACGATAAATATACAAATAATAAATGGTGGTATACGATAAATATAGATAATATATATAGCATACGAAAGGTGGTATACGATAAACTTTCTCCGCTTGTTGATTCCTGTCTGAACATGGCCTAATAAATGTCGCTCAACTACCACAAATTTGACAATTTTTATGCAAAATGGAAAAAGAATACCAAATTGACGCAGTCTACACTGACGGATCAACCAGTAAGGCCTTTGGCAGAGTTGACCATTGTACCCTAGTTCTAAAGCTTCCAAAATTCGGTATTGCCAGGTCTTTACTTAGCTGAATAACGTTTTACTTCCGCCTTCGAGCACAATGTGTAAAATTTGAACGATTTTTATCGAAAAACAATGCTGCCTCTGGTGTACCCCAAAGTTGGCAACTTGGCCCATTTCTTTTTAATATATTTATTTCCTCCTAGCAGACATACTTCATTTGCTCTATGCAAACGATCTCAAACTTTACCAGACCATTGAATCGAAATCGGATGCCTTCTTTTTCCAATCCAAGCTTGAATCACTTGATCATTTGTGCAATATAAACAAGCTCTCTCTCAACGTTGATAAATGCCAGGTTATTAGTTTTTCTGGAAAATGCACGGTCACACACAATACGTATTAAATCGGCAATAGTATGCTAACTCGAGTTGATAACATTGCTGACCTCGGCGTTATCTTAGAAACAGCCAGGCTTCATCAAAATACGTGTCAAAGAATTTCGTAACCTGTGGGTCACAAGGTCTTTATACACTTCACTTGTATGTATTATTCTCGAATACGCTTGCATTAGTTGGAATCCCGCTTTTGAAACTCACAATGATAGACTCGAGTCAATACCAAAGCAATTTTTACTTTTCGCATTGAGAGAACAGTACAGCCCTGATGATTTTAATAGCTACCCTATTATGAGTTTCGACTGGGTCATTTAGAGTTATTGACACTTACCTCCAGAAGAATAGTGGTATCGGCCTGCTTGACATTCAACGTCATTAGAGGCGCTATTAATGTAGAATTCCTGAATAATAAAATATCCCTAAATATCCCTGTGGGGAACACCAGGTCTAATTGTTTCCTAAAATAATATCCACATTCGACCAAATATGCAGCTAAAGAGCCAATAAATAGATGCACCAGAATATTTAACAGCATAAGCAATTCATATTCCCCTTACGATTTCCAAATCATCCTTCAAATCCTCTCTTTTAAATGCCATCCGTACCCCCTAACCTTAAACTATCAACTCCATATCAATGTTTTATTAATTGATTGTTATTTATTAATTTATTTGTTACTTGTTTAATTTGTTTGTTTTGTTGCTTAACTTTACTTTTCTAATTTTAATTGATATTTTATATCTGATTTTGTTCCTTGTTAGGTGAATACATATTTCAAATGTACATATTGCCCTGTGGACCGAATGATACATTCGCCTGCTGCAGAAACAGTGAAATTAACAAAATTTGTGCTGTATTGTTCAAGTTGGAGTTAATTGTCCACAAAGACGATTGAATTTACTGATTTTTTATTTAACAATTGTCTTTGTGGACGACTGACTTATTAAAATTAGTCTATTAAAATTTTGAAAAGATAGTCAGTGTTACCTACAACGAATTTTGCTCCATGTCACATTTAAACAGCATTTTATAATTTTTTCTATGCTCGGTCTAAAATAAATTATATACGTACTGACTTCCATAATAAATACTCCGTATTTATTTATTAGCTAAGAAATTTATATTTATTAGCAAACATCTATAAAGACAAAACTCTGAGCATATCAACCTTTTATTGCTCAGTCTTTCGTTCAAATGCCGTTAGCTGCACCAACATCAGAAAATAAGTTGTAATTGCTGATGCGATTGGAAGAGATATGTCCAATGAAATAGAAAATAGCCCTCCAAATAATATTTGCGGATTGTTGAGAATTAGCGAGTGTGTAGCCATTTCGATCTGAAATAAGTAATTTGAAATTATTGAACGTCTTTATTACTTCTTTTTTATTGTTCGATCACTTTCTGTTCAGTAAATTTTCTTAGAAGGATAGTCATAAAAATTTATGTTTTAGTACTTGTGAATTGCTACAAAATTATGAGAAATATGAATGAGGTATAATGAAATCTGGTATGAAAAGCGCAACCTGAAAAAAAGAGCGTAACTGAATGAGTTTCGTGTCCAAAAACTCGGTACTCGGTACTCGGTAGCCAAAACTTCCAAACAAATTATCGAAGCAACAAAGGTTCGACTAGCGATTAGTAATGAATAAAATGATATATTTCGATACTTACCGATTGCTCGAATCGTACATCAAGCTTTCTAAAACGGCAGGTATGAGCAAGAGTAGTTTTCGCTAAGCCTGAATTCAGCACTAGATCCGTAAAGGCTTTTTGAATAACATATCCTTTCATTGACGTAGCAATCACATATATTAATGACATCCCGTTAAACTCCTCAGTCCCAGATGTTGAATACACTATATACAGGCGCAGAAGGAAATGGAATATTCCCGCAGCCATAGCGAATAGTATCAACCACTGGTAGATACAGCTAAGTTTCACATAAACTCGACCCAATTGCTTATGAAGAAAAACTATTCGGTCCACTTGATCACTAACCAAACATATAACCCAGTCATTAGTTCTACCGTTTTCCAAAGTTTGATTCAAAGTTGACAGCACACATTTGAGTTTTGCACTTAAATTTCGAAAGAGTTGGCCGGTTATCATTAGCCTGGAATGATATTCACAAGAGTGAGCATCCAATGTAATATGATTTAAGGCAAGGATACAAGACGCCAGCCACTCTCTCCTGTCTGCGCTTGTTATAACAACGTGGTAGATATGGTAAAAGAACCATAAACACGTCGAAGCGAAACTTAAAAACTTCACCACGATGTAAACGATAAAATAAGTTTCTCCAGGATTGAACTGAATTTGACGGGCGAGCGCTGACCACTCATTTCACAGCTTAACAATTTCTCTACGGTCATAGATTTGCATCAAAATTACATAAAGTTGCAAGAAATAGATTTCAAGTAACGGTAAATACTTTGAAATTTTCACTAGATGAATACTCGGATCTTGCAGAAACATTTCAAGCACATAGTACAAATAAACCGATCCAATGCAGATCAAAGTCAAGAGAATGGCGACGCACCATATAACATCGTTCTTGCTGCTAGTATAGACTTCATTCTTCAGTGAATATGAGATTAATCCAGTCGACTTTAACAGGTAATAGTATATTTGACGAAGAGTATGAAATATTTGTTTTCTTTTCAACATTTTTCTGTCTAAAACGCTTTACTGGATGTACCTAAGAGATTAAAGGTGTGACTTGCTGGTTCGTACTCACACTACGATTTGCTAGATTGGGGACATTAGCTCATCGCACAGGAGTCAGTTTTTATAATAAACGAAATTTAGTTAGATCCACTTTGATAATAAAGCTTTGCATCCATTTTGTATTAAATTATCATAATAGTGCCTGACGAGGCACATTTCCGCTTTTCATTTTAAGCCGCAATTATACTCTCCCCGAGGCGTAGCAAACGCTGACGAGGTGAGAGTGTAAATGGTCTCCTCGCCTATTCTTGCTTGTTTTTTTCATGGCAAGCACGAGTGTGTAAATACCTTAACCGTTGGCTCTCGTTTATTTTATGAGAGTACTAAGTGCGTTTTATGAGGGTGCTTGAGTTTTTATGACGGTCAAATCCTACCTTGAGGCCGCTCGAAATTATGTCGGTTTTACGTATTTTATTTTGAAAAAAGTTTTGGTGCTGGCACCGATGATATCTACAAACATTTTTGGTTTGCCCATGAATCCATAGACAAGATGCATCATACCGGACAAGATGCATCATATTGGACAAGATGCATGCATAAGGCACACTGTTCAAATATTTGCAAACAAATTTCTGAACAGAGAAAATGCTACCTGCCTACACGATATTATCTCTTAAATTTCACACCATGCAGAAGGGTTCAAAGTTTAATAGTACAGATTTGCATATCATGTAGGTATGTAGGTGTCCTTTCATAAGACAAGACAACGTCGCCCTATGTCTTGCCAAACATCTCGCCGACTATTCTGTCGAATCCATACACGAAACGTTCGCCACTTATGTAATTGAGGCCTTACATTTTCCATTACACGAAATGGCTTAGGAGCTTCGTTTAAGGGATCTAATGTTAGAAATACCGTCAATGCAATGTAAGTGTATTCTATCAATAACTCAACTATTACTTCCTGGATCAAATATTCATCATCAAATCAATAAAAGGCGCGTTTTTTGCTCCTCTATACAGCAGAGAACAGAGTATACGCATTGGAAACAACAACACTCCTGTACCAGTGAATACACTAGTACAGAAATTCTATTCCTCATAGGTAGTTTACGTGCTGAACTATATAATGTGCGGATAGAAAAAATAAAAGCTCATGAGAAGCTGTTTTTTTGCCATCAGGTGGTTTTAGTTTTTTCAAGGCTATGTTGAATGTTTTGGTAATTAGGAAATCAGAAAAAGCCTTCATAATGCGTAGAAAGCTAAAATAGGTAATTTTCTGTTAGTTCTTTTTCTATTTTCTATCGATTGTGGTAGTGTATACTCGTTATTTTCTCCCTTTATTTTCAGCTGTTTTGTGGTACCACAGCGAATACAGCAACCTATGTTAGTCTTAGCGAATGCACTTCTGTTTTGTACTAGATCGTTGCTTTTGCGACATAGTTCTACTCTGTTCTATATCGGAGCAAAAAAACGCACCTAGAATTAGTTACATGCTATCAAGTGTCATTCGTTAAGATTTTTACCAATACTAGGTGCATTTTTTGCTCCGATAGAGAACAGAATATAACTATGCCGCAAAAACAACGATCTAGTATAACACAGCAGTGCATTCGCTAAGACTGACATAGGTTGCTATTGACTTTGCTATTGATAAAAATGTAGATAGAGCATTTATGCTAAAGATGGCAGGATACGTTTTCTTAAATCAAGTCTAAATCAAATATAATTTAACTGATTATACAGTAGTTATTGGTGAGTAATCTAATATTAAACACTTACAATTTGATGTGCGGTTGCAAGATGTTTGACTAGATTGATTCGATTTTTAGAACATCTCGAAACGTTTCGATGGTTTTCAGTAAGACCTGATTGTTGACTAGAGATGGGCAAAAGCGCTCATAGCTCACCACTCACCACTCACTTTTACAGTGCAGCGCCTGAAAAAAGCAAAGCATAGTCTGCGAACGAAAGCTCTCGTTTGACTAAACTTAGTGAAATGTGCAGCCAAAAGTATACTGAGAGTACGGCGCAACACTGTAAAAAAGAGTCATGAGTGGTGAGCTAAGAGCTATTTTGCCCATCTCTATTGTTGACCGATGATGATATGCAATCGAGAGAAATCGAAATAAAACATCTCGCCATCGTAGCAATCGAGACAATCTAACCAAACATCTTGTAATCGACCAATGGGTCGGGGCAGTGATGGGCATTCGGATGAATAAATGTGTAGCAGATATTATTAAAAAAAAAGTAGCAGATTCGGAAAAAAAGTAGTAGAAATTAGACATGTACATATATAGTGTATAAAAAAACCGAGAACAACTACTTTTTCTGAATTCTAAGAACTTAGCCAGACGAGCAGCGAAAACACTGCTCAGCATTTTTACAGTAGTTGCAACACGCTCGGCGTTTTCTTATCGCAGATGTGCTTCAGTTAATGCTTAATAACTCACCGAAGTTTCATCAGTGCCATCTTTACTAAAAAGTAGTTCCCTGGCAAAAGTAGTAGATATCATTTGCTACGTAGTAGAGTAGTATATTCAGAAAAAGGCAGAAAAAAGTAGCAGATCTACTACAATTGTAGTAAATGCCCATCACTGGTTCGGGCAAGTCATCGACAATCAGCTGTCGGCAATCGATTCAGCCATAAAGCACGTTCCGTTTGCGTTGTCAATAGAGAAATATTACGAAGCCGGTATGCTGCCAGTCGTTTTGATTTTCAAAGAAAATTAGTAAATAAGCTGCCTAAAAATTACATGTGTATAGTATTTTAAAATTTTGTAAATGCAATACATCAGCAAAAAGATTGGAGTGCGAGTGATATCTTTAGAGTGCGTAATTTGATCGAGTAGAAATTTTTTCGTTGTATTGCTGCATATAAAGAATAGGTCCATGGTAAGTTAAAATCAAGGTTCCTTTAACCCCTGAGAATTGGTTTAATTGGAGGTCTAATTTTCAATAGGCTTTTTTTGACAGATCACGCGTGACACCTGTCAAACTGTAATGTAATTTTTATTCATTATTGTTTGGCAAATCATCATGGAAAGACTTACACCGCAACAATGCAGAACAGTTTTTGTTAAATGGGCTCTGAATCAGCTCAATGAAAATCCGCTGTTATATCGCGAAATTTTGTTCAGTGATGAGGCCCATTTGTGGCTCAATGGATACGTCAATAAGTAGAATTGCCGTATTTGGGTTGATGAACAACCTGAAGAGCTTCTACAACTACCACTACAGCCACAAAAATGCACAGTTTGGTGTGATTTACAAGCCGGTGGAATCATCGGTTCATATTTCTTTCAAAATGAGTCCGATCAGAACGTAACCGTCAATGGCGACCGCTATAGCACCATTATAACGGAATTTTTGCTACCTGAAATTGAATTTTGGTTTCAAAAAGACGGCGCTCCTTTGCATACAGCGAGAAGAACAATAGCCTTAGTGAGAAACTTTTATTGAGAACCTGATTTCACGTTTTGGACCAGTAAATTGGCCGTCTAGATCGTGTGATATCACACCTTTATATTATTTTCTTTGGAGTTACACGAAGTCTCTGGTCTTCAATGATAAACCAGCTTCAATCGATGCTTTGGAAGCCAACATTACTTGTGTTATTTGCAAGATACCGGTCTCTATGCTGGAACGCGTCGTCCAAAATTGGACCGTCAGGATGGACCATATACGGGGTAGTCGCGCTCAACATTTAAATGAGATAATCTTTAAAAAGTAAATGTCATAGATTGCTCTTTTGATTCACAATAAAATGTTGACTTTAGAATGCAGCTTTATGCCTTGTATTTGAGATTAAAAACCGAACCTCATAATAAATCATCCTATACTTAGTTATTATAACACATGGAAATTCTCTAATCTATGTGGACAAAGAGGCTTTAAATTTAGCCAAGATTTTGTGTCAAACATTGATATGTGATAATTTGTGAAAATTTGTAATGTGAAAAAATATAATCACATAAAAGAAGCTACTCTTTGCCAAATTATTCATTTTTTCAAAATTTCAATCATCAGGTCAAACAGAAGCTCTCAGGATGTTTAGTTTAGCTAGGAGTTGTTCTGACAGAAGTTATTTAAAAACGTAGGCAGCTTTTTGGCTGAAGTGTCATCTTAAATTATGCTCCATAAAAAGATAGCTATAGCTTTGGCTGCAAACTGAGGATAGGACTATCAACTATAATGATTTTGGACATTTTCACACAATAACTGAGCATAAGTAAAATATCTTTAAAGTTTCAATGAAGTAATGAAGAAGCATCAAAAATCTGTCAGCTCCTCACATCTTTCGATGGGGGTAGACAGATTCCCTACATCTTGGAAATGAAAATGATTCCTACATTTTTGAAACGAAAATCACAGAATGAACTGATCCGAATATGAAGCAAGTTCACGGTAACTAGTGGTACTGGGAAAGAGTTGCAGCAAGGGACTTTTTATTATTTTTGTACCATGAGACTTTCCCAACACCTTGCAACTGATTTTGTTCGAAAAATCAATTTTTCCTTAGAAGCTAGATATGTTTCAATTTTCTGACAGATATTGAAATTTTGAGAGCTATCTGCCCTCTTCGTCAAGGTTTATTGGTCAGACCAATAGTTTGATAAGTCGTATCTAGTGTGTCCTCATTTTGTGATTGAATCAGTCAGTTAAACCAATAAAAAATCGTTTCAATACAACAATCGAATTGAACAATCGAGTAGAATAATTAAGCATATCGATTATTCTTCCGATTCGATTATTTCGAGTTCGATTATTAAAGCAAATCGCTGTCGCCCATCACTACTTCCAAAAAATATTTTGGAGTATAGAAAAGACACCAATTATATATCCAAAATTTCATTTCCTTTTGATTTTATCTTCAAAGCACTTCGGGGACATTGCCTTATATGGGTAGTAATGCAAGTGGTAGCTGAGTTACTCGCTGTTTTCCACCAATCAATTGAGGCTTGTGTTTTACCTTTAATGAAGATATTATCAGTCTTCTATGGCAATGATTTTCAGTTTTTATCTCCTGTGTAAAATATGAGCCGCATTGAGCGAAATTTGCTTGGTCTGAAATCAATTACAACAAATAATTTCTTATAAAATAGATATTTGCCTTCACTTTATTAGCTATACAATTCACATTTACTTCGCACATATCTATGAGGATACAACAATAAACATCTCAACATTTTAGAGCTAAGTCTTTCGTTCAAATGCCGTTAGCTGCACCAGCATCAGAAAATAAGTTGTAATTGCTGATGCGATTGGAAGAGATATGTCCAATGAAATAGAAAACAGCCCTCCAATTAATATTTGCGGATTGTTGAGGATTAGAGAATATATAGCCATTTCAATCTGAAATAAATAATTTGAAATTATTGAATGCCTTAGTTGATGCTTTTGTTTTGCTCAGTAAATTTTCTGTAATTCTACTTGCGAACTTGAACACACGCTGAGAAATGACCGAAATAAATATATGAACATTTTTATATTATTGTAGTAACAGGATCGTCACTAATATTAATTTTAATAGCTCAATATTTTATATTAAGAAGTAACAATATTATATTTGCAGTTTAACTTTTCATATCAAGGCTTTAAGCTTTTTATGTTAAGAACACCTGTGAACATATTTCGACAAAATGTATTAACATTTTAACATAAACATACTACTATGCCAATATAAATTTATTAACCAAGGGTGGTGAAATTGTTGTTGACCAAAACAGATACAGAAGTGAAGCGCTCAAACGAATTATATGCAAATCCCTATCCAAGCCACACATAAAGGCAGATTATGAGATTACCACAAAATTCATACCAAGTATTGGTCATGTAAACTAATAACGAACATTTCAAAAGAATACAAAACAGGAAATTACATTCCTTATAGAATTACATTTTTATCTAAAAGAATGCAACACAGGAAATTACACTCATTATCCAATTACATTTCTATCTAAAAGAATGCAACACAGGAAATTACATTTCTTATCAAAATACATTTTCATGCAACATATAAAATACATGAAATTTCATTTCTTATCGAACTTCGAACTAAAGGAAACCACCATGATAAGAACTGAAATTCAAAATGCATATTCCAAGATGCAATTGTACTTGATAACAGAATCGTATATATGTCTGTACAATTGATGCATCTTAGTTCTTAAGTATTCAATTGTTGAGTAGACAACAAGTTAGTTGTTAGTAAACCTGCAAAATAAAACACTATTTAATTAAAATAAATTTGTGCTTTGAATTAAAAATCTTAAGCAACCTAGTAAAGTGAAAGTGGAACTTAAAATCAGTGACGCGAAATTCACGTACTACATCGAAACATATATTGTGATATAAACAAATATCCAATATATATAATTGGCGCAGTCGGTCTCCAAAGTAGAGTGAAGTCAACTTGGAGCACAAACCTACAAACTCAATACTTCTAACGAATATAGAAGGTAAGAACAAATTACTATAACTGGATCACGGTAAAGTGAAAAGTTAAATTAGTAAGCCCACTTTGGCATAAGTCAAAGCCAGTGAATAAAACAATAATAACAAACTACATTGCAAAGTAGTGAGCAGCATCATAAGAAGAAGCGCTCAACTTCCTGTTAAACACTGAGAAGTTATAATAAAAGTCCTCCAGAACTAAATCTGAACAGTGAATAATATAATACAAACTACATTGCAAAGTAGTGAGCAGCATCATAAGAAGAAGCGCTCAACTTCCTGTTAAACACTGAGAAGTTATAATAAAAGTCCTCCAGAACTAAATCTGAACAGTGAACAAAATAAACAATGGCACAACAAGAAGAAGCACCCCTGAACTTATCATTTGAAGATGTCCTTCGAGAAGCAAGAAGAGTACCAACGTACACCGGAGACAACAGAGAATACGCATTGACATCATGGATCAACGAAGCAGACACCCTACTAAGATTGACAGCAGGAAATCAGCAGGCGTATTTATTCAGGATCATCATGAATAAAATCCAAGGACGAGCGAGAAATACGGTGCAGAAGATCACAGAACCAACGTGGGAGAAAATTAAGCATCTATTAATAGCAACATTTGGCGTGAACGAAACGTATGCAAGTTTAACCAATGCAGTCCACAAAGTAAGTACAAAAAATCCAGAAGAAGCATATTATAGTTTAACTAAGCTATTAAATAAATTAAATACCAAATATCTTCAAGACCCAAGAAATATATTATATGACGAATTTAAACCAGAAAGAAACGAAAATTTAGTATTGAATAGATTCAAGTCACTGTTACCAGAGTATAAAGCATTTTTATTAGAGATGAAAGCATGTGAAACATTAGATCAAGCTAATGCATATTTAAGAGAAATACAAGGTAATAATAACGAAAATAATAACGGAAGGTATAACTATCATAATGAGCGTAATTGTAAGAATCAGAACCACGGTTACAGTCAGAGTCAGAACTATAACCAGAATTACCAAAATAATAATCAAAATCAAATTAGAAATCAGAATCAAAATCAGAATAGAAGCTACCAGAACAATTATAGAAGAAATGACAATAATCAGGGACAAGCACAGAATACAAGAAACAATAACAGCGGACAATTTAACCCATTTAGACTAAATAGAAATGAAGGGAGTAATCAGTTTAGAACTAACCAAACAGAGCAAATGAGAACAGTCAACTATAGACAGCAAAACCAAAGTAGGAATTCAGGAGAAGAAATGGACGTAAATTTTCATTCACTCGCCTCGGAACAAGATTACCCATAATTAGATTAAATATAGAAGGAGACGAAATACCAATTTTAATAGATACAGGAGCATCAATATCGAGTATAGACAGAAACTATCATTTTCCCAATGCAAGAAGAATAAAATTAGATAACCCAATTACAGTCAACGGATTAACAAGCGCATATTATATAACAGAAAAAGTTAGAACTAGAATGCCAGAAGAGTTTAAATTACCAGTAGAGAAAGGGATAATATGGAACATAATGGATTTCCGTAATAAGAATTTCAAAGCTATAATAGGGCAAAACTTACTGTACGCTTTAAATGTCAGTCTGAACTTAGGAGAAGGCTACATGTACGTAAACAATCAGAAATTGAATTTTGAATACGCAATACCAGATGAAATAAATTACATATCAGAAATAATTAAAACAAAAGATAATAGGGAGAAATTGTATGAAGACTTAAACATGGAGGAAGCAAAGACTTTGAGGAAAATACTCAACGATTATGAGGATATCCTATACAAAGACGGAGAGGATCTTTCTTGCACTTCAATTACAAAGCATGAAATAATCACAAAGAGTAACAAACCACTATACTCAAGAATCTATAGATTTCAACCAGCACATGAGAAGGAAGTAGAAGAACAGATTAATGAGATGTTAGAACAAAAAATTATAAAACCCTCGAATTCACCATATAATGCACCTATATGGATAGTACCCAAGAAGATAGATAATTCAGGAATACAAAAATGGAGAATAGTGATAGATTACAGGAAGCTAAATGAAGAAACAGTAGACGACAAATTCCCAATACCAAATATAGAGTCAATATTCGACAAGTTAGGAAGGGCACAATACTTTACAACTCTAGACCTAGCAAAAGGCTTTCACCAAATCGAAGTCAGCGAACATGACAGACATAAGACAGCTTTCTCAACACCCCAAGGACACTATGAGTTTATACGTATGCCATTCGGATTAAAGAATGCACCCGCAACTTTCCAACGAATGATTAATGAGGTGTTAAGGGAATACATAAACAGAATTTGCGTAGTATATTTGGATGACATTTTAATTTTTGCAACATCTATGCAAGAAATGGAAATCAATACAAGGAGAATTTTCGACGCCTTAAGGAAGCATAAACTAAAAATACAGATGGATAAATGCAAATTTTTTTCAAAAAGCACGGAGTATTTAGGGCATGTACTAACCACAGAAGGCATAGAACCTAATGCAAACAAAATAAAAGTAATAAGAGATTTAAAGATTCCAGACACAGTCAAAAGAGTGAAGTCATTTTTAGGAATCACTGGATACTATAGGAAATTTATACAAAATTACGCACAAATAGCATTGCCAATGACGGAAGTATTAAAAAAAGGAAGGAAAATAGACTTAAAGAATGCAAGATATATAGCAGCATTCGAAAAACTTAAAGATTTAATAACAAACTTTCCAATACTAAGATACCCGAACTTCAAAGTAAAATTTACGTTAACAACAGACGCTTCGGACAAAGCGATAGGAGCGGTACTCTCACAGCAAGGACATCCAATATCATTCGCGAGTAGAACGCTCAACGAACATGAACGGAACTATTCAACAATAGAGAAGGAGTTATTAGCAATTGTGTGGGCAACCAAGTACTTTCGACCTTATCTGTACGGAGTAAAATTTGGAATCAAGACGGATCATAGACCACTCGTATGGTTAAGTAATTTAAAGGAACCAAATGCGAAGTTACAAAGATGGAAGATTAAGTTGAATGAATTTAATTTTGACATAGAATATATACAGGGCAAAGAGAACAATGTAGCAGACTTTTTGAGCAGAATAAACACAGACGAGAATGAAATAAATTTATTAGATGAAGAATTAATGAGTGATAGAGCAACAATACATAGCAGCCACGAAGATGAACACGATCACATAAATATAAAAGAAGAAATAGTTAATAAATATAAAACCCAGATAATAATCATAAAAGAAAATATTAAGCAGGAATACGAATTCAGACAGAAAAAGAAACTAATATACATTAGCGAAAAAGATGCGGAAAATGAAGTAATAGATAGATTGAGAAGATTTTTACCAGAAAAAGGATATGTAGGCATATATTGCGAAACAGATGACCACGAATGGAATAAGAAACAGATGATACTAATGAAACTATATTCGAACAATACAAATTTAAAATTTACCAAATGTACACACAGAGCAAAAGATTTAGAATCAGAAGATGAATGCTATGAGAAGATCAAGGAAATACACGAACAAGGGAATCACAGAGGAATAAACGAAAACTATGCAGAAATAAAGAATAAATACTATTACGAAGGGATTATAAATTATATAGGAAAATACATCAATAATTGTGAAATTTGCAACAAAGTTAAATACGATAGGAAACCAATAAAACCTGAATTTATAGAAACAGAGACCCCAACGGACATTAATCAAATAGTTCATATCGACATATTTCTAATAAACAAGCGGCAATATTTTACAACGGTCGACAAACTTTCAAAGCATTTATACACAAAAGAAACAATGGACAAAAACGCGAAAACATTCATAGAACTTATTAGAGAAAGAAATTCGATCCTAGGAAAACCAAACAAAATAGTAGCGGATAACGAATTCAATATGATCAACGTAAAAGATTTCTGTAGGAAAGAAGGTATAGAATTACATTTTAACGCACCTAAAACGCATACAGGCAACTCAGACATGAGCAGATGTCACAGTACACTACTAGAACACATCAGAACATTAGCAATAACAAGTCCAGAGCTTAATACAACAGAAATATTAGCCAAAGCAACAGAACACTATAATAATAGCATACATTCGACGACAGAGAACAAACCCATGGAAATTCAGTTCGGAAAAGTTAGTAAAGAAAAAACACATAAGATGCTACAGAAGAAGAAAGACAAATGGTTAAAGGTACACAATAAAAATAGAGAAGAAGAACCAAAAATTAAAGAAGGATCTATTTTTATAAAGAATTACGAAAACGAAAGGAATAAAATGAAACCCAAATTTAGGAAGATAGAAGTTATAGTCAATGATAAAGGAGAAATAATTACGAATATGAAAGGGAAACAAAAAGCTAGAATACATACGAGTAGAATCAAAAGGAAGAAACAGTACATGAATAAAACAGAAATGTCTATCATTTCAGAAAAACAAAATGGGATGGACAATAAAAACGATACTATTTACACTAATAATGACGATAACGATGATCAAAGCAGAAATTAGCATTGAGGAGATTAAGACGGAATCAGGAATCATATTAATAAAAAAGGACCCAATAAGATTAATTAAGGATTATAAAAGAATTTACCACATCATAAACCTAAAGCAATATGAAGATGCAATGATTGAAATAACAAGAAGAGTAAGGTTAGATCCATATATGTTAGAAACAATAGAAACAATCAAAGGAGAAATAAAACTATTAAATTTCAATAAAGAAGAAGGAATCACGATTAAACCCAGAATAGAACCTAGAACACGGAAGGCAACTAACGTTTCGGAAAAAATATATAGAATCAAGAGAGGATTAATTAACCCAGTAGGATCAGCATACAAATTTTTATTTGGAGTAATGGACAATGATGACTACGAAGAAATATTAGGACACTTACAGGTCATAGACACGAATAATCATAATCTAATAGAAAACATGAACAAACAGATTAAAATAAATGACGTTTTCCAGAATAACTTGAATAAGATCGTAGACAACATAAATAAAACAAAAAAACTATATGATGATTTAACTAGTAAAGTAGACGAACAAATGAAGTCAATAAATAGAATACTAATGACAATACAAGTAAACCAGAACCTAGACCACATAAAAGACGAACTAGAGAAAATTATAGACAATGTTAATTCAGCCAAAACAGGAATAATGACGAGATCAATACTAACGAAAGATGAAATAGATTCTTACAATTTATCAGTAGAAGAACTAAAAGAAATTACGACCAATGTATTAACGAAAAATAAAACGATAATTTTTGTAGTAAACATACCAATTTTCACACATCCATTATTATCATATTATATTAAACAAATACCAAATGGAAAATCAGAAACACTGAATATTGATACAAAAGAAGTAGTAATGTACTCTGGAGAATACTACGAAATAGAAAATAAAGTAAAGAATTTAAACAATAAATTACAATGTAAAGACGAAAAATGTATAATCAAAGTACCAAAAGACACTAAAGTAGAAGAAATCGAGAAGGGTCTAGTAATTGTAACAAACCTTGTAGGAAAGATAAATCAAAACTGTAACGAGAAAACATACAAACTCGAAGGAACATATATAATAAGATTTAGTAATTGTCAATTGAATATAAAAAATAAAATTTATACAAATGATGTCAAAGAGTTCAAGCAAATATTAATATTAGAACCAATCAAGAATATATCAAATTTTAAATATGCAGAAAATATTGAAACATTAAAAATCGAAAATTTAAAGAATTTAGAAGAAATTAGAGAAATTAAATATGTACATCAAAGGAATTCAATAATAGGATCAAGTATCGTAATAGTAATCAGTATATCAATTGGAATAATTATATACCTATATTTCAAAAATAGAAGATCAATTCATATAAATGTAAAGAAAAATCTAGAAACAGTTTCCGTTGAGGACAACGACATTCTTAAGGGGGGAGGAATTATATGCAAATCCCTATCCAAGCCACACATAAAGGCAGATCATGAGATTACCACAAAATTCATACCAAGTATTGGTCATGTAAACTAATAACGAACATTTCAAAAGAATACAAAACAGGAAATTACATTCCTTATAGAATTACATTTTTATCTAAAAGAATGCAACACAGGAAATTACACTCATTATCCAATTACATTTCTATCTAAAAGAATGCAACACAGGAAATTACATTTCTTATCAAAATACATTTTCATGCAACATATAAAATACATGAAATTTCATTTCTTATCGAACTTCGAACTAAAGGAAACCACCATGATAAGAACTGAAATTCAAAATGCATATTCCAAGATGCAATTGTACTTGATAACAGAATCGTATATATGTCTGTACAATTGATGCATCTTAGTTCTTAAGTATTCAATTGTTGAGTAGACAACAAGTTAGTTGTTAGTAAACCTGCAAAATAAAACACTATTTAATTAAAATAAATTTGTGCTTTGAATTAAAAATCTTAAGCAACCTAGTAAAGTGAAAGTGGAACTTAAAATCAGTGACGCGAAATTCACGTACTACATCGAAACATATATTGTGATATAAACAAATATCCAATATATATAATTAACGCAGTGCCTTTCTCTCTCTCTCCAAAGAAGTAACTCGTTGAAAGTTCACGCTCAAAAGACCTACACCCTAGTTGTTAAATAATCTCGTTTTTTTGTGAGTTCACTTTGGTTAAAAATTTGCTTGCCGCGTGAATCCTTGTTTTTGTTTTTAATGTGTTCCAATTTTCTAGCTAGATAGAAGCTAGATATATTGAATTTTGTGACAAATATCGTTATTTCGAGGGTAATCTGCCCTCTTCTTCAGTGTCTATCGGTCTAATCTTAATCTAACTTAGGTATGTTATTTATAGAGCTTCCTTTTAAAGTATTGACTTATACTAATAACCAGCTAATTGTTTATTAATTACTTTACTTAAATACATTTAACGATCTATGTTAATTAAATTTTCTTCCTTACTATCAAAAGAATGTTCAAATTAGCCTGAACAATGGTGATGCACAGTTTCCTTGGTCTGTGTTTAGTCTTCTATTCATTGGGGTTTTCCATATGTTCAAGCTTTCATACGCATCCAGTTTTCGTACCTGCTGTACCTCCTAATCACCTCCACGTTGTACCATGTTATGTTGTAATCATCCTCCAAGATGTGCTTCGCTACTGCTGATCGTACTAATGTTGTATTCCTTTTCCTCTCTGAAGCTGGTTCCCGTTTATGTTCCGTTAGTCTAACACCAACTAACTGTTTCGTTTGCCCAGAATTAATAAATTTACAAATTGTTTTATTTAAAAGAAAATCTAGACCAAACAACCCCAACAACAACGCACAATGCTAGTATTGTATGTTAGGATGTTAATATTAAATATTGACGTGCTAATAATAAAGGCGTCTAAATAATATATTGGCATGTCACTATTAATTGTTGGTATGCTAATATAGTATTGTAAGACGTTAATACAGCTTATTGCCATGTTAAGGAGAGATATCCACCTAGAATGGTCGGCAAAATCGATTTATTTTTTATTGCATTTTCGTGAAGATACAGGTCTCAAAAATATCTGGTGAAAACACCAAGTTAATATTTCTATAAATAAGCTAGTTACAGCCAATATAATCAAACGTGTTTTACGAAGTATGATACGATAGTTAATAACATTCATTAGGCTGCTTCAAGTATTGTTCAATTGGTGTTAAAACAAGCTGTAAAAGAAGTACAACGGGAAATAAAAGCAAAATTCGAGTGCTGGGATAACCAAACTAACCGTTTTTGGAGATAGTACGGGGCGAAAACGTGGTTTTACCTCATTGTAGGGAGTTGAGGTTCTCATTGGACAGTTAAAAGGAAAAGTTTTTGATATTCTTGTAAAATCTTCTTATTGTGCTAAATGTAACTATTGGAATAAACTCGAAAATACTGAGCAATGTGAGGAATGGAAATCGAATCACGATGGAAATTGCCAGGCCAATCATGATGGATCGGCAGGTAAAATGGAAGTAGACGCCATGAAAGAATTGTTTTCACAATCTGCCGAAAAGTATAGAGTTATGTACACTAATTACGCCGGGGATGGTGACTCTAAGACGAACACGGGATTAGTGAATGCGAAACCGTATGGTAACGAGATTGAAAATCCAAAAAACGAATGAGTGGGTCACGTTCAAAAGCGATTGTGAACCCTTCTTCGCGAATGAAAGAAAAAAGTCCTGGAATCAGCAGCAAAAACAAATTGAGGGCAAAGTTTATAGATATACTAAAGATTTACTATGGCTTAGCTATTTGCAGAAACTGTGCCTTCAAGGATGAAATGAAAAAAGCGATACGGGCAACATTTTACCATTACGGCTCAACAGACAGCAAGCCTCAACAACATTTCTGTCCCGAAGGCCCCGAATCGTGGTGCCAGTTGCAACGAGCAAAGGCTAAAGGAGAACTGGAAAATGTTCGTCACAATTATTGAACATTGCCAAAAATGGTGTTAGATGTCATCAAACCAGTAAACGAAGACCTCAGCAATGAAAAATTGTTGGAACGCTGTGTTGGTCGATATACCCAAAACTGCAACCAACTTATTTGGACAATAGCCCCAAAAACGATGAACAGCGGGGCCAAAATCGTTAGCATTGCAGTATATCTTGCAACATGTACATTCAACAATGGTTTCACCTCATCGCTGGAAGTCATGAATGTGTTAAGAATATCGTTCGGATCGGAAGCGCACTTGTACGCAGCGCAAGAAGACGAAACTTGCATAGCGAAAGCCGAACTGCAAGCGCAAGAACAGACGAAAGAAGGTTGAATACGGCGTCAGCAAGACAATTTAGAAGCCATGAATATTCCGTAAACAGTAAAAGACTTACACTATGGGCCTGGTATCGATGATTCCATGTTAGTTGACAAATTTAATGATTTATTCAGCCCTAAATTTTCAAACGCGTTTTTCTTAAAAACACGTTTTTCAAATCGGTACCCAAAATTTCTCGAAAACCAAGTAACTGATTACCTTAATTCTTTTTATGATTTTTTTATATAACATTATCTAGTACTTGTCATAGGATTTTTCTTTTTCGTTACTTAGTTTTTGTTTTATAGCCAAAATAATATCGAATTTTTGGTCAAAAAATCAATATTCATGTTCAAACGTCCGCCATTTTGTCATTAATCGATATTTTCAAAATCGGCTATGACACGAACTAGATTATAGTATCTAATTTAATAATTTTTTTCCATTTTTTTCTTCAGATAATTTTTGAACAAATGCCAGTGGGTACCGTTAACGCTGTTTTTTTTACAGCGCTCCAAGGATCATACAATATCCTTGTATATTTTTTATATTTTTAAATAAAAAAATATTAAGCATACTTTTGAATGTGTATACTTTTAGATAATTAAACTCCCGATCCGATATTTCAAACAGTTTTCCTTACAAAAATGCACAAAAATGACCGTTTTATCCGGCTCCTAGGTGTATATCTACCCTTAACATTAAATATTGGCCTACTAATATAATATTGTAACATACAAATTCATCACACGCATGTCAACAAATAAAATTATAAGAATGCTGTGTGCTAGCAATATAATGTTATTGCTAAGTTTAGGAAATCTACCGTTTCCAAAACTTCAATACAATCAAAGAAGCAACAAAGATTTTACTGTGAATTTGATGTATCATCAAATGATATATTCCGCCACTTACCGATTGTTCAAATCGTACATCAAGCTTTCTAAAACAGCAGGCAGAAGCAAGAGTGTTTTTCGCTAAGCCTGAATTATGCACTAGATCCGTAAAGGCCCTTTGAATAAGATATCCTTTCATTGATGTAGCGACCACATATATTAATGACATTCCATTTGAGTGCTCAATCCCAGATGCTGAATAAACTATATATAGGCGCAGAATGAAGTGGAAAATTCCCGCAACCATAGCAAATAGTATCAACCACTGGTAGATACAGCTAAGTTTCACATAAACTAGGCCCAATTGCTTATGAAGAAAAACTATTCGGTCCACTTGATCACTAACCAAACATATAACCCAGTCATTAGCTCCACCGTTTTTTAAAGTCTGATTCAAAGTCGACAGCTCACATTTTAGTTTCGCACTTAAATTTCGAAAGAGTTGGCCGGTTATCATTAGCCTGGAATGATATTCACAATAGTAACCTTCCAGTGCAATGTGATTTCCAGCAAGGATACAAGATGCGAACCACGCTCTCCTGTCTGCGTTTGTTGTGACAATGTAGTAGATTTGGCAAAAGAACCATAAGCACGTCGATACGAAACATAAAAACTCCGCCACGATATAAATGATAAAATACGTTTCTCCAGGATTAAACTGAATTTCTCGGGCAAGCACTGACCACTCATTGCATAGCTTAACAAGTTTTCTACGGTCGTAGATGTGCAACGAAATTACATACAATTGTATGAAATATATTTCAACTAACGGTGAATACTTTGAAATTTTCACAAAATGAATACTCGGATCTAGCAGAAACATTTCAACCACATAGTACAAATAAACCGATCCAATGTAGATCAAAGTCAGCAGTATGGTAAAGCACCATATGACATCGGCCTTGCTGCTAGTATATGCTTCATTCTTCAGTGAATATGAGATTAATCCTGACGACTTCAGTTGATAATAGTATATTTGACGAAAGGTATAAAATATTTGCTTTCTTTTCAGCATTTTCACGTCAAAAACGCTTTACTGGATGTACCGAAGATGATAAAGGTGCGACTTGCCAGTTTAACACACACACAACCAATAGCAACAACTTAACAACTTATCGACTAGCTCATCGCACAGGAGTAAGTTTTTATAAAATGTAATTTACTTAGATCCACTTTGCAAATGAGGCTTTGCATCCACTCTGTATTAAATTATTCTAATAGTGCCTGCACAGTACTTGCTTACATTTTCCATTAAACGAAATTGCTTATGACCTTTGTTTAGGTATTTGGTTTTAGAAATACCGTCAAGGCAAGTGTATTCTATTAATAGCAATTGTATTACATACATGGTATCAAGTATCATTCGTTAAAACTTTTACCAACGCTAAATACACATTAAGCAGTTGTGGGCGCAAAGTAAACTTCAAATTATATATAGTTCTTTGAGATTTCACTTGGTAGGCAATAAATTTAATATTAAAATTGTCTAATAATATCAATTGCTTAGGGTTAAGGTTAATTATAATGGAAAAGGTATAAATTTTGATAAAATTTATACATACTTACTCAGCTGATTGACACGCATTTATGACAATGTTCAGGATTGTATGATATAATTACTAATGTTCGAAGAACATTAGTATTAAAATCGATTCGGCCAAAAATTCATATTTCTTTATATATATATATATATATGTACAAAAAATTTCAGTGAGATAATCTCGGGAACGCGCCATTCGATTAAGCTGAAACTTTCAGGATACATTGGTGTATATGCAGAATAGGTCCAGGTCTCTTTAAATGTCAGTTATTGTAAACCTTTTCGCGCCGGCGGGCATTTAAGTGATATTTTTAATATACCTATTATTTCGTGCACAAATGATTTTCGCAAAAATAAAGTTAACGAACTAAATTTCTAACGTGTTTTACATATGAATCGGATAATGCTTTGGAATTTTTTAACCATATGTGTGCGCTGGGTGCCTAAAAAGAGGACGGGAAAATTTGAAAATTTTTAAATTTCGATAACTTTTGACAGAGCTATTCAATCATTACGAAATTTTCAGGACATATTGATATTATTTACTTGTAGGTTTGTGTAGCTTTTCATGAGCGTGCTGGCAACCCTGTAGCTAGGGCAGGTACTGAAAGTGAAAACCTCCAAATCATCGTCTCTCTTGAAAAAATGCCGTTTCTTCAAAAATAAGCCTTTCATATGTAAATCTTGTGCTTTGTTTACATAACCAAAAAAAAAAAAAAGATATGGTATAACGGGCACGCCTGGCAACCCTTGCCCAATTTACCTATATTTTTAGCATCAAAAACTTCTGTTCACGGAAACTCACGATCCGATGGGCAGAATTATTTGAAATTCACAGCATGTATTGACCTTAAATAGGACCAGGTCTGATAGAAGTGATTTTGAAATGCGGGCGATTCTGTGCCAGTGGTGCCATCTTGAAAAACCACTAAAAAAGATAACTGTTTTTAGCCCTATAAATTCTGATTGAATCGTTCGATTTTGACGAAACTTACACAATTGCTGGACCTTACTTTAAGCCACGTTTGGTAGAAATTTGGTCGAAAAATTCGGTTGGAGCTGCCAGCTATGATAATTTTGGTGTCTTCATTTTGAAAAAAAAAATTTGGAAGTGAAAACATTCAAACCATCGAATATTCAAAAAAATGTCCGTTTCTTACAATAAAACCAATCTGTATATAAATCTTATGTTTTATCTACACGTTCAAAATAAAACTTTGGAAATTTCATGTCGGACAAGAACGGTAACCCTCTCCCAGTTAACCTATATTTTTAGCATCAAAAACTTCTGTTCACGGAAACTCACGAACCAATAATCAGATACAGCTAAAATTTACAGAATGCATTGGAC
This sequence comes from Nemotelus nigrinus, assembly GCA_947369275.1. Lineage (NCBI taxonomy): Eukaryota > Metazoa > Arthropoda > Insecta > Diptera > Stratiomyidae > Nemotelus > Nemotelus nigrinus. The sequence goes on from OX376373.1 coordinate 22,059,887, forward strand.
TTAAGTAAGACCAGATTTGATAGAAGCGATTTTGAATTGTGGGCAACTCTGTGCCAGTGGTGCCATCTTGAAAAATTACAAAGAAAAAAAACTGCTTTTTGCCCTATGAAATGTGAATAAGTTACCAGATTTTCATGAAATTGACACAGAAGCTAAACCTAACTCTAATCTCTGTTTGGTGGAAATTTGGTTGAAAAATTTGATTGGTGCTACCAGCTATGGTAATTTTTGTGTCTTTGGTTTTGAAAATTCGCTCAGGAAAATAAAACTTTTTGCACTATAACTTCCAGTGCAGTCATGAAATCAATACGAATTTCATACAATTAATGAAACCTGTCATAAGCATTATTCAGGCCAAATTTGGTTGAAAAGACACGATAGGGTTGCCAGCTATTGTTGGTTTTGTGTTTAATTGCAATATCTTTATTAAGCGGTTTTATCGTAGAATTTTCAAATGGTAATGATATTGTAGTGACAATAAACAGCAAATATTAAGCTTTCGATCATTTGAAAAAACTCGCTGCAGGTAACCCTAAATTTCTTTATACTCCTATAACTTCGAATGTAATTAAACAACGTGAAGCAGATTTGATATATTCTTGGCTTTGATACTGGCGAAAGGATGCCAGCACGAGTCGGTTGTGCTACTTTTGTATCAATAAATGCTTACAGTTAGTATTCATACCGGAAACATTTACAATGAAAATAAATAACCGATGTTACAATTCGCAAAGTTCTGCAAATTTTTCGGATCGCAGCCCCAAACACCAACTTCAGTTACAGTGCTGCAGGCACTGAGCATTTTCTTCATTGATGTTATATGAGATGCTGCTTTCAAAATTATGTGAAATAAGCAACTGATAACGAATATAATTAACCCGTGTTTTGCTCTCATAAACGTTGAAATTCATGCCAGTGGTAATATCTGAAACCTTGCACCATATGAGTTATAATGCATTCTTAAGACGAAAGTAAAACGTGGCATTTGAAACAGTTTGGCCGTAATAAGCAGCACATGTGGTGGAATATGCACTCAAAACCTGCACGATTCTTCTACTGTTCTTCGAACATTAGTGTTTCTAGCGGTTCAGGTGCGCTAGAGTTTTTTTGATTTTATTTTAATGAGCGGGCACTTTGAGAATTAAAAACAGGGTTTTTCGTTCTCTATAAATAATTTTAAAATCGTCAATATTATCAAAACAACGTCTTTAGTACATTATTTCAAATTAAATAATTCCAAAACTTAAACATTGGTTGCCTATTTTATAGTAAATGCTTTGCTGATGAATACAAAATATTTACGAAATTGCCTGGTGCTGGTATTCCCGTGTTAGCAACATAGCCAAAAATATACCAAATCTGCCTCACGTTGAGTTAAACCCTCCCTGTGAATTTCGTTTCGATTAAATGACTGCGCTGGAAGCTATAGTGGTGAAAAGAAGTTGAGGACTACCACCCTCAAAACTTTTCAAACTTTCGAAACCTTAGTGCTTGTTGTTAATTGTCATTGCGGGATCATCCCCATTTGAAAATTCAATGACAGCATCGCTTAGTAAAGAAGCACCAAAAAACTGCAAAAATTGCCATAACTGGCAGCCCTCTCATCTTTTTTCCACAAAATTCCTACTACAGTTGGTCAACAGCAAGCTCCATTCACTGCATGAATTTTGTTTTGATATCATGACTAGGGGAAAAAAAATTTATTTTGCTGAGCAAACTTTCAAGATTTTCGTGCAAAAATGACCACAATTGGCAGCTCTATCCTAATTTTTCAACAAAATTTATACAAAATGTGACTTGAAATAAGGCTCAAATACTGTCAGAATTTTGTTAAAATCGAATTGCTGAATCGGAAGCTATGAGCCAAAAAGTACTTATTTTTCTTTGTGATTTTTCAAGATGGCACTACTGTCGCAGGGTTACTGGCATTGCACAATCACTTCTATCAGATCTGGTCCTAGTTAATACCAACATGTTCTGTAAATTTCATAATGATCGGATTACTCGGTCGTCAGCTCTCGATAACAGAAATGAAAAACCATGGCATAGTTTTGATTTACATAAGTACCCTCTGCAAACTTCACGATGATCCAATATTTTTGTCAGAAGCTATGATAAATCTTTGCTACTATTAGGATCTCAGTGCCCACACAGGGCTCAACATTTCCAATTCTTCATCATGAACAAACATCAAACATAACAAGTTTTCACTGTCAATACTTTTCTTTAACAAAGTTACGCTCTCAATAGAAATATAGGGGTAACTGAAAATCCACTAAAATGATCGCCGCCGCCAAAAGGTTAAATATATCTTATATTTACAAGAGATGGACCGACTTCATGGGGCCTACTCCTTATTCAACTCAAAAATTTCAACTCGATCGGATTGCCCGCTCTGGAGACTATCTCCCTTAATCTTTTTGCTGATATATATACATATATATGTATATATATATATATATATATATATATATATATATATATATATATATATATATATATATATATATATATATTATATATATATATATATATATATATATATATATATATATATATATATATATATATATATATAAACCAATAATATCCAAGTAGTTACTTGTAAAATAGATACTCCTCATGTATTTATTACCTTAAAAATTTACATTTAATTCGTACAAATCTGCAAAGTCACAGCTAATAACAAGTCAATATTTTAGAACTAAACCTTTCGCTCAAAAGCCGTTAGTTGTACCAGCATCAGAAAATAAGTTGTCATTGCTGATACAATTGGCAGAAATATGTCCAATGAAATAGAAAATAGCCCTCCAATTAATATTTGCGGATTGTTGAGAATTAGAGAGTACGTAGCCATTTCGATCTGAAATAAATAGTTTGAAATGATTCGACGCCTTTATTGATATTTTATCTTAGAGATGAGTCTAGGAGCCGACTTTATACTAAGTGTTTTCAATCACTTTATGTTCAATAATTTTTTGAAATTTCATAACCGTGAAAATCTATTTTCTAGTACTGTGAAGCGGCACAAAAAGCTATAAGATGTATTGATAAGATATTACGCTACTTACCGATTCTTCGAATCGTACATCAAGCTTTCTGAAACTGCAGGTATGAGCAAGATTGTTCTTCGCCAACCCTGAACCTACCACCAAATCCGTAAAGGCCCGTTGAATAAGATATCCACCCATAGATGTTGCAACCACATATATTTTTGACATCCCATCAGACTGCTCAGTCCCAAATGCTGAATAAACTACATATAGGCGCAGAAGGAAATGGAAAATTCCTACAGCCATAGCAAATAGTATCAGCCACTGATAGATACAGCTAAGTTTCACATAAACTCGACCCAGTTGCTTATGAAGAAAAACTATTCGGTCCACTTGATCACTAACCAAACATATAACCCAGTCGTTTGTTCTACCGTTTTCCAAAGTCTGATTCAAAGTTGACAGCACACCTTTCAGCTTCGCACTTAAGTTTCGAAAAAGTTGACCCGTTATCATTAGCTTGGAATGATATTCAGAAGAGTAAGCTTCCAATGAAATGTGATTTACAGCAATGATAATAGACGCGAACCACGCTCTCCTCTCCACCTTTGTTGTAACAGTATGGTAGATGTGGTAAAAGAAGCATAAACACGTCAAAGCGAAACATAAAAACTTCACCACGATGTAAACGATAAAATAAGTTTCTCCAGGATTGAATTGAATTTCGCGGGCAATCGCTGTATACTCATTTGTTAGTTTAACAATTTTTCTACGGTCGTAGATGTGCAACGAAATTATATACAATTGTAAGAAATATATTTCAACTAACGGTGAATACTTTGAAATTTTCACAAAATGAATACTCGGGTCTTGCAGAAACATTTCAAGCAAATAGTACAAATAAAATGATCCAATGCAGATCAAAGTCAGCAGTATGGTAAAGCACCAAATAACATCGTTCTTGCTGCTAGAATAGACTTCATTCTTGACTGAATATGAGATCAGTCCAGTCGACTTCAGCTGGTAATAGTTTATTCGACGATAAATATTAAATATGTTTTTCCTTTTCAACATCTTCCCGACAAAAACGACGTACCAGATGTACCGACTTGCTAGTTTAGTAGCCGAGCTAAGCGCACTAGCTAATCGTACAGGAGCCAGTTTTTATAACAAACGCAATGAATGTGGGCTGCACTTTGCAAATGAAGCTTTACGTATACTCTGTATTAGATTATCCTAATAGTGCCTGACGAGAACCATTTCAATTTTCCATCTTATGCCGCGTTTACACGCATGGCAAATGTTGGCGAGCGAAGTGTAAATAAAAAAAATTGTCACCTTGTCTATTCTCGCCTTTTTTTCACATGCGAAAACATGGAGCGAAGTAATTTGCCCAGTTCCGCGACGAAACGTTCGCCATATATGTAAACGCGGCATTACATTTTCCTTTACACGAAATTGCTCATGAGGTTCGTTGATATGAGGTGTTTGAAATATTGTCAGTGAGAGACACGAGTAATCTATTAATAAGTTTGTCATTGATCTTCGAATGAAATATTCATCATACCAAGTGTCTGCATTTAGGTGTTCCGAATGCCAATTAATGCAAGTAGCATATGTAGTCGAAAAATCAATTTTTATTCGGTGTTGGGGTCCTGATGACAAAACCTAGGGTGAAATTTCCATGGCTCATATAATGATGTCTATTTGATAATTTATATGGATATTGGCATATAATTATTGTATTCATTTTGGTAACGATATCACACCATCAAATTGACAAGATTAATTTTACTTGTGAACGGAATCCTCATCCAATGCAAAACAGAATATTATGCAATGAATATTAAACTTTGTGTAATGAATTATAAACTTTGACGACACGATGATAATTCACTCTTTGTTATTTTAGCACCATCATTTTTCTAAAGATTTAACCATTCAGACTTAACCACGAAAAATACCTTTTTTACAAAGTAAAAATTATGATCTGTTGTGAATCTGTAGCGTTTTTTTACAATTGACAGTTTTTGATTTAATTGTATTTTCAGAATACTTTTTATTAAACGAGCTGCAATGCTATTAGCTTTTCATAAAATTTTTGAAAATAATTTTTTTATTAAAAAATATTTTTCCGAAACAGCACCGCCATCTTTAAGCTAGCCGCACAATGAGATGCAGGCTCGTGACTAGATACAGGGTGTGGCATGGCAACTTTTACAGGAAGCAAATTGAATGGAGCCACGCAAACTGAAGAGGGACGAGAGCCTCCAAAGAGAAAATTCACCGTGAATGCCTGCTACCGCCATGTGACTATTTTCACAGATTTTTGTCAAATACTAGTTATTACTGGCTTTAACCAAGTTTGAACAGAGAAGATAGGTCCAATTTTATCATTGTGTGTTTCAAATCTGATTCCGAGTTTTATCATTTGGTTTTCCTTTCGATCTATTTTGTGATGACTGCTTTCGTGATTCATCTGCCGTGAATCACGTCACTTGCGTCGTGTGACACACAGACAGAAAAAAATATGCCACTGATTTTATTTTTACATCATTCTCGTGATTATTATTGGCGTTTGTCGGTTTCGCAGTTGCTGTCGATGAGCTTGTCGAAGGATTTCAATCGAGTGTAATAAGCAAGCAGTGGTAGCGCATAAGCAATATAAAATTAAATCCAAATATGTACATTTAATGCTGTTAGCGCAATTGGCCATCAGAATGGCTAACATCACCTTAAGTACAATTTTAAAAGATCTTCAAAAACCAATAGTCAACACCAACTATGTAAAATTTTTAAAACTCATTTATTTGTTTCTATATCTTTGATCTATTTTCTATATTTCTGTGGAACCAAAATGTTTAAAAAAATGCAAAGTAAAAAAAATTGGAAATTAATTACGTTTCTAGCTTGAATATGATATTGTCTTGGATATTTGAAACATTATGTGGGCTCTAAATGCTCAAAAGTAGACAAAGACTTTCAAATTATGAAAACTTCCGTGAAAATGGTCTCACGATTCGTTGGATCCATTAATGGGCACATGAAATACGTCTAAATAATTTTTATTGAATATACGAGTGATCTTGAAGCTTGAGTAGCCTAGTGGGTAGAGCACTGGCTTCTTGCGTGTGGGGTCCCTGGTTCGAATCCAGGTTCGGGCGAGGGTCCGCGCACCAAGCTTTGAGTTCACTTAGCTCTGATTGGGTACCTGATTTAAATCAGGGGTAAAGTGAGTCGTGGAACTAATCACTCCACACTCGTATCCACAATGATTAAAATAAGTGTAATGAAGCTCTCTACCAGCTTCAACCCCTAGACCCGTACGAGGGTTGTCGTGGGATTGCTTTACTTTTTACGGGTGATCTTGTATCTACGCAGGACCGGACTTGAACTTCTTGCCGCCCCTGGGCAGTTGTAAAATTTGCACCCCTCTTCATCTCCCCTTGCCCGTCTGATTCCAGCTCCAAATTTATCGACTAAAATCCAACAACACGAATTCAACATTTTTCCATAATTGTTTTTACTTATTTTTAGAATGTACGATCGCTAGAAACTAACCATATAAATACAATCCAAATGCGGTTATAAGAAACGAAACATACAATATAAAATAACAATACAAGTACGATTTTCAGAAACTAGGAAAATTTTGTTTGGTTTTTTCAGAGAGTCAAAATTTGGTAATTGTTTAGATGATGAGACGGTCGGTCGGAGGGGGTAAAAAATAGTGGAGCTTATAGAGCTCACCCTGCTTAACTGTTCGGGTGGAGGCGGAGAAGTAAAGCACAGGGGGTGGGGGTAAAGAGATCTAGTGAGTAGGTATGTTAAAAGCATATCGAAAACATAAAAAAATGTAATTAATAGTGACAATAATTCATTGGCAATCATAATATCAAATAAAGATGACAATTCTTCACTGTAACTGGTTTCAAATAAAGCGGTAAAAATTTAAATTAAACATCAAAAGATGAAAAAAATTACTTGGTATTCTGAAATAAGCGTAGCTTTATCACATTTCACGAAATGGTGGATGATGAAGCCACATCAGGGAGTGGGTACAGGGCTGCCATGACATTGAAAAAGCCTTTGATTACGTTGTTATAGCCAAAATAGCGCTTAAATTAAAATGCGGCTATGTAACCTGCCAATGGGCTTTTTTACGAAAAAACCGGGACACGCCACCTTGAAAATCCTCTCAGAACTTCCCGATTTTCTGAGTCTGGGTGCCAGTCACCGGATCGATAAAATTCACCGAGTGAGACACTGTCAGATGTCAGTAGCCTCTCTGTTCCAGACAGTCATATGCACACCAACAATCTACCATCAGCAATTTTTTCTCTGATAGCTGCCAATAACGTTTTCCTGTCTCGCGTGTCAACGGGAACCACAAATGCTTCTCTTATCTCACGGCAAATACCTCCAAAAACCCATTGACTCGTTACAAGCCGATAGCGATAATTTTTCCGTTTGCCCAGCGTGCATTCGTAAATCCAAAAATTAATCCCGGGTCCGCGGATTTTGCTTTTCTTCATGCTGATATAAAAACAGCATATTATCCGACAAAAACTTAGCCAATTAATGACTGTTTGTACCAAAAGCATCAATTCTTTTGCGAGTCTGATAACATGTGGCGGAGGAGATGTAAGATAATATGCAATAAAACGCCAAAAATGTCCTCCAAACTTAAGTGGGTACCTGAAAACCAATTACCTGTCATCGCAGAAAGTTTAAATGTGCACCTGATTTTTTGCCGCTTATGGTATCCAACTTGCTTATGAATCGTTCCAGGACATCTTAAAATCAAGGTATCGTGATTTACGTGGACATTTTTTCCGCACTTCCGGCACAAAATCGCTTCCCTTAACACGTGAAAATGAAATAAAAAATCAAGAAACTCGTCGCGATGGCAAATTATGCCCAAAAATATAAATATTTGCCTGGTAACATCAAAACATTGACTAGAATGTTTCTGTTTACATTAAAGATAGGGAGCATTTCAAGGAAACAGTGCTGTCTAGATGATAGGACCATCGGTCGGAGGGCGTAGGAGAAGATTAAATGACACCGTTTTGATAGTTTAAAAGTGGGGGTAGGGAGGTGAAGGCGCAGGCGATGGAGATTCATCGGATTATCCATCCAACTCCCGAAAGGCAGGGTCGAATGTTTGCGCACAGGGCGTTTAGTTTGTTTAAAAGTAGAGACGGGGGGTCTGTGGAGTCGCATTTCATATTTTTCAAATATGGATTCTCATCCCCACCTATTTCGCCTCCACCTGTCCGCCTCCACTTAAAATCACTTTTTTACTGTTAAGCAAGTTCAGCTGCACCAGCTACACGCTTTTTCACCCCCGTCCGGCCGATGGTCTCACCATCTAGACATTTACCCAAACAATTTTTTACTAGATACTTACACTTGTTAGGTAAATACTTTTTTATTAGGTGATTAGGTTTTCAAAATCTAAAGAACGGAGTTACTCAGATTCAATACATAAAATTGCTGAGCTGTCATCGTGGAGCGTAAATAGTTTGTTATTCTATTCAAGAAACGCATAGTTGATTCAGCTTTTGCAGATTTTCTATGATTAGAATTATATTTTTGCAGCAAAACTTGAGGTTTGCGATAATATGAATCTTTTTGAAAATTTGCCGCCCTTCCATTCCTCCCAAATATTGGCTGCCCTGGGCAGTTGCCCAGAAGTGCACATATTTAAATCCGGCCCTGTATCTATGGTAAGTAGCTGCACAGAAAACGACGACACCACTAGAGTTGCCAGGTAGGGTAGTTATTGTGTCTTGAATCTTGAAAATTCCCTCACGAAAATAAAATCTTTTTGCCCTCTCATGCATTGAAATCGAAACGAGATTCATATGGTAAATGAACCTCATTGTAGGCCAAATTTGGTAAGAATTTGTTTGAAAATTCACAAATTTTCATGCCAGCTATATTAATTTTTGTGATTTTTGTGGCTTCTTGACTATCATTAAAACAATAAATATTTAAATTTTCAAATTTTAAAAAATTTTCTGGGTGGCAGAACTAAATTTCTTTGTACCCTGTAACTTTCAATGCAAACATTGGATTGGCATGAAATTCACAGAGCTAGTTGGATTAAACGTGTAATAGTTTTTATATCCCTGTAGGAAAAATGGCAAGGCGTTACTTGAGAATTGATTCTGGAAGTACTGCATTATTCATGAAGCTCCATTACTAACAATGTAATTGAGTTTGTCGAGTAAGCGATCAAGTAACAACTTACCCACTGCATTACCTTTCTTAAAAAGTAATGCAGTAGGTAACTTGTTACTTATTTTTACGAGCAAGTGAGGCTGCGTAGCCGCAATTTTTGTAAAAATACTGCGCAATTCTTATGAACGCAGTTCCGAAAAAAATGTATTTTTCAACAGTGCGAGTTATATTGTGCAAGTGATGTGAACGCGTGTTCGATTTTTCTTTTGAAATATAGGTTTAAAATAGTGTATTTTGAATAATGCTGGAATATTTCGATTTTATATCCTTGTTTTGATAAATAAAATTTATTAACTTTATAGCGATATTTGCTGTTTTACTTGTTTTTTTTCATCCATGAAATCTGTGTCTATATATTTTGTAAAACTTTGTACTTATTTATTTTTCAATTTAACGATTCAGCGTCATTGGTGTGTTACACTCCGAATTAGACTTTGATTTCCATCACGCATACTCGTACATTTTCGAGATGATTATTTACAATTTTCGTAGTTTTCACCATATATCAACGTACCATATCACCACTTCTGTAATGTATTACAGCATATCTCTTACTGAACTGATTTTCTATCATCACTTCTGAAAGCACTCCAATGTAACTGTTTCTGTAACTAGTACAGAATACAATCACAACACATTACCTCCTATGACATAATGAGTTAAATGTAATGCAGAAAATATAGTGGAAGTGGTTACCTTGGTAATTAGTTGCCATTACCTAGAAGTAGTTACGAATCGTATGCTGAATGACTTACTGAAGCTACAGGGATTCTTTTGACTTTGGTGCCAGGAAAGATTTATCAGCACCAGGTATTTTCGTTATTTTCGTACCAACAAATGCTACCATTAAATATTCCAATGACAAACATCTACAATCTTCTTGTACGTTGGATCCCTGGTTCGAATCCAGGTTCGGACGAGGGACCGCGCACCGCGGTTTGAGTTCACCTAGATCTTAATAGGTACCTGAGTTAATCAGGGGTAAAGTGAGTCGTTTAACTAATCACACCACACTCGAATTATTCACATTGATTGTAAATTTGTGAATGAAGCTCTGTACCAGCTTCAACCCCAAGACAACCCTTGTCGTGGGATTACTTTACTTTAAACACCTACAGTGAAATTAAGTAACTTGAGTTTCCAAACTCTAGAAATTGTTCGGATGGCAGCACCAAACATCTTTCTACTACTGTAACTTTCGAGGAAGTCTTCGGATGAAAACCAAATTCACAGTGTTAGATGATTTCGACATGAAGCAGTTGTAGTAGACTTTTGGTTCCAATGCTGGTGAAATGATGTGAGCACTGAACATTTTCATCATTTTTGTTCTATGAGATGCTGTTTCCAATGTTTTATAAGATAATCATTCAATAATTAATATGAGTAACACGTGTTGTTCCTTCTAAGATTTTAAATTTCAAGCAATTAGTAAACCTGAAAACTTTTTTATCCTATAGTTTCAATCTAGCCTTTGGTTCAAAGTTTTACATAACATATAAAACAGATTGGTTGTAATAAGGAGCACGTGTGGTAGAATATGCACTTAAAGACTGCACAATTTCTTTACTTTTCTTCGACCTTCAACCTGTGTTTCTACCAGTTCCTATGCGCTAGAGTTTTTTTTTTGTTCATATTTGAGTGGCAGATGTAGTGAATTATGCACCAGGCTGCTGCATGCTGCATAAAATAGCAAACGTCTATATTTGCCTACGGAATCCTGCTGGATGGCAAGTAATATTTCGGCATAAATGCCTTATATAAACTTATATACTTAATTTATTGATCTTTTAAAAAAGAGGTATGTCAAGAGAATGCTTTTGATTTCAATATTATACATACTAATTATTTATTATTTCAGATCTGTGTATGTTAAAAAAAGCTCTTTTTTAATCTTACTTTATTACTATGGATTGGTTTCCTTCAAAAACTTGTCGTATATTCGAAGTTTTTAACTTAAGCAAAAACGATCCATGAAAAATGAAAAGTTAAGGTCTAATATTTTTCCGTCACTCAATCAAAATGCACGGTCCGTGTGCATCAAATCTCCTCAACATATGTTACTTTTGTACTTCCCAGATAATTAAATATTGGTTTAAGGGAAACAACTTCATTATACACTATGATAATATCGCTTATTTCTTGTCGTCAAGACTTATGCCCAGAGAAAAGTGTAGAAAAAACTCTGGTTGGCGTCAAGGAATGATCGTAGATTTTCCTTAAATTTAGCCAGATTCGCAGGTTTTCTTATATCCTCAGGTAGGGTATTATAATAAGCCAAAGACTGTTGTACTGGATCCATTATCAAACGACATGTCCTAGCTTTTTATTGCGAGGTTATTCGTTGATCTTGTGGCTGTCTGAGTTATTTCTCCAACATTCCATACAACAAATGGTCTTTGAATTTTTTGTTAAGTATTTTAAATATTAGCTTTTATTTTCATTTTCTTTATTTGTTGTATGCTTAGTAGTCCTGTTTCACAATATACATGTGAACTTGAAGTCAGAGTTGGCATTTTGAATATAGTCTTGATAGCCTTAATGATTAGTCTTCCGATCAGGTCAATGTTTTGTTTCGATGTTTGTTTCCACAAAACTGCTCCATAAGAGATGTTTGACAAAATAAAAGCATTGTATATGTCAAGTTAACAATTATATTTTTTTCTGGTTCCTATCATCGGCGGTACTTAATGTCTGATGTTATTGATATGTTGTATTCAAAACATTTTCTCATCTTAAGTTAATCCTAAGCATCTAATTCAGTTGACCTTTTCCAATTTTATTGCATTGATTTGTATGGATGTTTATAATTAATTTAGTTTGTTCGAGCCAATTCGAATATTTTCCGAGGTCATCATTTGCTGGAGAATTAATTCATCTTTACCAGATTACAGCAAATAAAAATATTTTTCCCAACAGATAAATGACCTGTACGCTGTTAATGTACAGTAAAAAGAGTAATGGACAAAGGATTGATCCTTTAGGAATGCCAATTTTTATAGAGCATAAAACTCAACATTGAATCTGAGTAATACATGTAATATTTAGAACTCACATTTTTGAGTCTAGAAGAGACAACGCTTAGCCTAAAAGTTTCCTAGATTCCAAGTCAATCTTATTTCGCAAATTGCATATCGTTGGAATATTGTCAGTCTTCTGTGGAAATAATTTTCGTGGATTGTTTTTCATCTGATGGGGCAGTTCCATATCTATTTATTAGCCAAACAATTTACGTTGACTTCGAACATATCTATAAAGTCACAACCTTGAACATACCAATATTTTAGTGCTCAGTCTTTCGTTCGAATGCCGTTAGCTGCACCAGCATCAGAAAATAAGTTGTAACTGCTGATGCAATTGGAGGAAATATATCCAGTGATATAGAAAATAGTCCTCCGATTAATACTTGCACATTATTAAGGATTAGTGAGTATGTGGCCATTTCGATCTGAAATAAATAATTCGAAATGATTGAATGCCTTTATTACTGTTTTTGTTTTGTTCTATCACTTTCTGTTCCGTAAATTTTCTTAAGTTGATAGTCGTTAAAATCTATAACTTAGTACTTGTGAACCGGTAAAAAAAGCCATAAGATGTAAGAACGACATAGAACATGTTGAGTAAGAGCAATATGACATGGAAAGTGTAACTACATTTAGTAACTGAGTGAGTTTTCTTCTTCAAAACTTCAAAGCGAATCACCGGGGCAACAAATATTATACTATGAATTTGTAAAACCAACAAATGATACATTTCGCTACTTACCGATTGTTCGAATCGTACATCAAGCTTCCTGAAACGGCAGGTATGAGCAAGAGTATTCTTCGCAATGCCTGAATATAGCACTAGATCCGTAAAGGCCCTTTGAATAAGATATCCAGTCATTAAATTTGCCACCATATATATCTTTGACATCCCATGAGATTGCTCAGTCCCAGATGTTGAATAAACTATATATAGATGCAGGAGAAAATGGAAAATTCCTACAGACATGGAAAATAGTATCAGCCACTGGTAGACATAGCTAAGTTTCACATAAACTCGACCAAGTTGCTTATGGAGGAAAACTATTCGGTCCACTTGATCACTAACCAAACATATAACCCAGTCATTAGTTCTACCGTTTTCCAAAGTCTGATTCAAAGTTGACAGCACACATTTCAGTTTCGCACTTAAGTTTCGAAAAAGTTGGCCCGTTATCATTAGCCTGGAATGATATTGACAAGAGTAAGCTTCCAAGGAAATGTGATTTATAGCAAGGATTAAAGACGCGAACCACGCTCTGCCGCTGGCGTTTGTTGTAACAACGTGGTAAATGTGGTAAAATAAACATAAACACGTCAAAGCGAAACATAAAAACTTCACCACGATGTAAACGATAAAATAAGTTTCTCCAGGATTGAACTGAATCTCGCGCGCAAGCGCTGTATACTCATTTAATAACTTAACAATTTCTCTACGATCGTAGAGGTGCAACGAAAGTACATACAATTGCAAGAAATATATTTCAACTAACGGCGAATACTTTGAAATTTTCACAAAATGAATACTCAAATCTTGCAGAAACATTTCAAGCACATAGTACAAATAAACGGATCCAATGCAAACCAAAGTCACCAGCATTGTTAAGCACCATATAACATCGGCCTTGCCGCTACTGTAGACTTCATTCTTGAACGAGTAAGATATTAATCCAGTCAACTTTAGTTGGAAATAGTATATTTGACGATAAATATAGAATATATTTTTCCTTTCCAGCATTTTTGCGTTAAAAATGCTTGAATGATTGCAACGAAGATATTAAAGATCCGACTTGCTTGTTTAACAACCGAAATAAGCCTGTTGTACAAAGGAGTAAATTTTGATAACAAACACAGTTAACACGAATTACACTTTGCAAATGAAGCTTTGTATCTATTCTGTATTAAATTACGCTAATAGTACCTGAAGTGAGTATTTTATTATATTTTCGATTACAGCAAATTGCTTATGAGCTTCGTTTTAGAGATGGGGTGTTGGAAATACTGTCAGTGCGAGATACGGGTAACCTATTAATAATTTTTTCATTGATCTTCGAATCAAATATTAATCATACCAAGTGGCTGCATTTAGGTGTTTCTAATGCTTATTAAAGTAAGTATAATATGTAGTCGAAAAATCAATTTTCAGCCAGTGCTGGAGCTTTGATAAAAGCTGAAGAGAAATTTTCATGGTTTCTGTAATGACGTCCATTTGATAATATTTGCTTATATTGGCACATATTCAACATCAGATTGAATGACAAAATTAGTTTTATTTTCATCCCAAATTAGTTTTATTTTCATCCAAATTATTGTTCAATTCAACGGAGAAATTTATTAAGTTTAACAATAAAATAATAGTCCATTTTTACTATCTAGTCTTACTTGTTTCATTTTTTCGAGGTTTTTTGCATTTTAACATGACCTCATTCTATGTTATTTATTAGCCAAATAAGGCATAAATTCGATACATAATGAAATATGAACTATCAAACTATATTTTTTTTAAACTTCAAATGAATACAACACTAATAATTAAAAAAAGTGTAAGGTACCAATAAATGACGCATAAATAAATAACTAATTGAGTAAACAAATAAGTTTGAAATAGACAATAAGTAAAATAACAATGAAATAAAAAAATAACAATTAAAAACGATACTTGGAAAAAAACTTAAAAATTATGGCGCACAAATGGCTTGGATTAGGGTAGGTTTGAAGGATCGTTTGGAAATCGTTGGGGAATAAAGGTTCCTAAAGTCATTGAAAACCATGCAGCATCTACTCATTAGCTGCATATATGGTGGAATGCGGATATTCTTTTAGTAAACAATTGAGCCTGGTGCTCTTTAAGGAGATATTTATCACAAATTTACTACTAAGGATTTCACTACTAAGGATTTTACTATTAAGGAATCCAACTCTAATAATGTCTCTGATGACGTCAAATGTGAAGCAGGCCGACATCATCATTCTTCGGGATGCAACTGAAGTAAAGTTTAAATGACCCAGTCTAAACTCATATGGAGGTACATTTTCGAAGTCGAAAGGGCTGTACAGATCTAAAAAAATGATTTTGAATGGACTCGAGTCTGTTATTGTGGATTTCAAAAGCTAGGTTCCAAACAATACAGGCGTATTCAAGAAGAAGGCGTATAAGTGTAGCGTATAATGATCTAGTGGCCCACGAGTTTTTAAAATCCTTGGCTCGTTGTTTAATAAAGCCGAGCTGCTTATTCGCACGCGAAGGAATTTTGTCGTAGTGCAAGGTGAAACGAAGTTTCCCATCCAAGACAACACCGAGATCGTCAACGCTATCGACGCGAGTTGATAAGCTGTTGCCGAGAAATTAGTTGTTCTGCATAACCGCGCATTTACGGCTAAAACTTATAATTTGGAACCTATCAATATTCAGCGAGAGCTTGTTTATATTGTACCACTAAACAAGAGAGCCAAGCTTGGATTGAAGGAAAAGTTCATCAGATTTAGATTCAATGGTGTCATACAGTTTGAGGTCGTCTGCAAAAAGTAGATGATGTTTGACAGGACGTCAGATAAATCGAAGATGAATATGTTAAAGGGAAGTTGTAGAACACCAGAGGCAGCTAATATATTTTTTGAAAAAACTCCTTGAAATTTAACGAGTTGGATTCGATTGTGGAGGTAGGAACTGAGCCAGCTTAGTAAAGATCCGGCAAAAATCTGTCAAAAGCTTTGCTAAAGTCAGTGTAGACCGTGTCAATTTGATAGCCTTTCTCCATTTTACACAAAACGTCCGAAACTAGGATTGTCAAGTTTGTGATAGTTGAGCGACCTTTTCTAAAGCCATGCTGTTGCTCATTCAGACGGGAGTGAAGTAGTGGGGAAAGTTTATTGGATATAACCTTTTCAAAAAGTTTTGGAATGGAAGACAAAATGGCAATGCCCCTGTAATTTTTGACGCAGCGTCTACCGCCATTTTTGAAAATTGGTGTCACATATGAAAGTTTCCAACAGGATGGGAAAACACCGGATGAAAGTGACCTGTCAAAGAATATATGCAGGGGTGTTATTAGCTGCTCTACACACTTACGCAGGAGGGTCGGTGGAAGAAGATCAGGACTAGGGCCTTTGTTGCAATCGCGCTTCAAGATAGCTTTACGTATTTCTTCACGTGCTATTTTAATTTGGCTGACAAAAGTGGTTGGAGCTGATTTAAAAGGAGAAGGTTTGTGTTAGATGGGTCTGACACATTAAAAATTCTCTGGAAATTATCTGCCAATAAATCGCAAATATCTTCAGGAGAAGCAGAGGCGATATTATTATGGGACATTGACAATGGATAACCGGTGAATTTCCGCTCATATTTACAAAATCAAAGAATTTTCTCGGGTCGTAAATTATACTTTCACCGGTTTTCCAAATGTTATTTGCATAAGTATCACGAGACTTTGTCCAGAATTACTTAGCTATTTTATTATAAGCTTCCTGAATAATAACACGAACATCAATATTTTCCTTTATTCACTTATAAAGTTTGTTTTTACGATTTTGCAAATGCCTAAGTTCCCAATCAAGCCATGTTTCAGACAACTTTTTTCTTATTTTTAATCCTAGGTACATACCTTTCAACGGCGTCAAATATTTTATCGTAAAAAGTGGAAATGGCTTCGTCAAGATCTAACGTTGAAACAGTATTCGTCCAATCTGTAGTGCCAAGTACATGGTGAATGCTTTCGTAGTCAGTAGTAAGAAAGTTATATACATACAATTGAATTACTGTACGTTTTTAAGTAAATAGAATCAAGAGTGGGAAGTTCAACTGATAGTGTAGCGTGGTGTAAACTATTTAAAAAAAGATGCTCTGTGTCATTAGTTGGACATCCCACTACTTCGTCGTAGGCGTTTGTAAAAATAAGATCCAACCAATGACTGTTTTGGTTGGGAGTTGGAGAAACTTGCTGCAAATCGTTGCCATAAAAAGTACTGAGAAGGTCGAAGTCATTGAAATGTAAAAGGTTTACAGAGAGAAGAAATGCGTCGTTTTCATCGGGGATAAAACATAAGTTGTGCAAAATATAAATCCCATGTGCAAAATGTAAAAGTCTTGTTTGACTGGGAATATTATTAATGGCCAATTTCTAAATAATTTTGTGAGACTAAGTTCGATTCTATTATCTTGTCATAAAATATTTTATTTAATAAGTATTGATGTGAAATTTCGTCAACGAAGCAATTTACCACCCAAACCGGATGTATCCTGCGATTGAGTTGCATGTCAAAAGCAAGCTTGTTAAATTCCTGTTTCCAACTGGTTTCGAGATTGCATTAAAATTACGATATCAGCCAGGTATGCAGAAGGACCGTCAGCTGGTAGTCAGAACAAGCAGTTGACTACGAGAATTTTTTGGAGAATTTAATTCTGGCCGCTGAAATTTTGCTTCAGGCCGTGCGAGCGGATTTTACTCGGTTTGCATCAGCCTTGAATAGGCATTTGTTTATTTTGTATCTTCTTGATTTTGTACCTTATTCATTTTAAATTGCAAACCACATCTAAAACCAATTATAATTTGTTCCATTTTTGCCAAAACCATATCAAAAATTGAAAAGTTTATGTTGTTTTGAAAAACTCATGCACTGTGCAGTACATTTTATTCTAGAGCACTAGAAGGATATAGTGAATACAGTATACTCAGTTCACTTTGAAGTACCATCATTGAATCATGTTTACCCGGTAGCTCGTTGGAGAAATAAATGATTTATTCGTGGAGGGTTATTCGGGCTGCTAGTGCAGGCTTAAGAACACGCCAATTAGCTTAGAGAAACAGCCAAAGCCCAAATCATTTAAAGTTTTAATTCTGGTCCTAATGCGGAAAAAAGTTGGCTGGCGAGTTCTAAGTTATGGAATTTTGGAGCCTGCGATTTCAAGAAGGAAAATACTGTATTTCAACACTTCAGCCTGGTAGGTTTACAATAGTGATTAAAAATAAATGGTAAAAGTGCGCATTGGAAAGCAAATATAGCAAAGAAAAGCTGATTTATTTGATACATTGAAACCGGACAATTTAAAAATTCGAACCACATTTTAAATTGGCTTTGTCGCCTTTGTAAAACATTTTCATTTTCTACCTGGTCAAGTTTTTCTAGAAAAAAATAAACGTAGCTTTAGATATCCTGAATGAGACAGCAAGGCACATGAGGCACATTGCGTCATGTATCAGTTTAATCTTGTTGTGCTTGAATTAGGTTTTTAGCCACATTTGCTTAGCCCATCCAAAAAATTTTCCAGTTTTCTTCCAATCAGGTATTAGCCTTAATGAAAAATTAAAATGTATGGTGAAAGAAAAGCAAAAGTCTAGCCAATCTAACTGATTCAGAAATAATTATTTTTTTAACTTCTGAATAACTTGGATTAACTGTGTTAGAATATGAGATTCGATTGGTAAGGACGCCCGACATCGGAATAGTTACATTAACTCTTTCGAAAGCCTTAAATTGATTAAACAAAACAAATGATGTCCTTTGTTGTTAAAAACGTTCTCGTTTTCTAAATATACACATTTTATTCTGGCATTGTGCTCCTTCTAGTACTGTTTGAACACCATAATTGCTGCGTTTCTGCTCTTACTCCTCAAAAACCTTTGCCAAACTATGGATTACAGCGATGGATGGGAAACCTATGTTTTTTATTCTACTTATAATGTACAATCGTTATGTTAGCCTGGACAATACAAGCAAATAAATAAAAATTTCACCGATTTCCCAAAATTTTCAAATAACTAAAACTTCCATTTTGAAGTCCTAATGCTTCCAATAAATCAGCCAATTACTTTACAGAATAAAAGTAATTGCTTTCGATTCCAATTTATATGTGATTATTTGTCCTTCCATTCAATGAGCCATCAGTCGATGAAATCGATGATACACCTATCATAGCAATCGAAATGTCTCCATTTGGATCACACACAACACATTCGGATTATTGAAACAGTTCCTTGATACAATGCCGAAGAAACGCCACATTCTACCGATACTTGAACGAATATATTTTTTCCAATGCAAATGTTTCGGCGCATTTGCGTATACGATCAAGCGTGGAAATTATTATGTGAAAAGTGTGCATACTTGGTGGAGTGTAACGGTTTTGGGAGTATTTTTAATTTTTGGAATATTCTACTTTCCATCCGTTTTAAATATGCTTAAGCGAAGCAAAAGTATAAACATAATAAAAATAGCTATATTTGCACCCTTTGCGATGGACTACTTTTTGCTCTTGTATATTATCACTTTAAACCTGCTGAGCCGTCAACGAGCGGTAAAAATAATGAACGAACTTTCTTCTCTACGTCACGAAATTAATATTGGTGGTAAGGACACGTGGCTTCATGTACATGTTTTCACTAAGTTGCTGGGACACATTGTAGTGGCCTTGCCTAATTTTAACATTTTGTATATAACTATGAGAGACCCAGTATTCACTCTGAATGACAACTTGATAGTGTTAGTTTGGGTCATGATGTTTTTGACGCTCGAAGCCTTTTTTAGCCTTTATCATTTGCATATGATGACACTCAACCACTTACTTAGAAAGTTAATTACTAAACTACAGAATGATATGTTACTTTTAAGCTCAGCCCTGAAAAGTGGAAAAGAAAACATTTTGATTTTTTGTGCTCTAAGTGATAACGTAGAAAACACAATTGTGCTTCGACAGCGTATAGTTCGGTTCAATTCAAAATTCACTTATTTTAACCAGTGGACTATAACGTTTTCGATTATGGAAAGAATTTTCCACAATACATTGCGACTATGTACGCTGTACATTTCATTAAACAAAAGTCATTGGGATTTTATGTCGTTTCTGTATTGTTTTTGTGAATTCATCAATAGCTCTTTGATGGTGAGAGCCTGCGACGATTTGATTATATATTCGAACTACAAATTTCAAGAAGCTTTTAAGAATACAGGATGTTTCTGCAAATCGGATCCACGTCTTGAAAGAACGGTATCTATAGGTTGTTTGATGTGGTTTTTGATTTTTCAGAACTGTTTTCAAATTTTGAAATCTAGAGTATTAATTAATTGTGACATTTCAAAGTATTTTGAAGAAAATTTTTAAAGTTAACTGAATCAAAATACCACAATCGCCAATAAATAGTTGTTTGAAAAATGAATATTTCTATCACGTATTATTATTTTTAATTATTTAAATAAATATTTTTGTAAAAACAAATCTAGTAATTATATTTTTTTTCTTAATATTCTTTTTTCCATCACAATAAAATTCTAATAATTGCATTTTGAACCCTTTGTTCGTGTATTTTCTCCTTTCCCCTTCCTTAACCATTATTTAAAATATTTTTAAACATGTGATTGGAATATTTAAGGCAAAACGTACTACCGAAATTTAATTGAAAATGTAATAATATTTAAAGGAATACTGAAAACGCTGAAGATAACTTTAAGGATAGCATTTTGCGTTGATTTCTCTAGTATGCATTAATATATGAAATTTTCATGCATATTTATTTTCTTCCAGATTGAAAGCGCAGATTTCATGCTTATATTGAACGAAGGCAAAGTTGATGTCGGAGGCTTGTATACTCTTTCAATGCTAATATATCTGCCAGTGTCAGCGGCTCTTAGCAGTTATTTATTGATTCTAATCCAGTTTACTATATATCAATAAATAATATTATCATAGTTTGATCGCAATACTTTATTTCAATTAATGAAGATAAGTGCATTTTCCGTAAAAATATAAATACATCGATATAATGTTAAGAATGTTGATATAATCAAATGCTTTTTAAAAAAACTATCTGTTATAGCTTTGCTCGTTGATTTCTTCCCTGTAAACAAATTGGATTTCGAATCAGTCCAAAGCTCATGGACTCAAGCCATCGGGCCATTTTTTGGCTTGACCGTGTGGGGGGAAAAAGTAGGCCGAGCAAAGATATAGAAGAAGTGGATTGGAACTATAGATTTCCGTGCGGCACCAGATTATATTAGTATGCGACATTCTCTCACACAACCATATATAGCAAAGGTCGTAGGTGATTTAAAATTTGTAATAAATATGGGGGCAGGCAATTGACACGCATGTTTGAATCATCATTTTCATGATGAATTGATTTGATATATAATAGGTCTGTTTGCGTATCTAAATCAATCATATTTAAAAAAATTCTCAGCAAGTCATTTTTGTACTCCTGCTCAAGTCTAATTTTGCAACAAAAAGAAGCCAGGTGCAAAAATCTGTTGTGTGGACAACACTTCACTGCACTCTTCATATCTAGTTTTTAAATATTTGTCTTATAGTCACAATTACTAGCGCTCTTACATGTATAATACCATCTCTAAGCTCACGTGGGCTAAACAGGACTAAATAACCAAAATAAAATTAGAATATACAATATGTATTTCATACATATTGATTACAGTTAATTTAAATACCACACATTTAAATTAAAATTCACTTGAATGGCTATACTGTCTTTTCGTACAAAATTGTTACGAATAGCGCTAAAATTATCGAAATAGAATACGCAGTCACTTGCACAGATAGTTTGTATAATTTGGATAAGGTGAGAGTTGTCAACAACCGAAAAATGAAACAAGCTGGGTGGAGGTAGATTAAACACGTTATACGTGGAGAGGCACATGTTCGCCGTGCGAATTGGAATGAAACTAATTGTTGATATGGTTTTTTAAAATTCGTACTTTTTGCAATCTTGTATATTTTATTCTTGTAAAATTCGTAATATTTGAGAAAAACAAGAAATTATCGAAGTTTTTTAAATTTTGTGTTTAAACATCATAAGAGAGCGATTTGCAAGTGTTTTCTTAAAAACTGCTTCCTTAAAAACTGGGCTTGGGACTGGCGAATTAAAACTAAAACTTGAAAACCCATCGTATTGCTCGGGGTCATAGAGACGCAAAGGTACACGGAGAGAAATTTCGGCAATGATTTTTACTACAGTGGATAATAAAATTTACTATTCTGAAAATTCGATGTGAAAACATGAATGTTATTACAAATTTGATGAAAATTTACTATTTTCCTTCAAATAATAGTCAATTCCACTACATACTACAACTCACACATGTTCATTGCGCTGTAGTAGAGACATTCATGTATACATAATTCACAACAAAGTAGTAAAATGTGTAGTGCAATTGATTACAAATGTAATGGGGCAAAAAATTACTACTATTGCAATAAAATTAATTGCAAATTTTGTATAATTTCATTACACTTTTCTCTCCGTGTATACAAGTAGAGGCGCCATGATTCTTTTCATATACTACATTTTTTAATGGACCTCCTTCCTTCCACACTCTGCGTTTAAATTATATTTCACAATTATATTCTCGTAATCTGTTTTCATTTTCATCCACAAACATGCATTCATCTTAATTTCGAAAAACTTATTCAAAAATATTTGTGACTCCCAACAACCAAACTAATTGATACGCTTTTGACGCTCCCAACTCATAAAAATTTAAGAAAACTCATGTTGTCAAACTAGGTTGTCAGTGATCGCGCGCATAGTACGGTATCTGCAAAAGAATACCAATTGGTAATTGGCGGTAATTTTTAATCTAAGGACTTACTGTTGCACTAGCCCTATTCTTATTTTAATTTTGAGTGCTGTGAATTCATTTTTGAACAAAAAATCGCAAATCCGATGGTATGAGAGCCGATTGTAGTTGCACAACTCTCTATCATGCAGTTCATTTCGGAGTTTTAGTTGGATTTCTACGATGCCGTTTTACTTCTTGCCGAATAAAGTAAGTAATCATGTTCAAACTTTATCATGAACCACTTTTAAGGCATATGAATGTTGTGAATGGGCCGCAATTCGATTAGATCCATTCGGCAATCATTTGGAATCGGACTTTGTTTACATTGATTTGACAACATGAGTTTTGTCAGAGATGAGACGGGATAGCATTCGACAAGAAGAACTGGTGTCATACACGTACGCTCATGTACGTGTATACCGCCCATCCATTTCTTCTATATCCACAAAACTGCTCCATAAGAGATGCACGTTAAAATAAAAGCATTGAATATGTCAAGTTTGATATTAAGAGATAAAAAATCATATTTTTTTCTGCTTAATGTCTGTGGTTATCATATGTTGTAGCCAGAGACGGATCTCCCTCTGGAGCCAATGGAGTAGATGCACCGGGTGCCCGTGAGAAGGGGCGCAAATATTTCGATCATATTTAGTTCATAATAACAATAATATCGAAATACATAAATATTCAGAGTTCATTCAATTCAATTGGCAGTTTGTATTCTTATTTGTTTTATTTTTTCTCCAATGCCTTTTAAGTTTCAAAGCAGCTCTAATTAGCATATAAAATTCACTTGCCTTGCAACAGCAAAGTTTACAAACACGATCGCTGTTTGGGGCTCAAATCTTTGCATTACGCACTTTACAACAATAATGTTTATGAATGAATTTAGATTCCTTCATTTTACTTCCTCGTATGCTGCATTCCCCTCCATTTGTGTTTTTTTTCACACCTTCAAACAATTCAACACAAAAATCCACAAGGGCAATTGCCCTGGCGCGAAAATCCAAATTGCTCCATTCACGACCTCATATCGCATGAAGAAAGCAAAATCAGGACTACTTGCATTCTGCATTTTTGTGTATGATTTTGGTGCGGGATGAATTCTTGTGCCAGTGGTATTTATT
Source organism: Nemotelus nigrinus (assembly GCA_947369275.1). Classification (NCBI taxonomy): domain Eukaryota; kingdom Metazoa; phylum Arthropoda; class Insecta; order Diptera; family Stratiomyidae; genus Nemotelus; species Nemotelus nigrinus. Next base: position 22,083,839 of record OX376373.1, read on the forward strand.
TTTGTCAAGCATTCTACTTTCAAGTTTACTTCATTCCCCTTAGTCTGTATTCTCTCATTCTCTTTTGATTTCACATTCTAATGTATTCTGAGCAATATTGGTGCAGAAATAATTTGTGCGCCAGTGAAAAAATACATATCGAAGTATGACTTTTCCTCGCTTTTGAGTTTCGGTACACTAATTCGTAAGCATGAACAAACTCATGCGAGTAGTTTGACCGTGTTTATATGCAGATATGATGGTATATATGCTATTGTACAAGTTCTTCCGGTTTATATTTTTGTTTTATAAGGGAAAACTTTTTCTAATGATGTACATACTTTCAGTTTAAGGATCAAAATAAACTGCAGAACTTTTAGTTTTAAAACTCAACTGAAGTACGTTTGATATGGATTGTTAGATTAGAAGCGAATTTGAATTATATTTTATAGTTGTTAAAAATGAAAGCACTAAACTAGCATTATGACTTAAGGGGTCAGGTACACTTGGGACGTCCAAAAAAAGCTCTTTTTTCAGGATTTTTTTTAGACACACATTAAAATTAATAATAACAAATATTTTTTACTTGAAAGAAATATATTTTAAGAATCTATTGTAATTTTTTTGAGGCACAAGGGTGAGTCGAAATAGAGTAAATTTTCGAGGGGTCAAAAAAAAAATGGTTTTGCCGTGATAACTGTAGCTTATCACTGGATCATCCGAAATAAAAACGAAATCAGGGATTATTAGTTAATGACATAGTGCTCCGGATGGTCGAAGGCCTTTGGCAGATTTTGATTTTTCGAAAAATGGCTGTTGTTGAAATTCAATATTGTATTTTCGACCAAAATTTCACTCACATTTTCGGCTATTGAAAAAAAAAAGTATATCGTCCAATCAAGAAATCCTTCGTTTATCCAGAAGGCAATTACATATCAAATAAGTGAGGATAAAGCCACTGTCAAGTTACAGTGATCACCGACTTCGAAAATACAGTTTCGAGAAAAATGCTTTTAAAGCATGCGAAAAACGCTTTATGCAATAGAGACGACTTCATTCAAAGTTATTTATCTCCATAAAAAATTGTCTGATTCAATTGAAATGTGCAGAGAATGCTCTAGAAATATGCTACTTTTAGAAAATGCAAAGAAAATAAAATCGATTTTCTCAAAATTCTAAGTATACCTGCACCCTTAACAAATTCGTGACAACCATTTCATCAACCAAGGAATTCGTGGATTTATTCTAGAATAGTGTTTAAACGTGCCGAATACTGAACGTTTCTCTTCACTTACAGGATCGGGAGAAAAAAACCTTTCTACGAACCGGAATGCTGGACTTGCAAATATTTCTAGTCCATGTTCTTGCGTTTCGATGTCAAGACGCGTGCGTAGTATTTCAATTGAATCAGAGCTTGGGAATCCTCATTCATGGCCCACACTGATAAAGAAAATAATTACAACTATTGTACAGAAAGATTCCGTCCAAATTAAAACATTCGATTTTCCTGTCACTAGAAGTAGAAAATTTATTCCAGAGCACTATCAAAGATTGTTGGAATAAAGGCAAGGTTCATATTTAATGCAAATGTTTTGCTGCCTTATATTTTCAACTCAGAAAAACAGTCATTCGTTTCATAGTACAGGTTATGGGGACTGAGGCTATTTAAGTCGAATTATCAAGGAACATGAAACTAATGATGTAGTTCACATGACGAGTTTTAAGTAATGAAGGGATCTAGAACTAGAATTGTGGACTTAAGACCGTTTTTTACAAAATAAAATATGAAAGAAACTGAGCACTGGAAACGTTCTTAAACGTTTATTAATTCTCGAGTAATTTCTAGCCTCGCAATCTTTAGCGTTTAGAGGAAGCTCAGACGCATTATAAAGGCCTGATAATAGCCATTTTCTCGTTAGTAGAGGCTGTTGCGGTATTTCATTCAGTTTAGGGGGAACATTTGAGGCGGATCGAAATTGAAAAATCAGCAACAAATGCTGGACACAAAATTAAGAGATGTGCCTATTCGAGACCCTCAACAAAGATTTAAAATAGAATTTCATTTTAATGCTGTGGACCAAGCAATTATTTATTTGAACGAACGCTTTGAGTAACTAAAACACTATAATTATATATTAAGATGTGTGTATCACATAGGGGTGCTTAAAACTGACCCAAATTAAATCACACTTCAGCATTGCTCAAAGCGTGAAGAAGCGTTGACACATAATGGATATTCAGATTTCAACGGTGGAAATTTTCTGAAGAAATGTCTGTGCTTACAACTTTAATTAAAGAATACGAGTCTCCCAATGATATCCTTGAATACATTTTCACTGGAAATATTGAAGATCTTTGAAAAGAATGATCCTTTTCAAAATAGAAATAATTATTATTTGAGATATACGATGACGCGAGAAAGATAAGTAAATGAGGTAATTTTCTCCAATGAAAATGGTCTTGTCTTGCCATTACCGCATAAAAATCTGAGCTTTCTATATAATTTGCGTATACAACATATATTTTAAGCTTAGTTTTGTTTATTTGAATGAACGAATAATTTGATTTTCTTATAAATATTAGAATATTCTATGTTTATTGTACATTTTTTACATTGAGAACTAGGACTCCAGGCGAAACCTCTTTGAATAAACGCATCGGAAGATCTGTCTCGTAGCGGCAGGTGATTTGGAAAAGAACTGTTAACGAAAACTATAGCTCTGTAATAAATTAGGCTCAAGCAATTGGTTACTATTAGGTCAACAGCATTATAAAGGCAAAAATTAAAGAAGAAATATATTTCTGGGCATCGAAAACTGGAGACAAGAAAATTATGAGATAAAAGTGCTATGTTGCATTAGTCGAATGGGCAAATGACTAGTTTCTTCATGAACATTTCATGTTGAGCAATTCTCAGGCAAATACTCGGAAGTGCTAGTAAAAACTTGTTAAGAATTCGTAGTCGTCAAAGAAAGGTCGAAAAAATGAAAATCATAATATAGCGGGGCGCCACATGTCGTTCTGCGCCGGGCGGAAATATGGCCACAACCGGCCCTGGATGCTACCTAATTGAACTATGCCAAACTATGGACTATAAACAGCTATTGTTTAAATTTGCTTATAATGTACAAGTGCAATGTTACAAGCAAAGAAATAAAAGTTTCATCGAGTTTTCCAAAATCTCCAAACAACCAAACCTTCCATTTTGAAGTCCTAATCCTTCCAATAAATTAGCCAATTATTTATAGAATATAAGTAATTGCTTTCGATTCCAATTCAAATGTGATTATTCGTCCTTCCATTTAATGAGCCATCATTCGAAATCGATGATACACCTATCATAGCAATCGAAAGGTTTCCATTCGGATCACACACAACACATTCGGATCATTGAAACAGTTCCTTGAACAATGCCGAAGAAACGCCACATTCTACCGATACTTGAACGAATATATTTTTTCCAATGTAAATGTTTCGGCGCATTTGCGTATACGATCAAGCGTGGAAATTATTACGTGAAAAGTGTACATGTTTGGTGGAGTGTAACGGTTTTGGGAATATTTTTAATCTTCGGAATATTCTACTTTCAATCCGTTTTAGATATGCTTAAACGAAGCAAAAGTAAAAACATAATAAAAATAGCCGTGTTTGCACCCTTTGTGGTGGATTACTTTTTGCTCTTGTATATTATCACTTTAAACCTGCTGAGCCGTCAACGAGCGGTAAAAATAATGAACGAACTTTCTTCTCTACGTCACGAAATTAATATTGGTGGTAAGGACGCGTGGCTTCATGTACATGTTTGCACTAAGTTCCTGGGTCACATTGTAGTGGCCTTGCCTATTTTTAACAATGTGTATATTACTATGAAAGACCCAGTAGCCACTCTGAATGACAGCTTGATAGTGTTAGTTTGGGTCATGATGTTTTTGACGCTCGAAGCCTTTGCCAGCCTTTATCATTTACATTTAATGACACTCAACCACCTGCTTAGAAAGTTAATTACTATACTTCAGAAGGATATGCTACTTTTAAGCTCAGCCCTTAAAAATGGAAAAGAAAATATTTTAGTTTTTTGTGCTCTGAGTGATAACATAGAAAACACAATTGTGCTTCGCCAGCGTATAGTTCGGTTCAATTCAGAATTCACTTATTTTAACCAGTGGACTGTAACGTTTTCAATTGTAGAAAGATTCTTCCACATTACATTGCGACTATGTATGTTGTACATTGCATTAAACCAGAGTCATTGGGACTTTATGTCGTTTCTGTATTGCTTTTGTGAATTCATCAACGGCTCTTTGGTAATGAGATCCTGCGACGATTTGATTATAAATTCGAACTACAAATTTCAAGAAGCTTTTAAGAATGCAGGATGTTTCTGCAAATCGGATCCACGTCTTGAAAGAACGGTATATATAACTTGTTTGATGTGGTTTTTGATTTTTCAGAATTGTTTTCAAATTTTGAAATCTAGAGTATTCATCAATTGTGAAATTTGAAAGTATTTTGAACAAAATATTTAAAGCTAACTAAATCAAAATACCACTATCACCAATAGATAATTGTTTGAAAAACATTAAAAGACCTAATTAACTATTTCGTATTTTCGTTATTTTTACTTCAGGACACGAATGTGTTCTTATTTCATTTTGAAATGAAGAGTTCAATCATGTATAATTTTTTGTAATTATTTCAATCAATATATTTGAAAAAAAAATCTAGTATCTAGAAATTTTTTTTTCTTTATGTGCTATTTTCCTTCACAATGAAATGTTCATTTTCGCATTTTGAACCCTTTTTCCTATGTTTTCTCCTTTCTCCTTCCTTTCGCCTTACTGAATATTATTAAACATGTGATTCGAATATTTTAGACAAACTGAAAGTGTAAAAACACTATCGAAATTTAATTAAAATTGTAATAATATTTAAAGGAATGCTGAAAACGTTGAGGACAACTTTAAGGGTAGCATTTTGCGTTGATTTCTCTAGTATGTGTTAGTATATGAAATTTTGATGCATATTTATTTTCTTCCAGATCGAAAGCGCAGATTTCATGCTTATATTGAGCGAAGGCAAAATTGATGTCGGAGGCTTGTATACTCTTTCAATGCTAATATATCTGCCGTTGTCAGCGGCTATTAGCAGTTATTTATTGATTCTAATCCAGTTTACTATATATCAATAAATAACATTATCATAGTTTGATGGCAATACTTTATGTTAATTAATGAAGATAAGTGCATTTCCTTGGTGCATTTTCTGTAAAAATATAAATACATCGATATAATATAAAGAACATTGATTTAATCAAATGCTTTTTAAAAAACTATTTCTTAAAGCTCTGCTCGTTGGTTTCTTCCCTGTCGAAGATGCGTTTAGAAGGGAAAGACTATAAAAATAGGTAATAGAATGTATAACCAGTTATAAGTTTATCTCCCATATTCAAATAGCGTATATTTATTATGCAGCATAAAGAATTGAAATTAATCAATACCTAAGGCCCCCTCTCACGAGCAGTCCATCAGTCCAAATGGCCTGAGGCCAGGCCAAAATCTCACCGTGTGTGGGAGAACTCGAAAGGACTCATGGACTGAAACGGCCCACAGACACGGAGATCTAGTCGTCGACTGGATCTCAATTGATTTGCCACAGACACAGAGAATGTAATCGCAACTTGAATTGCAATCTCATTCGAACGTTGTTTTCGTGGAGGCAACACACGCTTTGGAATGGGTGTTTTCAGGTCATTTTCGTTGTAAAAAAACAGAGGACATCATTGTAAGCATTGTTAGCAAATGATGTTTTACGTAAAGTAATTTCGAACATGTACATATACTCGGATATATGAGGTATTTCTACTTTCTGCTTTAGGAATCTGTAACCTAGTCATAGATCACTCTAAATAATTTTTAATTGGCGGTCATCATAACCAGGCATTGATTGTTCGTATTAGGGGTGTCGGAACTGATTTTCGAAGAAAATTATAAATTTGTATGTATCATGAGCTGGCAGCAATTGTGCCTTAATAGGGTTTAAAATTATGTTTCACGTAAAGTTATTTCGAACAGGTATGTACGCGTATCTAGGGATTAATACCTTCTGGTTCAGCCACATGTAGCCCTCTAAATACTTTTTTATTGAATTTTAATTGGCGGTCATCATAGGCAAGCAGCACTGAAAATGAACTAAATATCCGTTGCTACCAAAGAAAAGATATTATTGTTCCATATCTATTCTTTTCGTTCATAAATATTTCCTGAAATAATAAAACATTAACGGGATCATGAGGTATGCTAACTGACTCTTGTTGAGCGTACTCATACACAATTCAGTCCGTTAAACCAATGATTTCGAATTATGTTACCATTGCGTTACACTAAATTCAAATGAGATCTCCATTCTAGTCTCAAAATCACCACAGACACTGCAACGTGCTCGTCGACCAGTAGCTCCGCCCACCAAATATGAAAAAATTTTGATATTTACTGCAACCGTTGCAGAGACTAAAAATGCAACCTGAGACTAGCCCACAGACAGAGATTTTCGTTGCAGATATCGCATATTGCAGATCTAGTTGTCGACGAGATCTCTCGTCTGAGGGCCGTTTGAAGCATGAATCAAGGAAACAAGATTACGACAATAGGCTTTCGCTGTTCGGCGCTGCATCTTATTTCGTCACGTACCGGAGACCGGCGAATCAGGGAAAAATAGTCGAGTGTCTGAATTTTATTGAATTTTTCTTTTCATTGTATAAGATATGTAAAAGACAAAGTTAGAGAATATTTTTTAATTGTTCAATGATACTTTAGCTTCAGTCATTCATCCTCAACTATGCAAAATTATAACAATTTCTTTGTAAAAAGTCATCTATTTCAATAATTTTCACGTCGATCTTGCTCCATTTGTGTTCTAATGTAATGAATTACATACACTTCTAGCAGTTTCAATTGCTCCATTTCAGATCAGCAATTTAAGTGCCCGTCTGCCTAGACTTGCAACATCCAATAAATTCATTAACAGAAATATTGGGACACAGCCGAAAACAGTACTCTTCATTCACCTAAAAACCAGTTAATTTGGGATAATTTCTAGGCGTGTTTGCATCTTATTTCGTCATAAGTAGGCGTGGTCACGCTCATGTCGTAACCTTGATCCATGATAACCAACGACGTTTTCAAATGTATGACTATTTATCCTGGTTGCCAGGGTGACATGGAAATTTTTGAAAATTCCATCTATTCCAGTTGACATGACTTTTCGAAATACGTTCGACAGAGAGCACGAGTACAAACTCCACAGAATTCACAAGTGTTTGTACTCTAGATGTTGTTGTTGTTTCATGTGCAAATCGATATCCTGCACCACTCTGGATGTAAAATAAAACGCAGGTTGTGTACATTGATATGTTGTGTACAACAGATGACAAATGTCAAACTGACAATGTCAGCCATCTTTTGTACTCATCATCGATAGCAGCGACAACCGACCACCAAGCGGTCAAAACGAAAAACAATGAATTAAATAATAATTTTTGAATTTGAGCCGGTCCATACATTTACACTTTCTACAAAATGTTTAGCTATAAATAAGAGATTCGGAATGAAATAAAGGCAGTCTGTTTTTGGTAGGCCAGCACTTTTAGGCGACCTTTACAGACTATAAAGCGAAGAGTTATTGTTTGATTCAAGTAAATAAGACCTCGCTGGTTCACTTGGCCCATACTGGCAAAGCGGCGGTTAAATTCGCCAAGTCAAGTATTGCGGTATAGTAGAAGATCACATTTCACGCACCTAATTTCAAAAACAAAGTAAACTAAGAAAAAAATGAATGTCAAGAAAAATTGTAAAAATAAAATATTGAGTTGTCAATTTGGTTGGTTGAAAAGGATCGTTCTAAAAATTGGTTCTTGAATTTGTTCTTAAACTTTTTCTTTATTAATTTGTAACAATTAAATGTTTTAACAGTTAAAACTTAATAAAACTTATTGTTTCTCAGTTAAAGCTATGTTTTTCTTTAAGGTAGAACAGAGAAGCTAAAGATCGTTTGGAAATCGTTGAGGAATAAAGGTTGCTAAAGTCATTGAAAACCCTGTAGTATGTGCTGCATATATGGTGGAATGCGGATATTCTTTTCGTAAACAATTGGACCTGGTGCCTTTTAAGGGGACGTTTATCACAGATTTACTATTAAGCATTTTACTATTAAGGATTTACTATTTAGGAATTCAACTCTAACAACACCTCTAATGACGTCAAATGTGAAGCAGGCCGATGTCATCATTCTTCGGGATGCAACTGAAGTAAAGTTTAAATGGCCCAGTTTAAACTCATATGGGGGTACACTTTCGAAGTCGTAAGGGCTGTACAGATCTAAAAAAAATTGTTTTTGATTGGACTCGAGTCTGTTATTGTGGCGTTCAAAAGCTGGGTCCAAACAATACAGGCGTATTCAAGACGAATGTGTACAAGTGCAGTGTATAATGATCTATTGGCCCACAAGTTTTTAAACTCCCTGGCTCGTTGTTTAATAAAGCCGAGCTGCTTATTCGCACGGGAAGGAATTTTGTCGTAGTGCAAGGTGACACGAAGTTTCCCATTCAAGACAACACCGAGATCGACAACGCTATCGACGCGAATTGATAAGCTGTTGCCGAGAAAGTAGGTGTTCTGCGTAATCGTGCATTTACGGCTAAAACTTTTATTTTGGCACTTATCAATATTCAACGAGAGCTTGTTTATGTTGCACCACTGAACAAGAGGGTCAAGCTTGGATTCAATGGTGTCATACACTTTGAGATCGTCTGCATAAAGTAGCTGAGGCATGTTGGACAGGACGTCAGATAGATCGGAGATGAATCTGTTAAAGGGAAGTGGGCCAAGATGTGAGAAGAGAAGTCTGGAACACCAGAAGTAGCAAATATATTTTTTGATAAAACTCCTTGAAATTTAACGAGTTGGATTCGATTGAGGAGGTAAGAACTGAGCCAGCTTAGTAAAGATCCGGCAAGTCTGAATTTGTGCAGCTTTACGATCAATATAGAATGTTCAACTCTGTCAAAAGCTTAGCATAAATCAGTGTAGCCTTTGATAGCCTTTCTCCACTTTACTAAAGCCATGCTGTTGCTCATTCAGACGGGAGTCAGCTAGTGGGGAAAGTTTATGGTATACAACCTTTTCAAAAAGTTTTGGAATGGAAGATAAAATGGCAATTCCCCTGTAATTTTCGACGCAGCGTCTATCGCCATTTTTGAAAACTGGTGTCACATATGAAAGTTTCCATCAGGATGGGAAAACACCGGATAAAAGTTACCTGCCAAAGAATGTATGCTGGGTTGTTATATGCTGCTCTTCACACTTACGCAGGAAGGTAGGTGGAAGAAGATCAGGACCAGGGCAGAGGTGATATTATTATGGGACATTGACGAAGAATAACCGGTGACTTTCCGCTTCATATTTCAAAGAATTTGATCAAAGAATTCTTTCGGGTCGTGCATTATACTTTCACCGGTTTTCTTAATGCAATTGGTATAAGCATCGCGAGACTTTGTGAAGAATTGCTTAGCTATTTCATTATAAGCTTCCTGAATAGTCGGATAAACATCAATATTTTCCTTTATTCGCTTATAAAGTTTGTTCCTACGATTTTGCTAATGCCTAAGTTCCCTATCAAGCCATGTTTCAGACAACTTTTTCTTATTTTTAATCCTAGGTACAAACATTTCAACGGCGTCAAATATTTTATCGTAAAAAGTGGAAATGGCTTCCTCAAGATCTAACGTTGAAAGAGTATTCGTCCAATCTGTAGTGCCAAATATATGGTGAATGCTTTCGTAGTCAGTAGTAAGAAAGTTATATACAATTGAATTTCTGTACGTTTTTAAGTAAATAGAATCAAGATTGGGAAGTTCAACTGATAGTGCAATGTGGTGTAAACTATTTGAAAAAAGACGCTCTGCGTCATTAGTTGGACATCCCACTACTTCGTCGTAGGCATTTGTAAAAATAAAATCCAACCAATGATCGTTTCGGTTGGGAGTTGGAGAGACTTGCTGCAAATCGTTGCCATAAAACGTACTCGCAAGGTTGAAGTCATTGAAATCTGAAAGGTTTGTAGGGAAAAGAAATGCGTCGTTTTGATCGGGGATAAAACATAAATTGTGCAAAATATAAATCCCATGAGCAAAATATAAAAGTCTTTTTTGGTTATATTCTGTTTGGCTAAGAATATTTGATACTAACTTGGATTCCATTATCTTGTCATAAAATATTTGAGAATGTTATTTTATTTAAAAAGTATTGCTGTGAAATTTCGTCAACGCCGAAATTTACCACCCAAATGGAATGTATCCTGGGATTGAGTTGCATATCAAGAGCAAGCTGGTTCATTGCCTATTTCCAACTGATTTCGAGATTGCATTAAAATAACAATATCAGCCAGGAATGCAGAAGGACCGTCACCTGGTAGTCAGAGCAAACAGTTGACTACGAGAATGTTTTGGAGAATTTAATTCTGACCGCTGAAATTTTGCTTCAGGCCGAGCGTATCAGTTTTGAAAAGGCATTTGTTTATTTTGTTATCTTATTGATTTTGTACCTTATTCATTTTAAATTGCAAACTACATCTAAAACCTCTGTTTAATATATATAGATAAATGATTGATTCGTGGAGGGTTATTTGGGCTGCTAGTGTAGGCTTTTGAATACGCCAATTAGCTTAGAGAAACAGCCAAAGCCCAGATCATTGAAAGTTTTAATTCTGGTCCTGATACGGAAACAAGTTGGTTGGCGAGTTCTAAGTTATAGAATTTTGGAGCCTGCAGTTTCAGGAAGGAAAATACTGCGTTTTAACACGTCAGGTTTAAAATAGTGATTAAAAGTAAATGATAAAACTGCACATGAGAAAGCAAATATGGCAAAGAACAGCTGATTTATTTGATACATTGAAACCGAACAATTAAAAAATTCGACACATTTTAATTTGGCTTTGTCGCCCTTGAAAAACATTTTCATTTTTCACCTGCTCAAGTTCAATGCAAGAAAATTTACGGATATTTTACAGAAAAAACAGACGTAGTTTCAGATATCCTGAATGAGACAGCAATGCAAGAAATCTTACAGCATATTTGCAGCATGTATCTGCTTAATTTCTCTATGCTTGGATTAGGCTTTTTGCCACGTTGGCTTAACCCATCCAAATATTTTCCAGATTAGTTTTAATCAGGTATTAGCCTTAATGAAAAACTAAAATGTATGGTGACCCAGGCAAATATTAGGAGCATGGTAAATATGGTATATCAGGCTGATTCAGAAACAAATATTTTTGGAACTTTTGACTTTTTTGGATTAACAATATAGAAACACGTAAATACTCCATCGGAGGAATTACATGCGCAACTTTGAAGGCCTTACATTGATAAAATAAAACAAGTCTGGCCCTTCGGTGTTTAAAACTTGCTCGTTATCTAAACACACACCTTTTGCTCTGGCGTTATGCTCCTTTTAGTAGCACAAACACATCGGGCCTTGCTCTGAGCACAATAACGCCTTAAACATTACTGGCAATCAGATGCTACCTAACTGAGCTTACTATCACTGTGCATCGTTTCTGCTCCTACCCTTCAAAAACCTTTGCCAAACTATGGACTGAAGACAGCTATTGTTTGAATTTACTTATAATGTAGAAGCGCAATGTTACAAGCAAAGAAAGAAAAGTTTCATCGATTTCCCAAAATCTCCAAATAACCAAACCTTCCATTTTGAAGTCCTAATTCTTCCAATAAATCAGCCTATTACTTTTCAGAATAAAAGTAATTGCTTTCGATTCCAATTTAAATGTGATTATTTGTCCTTCTATTCAATGAACCATCAGTCAATGAAATCGATGATACACCTTTCATAGCAATCGAAATGTCTCCATTCGGATCACACACAACACATTCGGATTATTGAAACAGTTCCTTGAACAATGCCGAAGAAACGCCACATACTCCCGATACTTGAACGAATATATTTTTTCCAATGCAAATTTTTCGGTGCATTTGCGTATACGATCAAGCGTGGAAATTATTACGTGAAAAGTGTGCATGTTTGGTGGAGTGTAACGGTTTTGGGAGTATTTTTAATTTTTGGAATATTCTACTTTCCATCCATTTTTGATATGGTTAAGCGAAGCAAAAGTATAAACATAATAAAAATAGCTATATTTGCACCCTTTGCGATGGACTACTTTTTGCTCTTGTATATTATCACTTTAAACCTGCTGAACCGTCAACGGGCGGTAAAAATGATGAACGAACTTTCTACTCTACGTCACGAAATTAATATTGGTGGTAAGGACACGTGGCTTCATGTACATGTTTGCACTAAGTTCCTGGGTCACATTGTAGTGGTCTTGCCTATTTTTTACATTGTGTATATAACTATAAGAGACCCATTTTACACTCTGAATGACAACTTGATAGTGTTAGTTTGGGTCATGATCTTTTTGACGCTCCAAGCCTATTCTAGCCTTTATCATTTGCATATGATGACACTCAACCACTTGCTTAGAAAATTAATTACTAAACTACAGAATGATATGTTACTTTTAAGTTCAGCCCTGAAAAGTGGAAAAGAAAACATTTTGATTTTTTGTGCTCTAAGTGATAACATAGAAAACACAATTGTGCTTCGACAGCGTATAGTTCGGTTCAATTCAGAATTCACTTATTTTAACCAGTGGACTGTAACGTTTTCGATTATGGAAAGAATTTTCCACAATACATTGCGACTATGTGTGCTGTACACTGCATTAACCCAGAGTCGTTGGGACTTTATGACGTTTCTGTATTGTGTTTGTGAATTCATCAATGGCGCTTTGATGGTGAGAGCCTGCGACGATTTGATTATACATTCAAACTACAAATTTCAAGAAGCTTTTAAGAATGCAGGCTGTTTCCACAAATCGGATCCACGGCTTGAAAAAACGGTATTTATAACTTGTTTGATGTGGTTTTTTGATTTTTCAGAATTGATTTCAAATTTTGAAATCAAGAGTATTAATCAATTGTGAAGTTTGAAAGTATTTTGAATAAAATGTTGAAATACCACTATCACAAATAGATAATTGTTTGTAAAATATTAAAAGACCTAACAAACTATTTCGTATTTTCATTATTTTTACTTCAGGATACGAGTGTGTTCTTATTTCATTTTGAAATGAATACTTCAATCATGTATTATTATTTGTAATTATTTCAATCAATATATTTGAAAAAAAATCTAGTATCTACATCTTTTTTTTTTGTTTATATTCTTTTTTCCATCACAATAAAATGTTCAATGCTAGTAATCGCCTTTTAACCCTTTGTCCTATGTTTTCTCCTTTCTCCTTCCTTTCGCCTTACTGAATATTTTTAAACAAGTGATTCGAATATTTTAGACAAACTGAAAGTGTAAAACCACTAACGAAATTTAATTGAAATTGTAATAGTATTTAAAGGAATGCTGAAAACGTTGAGGACAACTTTAAGGATGGCATTTTGCGTTGATTTCTCTAGCATGTATTAGTATATGAAATTTTGATGCATATTTATTTTCTTCCAGATCGAAAGCGCAGATTTCATGCTTATGTTGAACGAAGGCAAAGTTGATGTTGGAGGCTTGTATACTCTTTCAATGCTAATATATCTGCCGATGTCAGCGGCCCTTAGCAGTTATTTATTGATTCTAATCCAGTTTACTATATATCAATAAATAACATTATCATAGTTTGATCGCAATACTCTATTTCATTTAATGAAGATAAGTGCATTTCCTTGGTGCATTTTCTGAAAAAATATAAATACATCGATATAATATAAAGAACATTGATTTAATCAAATGCTTTTTAAAAAACTGTCGAAGATGCGTTTAGCAGGGAAAAACTATAAAAATAGGTAGTAAAATTTATAATTAGTTATAAGTTTATCTCCAATATTCAAATTGGGTAAGTATAGCGTATATTTATTGTGCAGCATAAAGAATTGAAATTAATAAATGAAGCCCCCACTCACGAGCAGTCCATCAGTCCAAATGGCCTGAGGCCAGGCCAAAATCTCACCGCGTGTACGAGAACTCGAAAAGACTCATGGACTGAAAGAAACAAATTGGATTTCCAATCTGTCTAAAGCTCATAGACTCAGGCCATCGGGCCATTTTTTGGCTCGACCATGTGTGGGAAATAGTAGGCCGAGTTTTGAAAACCCATAAAATGGACTGGTCGTGTGTGTTGAAGCTTCAGTCCAAACAACGTGGCAGTCTTCCTTCGCACGCGGACCCGTGACAATCTAATTAACTGTTTGTGTGATTATTTGATATAATCGAAAAATTTTGCATAATGGGTAGTGGTGGCCATGATTTTGTTTTTGGAAGTTATAGAAAAATATAGGTATCATGAATGTCTTTGGCAAGTTGGAAACGAAAATTATCACAACAAAACGAAACGAAATTCTGTTTCATACAAAAGACCCCCAAGCTAACAGGGAAACTGTACTGGGAAAACTACAAAGTACCTATGCGGTGTAGTTACAATAAGAAACATAGAAAGGCAGGTTTTTGTTTCTATTTTAACAAAAATTGTTTATTGAATTTTACATTGTAATTATTATTGTAGGTGAAAGCATCGGAAGCAAGTGGCCTGGACCCTGATAGTATTCATATCCCTAAGCTTTGGTACTATAGCTACCTCAGTTTTTTAAAGGATCAAGACGTACCACGAAGAAGCAAAACAGTTTCATCAATAATTGATGAGCTCCCATTTGGTGAACATGTATGTGATTAATGTAATATTTTGTAGATAAAACATAGGCAGAAAATGTTATATTCTTTCTTTTTGCCAATAGACTTGGCCTTCACCAACGAAATATTCCATAAACATTTCACGAACAAACTTTGCTGAAGTATTTGCATTTCTGGATGTAATAAGACTGCAGACCTGTTAGTAAACTGATACTTTGACTTTCCGACTAGCCATCCTCCTCGCCCGGGATAGCTGATAGTTAAATATTTTTCATTCTTTAGTTAGAATTTGTTGACTAAATGGCTCCATGAAGTCCTTTCTTAAGGCAAACGCCTCATCCCCAACAAAAACGTAGGGTAACTTTGTTATTCCATTGGAAAGCGTTTCTGCGGCATGCAAATTAAGTTGACCATATTCAAGTAATTTATAAAACTCCGTATTTTTTATTACTCCTTCGTCTGATAGTCGGCCATTTGTGCCAACATCCACCCAAATGAACTCATAATCAGCATTAACACTTGCCATTGGTACAACGGAGTGAAAATGTTTATAATTATAAAAGAATGATCCACTTCCTCGGGGTGGGTTAATTCGCACATGCTTGCCATGCCAGGCACCAACGCAATGTGGAAAAATCCATTTTTGCTCAAATCTTTCAGCCGTCGCCTTCCACTCTTCGAAGGTATGGGGCATCTAAAAATAATGGAAATCAAGCAATAAATGACTTATTATATTTAATATTATGCTCGCAATTATAGTGAGCTAAGAAATAAAAGTGTTTGTTTATATTTTATTTCAGCCTATTGATTCTATGGAAAGTGGTTTAATGAGCCCTAGGAGCTCAACTTCCAGTTCTAAAGCTACATGGTCATTCAAACGTCCCCCACCAAAGACGGATGTAATTCTGGAAAATATTGCTAAATGGATGAACACACCTGTGGCAATGCCATCTTGCCCAAAGCCACATGCCGCTTTTGGACAATATGTGTCAGAAAAAATGCATTCTATTGCTCACTCTAACGTTCCATTTTTCCAATAAATTATAAATGATGCAATTTTTTGCGCTGAAATTGGGATTCTAAACATGAACAGTATGATAGTGACGGGCAAAGAAACTGCTTAATCAAATAAATCACCCCCAATGTCCGCAAATCCAACCATGCGAACATATCTTGCTTCCATTGATGAAGAAGAGAGGCAAACTTTTAGATTATTTCTTATTTTGTTGACCATAATTTGTTTGAAATAAAACGTTTACTGAAATTTTAACACTTTATTTGTCAGGTATTATTTCACCCAAAGCCTGGGGTGAAATTGCTGTAGAAAATTTTAGATCTTCATAGCTGCAACCACTTGCTAAGTATCGCAAATTAGCATTCAATCTTTCATGAGGACTGATAGATTGCCTCATATTCGAATCCTTTCGTTTGATGAATGGGGTGACCAACTGTAGCAACTTATTATATGTCGTTTCATCCGTTCTTAAATAATTTTGCCAATCAGAAGGCTCGAGTGTGAGTTCTTTTACCAAATTTACGTGACTCATTTGTTTCCGTTCGGTAAGTCATCCCTTTTGCCAATTCTTTTATGGTTTTCGTTTCTTTATGTAGATGTAAGCTGCAATCGCAAACAACTCCATATGCTTCGGATCCATTAATAAATTAAAAATAATTTTTTCTTCAAGCTTCTCTTTACTTTGTTCTAAATTAATCACACAAAATGGAGTGGACTGCCTGGATCGAAGCTCTATCGTGAGTGGCGAGCTAAATTGGACTTAAACCAAACGGACTGAAGCAAAATGGACTCAGGCCATTGGGACTGCTCGTCTTAAAAAATTAAAAATTCCGATCAAAAAATATCATGCACTGTACAGTACATTTTATTCTGGAGCACTAGAAGGATTTAGTGAATAAAGTGTTCTCAGAGCCATGTATACCCGGTAGCTCGTTGGAGAGATAAATGATTTATTCGTGGAGGGTATAATTCAGGCTTCTAGTGCAGGCTTTAGAATACGCCAATTACCTTAGGGAAGCAGCCAAAGCCCAGATCATTTAAAGTTTTAATTCTGGTTCTAATGCGGTAAAAAGTTGGCTGGCGAGTTCAAAGCTATGGAATTTAGGAGCCCGCGATTTCAGGAAGGAAAATACTGCGTTTCAGCACGTCAGGTTTAAAAAAGTGATTAAAAGTAAATGATAAAACTGCACATTGGAAAGCAAATATGGTAAAGAACAGCTGACATTGAAACCGGACAATTAAAAAATTCAACACATTTTAATTTGGCTTTGTCGCGCTTGAAAAACAATTTCAGTTTTCACCTGCTCAAATTCAATGCAAGAAAATTTAATGATATTTTACAGAAAAAATTGACGTAGTTTTAGATATCTTGACTGAGACAGCAATGGAAGAGATTTTTCAGCATATTTGCAGCAGGTGTCTGCTTAATTTGTTTATGCTTAGATTAGGTTTTTTGCCACGTTGGCGTAACCCACCCAAATATTTTCCAGATTATTTTTAATCAGATAATAGCCTTAATGAAAAACTCAAATGTATCCAGGCAAATGTAAAGAGCCTGGTAAATATGGTATGTCAGGCTGATTGAGAAACAAATATTTTTGGAACTTTTGACTTTTTTGGATTAACAATCTAGAAATACGTAAATGCTCCGTCGGAGGAATTACATGAGCACCTTTGAAGACCTTACATTGATCAAATAAGACAAGTCTGGCCCTTCGGTTTTAAAAATTTGTCGTTATCTAAACACACATCTTTTGCTCTGGCGTTATGCTCCCTTTAGTAGCACAGATACAGGCGTTATTGTGCACAATAACGCCTTAAACATTACTGGCAATTAGATGCTACCTAATTGAACTTACTATTACTGTGCATCGTTTCTGCTCCTACCCTTCAAAAACCTTTGCCAAACTATTATTTTAATTTGCTTATAATGTGCAAGCGCAATGTTACAAGCAAAGAAATAAAAGTTTCATCGATTTCCCAAAATCTCCAAATAACCAAACCTTCCATTTTGAGGTCCTAATCATTCCAATAAATCAGCCAATTACTTTATAGAATATAAGTAATTGCTTTCGATTCCAATTTAAATGTGATTATTTGTCCTTCCATTCGATGGGTCATCAGTCGAAATCGATGACACACCTTTTATAGCAATCAAAATGTCTCCATTCGGATCACACACAACACATTCGGATCATTGAAACAGTTCCTTAAACAATGCCGAAGAAACGCCACATACTCCCGATACTTGAACGAATATATTTTTTCCAATGCAAATTATTCGGTGCATTTACGTATACGATCAGGCGTGGAAATTATTACGTGAAAAGTGTACATGTTTGGTGGAGTGTAACGGTTTTGGGAGTATTTTTAATTTTTGGAATATTCTACTTTCGATCCGTTTTAGATATGCTTAAGCGAAGCAAAAGTGTAAACATAATGAAAATAGCTATGTTTGTACCCTTTACGATCGATTACTTTTTGCTCTTGTATATTATCACTTTAAACCTGTTGAACCGTCAACGAGCGGTAAAAATAATGAACGAACTTGCTTCTCTACGTCACGAAATAAATATTGGCGGTAACGACGCGTGGCTTCATGTTCATGCTATCACTAAGTTTCTGGGTCACATTGTAGTGACCTTGCCTATGGTTAGCTTTGTGTATATGACTATGGAAGACCCAGTATTCACTCTGAATGACAGTTTTATAGTGTTAGTTTGGGTCATGATGTTTTTAACGCTCGAAGCCTTTTCTAGCCTTTATCATTTGCATATGATGACACTAAGCCACTTGCTTAGAAAATTAATTACCAAACTACAGAGTGATATGTTACTTTTAAGTACAGCCCTTAAAAGTGGAACAGGAAACATTTTGATTTGTTGTGCTCTGAGTGATAACATAGAAAACACAATTGAGCTTCGCCAGCGTATAGTTCGGTTTAATTCGGAATTTACTTATTTTTACCAGTGGACTGTAACGTTTTCAATCATGGAAAGATTCTTCCACAATACATTGCGGTTATATATGCTGTACACTGCATTAACCCAGAGTCATTTGGACTTTATGTCGTTTCTGTATTGTGTTTGTGAATGCACCAACGGCTCTTTGATGGTGAGAGTCTGCGACGATTTGATTATAAATTCGAATTACAAATTCCGAGAAGCTTTTAAGAGTGCAGGCTGTTTCCACAAATCGGATCCACGTCTTGAAAGAACGGTATCTAATACAATAAGTTTTCATTTTACTTTTGAATGAATAATTCAGTCATATATGTATGTATGCATTATTATTTGTAATTATTTATACTAAAATAAAAGTGTTTATCTCTCTTCTTTTCGCTGTTAATGCAATAAAATAAAATACAATAACATTTTCAATACTTGTAATCACATTTTGAACCATTTTTCACATATATCCTATTGCCTCACCCTTACTCAATATGCATCCGAATATTTGAGACAAGTGTTTCATCTAACAATAAAGCTAAAAATGTAAAACCACTGCCGAAATTTCATTGAAATTGTAATGATATTTGAAAGATTGCTGAAAACGTTGGGGACAACTTTTCTAGCATGAGTATATTCATAAGGACGTACGTTTCTTATTTTTTAAATGTTTTATAAATTTTTATTTTCTTCCAGATCGAGAGCGCAGATTTCATGCTTATATTGAACGAAGGCAAAGTTGATATCGGAGGCTTGTACACTCTTTCAATGCTAATATATCTGCCGTTGTCAGCGGCACTCAGCAGTTATTTTTTGATTCTGATCCAGTTTACTATATATTAATTCCAGTTTACTTCTAATTTATGGAGACAAGTGTAAATACTTTTGCTTGGTGCATTTTCTGTGTAAATATAAATATAATTATTTAAAGAATAGTGATGTAATCAAATGTTTTTAAAATTATCTCATCAAGCTCAACTCATTTGTTTCTTCCTTGTCAAAGATGTGGTTAGCTGGGCAAAATACAAAGATAAGTAGTAAAATTTATAACCAGCTATAAGTTTATCTTCCATGCAGCATATAGAATTGAAATTAATCAATGTTAAATATGATGTATTTTCGGGGCGGGTCTCGAGCCCAATATACGAGGGTTGTTCTAAAAGTAATGATAATCAATATAAACCAAGGTGATTAAACTTAAAAACTATATTTATTTTTCAACATAGTCTACTAACAAGTTGATACATTTATTCCATCTTTTTTCCAAACCCAGCATACACTTGGAAAAAATTTATTTGTCTTTACTCTCCCAAACCGTCTCAATAGCAGCCATCACTTTGCTATCGCCTTCAAAATTGTTATCCCGAAAGCGTTGCTTGAACCGAGAAGAGAGGTAGAAGTCACTGAGACCTAGATCTGGCGAGTAGGGTGGATGTTCAAGCAGCTCGAATCTTGTTTCTTGAATTGCAGCCATCGCAACTGCAGCCTTGTGAACCAGTGCGTTGTCTTGATGACACAGCACTCCAGCTCGCAGTTTGCTGCGTTTTATTTTCCTTAATAGCCTCCCGCAATCTTCTTATTTGGTAAACGTAGTAAGGGCTTGATATAGTGAGTTCCTTTCCAAATATTCCACCATAATGCAAGGGATTAATAAATAAATAAAATAAATAATAAGTCAGCGTCCCAAAAAAAACTGAAGTAAAACCTTCCCTGCCGAACTCGACTCCTTGAATTTATTCAGCATCTGTGAAGAGGATCGCTTACAGGTAATCGATTGCTGTTTGGTTTCTGGATCAAAATGCAGGTTTCGTCCATGGCTAAGAAACGTAGCAAAAACTTCTCCAGATCTGCCTGAAACATATCAAGATTCACCCTCAAAACGTTGACTCGTTTGTTTTTTTGCTCGTCGGCTAATATTCTCGGCACTCAGCGCGCAAAGACCTTCTTCATATGTAATTCGTCAGCAATGATTCTTTAAACACTGCCTGGTGGTCACTTTTCGATCTTCAACTTTCTTCACGTTGTCTTCAGTAAGGGACGTGGATTGACGTCATTCATGGTATTCATCTTCAGTGGGTGTTCTTCCCAGCTTAAACTCCTTGGTCCAGTGTGCAACGGTGGAATATAGTCTCTTAATGTGTCCATCAAGTCGCATTTTATATTTTTGGTATAATTTTTTTCAAACACAGATACTTAATGACAGCTCCAACTTCGATTTGCTCCATTTTGATGTTCTCTCTTCGACGGTTCGTATTCAAATGAATGCACCTCCCTGGAATCGTGGCCTATTTATGTTTTTTTATGTTTTCTTAGGGGGTGTATGAGGTACCAAACAATTTTTTTTAATTTAATGTGAACTGGAAATAGCCGATTATCACTACTTTTGGATCAACCCTCGTATATTTAAATCTCTTTGTTCTTTGTTTGCGATATGCACATTTCTTATTTTCATCTTACTTTACAGATAAATATTACTTTTATCTTTGCAGCTCTTATTTTTCATTTTAAGTGGGAATTTTCGCAAGACAATAAAATACAGACAGAACATTTATTTCTCACTGCCTTAAGGTTATTTGCTGCTGTTAGTTGTAAAACACGCTTCAAAAACAGTTATCCCTGACTGAGATCAGAGGGCAGGAATTTCAGGTGACTTTCGCTCATGAGAGTGGAGTGGGTAAGACGCGATTCGTTTTCAATAAACCTAAACTGCCGTTATGAAACGATTCTTCCGCACTTTTAGAGAAATAGTAATTTTACTAATGTCTTAGCAAAAAATAAACGTAACTGGTACAAATCATAACTCTAAAAAAAACAACACTCTTTTCTAGAATCATTAAGGTACCATACTTTAGCTAATGGCAGGAGAATTATTTCAAAATTAAACATGCTAAACAATGCTTTTTCTGTTAACTTTTGGATTCTAATTCTTACGTCTTTATTTAGTGTTGACTAATTGTTGCTGCGAGTGTACCGTCGTAGATGGTTCCGGAAGTAGCGACTTGCATTACAGTGGCTTGAAAGGTGGGGGGGGGGGGTCTTTCCTATTTATCTGCGCTATGCTATAAGTGAACTTATAATTTTTACTTTTCAAGGAAATACTCTTTTTAGTCCTAAAATATGAGTGTTGGTCGTATTTACTGATAGATTAGAGCTTTTGAACATGTGTTAGGTAGTAGTGGTATCGATAGTCATTTTAGGCGTTCTCTGCGAACAAATTCAAGTGAAGGCTTTTTAAAGTGACTTTTTAGTGTTAACATTTCTTTACAAAATCATGCGCGCGAAAGATAGTTATTATAGTTTAAGAATAATGAGAATTATTTTTCTTTCAATCATCGTTAACCACTTACTTCGCGTGAGTTGTGGTAAATCAAATTTGATCAGTACTAAAATCTGCACTAAAGATTCAAATATGAAATCCACGTGAGGCTTATAGTTATCGAGACCTAAAATCTGAGAAACTTTAACGAAATGCACATAATCCTCTATCGGTATAGTAATGATGAGGCATAGTAATGAGGCATAGTAATGAAACCAGACGATAAATCCATCAAAATGACAAAGCTTTCTGAGGCTCATGTCTCCATAACTGCTGATCCTATATGAATTTCACGTATTATGTTTTGCTGAAAAATTTTGTACTGAAAAAAATATGACAAACAAAAAAAATCAATTATTAACGAGGTGAATTAACTGATCAAACTCAATTATTAACTTATTTTCATGATTTTTGACTCTTAATAACTTTCGACTTCTGAATGAACTTTTATTATTGTACTTTTTATTCCAAAATAGACATAAAACCAATGAAAAACTATATACTATATGTATATAAATATATATATATATATATATATATATATATATATATATATATATATATATATATATATATATATATATAAATATATATATATATACTATAACTATATACTATATATATATATATATATATATATATATATATATATATATATATATATATATATATATATATATATATATATACAGTGCCGAGAAAAAGTGATGCAAAAGCTCATATTTAAGAAATTCTTTGGGTTAACCTCTTCATATTTTTAAAAGTAGTGAATAAAAAGTCAGTTGGTTTTTTTCTTGCTATTAATATATTTCCAAACAGTGATTAGATATAAAAAAAAATAAAAAAAAAAATTACTTTTCTATAAGAAAAAAATTAAAAAGTAAATCAATTCATTTTTGGCTACCGAGAAAAAGTGATGCAAAAATTAAACCTCGATCATATTCTACCAACTGTATTGGGTTACTGATATCAATCAATGGTTCTTAATATTTGGTAGGATTTCCTTTTCGATCTATGACAGCTTGAAGCCTTCTTGGCATAGATGAAACCAGCTTAGCGCAGTATTCTTGAGTGATGTTGCCCCACTCTTCTTTTATTATTTCCTTAAGCGCGGATTTGCTGCGGATGTTATGTGTTGCAAGTCGGCGCGACAGTTCTTCCCAAACATGTTCAATTGGATTGAGATCCGGTGATTGTGGGGGCCATTTCAAGTAATTTGGAATATTATAAAGTATCCACATTCGAGTTTGGTGGGCGGTATGCTTAGGATCATTGTCTTGCATGAATATGTAGTTTGTTCCCAAATTCAACTTTTGAACGCTAGCTGCTAGCCGATCCTTTAAAATCTGGATGTAGACTTTGTGATCCATCGTTTTTTCTTCTATTATATGAAGTTCGCCAACTCCATTGAAAGCCATACATCCCCATACCAAAATAGAACCACTTCCATGCTTCACAGTTCCTATCATATTTTTCGTATCTAGCTCCGTAAGAGGCTTTCTGCGCACTTTGGCTCATCCATGGTGAGAAAACACATTAAACTTGCTTTCATCCGTGAGTAAGATGCGTTTCCGAAATTCGACATCCTTATTCAAATGTTCTTTGGCGAAATTTAATCTTTTTTCGCGGTTTATGTCGCTTACGAAGAATTTCTTTCGTGGAATACAACACACGTAGCCCAATTTCCTTAAATGATTTCTGACTTTATGAAAGCTAACATCTTTTTTATGAATAGATTTTAGTGTTGCTTTGATTTTCGTCGCCGGTATAAAAAGATCTTTCTTGACTTCTCGTTCGATTATTCGCATATCACGTCCTGATAATATTTTCTTCCTCCCTGAGCGCTTTTTACTTGCTAAGCTTTTATTTTTACAGAACCTCTCTATTATCCTCCAAACAGTAGAAATGGGTCTATTAACGATGGATGCAATTTCCTTGTATGGAACGGTCTGGTTATGAAGCCGAAGAATAATTTTTCTTTCATCTAAAGAAGTCTCTTTTCTCATGTTGATCGACTGAAAATTGGTTAAATAATAATATTAATGAAAACCTTAACCTGAGGATTCAGAAATTACTTTCTTTTACGAATGTTTTCCTCCAATCGCCTCTAAAATTGATTTTCGATGATGAAAACAACTAACAATGGATTGCAATCGCTGATAAAGTGACACATGTTCAATGAAAAGCAATTATTGCATCACTTTTTCTCGGTATGTTTTAACCTAGAGGTTAATCTGAAAGCGTAAACAAACTTTCAGAAACCGGTTCCTGGGAAAATGATGAAGAAATTTTACCTATGGCACATAAGACCATACTCCGAAATATCAATTTTGCCGATATTACTTTTGAGAATTCGCAAATAAGCTATCAAAGCCGAAATTTTGTATATTTTCATCTTTTTGCATCACTTCTTCTCGGCACTGTATATATATATATATATACATATATATAATAAATTTTTTGCAGATTGCTTTGTTTGTTTAAAATTACAGTGATATAAATGAAAGTGGCATTTTAAGTCAAACTGCGTAATCTTTCCTATTAGGTCTATTAAGCTAAGACTCAAGCAAAAACATGAATCAATATAACGACTTAAAGGGCAAACAGTTGTAGCCAACTGATCAAATCTATTATATATTGATTTTTTTTAAGCATAGCTTTCTCTCTTCTTTATAGTTCATCGGCTCTAAATCTAATCTTGAAAGTTCATTTATATCTTGTATCGAAAAGCTTATGTATCATGGTGCTTGGCATGCTATGTCATCTGTGAAAAGGTTTTTCATTTAACCACCTATTTTTCGAATCTTTGGTGCGCCTTGGGGTCATTATTGCTAAATGGTAGCCATCACGAACCGTTTAATTGCCAATACCAATCTGAGATCAAATATTTAAATTTTTCAGTTTTAAATATACATCAACTTCTCCTTTACTTAAAACTATCACTTTATTTAAACTAGTTTTTTTTGGGCCCTGACTCGTTTTAAAAATCTTTTCAATCATTTTCGTCCTATTATCTTTATTTATTTGTTTATTTACTCATTCATTAACGGATTCATCAACGAAATGATTACTAAGTAAAGTACATATATGGAATTATTAAAAACAATTAATCGGTTCGATAAGCTAAGTTTGATTAAAGTCGAACATTTGATACGCTGAGTTCATTGAATCGAGAATTGGTCCTATGAAACGGGGTGGATAACGCTCACCATGACAAACACCAGAGTTTAGTTTGGACAACAAAAACTCAGAGCTCACGTTTCCAGTGAGTAACTTCGCAGCGGATAGAGTTTTGAAATTTTGATACACAATAATTGCAAGCGGTTTTCATAGGGAGGTAAGGAAAAAGGATCAGACCAGCGGAGAGAATTAAGAACAAAAATTAAAAATATATTTTGGACAGACTCAATGCGAACTATGTGCTCCTTATAATACGGAGACCACATTAAGCACACATGCTCTAGGATAGGGTGACCCAGCAAGGCAAGGCAAGATTAATAACTGACAGTGATAAGATAGCACCTCGGTAACTAAAGCTTCAAAGAGCTTGGCGGCGCATGGTAATTTAGCGATTGTCGTGCATTTTTAGAATATCATCATCTAACTGAATTTGTATACCATTTCCTGCAGTATCTTTGGCATAAAAAATATCATGTTCTCTAGCTTTATAGAATATCTTCTTAATATCCATAATATCTAGTCGAATATCCTCCTGAAACACGTGCTGTGAAGATATGGTTATTTAATAAAATTTATTTGTCTTCAATAAAAAATATTAATGATATTATGGCTGCTTCATTTTGGGAAATACTATAAGTAAAATAACATAATAAAATAGGTATACTTAAAAACTACACAAAAAGAAGAATATATAAGCTTGAATAAACAGTCTAATTGAAATGCCTTAACCAAAGCTGGATATCTTCTTTTGATTTTCTTCATTATGCACATGGTCTATGAATCTACAGTTTAAAATTTGCGTCCAATTATTTTTACTGAAAATCAGTTAAAATGATAATAATTCGTAACATGAACATTTGTTCAAATTACTAACCAACAAACAAAGATTCCAATAAATATAATTCATTTTCGAGATTTGAAAAGGCAAATAAAAACGAAACAAGACATTTACCTGCTGCTCTACTACTTTTAATTTCTTTGCAGTTAAGCTTAAGTAAATGTTAATAAATGTGATCTAAATGGTCATGAACAATATGATGAAAAATATGGTTAGGGACGAATGGGATAGGTGAAACATTCTTTGTCGTTTCGCAGGTGTGTATTATCTTTTTCTACATCATCCAGATGCGTTTATCTAATACATATTTCCAGTAAAAAATGAGCTTTCTTGAAATTTCTTGAAAGAGAGTGCGTCGAATTTCGCGAGATCCACAATATTTCCAATTTACTTATTTGCTTCAAGTTCCAAGAGATAGGCAATATTTTTGAGAAATACATATTCAAAAAGCTTTGTAATAATTTATTGGTGCAAACTGAAGCTATCGTGCTTATGATCAGCACAAAAGTGAAAGTAAGTATATTAAAAAGCTTTCATATTTTAACTTGTATCGCTTTTAATCGAAATATAAGCAGGAACAATAATAATAAACAACAAATCCACTAATATTTGGTTTTTAAAACTAAATGAAAATGGCTTAGAAACATTTCAAACCCTGCATTTCGGAATTCACTCCTCTGTTTATTAAATATTCTTAGTTTTTAAATCAAAATTTTTGTGACGAAAATAGCCTTGTGGCATTAAATTTACGAAATAGTACCAGTTTGGTTGATGGGATATTTTCTGCTTGAATTTTTCAAACTTAAATTAACAATATTGTAAGATAAAAACACTATTACTTAATTATATGTGACCTTGCAAATTTAATTGAGTATCTAAGAGAAATTCGTTTCCTTAAGTAGATCCAATGTTGAGGGGCTCAAGAATTTTCGTAGTGCTGTGTGGTCGAATTACATAAATCTAATAAAATGATAAGGTTTTTATACGAAAGTTTGAACAATGTACATTACGCTCATAATTTTCATGTCGTAAATTAAGTACAAGCATAAATTAAATATCTGAAATGAGCATATTTGCGAAAGGTATATAATTTGAATTTCGCCACTACTAACCTAGTAATTAGCTACTGATGGTTGATTATATCTTTTGAAAAGATAAACAATTTTATATTTTGAATGCATAGATAAGGCTATAAATTGTTTTGAAATTAAACTTTCATAACGAAATTTTTCACTAAAATTTTTTATTATGCATAATAAACATGGACGAAATTGAGCATCATCAGTACCGTAGAAGAAATTTGTTCAACTTTAGAATTTTTACTAATTTTCGAAGAAAAGTAGTATTAAACTCGTTTCGCCGAAAATTCATATCTTTATATATATATATATATATATATATATATATATATATATATATATATATATATATATATATATATATATATATATATATATATATATATATATATATATATATATATATATATATACATATATACATATATATATGTATATATATATATATATATATATATATATATATATATATATATATATATATATATATATATATATATATATATATATATCAGCAAAATGATTAAGGGAGATAATCTCTGGAGTGGCCGATCCGATTGAGCTGAAACTTTCGGAGAACGTAGATGTATATAATAGAAATTCAGATATTCTAAACCTTTTGGCGGTGGCGAGCGTTTTAGTGAATTTTGAAGTACTCCTATATTTCCAAGCAGCGTGAATTTTTGTTCAAAAAAGTAATGGAAATGAAAACTTGTTATGTTCTTAGCTTGTTTATGACAAAAATTTGGAAATTTTGAGCCGTGTGTGGGTGCTAAGTGCCTAAAAGTAGGCAAGGATTTTTTTTTAAATTTTGATTTGTCATTACTTCTGACAAAAACATTGGATCATCGTGAAATTTGCTGAACGTATTTATGTTGACTAAAATTTAACATATGTGGATTTCCAAGTTAGTGCGGGTAACCCTGTAGCTGCGGCAGGCTCCTGAAAAAAAATCCTTCAAATCATTGACCCTCCTGAAAACTTTTTGATTTTTGACAAAAAATTCAAATCATTGATAAATCTTAACGTTTGTGCATCATGTCAAATTAATATTTTTGAAATTCCGAGTTGCACAAGAACGGCAACCCATCACCAACTTACCTCTATTTTCAGCACTCGAAAGTTCTGTTGACGAGAACTGGCGACCGGATTATCCGATCATAATGAAATTTACATGACATGTTGGTATTAACTACACTCAGAAAAAAACTTTGTAAAATTGGGGAAAAACATTGTTAATTCATATATTTTTCACTATGAAATGGCGCCATAGAGGTTTCTCTATGAATTAACTACTATATAGTAATACGTGCGTGAGTTGTATTGGCAACAATTTTCTCTATTGAATCAACAAGGGCTCCTTGTAATTTTGAAGCCGCGAATAGGAAATCCAACAACTATATTGGATCGTAATAACATGGAAAGGAAAGTGTGGCTGCATACTTAAAATATGAACAAAAATGTCGTAAATCGACTTAAAATACCAGTGCAAAAAATACACTATTTAATGCTTTGAATAGTTGAAAGACCCAAGAATTTCAACAATTTATAATTCTTGAAATTCTTGGGTCCTTCAACTATGTAAAGCATTAAATAGTGTCTTTTTTGCATTGGTATTTTAAGATGAGCTTTTTGAAACATCTTGAAAATTGTGCTGCTTTGTGTCTCATTGCTGGCCAGCAACAGCTCTTTACAAGCTTTATAGCGTATATTGTTTAATAAGTATGGTGATATTTTGGTCTTAAATTATGCCAATTTTGCAAGGAGCAAATTTTCATTTCCTGGGGCTGGGTGTAATAGCCGGAAGTTGATATGTATCTGGAATTTAAATTATAACACAATTTGAGTCTAATTTTATAAAAGCTATCTACCTATTTGTTGTCCTTCGGTATCTTTTATTTATTTATTTATTTATTTATTTATTTACTATTATTCAACAGATCAAATCCAATTACTGAATATAGAAAATTTAAATACAAATAATTCACTAACGAAAGAATGAAAAAATGAACAAAATAATAATGAGATGATAATGATACAAAATAAAGAACAATAATAAACAAAATCAAAGTGAAAAAGTACAAAATTCAAAATAAGAAAAATAGAGAAAAAAAAAGAAAAGGAAAAACTAAAAAAACTACATTGAAAAAACTACAATGAATTAGTAGTAAGCAAAACATTATTTTTTAAAAAAGTTTTAAAGGCATATAATGTCGGCGGAAGAGGACCAAACCGTAAATCATTATGTTGCCTTAGTAATCGCAACAGCGGAGAATGAAAAAAGATATCAGTGCGCGCAAATGGCACACTAAACTCAAAAGTAGAGCGGGTGCCATGCACTGCAACACGGACAGAAACGTGGCTGCTGATGTCGGAATCTACCAACCTATGGAACAATTTGAAGAGTAGGCACTCATCCAGGAAAAGTCTCCGTGATTCAAGGGAAGGAAGATGAAGGAACGACAGACGATCACTGTAAGGACGGTAAGGAAGCTGAAATTTATAAAACAGGGTGCGAGTAAATCTGCGTTGAACGGACTCCAACGCAGTATTCAAGTAGACAAAACGAGGACACCAAACTTGACAGCAATATTCAAGGATACTACGTACAAAGGAGAGGAAAAGGTGTACACAGGTGGAAATGTTAACGAAAGCTTTAGAGGATCTAATAATAAAACCGGATAATTTAGAGGCCCTGGCAGTAATGTAAGAAATATGCCTATCAAATTTGAGCTTAGAATCAAACATTACGCCAAGATCTCTAAAGTTATCAACGACATTAAGAGGATAGCCACAAACAGAGTAGGAGAACATCAAAGTTGAAATTTTCAAAGAGAATGACATTTTGTGACATTTCACGATGTTCAAAGTGAGAGCATTGGAAGCACACCAAGTCTGTAGGCTGTTGAGATCGTTTTGTAAAATCATACAGTCGTCTTGTGACTCAATCACTCGAAACATCTTGAAATCATCGGCATACAAAAGACAAGAAGATTGGATTAAAGGAGGGAGATCGTTTATGAACAAAAGAAAGAGAAGAGGACCAAGGATAGACCCTTGCGGAACACCTGATGCAGGATAAAAAGGAATTGAAGAGGAGGAATTAACAGTTACAATACAGGTACGGTCGAGGATGTAAGAGTTAAACCAGGAAAGAAGAGGACCAGCAATGCCAACGTACTTTAACTTTTGAAGAAGGAGGTTATGGTTGACAGAGTCGAAGGCTTTGGAAAAGTCGGTATAAAGTACATCAATCTGCTTTTGATGGTCAAGAGCGGATGCGACCGTGTGTGTGAAGGAAAGAAGGTTGGTTAAGGTAGATTTACCTTTGACAAAACCATGCTGCTCATGCGCGAGAGTAGGCTGGATAAAGGAGTAGACTCGCTTGTAAACCACTTTTTCAAGGATCTTGCTAAAGCAAGGAAGAAGGGAAATAGGACGGTAGTTTGTGATGCAAGTACGATCACCGGCTTTATGTATAGGAAATATGTTGGCAATTTTCCAGCGAGAAGGAAAAGAGCCAGAAGATATACTTAAGTTGAACAAGGTAGAAAGAGGGACGCACAGAGACGATGAAAGAGATTTAGCCAGGATATTTGGAATACCGTCGGAACCACTACCGGTATTGGCATCGATATCGTTCAATAGAAGTTCAATTTCAAGAGGGTTCGTTCGAAATGAGTGCAATTCAGGAGAGGATGTGGAGGGAAGATTTAAGGAATTAGAAGAGGATTGTTGTGAGAAAAAAGAGGAAAAGTAAGAAGCAAAAAGCTCACACACTTCTTGTGGAGTGGAGGCAGCTGTATCACCCAAGTGCATACCATTAGGGATACTTGGACACTTTTTCAAGGAACGGATGAATGACCAAAAGGATTTCGGGTGATTGGTTCTAATTGATGCTTCAACGCCATCAATGTAGGAGCGCATCGCCTGTCTGACAACTTCTTTCGCTTTAGAGCGAAGATCCTTATACAAAAGAAGGTCAACAGGTGAACCTGATCTTTTATACAAGTTACGAGCTGCATTTCTGGCTTCAAGTGCGACTGCAACTTCATTGCTGAACCATGGAGCATTGCTCGGTTTATTAGGACGGTTAGTTGGTGTGAATTGTGGAATAAGGTTTGATAGGAAATTATACAACTTGCACAAAGCATCATCAACGTCAAGGCCACGAAAAAAAGAAAACCAGTTAATTTTATTTATTTCAATCGCCATGCCGGTGAAATCAGCCCTGTGAAAGTTGTAACGTATTAAAGATGGGATTTTGTTCCTCATAGAACGAATATTAGAAATTTCCAGAACAAGAGGGGGGTGATGAGAATCAGGAGGAACATAAGGAAAGAGAGCAGCGCTTAAGGAAAGTGATGATTTAGGGAGATTGGACAAAGCAAGATCCAGAATTCTATTGCTGGCATTCGGTATATTGTTGAGCTGAGAGAGGGAACAAAGTGAGAGAAATGAAGACGTTATTAAAGAAACACTACTAGTCGAGATGATAACCGAATAGTCAACATCCCAATCTAGAGTAGGGAGATTAAAGTCACCACATAGCAGAACGTAAGCGGTGGGAAAATGGCTGTTGAGGTAAGAAGAGAGTTCCGCCAGGAATTGTTCATAAATCGACAGAGGAAGGTTACAGGGGATATATATCGAAGCGACGACTAAGGTTTTGGCAGAAGGTAAGGAGATACGCACAAAAATACATTCAATAGGAGGACAGAAAGGGAAATCACGACAGAGTGTTCCGTTGAGTGCTTTATTTATACCGATGAGGACGCCTCCACCACTGGATTTACCACTAATTAAACGATCACGGTCCTTGCGGAAGACTATATAGTCGGGTAAGATTTCTGAACTAAATATATCATCAGTAAGCCAGGTTTCTGTAAGGCATATTATATCGTCCGCAGCTAAAGTGGCAGAAAGCCTGAACTCGTTAGTTTTGGTCCTCAAACCTCGGACATTTTGATAATATATCCTTAATCCTAAGTTCTGGAACTCCCTGCTCCTCTCGGACGAAAATTCCTTCGAGGAATTCTGGTGAATTCCTTAACTAGAACCCCAGGGGGCCAAAAGTCCTTTCGTAGTAGCTCATGAACGCCCGCAGATACTGTGATACGAAACGATGCCACTTCCTGGTTCTGCAAGTTATCCGGTGTCAGTTTTTTGCAGAGAAGAAGTGGTGGCATGTAACCAAGCTTAGTAGCCGCAAAATTCTTGATCGTCTCGGCTGAAGTGTTGTAGTCGATACGGGAAATGAAGACCTGCAACGGCGGGTTCACCACTTTGAAGTGTGGAAGTGCGCTATTAAGCCCACCATGCGCACTGGGTTGACTAAGAGGAGGACCATGCGTTGCTATGACATCGGTACGAGATCCGGAAGTAGAAGGAATATCATGCGTACTGGGTCGACTAAGAGGAGGACCATGCGTTGCTATGACATCGGTACAAGATCCGGAAGTAGAAGGAATATCTAAAAGTAATAACGGCGAAGTAGGAGGTCGATCGTGAGGCTGATGCAGTGGCTGTTGATCATTAAGAGTAGTCGGCGGCAATTGAAGTGCAAAAGGTTGCGAAGTTTGGGTACGAGATTTGCACTTATTCCGAGTCATGACTCCAGCAGGAGACTTAGCAGCTTCGGTAGTGTCAATGATTGCACGAGAATGAACAGCAATAGTAGAATTGACTGAATTAACAGGTGCAATTTTGTCAAGCAATGGTTGTAGGCCTTTCAAAGTTAGCTTGACCTTCTCTTCTGCGGCAACAAGTACATTCGTCACATCCGTAAGACACTGTTTAGCGGCAAGTAATTTAGTTACGTAATGTGCCATGGAAGACGAGCGGCAGCAGCTACAGAACCAATACAGACCTGCAGTATCATTAAGCGCATCCCCGATCCGTCCTGAGAGGCCTGCGCAACCGACATGGAACGTTTTGCCGCAGAATCCCGAACATATAACGTAAGGCGCACTGTCAGATTTGGTGGTGCAAGGAGTAGCACTACACTGGGACATTGTAGAAGCAACAGAAGATATCTTTCAAACGAAGATTATACACAGCGCAAAGATGGCTGAGAATAAATAAGATATCGAATAGATAGGAAATCGGCGGCCAGATGGCAGGTATTAGGTTTAAACCTTGAATGTCACGATAACACACCAAACTTTTATACGCGAAGTTATACCACAAAGCACTAAGTGACCGAGCTTTACTTTTATACACAAGCTTACTTTTATACTTTTATACACTATCGCTATTAAAGCAAAGATTCAAATCGGTAAATAGGCAAGTTTAACCTAAAACGCAAACCAATTAATGTCACTAGCACTGACGAATCGAAGCGGTAAATTAGCAGAGTTATCCACGAATAAGTCTAAGAATAAGATTCCGACGAAGGCACTGAACCGGCACTAAGAAAGATATCGTAATGTCGCAAAAAGTATTTAAAGGAACACAATCTTTCGATGTAAAGCGCGAATAAATAGAAGATACAAAGCAGTCACAGTAGAGAAAACGGTAAATTAGCAGAGTGATTTAAAAACAAATCTTAAGAATAAGATTGTGAGGGAGGCACTGAACCGGCACTCAAGGAAACGGTGTATTCACGCAGAAACAACTTTTATAAAAACAATTGAGTTAAGCGCGAAGGAAAAATGATAGTATGATGAATTCAAAGCGAAATGAAAATCGGAGTAAAAATACACGATGTTGACAGTCTCACGGGTTTTTGTTGTATGCATATATGGATTTATACCCTTGGCCATGCTTTAAGATTTATTTCTATCTGCCTTAGAAGAAAAGAATTCTCCCATTGCTTTTTCACTTGTTCCCAATCACTGCAGCTATGACTAAAGGTAAGTAACAAAAAATAAACTATTCAGCACACCGAACGACACACACTGCATGCACTACAACTTACATATATGCGCGATTTGTGTCTCGAAATGAATGCTGCTGAGATTTAGTAATGATCAAACAAAACAAAAGAAATTGAAGTGCATCTATTCAAATCAACAGATCAAGTAGTTGATTTGTGTTTATGACTAAAATAACCGATAATGCATGTTGTATTTACAACATACGTATTGAATTTACATTGGTCGTTTTAATTCCATAAAATTCGTTGTTATTATGAAAGAAACAGCAACAAATTTACAAAGAGGCTGTATGTTTACTATGGCCCTGGCTTTTACATTGATAATTCTTGATTTTACTATGCGACTTTTTTCTGAGTGTAGGACCAAGTTTAATAGAAGTGATTTTAAAATGCGGGCAACCCTGTGGCAGTGGTACCATCTTAAAAAATCACTGAGAAAAAAAACAGCTTTTTGGCCTATAACTTCCGATTCAGCCATGACATTTAAGCAAAATTCAGATAGTATTTGAATCATATTTTAGGTAACATTTGGTGAAAATTTGGCTGAAAAATTAGAATAGAATTGCCAGCTATGGTGATTTTTGTCTCCTAAATCTTGCAAATTTGCTCAGCAAAATAAAGCTTTTTCCCTTATAACTTCCGGTGCAGTCATGACATCAAAACGAAGTTTATGCAGTAAATAGACTTTGATGTGAACCAAATGTCGTGGGAATTTCGTTAAAAAATCATGAAAGGGCTGCCAGCAATGACCATTTTTGTATTTTTTTAGAATTTCTTTACTGCGCGATTATGTCATTAGATTTGCAAATGGGAATAATCCTGCAATTAAAACTAACAACAAATATTAACGCTTTAAAAATTTGAAAAGTTTTGAGGGTGGTAGCCCTAAAACTTTTTTCACCCGTATAACTTCCAGCGCAGTGATTCAATCGAAACGAAATTTACTGGTTTGGTTAAGCTTAACGTGAAGCAGATTTGGCATATATTTTGCTTTGCTGCTGACACAGGGTAACCAGCTTTAGCCATTTTCGTAACTATTGCATCAACAGATGCCTCAAATTACATACTCATATGCAGAGCATTTGCAATAAAAATAAGAAACCAGTTTTTAAATTTTCCGAGTTTTGAATATTTTTCGGATGGCAGCCTCAAACAACATTTAATCGCTAAAACTTTCGATGAAATCCTCCGATAAGAACGAAATTCAAAGGATAAGTTGATTTAAGTATGAGCTTGTTAAGGTAAACTTATTGCTGCTTCGTTGGAAAAGTGTTGCCAGCACTGAACATTTTCATCATTTGTGTTATAGTTGAGTTTTGTTGCTTTGGATAAGGAATGGTTGATATGATTCTACAAAAAAGTGTATTTCGTCTTTCCACATCTTTTCGTCACTCAAAGACAATTTCTTCGAAAATTAGTTTTCCAGCGGTTCAGGTGCGCTAGAGTTTTTTTAACATAGAAACTCAGCATCCCAAATTATTTAAAAATTTGTTGGAGACTTGATTGATTATTTTGTAAATAATAAAAATATACTACATGTGAAGCTTACTGTAATTAAGTCCCCTCCTCTAATTTGAGCCATTTAGCCTATTAGTTCAGGGAAATTTAACACAGTGCTTCGGAAAAATTAAATATTTAGGCAAGGCCACTTTTGGTGACCTTTGACCCATTGGATCGACGGGGTCTTTTGACATTTTGTTCAACACGTTAGTTTCAAGGTATACACCAAAATTCAGCTTTCCCCAAATTTTTCCGAAGTTTCGACTCTTTAATGTCGAATTTCTCTGGATTGCTATATAAATAGTTCTGCTCGCTGTTTCAGGCATTTCAAACAAACGAACTAAAATATTGCTAATAAATCGATGGTTGCGTAGTTGTATTAGTATTAAACCATCATTATGCCTTTTTTTCAAGCAAAAATCTCGTCATGATTTTGTGCAAAATGTCACGTTAAAATTAGGCTGAATTTTTACTTTAAGGATGTTACTAACGCTTATGCAACTTTTAATCTTCATTGTTTTTTTTGTCTTCTGTAACTAAAAACCAGTTTCAAATACAATTACTAAGTGAATTTACCAGCCATTTGCTTTCAAATACTTCTAGCATTAGTTTACGAAATAATCAGTATAACTCGTTGGTGCATAGGGAAATGGTTTATTTAATATTAATGGGAAGTGTCTATTTACAAGGATTACAACTTATTTCGGCAGCCGTATGAAATCTAACTAGCTGAAGAGTCGTGTTGTATGTTATTATTGACTTTGAATTGTACTTTTTGACTTCCAAATGATCAGTTTTTAGCAGTTTGATGCATATTTTGTCTATAAGGTCTCTAAAAGTGCATTGATAAAATTTGACTTGATAAACCCCAGCCGATCAAAAATTGAAGAAAAACACAGAAATATGCAAAAAAAAAAATACGCGAGAAGATAACACACTTCAGAAAAACAAAACAAATAAAAAACAACCCCCAAAACAAATGCGCAACCACAAAAACACAAACATACTAACCAGAAATCTATCGGCAAAATAGTTTTACGGCAATGGGGTGAACAAAGTCGATTTTATCCTATTTCTTTGAAATAAGACGCCACTTATTCGCTAATTATGCAAGTAAAGTAAAACTCAAACTAAGCAAACCTAAAGTGAATCAAAATGTATCCAATTACGTTCTCCTTGGAAGCATAATAATGGTCCTCTTTCTTAATATTCTATTCTGGTTATTACATTATTTAAGTACATCATCATATATGTATTTTTGATTGACCCAATCCAAAACTTTCCATGTTTTGAAAAATATATCTACAGCTCAATGACAGAATGAAATTGCTATTACCCTCGAAAAGTACGATTCCATTATTATCATATACAAGGAAACAATATAGCAAAGAGAGACAATGACCCATTTTTCCTTTAAAAAAAATTGCAATACGGAGCCAGCTGGCTCTCAGACATACAAAAATGTAAGAAAATCACATTCATTTTCATACGGAAAAAAAATATAGTTAGTCTAATCTTAATTTAACGAGATAAATTGAATTTGTTATTAGTTTACCCACTGAGTGTCTCTGGAGACACATATACGCATATCTCAATTCGCAGACTTTGTAAACATGGCTCTACTTTATCGAAACCTTCTTAACATGAAATGCTCCATTAGCGAAATGGATAATAACATCATTACTCAGCTCTGTAATCATGAAGCCATTCAAATGGTTTTTGAAACTAGAAAAGTATATGCATATACTTATGTGCGTATATGAAATCTTAAGGATTTCGCAAATTGCATCGTTTCATCAACGCAGCGGGAGGTAAGAGGAATTCTAGAAAATCTAATTTCTATAGGAACATTTAACAGGAGGATGGAATTTTTGAAGATCGTTAAAAGTGCTGAGTCAACTCTGAGTATTGTATGTATGCAGCTATTGAATAAAAAAGTTTCAGCGTCAAGTCACCAAATGGTCTTTCCCACGCTGGGCGCCAATTATGAAATAATGTTAAAACCTAAGGCGTTCTTTCAAATTTAACATGATGGGGCTTTATAATTATAAGCAGTTTTAATGAGTCATATTTACCAGATTTAACAATATTTCATATAACTTTTAATCGCGTGAATACTATCCTTTTATATAGACAAAAGTTAGGAGGTAAGTAAAAATTCATCCTATGCATTAACGTGAAAAATTCCACGTAAGAGTAGTAAACTAAGTAAACTAAGTAAAAACAAAAACCAATACTGATGCAGCTCGTTGAAATCGACTAAACCGGAATTTATTTTGCATTGTACGAATCAAACATCACTTCAGTGCGATTCACAAACGACGATAAGCATCGTGTGTTAAACAATCGTGTTTATCTATATCTTAAAAGTATTTTCAAAGCGGCTTCGAAATGAACAATGTAACAAACTAAAGATCAATCAAATACATTAGCTTCTTTCTGTGCATGTTTTTGCTAATCGACGTGAGTGACGTTGACAAACTAAGAAATGCAAATAATGTAGTACGTGCATTACTAAAACAACAATAAGCCCTTTGCAGTAATGCGTAGAAGCAAATAACAGTTAACAGCTCAAGCCTACGATGGCTTAATCAAAAGCATGTTCAAAGTCCAAACCGTAACTAACTGCTTACAAAGTCAGTTAATTCTAAAAGGAAGCATGTACCCTACACAGTCATTTGTACGAGTATAATCTCTTTTGACTTAAAATACGGCTGATATCGACATCTTTACTCATGATTCAGGATCAGCAAATCAGCTGGAAGACGACAAAATGCAGCAGCATTCTGCCTCTAAAACACCACACACTGACGTCTTTTCAACGATTTAAATATATTTAAATAAATATATTCGCAGTGCGAATTTTCGCAATGCGAATTTTTGCAATGCGAAATATCGCAGTGCGAATTTCGCAGAGAGAATTTCGCAGTGCGAAATATCGCATTGCGAATTTTCGCAGTGCGAATTTTCGCATTGCGAAATATCGCAGTGCGATTTTTGCATTGCGAAATATCGCAGTGCGAAATATCGCAGTGCGAATTTTCGCAGTTTGAAATATCGCAGTGCGAATTTTCGCAGTGCGAAATATCGCAATGCGAATTTGCGCAGTGCGAAATATCGCAGTGCGAAATTCGCACTGCGAAAATCGCACTGCGGAAATTCGCAATGCGACATTTCGCACTTTGAAATTCTCACTGCGAAATTCGCACAACGAAATGCGCAGTGCGAAATTCGCACTGCGAAATTTCGCACTGCGAAAATTAGCATTGCGAAAATTCGCACTGCGAAATTCGCACTGTAAAATACGCACTGCGAAAATTCGCACTACGAAATTTCGAACAGCGGAAATTTTTGCAGTGCAAAATATCGCAGTGCGAATTTTCGCAGTGCTAAATTTCGCAGCGCGAATTTCGAAATCGAATTTCGCTGTGCGAAATAGCCCAGTGCGAAATATCGCAGTGCGAAATATCGGAGTGCGAAATAACGCAGTGCGAAGGATTTGCTCTCTAAATATCGCATTAAGAATTTTTGCAGTGCGAATTTCGCACTGCGCATTTCGTTGTGCGAATTTCGCAGTGAGAATTTCAAAGTGCGAAATGTCGCATTGCGAATTTCCGCAGTGCGAATTTTCGCATTGCGAATTTTCGCAGTGCGATTTTCGCATTGCGAATTTCGCACTGCGATATTTGTTACTGCGAAAATTCGCACTGCGATATTTCGCACTGCAAAAATTCGCACTGCGAAATTCGCACTGCGATATTTCGCACTGCGAAATTCGCACTGCGAAATTTAACACTGCGAAAATTCGCACAATTTTCGCAGAGCGAAATTTCGCAGTAAGAATTTTCACAGTGCGAAATATCGCAGTGCAAATTTTCGCAGTGCGAAATTTCGAAGTGCGAATTTTCGCAGAGAGAAATTTCGCAGTGCGAATTTTCGCAGTGAAAATTTCGCAGTGCGAAATATCGCAGTGCGAATTTTCGCGGTGCGAATTTCGCAGTGCGAAATTTCGCAGAGCAAATTTCGCAGATCGAATTTCGCAGAGCGAATTTCGCAGATCGAATTTCGCAGAGCAAATTTCGCAGAGCGAATTAGCAGAGCGAATTTCGCAGAGCGAATTTCGCAGAGCGAATTTCGCAAAGCAAATTTCGCAGAGTGAATTTCGCAGAGCAATTTTCGCAGAGCAAATTTCGCAGAGCAAATTTCGCAGAGCAAATTTCGCAGAGCGATTTTCGCAGAGCGAATTAGCTGAGCGAATTTCGCAGAGCAAATTTCGCAGAGTGAATTTCGCAGAGCGATTTCGCAGAGCGAATTTCGCAGAGCGAATTAACAGAGCGAATTTCACAGAGCAAATTTCGCAGAGTGAATTTCGAAAGGCGAATTTGGCAGAGCAAATTTCGCAGAGCGAATTTCGCAGAGCGAATTTGGCAGAGGGAACTTTGCAGAGCGGATTTCGCAGAGCAAATTTCGCAGAGCAAATTTCGCAGAGCGAATTAGCAGAGCGAATTTCGCAGAGCGAATTTCGCAGAGCAAATTTCGCAGAGCGAATTAGCAGAGCGAATTTCGCAGGGCAAATTTCGCAGAGCGAATTTCGCAGAGCAAATTTCGCAGAGTGAATTTCGCAGAGCGAATTTCGCAGATCGAATTTCGCGGAGCAAATTTCGCAGAGCGAATTTCGCAGAGCAAATTTCGCAGAGTGAATTTCGCAGAGGAAATTTCGCAGAGCAAATTTCGCAGAGCAAATTTCGCAGAGCGATTTTCGCAGAGCGAATTAGCAGAGCGAATTTCGCAGAGCAAATTTCGCAGAGTGAATTTCGCAGAGCGACTTTCGCAGAGCGAATTTCGCAGAGCGAATTTCGCAGAGCGAATTAGCAGAGCGAATTTCGCAGAGCAAATTTCGCAGAGTGAATTTCGCAGTGCTAAATTTCGCAGTGCGATATTTCGCACTGCGTTATTTCGCACTGCGATATTTCGCACTGCGAAAATTCTCACTGCGAAATTCGCACTACGAAATTTCGCACTGCGAAAATTAGCACTGCGATATTTCGCACTGCGAAAATTCGCACTGCGATATTTCGCACTGCGAAATTCGCTCTGCAAAATTTCGCACTGCGAAATTTGCTCTGCTAAATTCTACAGCTTATCGAAGCTGAGCACATTGAAACGGGAAACTCGATCGTTTTGCGGAATCAGCCTCCGAAAGCAGAATAAATTGGAATTGTTTTTGCGGGATGATTAATTGATATCTGTACGAAAATACACTTTCGCACCGCGAAATTTGCACTGCGAAATTCGCACTGCGATATTTCGCACTGCGAAAATTCGAACTGCGATATTTCACACTGCGAAAATTCGCACTGCGATATTTCGCACTGCGAAATTCGAACTGCGATATTTCGCACTGCGAAATTCGCACTGCGATATTTCGCATTGCGAAATCCGCTCTGCAAAATTTCGCAATGCGATATTTCGCACTGATATTTCGCACTGCGAAATTTCGCACTGCGCTATTTCGCACTGCGAAATTCGATTTCGAAATTCGCACTGCGAAATTCGAACTTCGAAGAAATTTCGCACTGCGAAAATTCGCACTGCGATATTTCGCACTGCGTTATTTCGCAGTGCGAATTTCGCAGTGCGAAATATCGCAGTGCGAATTTTCGCAGTGCGAAATATCAGTGCGAAACTATACAGACTTCAGTAAAGCTTTTGACAGAGTTGACCATCCTATCTTAATTTCAAAGCTTTTGAAATTCGGCCTTGCCGGATCTTTACATAGCTGGCTGACTTCTTACCTTCGCAATCGAACGCAATTAGTGAAATTTCAAGGAGTTTTATCGAAAAATATATCTGTTACCTCCGGTGTACCACAAGGTAGCCATCTTGGCCCACTCCTTTTTAATATATTTATTTCTGACCTATCTGACGTCTTAGCAAATATACCTCATCTGCTTTACGCCGACAATCTCAAAGTGTATCACATCATTAAATCTAAATCCGATGCACTCTTTCTCCAATCTAAACTCAATTCACTTGATCATTGGTGCAATGAAAATAAGCTCTCTCTCAACATTGCTAAGTGCCAGGTAATTAGTTTTTCCCGAAAATGCACGGTCTCACATAGCACATACTTCCTTGGTAATAATTTGTTAGGCCGAGTTAAAAACGTTGTTGACCTTGGTGTTATCTTGGATGAGAAACTCCGCATCACCTTGCACTATGATAAAATAATTTCCCGTGCAAGCAAACAGCTAGGATTCATCAAAAGACGTTCCAAGGAATCTCGTAACCTGTGGGTCACAAGATCCTTATACATCTCACTTGTACGCCCCATTCTCGAATATGCCTCTATCTGCTGGAATCCGGCTTTTGAAACCCACAGTAACAGATTCGAGTCCATACAAAAACAGTTCTTGCTTTTCGCATTGAGAGAACTATACAATCCTTACGATTTTAATACCCTTCCTCCTTATGAGTTTCAACTGGGTCATCTAAATTTATTGACACTTGCATCCAGAAGAAAAATGATTTCGGCCTGCTTCACATTCGACGTCATTAGAGGCGTTATCAAAGTTGAATTCCTGAATAGTAAAATGGCATTAAATAACCCTGTAAAGAACACCAGGTCCTCTCGTTTACTTAAAGAATATCCACATTCCACTACTTACGCAGCTAATGAGCCGGTTAATAGATGCTGCAGAATATTTAACAGCATACGTTTTCTGTATTCCCCAACGATCTCCAAATTCTCCTTCAAATCCTCCCTTTTCCAAGCCATCCATAACCCCTTATCTTAAGCTATATGTCAATGTTTTATTTGTTTGTTATTTATCAATTGCTATTGATTTATTTATTAATTATTTAATTTATTTAATTTTTCGTTTACACATATTTATTTCAAATATTTTCTTGTATTGTTTATACCTTGTTTGGTTAATAAATAAATAAATAAATCGATGGTTTTAGTTCTTGTCAAGACTCGATTCGCTTTATTAATCAATTGATTTTAATAAAATTACAGGTGTCTTTATTGTTTGTTTCAAGCTGAAGTAGCATGGGACCATTAGTGGCTTACGAGATTGGATGCATTTTTCTCAAGGAATAAAAAGAGAGGGTAAAAAAGACACAGCATCAATGCGTTTACAAATAACGTTAAGTTTCCAAATATTTGCATTAATTGACAATATGTCTCGAATTGATTCTGGTCATGCTGCTTCAACTAACAAGCAAAATGAGCTGTGAAAAAAGAATCACTAGGTTCTCTCAAGAATAATTGGCATTTTAAAATGTTACGGCAGTCACACCGTGTCCACACCGTATCTACACGGCGAGCACGATGAGGCAGGAACAAGCTACAACAGAGGAATATGTCTTAATATGCTGATATGGATCTGAAAAACTAAAGGGCCGCTCTAGTTACATCCAAAGCAATTCAAAATGAGCTTTATCTCTCAAATGTATGATCGAGCGGCTGAATCAATTTAATTTAGTCCTGAGGCAGGCTTCTTTGTCTATCAAAGAAACGCGTGCTTTCTTTTTTATTTTGGTGCTCTTCGAAGTGTAAATACTTCTCAGTAGAAATTTCAGAAGATCAAAGAGGTCCCTCAAGATCGATAGAAGCTCACAGGAATTTTCAATAACATGTTGTGCAATATGTTTCCAAAAGCCTGGAGCACTTAATTAATTGATTTGAATTGATTCAATGAGATTCTTGGGATGCTGTTACGATAAAAGAACGAACCCGGCTGCTAAGTTATTCGAATGATTATAATTTTAATTTTTCCTGGGATTTTTTAACAAAATATTTTGTCAGGCAAATGCTCCTTATAATATTAAGCACTCGCACAGTACAAATGACATTTTAGGCTCCCAAACTGAAATATTTGACAAAATATATTAGCTCAATTATGAATAATTTGAAATTAAGCCAGCCTAATAATAACGAATGAATGACAAAGAGAATGCGTATTTCCATGTATGATCTTGGAGTGATAAGATAAGAAATTAGGGATCGAATTTCAATCCAGCTTGAAGTGTATTTTTGATAATGTCAATCATGTATAAGCTTTCAATGTAATAAATCCATGTTATAATTAAAAAAAATTGAAAATTGTTTGCCAAAAATATTGAAACAAAAGTAAAGAATTATTCATTTTTGGATATATGGCCTTCGAAAAACCAGTTGAAATGAATATATAATGATAAAATGTTCTGAAATATGTTATCTGTTACAGAACTGTATTTTAAAAAATAATAAGGGATTTACTTCTGTTTCACAAACAAATAATTTTATTGAAATAGTTTTAGCTACTGCAGTTATAACTGAAAAATCAGAAAGGTGATTTAGTAATCTGAAGAATATTGAAACTTAAAACCTAGCAAAGTGAGTAAATTCGTTTCAGTTCATTGACAGTAAAAAAAATATCTGTAAAAAAAATATTTCATATTTTAATGATCAGGTGATAGATTTGCTTTCTCAGTAGAAAAATAAGTGCATGGAAAATCTACCTAAGTAATAAGTAGAAGCGAATATTTATTAGTATTTTCCCGAACTACATATATGTGTAACGACTTTTCCGAGTCGGGGCAAGTACACTTTTTGTCGTGAAAATCGCCAAGCACTCTCATTGCAGTGCTTGATGGGTGGAATAAAAAACCGTTCAGAATTTCCAGTATAAGCAGGTTTTTTTGTCCTTGAAAGCTAGCCCCACTCATATTTTTTTCTCACGAGCCGCCACTATCCTGATGACATCATCTCGTTATCAGCTCTCAAGGAGAAATGGTTGTCAGAGAAGGAAGATGCACAGGAATTAACCGAAATCGAAGTTTTGCTACAAAAAGTAAATAAAAATAAGCAAACGTCAAAATCGGAAATTTGTGAATGGCTCGTTGGAGATGGAAATAATTTACCCCTTGACAGTGACGACAGTTCCTTCGTCGAAGAAGTTGACGAAGATAAGCCAAAAGTTAAACATGAAGACGCCATTAAAATCTTCAGTACTTATACAATGGGCGGAGGAAAATGCAGTTGAATTGGAGAGTTTGA
This sequence comes from Nemotelus nigrinus, assembly GCA_947369275.1. Classification (NCBI taxonomy): domain Eukaryota; kingdom Metazoa; phylum Arthropoda; class Insecta; order Diptera; family Stratiomyidae; genus Nemotelus; species Nemotelus nigrinus. The sequence continues at coordinate 22,128,376 of OX376373.1, forward strand.
CGATTCTTAGAATGCTACGGCAGGCGCAATGGAGGCTAAGCAAGGGCGCATTCGACAAACAAAAGTTACCGATTTCTATAAATAAATTTTTTATTGATGGATATTTCATTACTTTATACTTAGCTCTAGCGTTTATGTTGAATGGATTACCTGGTTTTTCTTGGAGATACTTTTACTATATGCTAAAAGAAATAAATAAGCTTTTGTCAATGTTTTTATTTAATAATTTTGATATGCTTTTGGTGGTCCAGATCACCGCACAATCCAAATTGGGCCGAATTTAATTGATCCGGATTAGTGAGACTACACTGTGTATATACACTCCTTATCACTTGAATAGCCTACTTCGAAAATCAGTAATAACTCTTCCATTGTTTTTCCGAGAATATTGGCATAAAAATCGTAAACACATTGTAGACCGTAATGAACATCTACCTGGTATTGGGATTTAATTCTCGAAAACTGTGGTAATAAAATATGAGCAACAAAAAAATGCATTCCTCAGCGCGTCAATAGAATAGCCCACTTAGTATTAGTCTATACTGTGTGTCGAGTGTATCAATCTCCTCTTAGTATTTATTTGAATTTTTAAATTTGAGGACTTTTTGTATGTTAAAATTTCTTTTTTGGTGTGCAAAATGGGATGAGGAAAATCATTGAGTGGCGAAGAAAAAAGTACCATCTCGGTTTTAAAGGGAGAAAATTTAAATAACAGTGAAATTGCCAGGCGAATCAACAGAAGTAATAAAGTAGTGAACAACTTTTTAAAGGACAAGGATAATTGTGGTAAAAATTATGTGGGACGCGTTAATTAAGTGACAACAGAGCAAGAACGGCGAAGAATTTTGAGGAAAACATCTAATTCGAAGGACACTGTGCAAAAGTTGGAGTTACTGCAAGTTTTCCAACGGTTCGTTAAATTATTAAAGGATCTCCGAATATGAAACGCAGGAAACTGAAGCACAAATGGTGCTTCAGGAGCGTCATAATGTAGCGCGCCTGGCATTTGCAAAGAAGCATATGACTTGGACCAGAAAATGGCAAAAAGTCATATTTAGCGCCGAAAAAAAGTTTAATTTAGACAGACCCGATGGCTTTTCATATTATTTTCATGATTTACGAAAGGAAGAATTGGTATTGTCTCGACGTAACGTAGTGGTTGGATCAGTCATGGTGTGGGGAGTAATTTCCTTCAATGGGGTCGTGGTTTTCGTTGTTTTGACCGGTCGTCAGAATGCTACAAATTACCTAGAATTAATGAAAAACGAAGCAATAAGATGTCGCAAGGTTTCGCAAATCCAGGATGTCATTCTTCAGCAGGATAATGCCCCAATTCACACCGTGCGTATAGCGAAAAATTGGTTCGAGTCGGTAAATTTAAACGTTTTAGACTGGCTTGCGATGTCACCCGACTTGAATATTATTGAAAACGTATGGGGATACTTAAGTCAAAAAGTTTACGAAGGTGGAAGACAATTTGAAGATCGGAAGAGCTAATAGCCGCCATACAAGAGGAGTGGAAAAAAATTCCAATAAAGTACCTGCAAACTCTATACAAAAGTTTAAAAAAAAGAATTTTTGAAGTAATAAAAGCGAAAGGGGGACACACCCATTATTAAGAAAAGCAAATTTTGTTTTTATTTTATTCTTTTCGACTGTTTTTGGACACCTGGGCTATTCTATTGACGCACTGAAAAATGCCTTTTTTCGTTACTCGTTTTTTATTGCCACAGTTTTCGAAAAATAAATCCCAATACCAGGTAGATGTTCATTAGGCTTGTTTCACACGTACAAGGTTCCATTCGGTTCGGTTCGTTTTCGGCTGTAACCGAAAACAAACCGAACCGTATGAAACCCCTTCACACATACACGGTTCATATTAGGTTTTGTGTTTTTTCATTCAAAAATTCATTAAAGTCTTCGAAAATTTCCACACAAACGCTTTTGCATGCCTCTTACGTCTTAAATTTATGTTCATATTTTGCACAAGTTTTGTCCCACAGTGCTATTTTAGATTGCACAGGACAAATCAGCCGATCCACATCAACATCTTATAAATCGTTCATTTTATCAGAAAAACTGCGACTGATAATTTCAAAAAAATTATAGGTGATAATAAAACTAACCAAAACTGACTAAACTAACTAGGTAAAACGTCTAAATATTTCAAATTAAGAGATCCAAACTGATAATTTATAAATTTAAACAAAAATCAAATGATCCAATCAGTTAAAACCAAAACTAAACCGTGCATGTGTGAACGCCTTGATTGCTTTCTGTTCCCTGGACACGAATTCACACCTAATAGAAACCTGATGAAACCTATTCGTGTTCAGGGAGTATTTGGTTCTATGCGGTTTCTATTAGGCACAGAATAGAAACCGAATTATCGTTTCACACTTGTCGGCAGCGACCGAAACGAACCGAAAACGAACCGAACCGAATGGAACCTCATATGTGTGAAACGAGCCTTAGAGCCGTTTCACACGAGACACTCGGTGTCCGGCCACTGAAACCTCAGCCACTGTTTTTGTATAGAATTGTGGCCCGGACACTGTGGCTCTGTGTGTATGCTCTCATTTATTTCTATGCCCCGGCAGTGGCTAGAGACACAGTGGCCGGACACCGAGTATCTCGTGTGAAACGGGCCTTACGGTCTACAATGTGTTTACGATTTTTATGCCAATATTCTCGGAAAAACAATGGAAGAGTTATTACGGATTTTCCAAGTGGGCTATTCAAGTGATAAGGAGTGTATATCTATATATATATATATATATATATATATATATATATATATATATATATATATATATATATATATATATATATATATATATATATATATATATATATATATATATATATATATATATATATATATATATTTATATATATATATATATATATATATATATATATATATATATATATATATATATATATATATATATATATATATATATGCATATATATATATACATATATATATATATATATATATATATATATATATATATATATATATATATATATATATATATATATATATATATATATATATATATATATGTATATGCATTTTCGGCAAAACGAGTCGAATACCGAGTTTCTTCGAAAATCAGTAAAAATTAAGTCCCGAATACAAGAGAAAAAACTCTAGCGCACCTGAACCGCTAGAAAACTAATTTTCGAAGAAATTGTCTTTGAGTGACAAAAAAATGTGGAAAGACGTAATACACTTTTTTGTAGAATCATAGCAACCATTCCTTGTTCAAAGCAACAGAACTCAACTATAACACAAATGATGAAAATGTTCAGTGCTGGCAACATTTTCCCAACGAAGCAGCAATAAGTTAACCTTCACAAGCTCATACTTAAATCAACTTATCCTTTGAATTTCGTTCTCATCGGAGAATTTCGTCGAAAGCTTTAGCGGTTAACGTTGTTTGAAGCTGCCATCCAAAAAATGTTCAAAACTCGGAAAATTTAAAAATTGGTTTCTTAGCTTTATTGCAAATGTTTTGCATATGAGTAGGTAATTTGAAGCATCTGTTGATGCGATAGTTACGAAAATGGCTAAAACTCGTTACCCTGTGTCAGCAGCAAAGCAAAATATCTACCAAATTTGCTTCACGTTAAACTAAACCCAACCAATAAATTTCGTTTCGATTGAATCACTGCGCTAGAAGTTATACGGGTGAAAAAATTTTTAGGGTTACCACACTCAAAACTTTTCAAATTTTTAAAGCGTTAATATTTGTTGTTAATTTTCATTGCAGGATGATTCCCATTGGCAAATCTAATGATATAGTCACTTAGTAAAGAAATTCCAAAAAATTACAAAAATGGTCATAGCTGGCAGCCCTTTCATGATTTTTGTACGAAATTCCTACGACACTTGGTTCACATTAAGGTCCATTTAATGCATGAACTTCGTTTTGATTTCTACACTGGAACAGAAGTTATAGGGAAAACAGCTTTATTTTGCTGAGCAAATTTGCAAGATTTAGGAGACAAAAATCACCATAGCTGGCAACCCTAATCTAATTTTTCAGCCAAAATTTCATCAAATGTTATCTTAAGTAAGATCCAAATATTGTGTGAATTTTGTTTAAATCTGATGGCTGAATCGGAAGTTATAGGCCAAAAAGCTGTTTTTTTTCTCAGTGATTTTTCAAGATGGCACCACTGCCACAGGGTTGCCCGCATTTCAAAATCACTTCTATCAGACCTGGTCCTAGTTGATACTAACATGTCCTGTGAATTTCATTACGATCGGATAATCCGGTCGTCAGTTCTCGTGAACAGAACTTTCGAGTGCTGAAAATAGAGGTAATTTAGTGATGGGTTGCCGTTCTTGTGCAAATCGGAATTTTAAAAATTGCAAATTGACATGATGCACAAACGTTAAAATTTATCAATGATTTGAATTTTTTGTCCAAAATCAAAAATCTTTCAGGAGGTTCAATGATTTGAAGGATTTGTTTTCAAGAGCCTGTCGCAGCTACAGGGTTACCCGCACGACCTTGGAAATCCATGTGTATTAAACTTTAGTCAACATCAATACGCTCTGCAAATTTCACGATGATCTAATGTTTTTGTCAGAAGTAATGACAAATCAAAATTTGAAAAAAAATCCTTGCCTACTTTTAGGCACGCTGCACCCACATACGGCACAAAATTTCCAATTCTTAATCATCGGCAAGCTTAGAACATAATAAGTTTTCATTCCCAATACTTTTTTTGAACAAAAATTTTCGCTGCTTGGAAATATAGGAGTACCTGAAAATTCACTAAAACACTCGCCGCCGCCAAAAGGTTTAGGATATCTGGATTTGAGAAAGTCGTGGACCTACCTACTAAATACATCTACGTTCTCCGAAAGTTTCATATCAATCGGATTGGCCACTCCAGAGATTATCTCCCTTAATCATTTTGATGATATATATATATATATAAAGAAATATGAATTTTCGGCGAAACGAGTTTAATACTACTTTTCTTCGAAAATTAGTAAAAAGTTTATTATTTGTGGATTGGCTATGGAGAATTAGCTACAATAGATATTTAAACGAATCACTCAACTTGTCTTAAGGTCCTCGACAAAAAAGCTGCGGAAGTCACAATGAACTTAAGATGGTCGAGTGGGAAAGAAAATCGCACGTACTCGTATTATGGCGAATACTGAGGATATAAGGCCAGTGAAAAAAGCCGCAAAAAAAATTGGTCTGACTCTGTCAACGAAGGTTCGGTATAGTGGCTTGCAGTAAGTTTATGAGAAAGTTTCGGTTGATATAAATTTCTTCAATTTTGTTTATTATTGGTGGTATTATTTTGCTTTTTGCTCTCTGGATGATTATTTTAAATTTAGCTTCAAACATATTATTTTCTAGCAGCAAATGAGTCGATACTTTGAAGCACAGCTCGCTCGTCTAACCATAGTTAACTTTGTTATTTTGACTGTGCGACACTGTATAAATAATTCAATGCCCATTAACGAAAATGTTTATCATGCCCAATTTAGATTCTCGTTATTAACGATTCCTAGACAGCAGACTTGATACGTTTATCATCAGAACGCAAACTGACTGGTTTCCAGAATGTGTTTTTCACTCGATATCAACCGAAGCAAAAAGCTATCAGTTCTGCAAAGTATCTACACCTAAACTAGTCGGCTGCTGGAAGCCTTTGTACTCAAACCCGTTTCGCGTCACTTGAACAATGTAGTCAGATGTTTTTCGCAAGCAAAAAATTTAGCGTTTATAAATCGTAAAACAAAACTCAAACACTGTTTCAACTGAAGCAAAATTTTATTTGATATCACAAAACACCCCGAAAATTTTCTATTTCTAATACCACTTTACACAGGCCTGACAGCGGGAACAAAGGGAACTGTAGGCCGTTTCCTGCTCCTCTTGTCTTCTGGTAGAATTCCATTGACGGCGGGCGTGAAAAGTTTTGTGTCCTGACGAATTGCTGGGCTGCCTCGTTGTCTAATTGTTGGTATCTGATTCAGAATATACGGTGGGTTCAGCGGAAAACCTTTGATGGGAATTCCCTGCGGATTCAACAAGACTCGTACTCTGGATTGCTTGTAATTTTGTGCTCCAGCATGCATCACACAACACAATAAAACCTACAATGAAAACTGGCATTTATAACTTAATATTCATTTGATTAAACAGAAAAGACAAACGATTTTCACAGCAATCATATTGAACCGAATCTTTCACTGCTTCTACTAAACTGATCGAGTGCTGTGTACCTCGAAATAAATATTTTGTTTGATTTCTCTGACGCTGGCAGCAGCTATAGCCTTCACATATTCTTGACTATAATGTGCTCAGAAATTACCGTAGCGGATTAGTGAAAAGCCCACATCTTTACTACAAACAAAATAAGAAAAACTTACAGGTAAATCAAAAGCATTTAACTCTTGAACTCAAAGTTCTAGGAAAATTCAAATCTACTGGTTATATTAATGCGTCGAATTTAAAGATTTTGAAGATTTTTAATGAATAGCTCGATTTGCAAGCTGTATTTGCTTGGCTTAAAGCGACTGAGTCATTGGAAAAATACATTCGTTGTTGGTTTTTTCCAAAAATTCGTCAAATATTTGAATGAAAATTAAGGTAATGCATCAATGTATCTAACATACAAAAATATGATCAATTTAAACCGCGATGCAAATGCAGTACATCAAAGGGTTAACAATTGCGAGTAAACGCTGCTGAGGAGCTATCTCACTAATTCGATAAAAAAATTTAAGCGTGTCATTAGTGTTTTTACTTTGAGTAGCCACTCGGAATGAGTATGTGCATTATATGGTTTTTACAGATCGCACGAGAGCCGAATATTTACGTAAGCGATTTAAATTAACATCCAACACTTTCTGATTTGGAAACATTAACAGTTCTTATTTGAATTCTTTCTCCATCCGTGTTATAATGGATGGCGTTCGGTAAGATTAATCGTTTGCATTTTTATACATGTGAAAGATTAATCATATACCGTGAAACCACTTATGCTGAGAAAGTTGTAATGTGGTTGTAGTAAGATGTTGTCGATTCGATGATACAAGAAGGCAATTGCCTCGAGCAGTTACGTATTTGTGCAAGAAAAATACGTTTTAGGCTCAGTACGGTTAATAATAAATTTTCTGAAGTTTTTGTAATGCAACAGGGACATTTTAAAGTTTCCTTAAACAAGTAACTAGAGATGGTAATTCATTATTCTCTGAATCTCTAAAAATTAAAATTAATTACACGAATTTTTCATGAGCAGACAAATTTTTCTTAACCTTAATTTTGCTTTAAATTAAATCAAAGTAGAGCACTTTATCTGTTTTTCTGTTCATGTCACTAAAAGCTACGTTTATTACTACTTTCATTTTTTTACAATAACTTGATGCAAGTGTCGCAGGTGAAAAATCAATTTATGTAAGACGAAAAAGGCATGCTAGTTGCATGAAAAAGTCCTTTTCATTATTTTATTCATTCCGATACTGTTTGAGTGATAGTTGTTGATACTTCCGACGATTTCCTATTATTTCTTGTGAGCTTTCATAATTGGTGTTGATTTGCCGCGAAATCATAAATCTCAAGGACAGCTTTCGCTGCGTTGAATGACCGTCGTTTTTTCTGCAGTTTCCTATCTGGAGTGTGTGTCAATCCATTTTAGTGTTTCGGCTCTCTTATCTTTTCTATTTTTCATCAATATTATCCATTCTTTTCCGGTCCATTCAAGGTTTCGAATTCAATCATTTGGAAATCATAAGACCGTTTGTAACTCCTGACGCACCTACAAGCTGATGCAAGCCCCAGAAAGAGAATGGAACCAGCAGGAGAGAAAAAACAAGGCCAAAAGGAGCAGCATAGCTCCATGAAGCAGGAGCAAAACTAGAGATAATCGATGAAGCGTAGCTAATATTATGATAAAAAGTAGAAAAATCCAAAATGTTGCGTTACTTGTTTGACAATAGGATACTAACCAATCACAGCCATATAAAAATACTATACCTCATCAAGTGTGTGTGCTATGCATGATGAATTTCACAGGACGTAATATTCTTACAACAATAAAATAGACACTCTACCAAAGAAATACACCTACTTCAGTGACATTCATAGTGCTAACTACAGAGACTATGATATTTACAAATCCATCAGGCAGAAATTGCACCACTGCAGCAAATGGGTACATTAACATCATTGCGAAGAAGCACTCATCATGTAATTTGTGAAACATCTACAATCAGGTGCTGCATACCCTAAGGTGACTAAACATAAACATACACTATAAAAATACGCAAATCAGGGCCTTGTACAAATTTTCGAAATAACAGCTTCACATGTGGAAATCAAAACAAGGCTTGTAGGCGTCAACTGGTTACCAAGCTTTGTTACGGTTCGAAAGGAGGCAAGGAGTTGTGTTGTTGTTAAACTATGTAGGGCCATCAGTCAGATAGGTGGAATAACATGTAGTATATGAATATATGCACGTGCCGCAACTATCTCGGCTGATAGAAGCCTGAATTTAACCTCCTCGTGGTGGATAATGGTTATCCGGCCGTTGAAGAGTGTAACCGCTTCTCTAATTAATAATTAATAATTAATTGAAAAACTTGCCACTGATGCTAAATTCTTTGATTCTATTTTGGCGGTATATCATCACATTTTTCTAAAAAAAACTGATTCACCACTTTTTTTATAAGATAAACTTATATTAAATAACTGGAAAAATAATATTCATGCTGTTATATTTAATGGAAGCAAACCAATTATAGCAAATATTTTAATACTGGATTTAGAGTCCATCCTTAAATAGGCTGAAAAATATTGACACTGCCTCCATGGTTACTCTTGATAAAATCTTGCATACTAAATTATTTATTGAACCTGTCTAAGTATTTTGAAAGCAAATGTTTTTGATTTCCGACGCCTAAGCTCCAACATCTTATTGAAATTCTTAAATAAAAGATCATTTGGACGAAGCTTACATAAGAAAAAAATTTATTTGGCAATTTTTGCCGCGAAATTAATTCATGAAAAAATCAATAAAAAGTAGGTAATAAGTTTTTTGACTAAACTTACTTTTTTGATAGTGCCCTATCTTCCAAGAGCATATATTTCCAAGACCTTAAATAACCTGCTTAAAATATCAAAATGAAAATCTGTTCCACAAAACAAACAAACAATACATAGTATTTAGAATCGTATATTTTCCGTCAATCTAGTCATGAACATTTACAAAACAGTATCCAATTTACTTTTTATAGAAAAATGGAGCAGAATAAGCAGAATAAGCAGCATAGGGAGCAGCATAGTGAGCGGCATAAGGAGCAGCCCAAGCAGCATGATAAGCTGGAGCACTGATTATTGGAGCCGGAAGGAGAGAAGGAGCAAGTCCCAAAGGAGCAGCATAACCCCATGAAGCAGGAGCAAAGCTAGACGAAATCAATGGAGCGTTCCATGCTGAAATAGCTGATGGTTTGGCAGCGGCAAGTGCGCAAATGGCAGCAATGAGAATCTAATGTAAAAAGTTAGAATGTTATTTCTCTAACATCAAATCCAGTTTGAAAGGATAACTTACCAATTTGAACATTTTTCGGTTTAGTTTTCCTTTTCTTGGAGAATACTTTGATAACTGATACAAATTTGTCTCAACATTGCCTTTTTATACGAAATTTTCGATATTTACGTCATGATCAAACCCAGATAATTCTGTAAAAATAGACTTTTTCGAGTTGTACAATTTTTTATTGCTCTATTTGCATCTAATTATCATTCTGATTAAATTTTTATGATTTAGTCAAACGTATGCTTATTACATTCGAAAAATCATCATGCGGCCTTCAAAAAACACGATGTAAATTAGAAATTATGTGGTTAACGTGTTTAGGGCTCCAAAATAAATTGACAATTATGGTGAATTGATCGATATTCAAGAAACCTATCTTATACTTTCATTTTCACATTAGTCAGAAAATTACATAACAACAAACAGACGTTATTCCGGATATCAACCTTGAAAATACCTGGCGTACTTCTTGGAAAGACCTATGTCACACATGGTACACCTACTCATGCGATTCATTAGAAATTCGACTCATTAAAAATATACACTCGAGACTTTGATCGAATAGTTTTAATTAGTTTTCGGGAAAAAAAACAGTTTTTTATTATCAGTTTCTCTTTTCAACCCGTTATAAAAGGGTCTTCAAAAGAAGTAAATACCAATTCAGATTAAAATATTCTAGTCTAAAGACCTTGCATCGAAATTTCGCGCTATATTTTATTTGCGGGTGGGTGTATTATTGCTACAATGTACTATAACGCAAAGTAGTTTGAATTGTAGCCCTTATTAGACCTGAAGTTTGAAATTAGGTAGAGTGTTCATTCACATTTAATACAGTGAACCCTTATTTGACTCAAGTGGCTAAAATCACATGACTGTTTTTAAACTATGACCAAAAGACAATAGCATCTAATGCTCTAACGACTTAGCTTTTCAAGATTCAAACTGCAATTTCCGCTCTGTAAAGGCGTTAATCAATATGTGGCTTAAATGAATTAATCAGATTGTTGTAAGCTCTGATCTATGATCTGTATTCTGTTAGCAAGCTCTTTCTACAAGTAAGTCAAACTTTCCTGCTATCAAATAACTAAGGATGAATTTTCATCATGCTTTTGGATCAGTATTATCACTTACATAAATCAATTAAGATATATAAATCAATTAAGTTAGCATAATAAATACCTTATTGTAACAAAGTACCACCAATCACAGCTATGAGAGCAAATAGGCATCTTTGAGATATTTAATCATTTGATAAAACTAGTTTTCAACTAAGTTTTTTTTATCATTCCATTGAACCCTGTATATATCCGTGACCACCTCATCAATTCCTGCAAATTAAGTTTATTCGGATCATCGGTAAACGTAAAACTACTTTTTATTGACGGATTTACATTAAATTCTAATAACTCGCTTTTATACTGAATAGTTTTAAACTAGTTTTTTTTTGTATCTATAAATAATAGGGGCTACTATGGTGCTAGTATACGCTTCAACACCTATTATAAAAAATATGATCTGAATGTTCTTCTTTGGGAATAATAATCCTTTTCAATTTAAGCTTGTTTACGAAAGTAGAGCGGCGGCGAACTAACTGATTTAATTTGTTTTCATGTTTTTTATCAGAAAAGGCAAAAAAGAAAGTCAGTAGCACTAACCATCATAATAATTGGAGCATAAATAACCAGAGAGAATATAATAATAAATATTCGTTATAGCAGATTTTATATAATCTCATTTACTAGTTGCTCCTGATATGAACAAATGAATATCGTGGTAAAAATAAACAAATACGCTGGGTTACTTGATCTTCAGTCAATTCAGGGCAAAAATCATTAATAACTTCATACCATAAAAAGTTGGGGAAAACTTAATCTGCAATTCATGTTTATGACACCAGAGTCAATATTGTCCAGCTCATTTTTTTTCTAGTTTTACTGAATTAAATAGTATCGTTTTATGATCGATCACCCATTAGTGAAACAATCAAACAAAACTAAACTTAAAAGATTGCGATGTACTGGACTCTTAGTTTTATATTTTAAATAATCAACATACAGCAAAACTCCCGATAACGCTACAGTAGCCAAACTAGTTTTTGCCCCTTATTAAAAGAAAAAAATCATTAAATTTGACTCCACCTTTCGAATTTTCCTTGTTTGTCTTTTTCAAAATCGTTTAATCTATGCATTCGAAATGGTTACATTTTTTCCCATCAATTTAGCAAATGCATTCGCTCTATTTCGCAAAGGTAACCTATTAGCAGGAATATTATTCTTCTTATGCTGTTTGAACCACTACAAAAGGGCATCTTCAGTCTTGGAATGTGTGCTGGATCTAGTCCATTTATTTTCCGAACATGCCTCGTTAAAGGCTTTTTCTATTGCATTACGTCATTTCTTAATTGTCATTATTGTGGAGTGACTTATATCTAGATCTTTCGCGATGTCTGCGTTTGCTTCTCCATCCTCCAAGCGGCAGAAGATGTGCGCTTTTGCTTCTGCCTTTGGCAGGTCAGTTTCGCCAAATTCTTTCACTTAAACAAAAAATAACTCAGTGAAAAAAATTCCGACACACTTTTAAACTGAAGCTGAAGGGAAATACAAATGCAACTAACCTCCAGACATTCGAACTTACCTAGATTTGCCACAGGAATGACTCTGTGTTTCAGGTCGCTTCGAATTAGGATGCCAGTCCCTCCGCCATTGATGGCATTCGGCCTATCCGAAAGCTCTGCTATGTGATGATTTTTACCTCACAACTTTAGATTGAGATGCTGCCTATTTGGTTATCATCTCGGCTATCTTTAATAACGTCATCAACCAATCTCCCAAGATCATCACATTCTATAAGTGCTGCTCTCATTCCCAATGTGCCTCTTGACCCTCATCATATCCTTCTAATTCTTCGAATTTCTAATATTAATTGTATGAGGAATAAAATCCCTTCCTTAGTACGTTGTAAGTTTCACCGAGCTGATTTCTTTGGTAAGGCGATTGAAATAAATAGAATTAATTGGTTGACTTTCCTTCGTAGCCTTGACATCAATGATGATGAAAATTGTATATTTTCCTCTTAAACTTTATTCCGCAATTAACACCAACTCACCGTCTTGAAAAACTGAAGGATGCTCCTTGGCTCAGTAATGATGCTGCAGCATCAATCAGAACCAACCAACCGAAATCCTTTTGGTCGTTCATCCGTTTTTTGAAAAACTATCCTAGTATCCCCAATGGTATGCACTTAGATGATACAGCTGCCTCCATTCCACATGAAGTGTGTAAACTTTTTGCTTCGTACTTTTTCTCTTTTTTCTTACAATAATGCCCTCCTCCTTCCCAAAATCTTCTCCTAAACTACATTCGTTTCGAACCAACCCTTTAAACATTTAACTTCTGAACAACAATATCGATGCCAAAATCGGTACATCATCTCTGTGCGTGTCTCTATCTTGTTCATTATCAGTATATTTTCTGGATCTTTCTCTTCTCTCTGGAAAACTGACACCGTCCTATACACAAAGCCGGTGATCGTACATACATCTCAAACTACCATCACAGTTCCCTTCTTTCTTGTTTTAGCAAGATCCTTGAAAAAGCGAGTCTACTCCTTTATCCAGCCTACCCTAGCTCATGAGCAGCATGGTTTTGTCAAAGGTTAATCCATTTTAACCAACCTTCTTTCCTTCATACATATGGTCGCATCCACTCTTGACCATCAAAAGCAGGTTGACGTATATACTGACTTCTCCAAAGCATTTGACTCTATCCCTCCTTCTTGAAAAACTAAGGAACGACATCATAGCTGATCCTCTTCTTTCCTGGTTTTAATCTGACATCTTTGCTGGTACCTGTGCTGTAACTGTTAATTACTGTGATCGAGTCACAAGGTGACTGTACGCTTTCAGAAAACGATCTTAATAGCTTACAGACTTGGTGCGCTGAAAATGCTCTCAGTTTGAACATGGCGAAATGTCAAAAAATGCCTTTTCCTTGTAAAATGTCACCCTTGATATTTTTCTATTCAGTTTCTGGCTCTACTCTCAATGTTGATTAAGACATTGACAATGATAATTTTAGAGACCTTGGTGTAATATTTCATTCAAAGCTCCAATTTGATAAGTATATTTCATGCCGAATTTGACTGCCAGGGCCTCGAAGCTATCAGATTTTATTATTAAATCCTCTAAAGCTTTCGTTAATATTTCCACCTGTGTACACTTTTTTCTTTTCTTTGTGCATAGTGTCCTTCAATGTTACTGTCAAGCCTTGTGTCCTCATTATGTTATTAAATACTGCGTTGGAATCTTTTCAACACAGATTTACTTGTAACTTGTTCTTTAAATTTCAGCTTCCCTATCGAATCACGGAGTCTTTTCCTGAATGAGTGTCTGCTCTTTAAGTTATTTTATAAGATGATTAAATCTGACACGTTTCCGTCCGTGAAGCAGTGCATGGCACGCGTTCTTCTTTGTATTTAGTATGCCATTTGCGCGTACTAATACCAATTTTTTATTCTCCATTGTTGCGTTTACTGAGGCTATACATTGACCTACAATTCGGTCGTCTGCCGTAGACAGTACACGTTTTCAAAACTTTTCTGAAAAACCATGTTTAGCATACCACAAGTCGTAGTTTTTTTCTTCTTTTTTTTTTACTTTTTCACCTTGATTATTTTCTTATTATTTTTTTCTTTATACTCACCTTGATTCTTATTATGTTCTTTCTATATTCAGTATTTGTTTTGTTTTTTGTTTTTTTTGGAACAGGAGTCGAAAAACCTTCATAGGTATCATACGGAAGATACAGGACTATGTGAGATTCGGCTTATTAAAAAACCTCACCCGCAGACTACAGAAATCCAAGTCGGAACCGCTTTCGCATTATTTCGACTTGACTGTGCCACTAGCACCTATCAGGTGCCCCACGACTACTTTCGTTCTGCCAGGAGGAGTGCCTTTGGCAATTTTCTTCTCTTTTTAGCCGCAATACTGTCTCGACATATAGCGCCTTGTGAATGCAGCATCGCCTCGACAATCGTTTTCGGCGTCGCAAGACCGATTGTAGACCAGATCGTTTCCCGTTCTCTTCTGAAGTGCAGGCACTTGAAGAAAGTATGTAATGCATCATCAATATATTTGATGCAGTATTTGCAACATTCCGTCCTGACCTTCTCAATTCTTTCAAGGTCTTTCCTAAGGTAGCCATGGCCTGACAGAAATTGGCACAGATAGAAATTTATTCATCAGCTTAGCGGTCCATGCCTCCGTTGTGCTCGTAGCCCAGCGTTTCTCCGAAAGCTCAAACGTTCACACTCGTGCTTGAGTAGCTGCTACTTCTCTTTCCACTTCTGAGCTATTCAGAAAGATCTCCTGTAAAAAGGCCGAGCTAGAAAAGAGCCGAAAAGAAGATTTACCCTAAGATCGTGAAAACAAAGAGCTAGAGCACAAAAACGAGAAAGAACTCGTGAATTTGGCTCGAATGAAAGACCCATGGCTACACCACGATCCGAGACAGAAGCCACTGATCAGAACCCCTGGGCGACTGTGGCTTGAAGGTTTCGGAAAGGTAACGGCAAGCAGGAGAGGTTGATGTTCGTAGCGTCTCCTGAAAAAGAGCCGTTCAAATTGCTGTCCAAATCCGGTAAGTTCAGACGACAGAAACCGCATGCATCTAGGGCTAAGAAGGAAGCAGCTATGATAAAACTTACGTGCAGGTCCTATGATAAAACTTACGTGCAAAACCTACAATATATCAGCGGTACGTCAAATAAGAGAGACAGCGGACGGCGGAGAGCCTGTGACACTCGCAAAATGCAAGGATATCGTGAGATTTAGTGAGGCCATTCAAACGGTGGTAAAGGCCTTGGGGAGGTTAAAAAACTTGTTTCCAAGATTAAAGTTGAGATCCTTGACCTCGACAGCCTTACAACCGAGTAAGAAGTGGTGGCTGCGATTCGGGATAGGGAAATCGAAAATGCTAAAATTACGGTACTACTTCCAAATGCTAGAGAACAGCGGAAAGCCATAGTAGAATCGGAGGACGCAAAAGCTATGAAGCTAGTTAAGGATGGGCGAATAAGAATTGGCTGGGTGAATGCCAGATTAAGGAGGCGACCCAAGATGATGCGCTACTACAAAAGTATGGGCTAGGATCTCACGAAAAAAAAAATGTAAAGGACCAGATCGGAGCAACAACTGTTGGAAATGTGGTCAAACTGACCATCTCGCAAAAGTATACATCAATTCCCCATTCTGCTTGTTGTGCAATGAGAAGGCAAAACCAGAAGAAGCCAATCACATTCTAGGATCAAAAGCGTATAAAGCTTTCAGAGAAGCGCTTGGAGAAGCTTCGTATATGAGGACTCTCCAAGGGAACACACAGAAGTTTCAACATTTGTTCACGCAGCTGGTGTATATTCAGTAATTGGATTTTTTCAAATGAATATATGTTAATAAATAAATAAATAATAACAAATAAATAAATAAATAAATAAATAATAATAAATAAATAAACAAAAAACCATTTACTCAAATATGTATATGGGATATTTCGATAATGCATGCCTTTATATCCGATATATTTCAATGTAGGGACCAAAAATTATGGACGCTGTAAGTAATATTTTGTTCTAAGCGATAGCGCTATCACCAATAATTCTTTGCAATATCAACAAAAGATAAAATAATACGACGGATTAGGCAATACACCGTTGTATCTGGTGCTGCTATAAACAATTTCCACTGTATAAAGCATTAATATAAGCATTACTTTAATTTTTGCAAACATTAACTAAGAAGAAAATAAACGAACTAGTGTTTTCTTCACGAATTTGAATTTTCGCTTAATTTATGGGTTTTTTTTTTTTTGCTTTAGTTTATGCTCTCACAGCACTTGAATCGCATACACCAATATCATATATATTTTCGAATTGATCATTCATTTAACAATGTTCACTTTATCATTTTTCGAATCTAAGAGGTAGCTTTGATATATAATGTCTCGCTCTCATCAACAATTTTTTGCACGTTTTCAAAAAACCAGTCGCAAAGAAAAATCTTGGCTACATTTAATTATATGCGAAATACCGTGGCGAATTAGTAATTTATATAAAAAAAATACTTGGTTTCTATCAAGAAAAATGAATAAAAAGCTCAAATAAAATAATAAATTCAATTATCTTAAATTCTAATTTTAGCGAGACATGTTTTTCTTACAGAGTTGTTAAAAGGTGTTTGAACTCGAATCTCAAGAATATTATTCTAAATAACATTATTATTAAAAAAAACTATTTTCTTAAAATAAGAAACAGAAAACCTTTAATAATGCATACATACATTTTGTTCAAAATTAACTTGCTAACATGCAAACGTTAGCTTCTACAAAACCTTAGATTGAATATCAACAAAACTTCTCTTGAAAACTGGTACTGGAAATCCTGCAAAAAAAAACAAAATAATTTGCAATAACCAGTGGTGAAAAATCTGTTCGCCCCATCATTTTTTTCCGCCCTATTCTTTTTTTTTCAAGTTTGTATCGTTAACTTTGACCTTTGCATCAAGCACTACAGCATCAAGCAAAGACATTTTCGAGAGTGGTAAAAATTTATAAAAATAAATATGAATGAATTAACGGGAATTGTTGAAATCAATTAAAAATGTTATTTTGCAATCATATAATATTTTGCGTCATCCCATAAACAAAACACAAAACGATTTGATTTGCTTATTGAAATATTTATGCGAAATTGCTAAAAACAAAAAACGGTTTGATAGCCAGAACAAGCAGAAACGTTGTACTATTAATGCAAATAATCACCACACAGTAAAATTTCGTATGCAAGCAAAAACCTGCACAGAATACAAAAAAAAAACCTCAAATTACGAACTACAAGATTTTCGATTTCCAGAATGATAAATATAAAACGATCCACCAAAAAGGCTAATTACAGTTCTACTCGCGCCGCAGAAGAATGCAAATGAAGTCAACAGTTCACTCGATTTTGATCCAGATTTCTCGATCGAGTCGACATAAATTTTCAAGTTTTTTTTTCCATGCTAAATGAGGACTTGGTATCGGAGTTTTTCTAGTGGACCAAAAAACTTTCAATTTCATTTGCTATTATCCAAAAAGGAAAAAGATAAATGTGCTCGTTCAGAATGTGACGCAACTCGTAACGTTGATTTTTTGAATAGATCAAACAGGATGCGATTTTGACTATAAAAGAGGATGTCACCACCAGTCAAAGCATCAGTTGGCTTCAGTTCCAAGCTCAATACAAACAATCGCATCAAAATGTTCAAATTTGTAAGTCGATTCGATTTGAATCAGAACAGTTACATTAGATTTAATGTTTCACAAAACTTTCTATTTCAGTTGGCATTCTTCGCTTTCTTGGCTTTCGCTGCCGCATCACCAGTTCTTCTCACCAGTCCACTTGCATACTCTGCTCCAATCGCACCAATTGGTCACATTGCTCCGATCGCTCCATATACACCAATTGCTCCAGTCGCACCAGTTCCAGTTGTCAAGACCTTTGTCACTCCATATGTGAATACTGTTCCAGTTGTCAAGACCTTTGCCACTCCATATGTGAATACTGTTCCAGTTGTCAAGACCTTTGCCACTCCATATGTAAATACTGTTCCAATTGTCAAGACCTTTGCCACTCCATATGTAAATACTGTGTACCCAGCCTACCGATCAGGCTATTGGTAGGTCTATCAGAATAAATGGCTATGGAAAGGATAATGATGATTGAATAAAGATTAAGTGCATTGAATTTGAGTGTTTTTCTACAGATTTACAGGATTTGGTATTCAAAATGGTTGATTGCCATGAATATTCATTATGACTTTTTTGCATTTATTAGATGTTGTTTCAACAAAAGGGCTGTCTGGTTTGATGAACCTAACTATTATTAGCGAGACATTGGAAGTAGATGAAAGATAGTTTTAAAATACCAGAAATTGAATCAAAGTAAGTGTAAATATAGTTTTAAGTTTAGCTTCGCGTGGTTTTAGATATATCTTATCTATTCCAACCTTGATCCATCTTCTTTTACCCTGTCTTCTGCCTCTTATCATTATGTGAAATCTGATAGCCATTATCCTCCACTATCAGCAAATATATGCCTCCAGAGTTGTATTCTAAGCAAGCGGTGCAGGGTGAGTCGTTACAATTTCCATAAAACGAACTATGAGAGACTAAGTGCTGAAATTAATTCTTTAAATTGGTTTTGTTTTTTTCGTTGATTTGATCCTGACCGTGCTGCTCTCTACTTCTACCACAAGCTTCATCAACTTATACTTGCTAGCACCCCTATATGTCTGGCTAATAAGCCTCATGATGCTCCATGGCTTACCGGTAATGTCTTGCGTGCTTTGAATACTAAAAACGCTGCTCGCCTGAAGTATTTGCAGTCGGGGTCTGAAAGGGATTATGCCGTTTACTCGCGTTTGCGATCTGCTGCTAAAAAAAAAACTAAAAATGCAATGCACAACTACTTTTCTGATATTGAATCGTCACTTGGATCAGATGGTCCTAAGAAGTTTTGGTCATATGTGCGAAGTTTAAAATCTTCTTTCTCTATACCTGATTCTGTTTCTTTTAAGAATTCTAGTGCTTCTACTCCGCAAGGAATATGTAATCTAATTGCCGACTTTTTTTCCTCTGTATACTCTAATTTGTCTTCTCATATCCCCAGCATTCATCCTTTTCACTTTCCCACTTGCCTATCGGTACTTGAGACCAATTCTCTTGAAGTCCAATCTATTATATCTACGTTTGAATCCAGCTCTTCTCTTGGCCCTGATGGAATTCCCAACTTTTTCGTTAAAAAACTTGCTTCTTCTCTTTGTGTTCCCTTGTCCATAATTTTTAACATTAGTCTGGGTAATGGTATTTTCCCAGCTTCTTGGAAAGTGTCAAGCAGTTTTCCTATCCACAAGTCTGGTGATCTAAACCTAGTCACTAACTATCGCCCGATCTCTATCATTCCTTGTTTTTCTAAAAATCTGTGAGCGTTTAGTTTTTAATCGTGTCTATGATTCTCTTCGTCATATTTTTCCTGCTAAACAGCATGGTTTCGTGAAAGGCCGAAGTACTATCACTAACCTTGTAGAGTTTTCTCATTTTGTTGCTTCTGCTTTAGATAATCACCACCAAGTAGATGTTATATACACTGACTTCCCTAAGGCCTTTGACTCGGTCAACCATGAGCTCATTTTTCTTAAATAAGAGCATTATGGTATATCGAAGCCTCTTCTCTCGTGGCTCTCATCATTTGTATTTGATCGTATTTGTTACGTCTCTCTCCGTGGCTCCTCGTTTTCTCCTTTTTTTCCTACCTTCGGTGTACCTCAGGGATCTATTCTTGGGCCTTTACTATTTATCGTCTTCGTCAATGATCTTCCTAATGTGTTTGAATCTCCTTGTCTAATGTACGCTGATGACCTGAAAGTTTTTCGTGTTATCAATGCTCCTTCCGATCATATTGCTCTTCAAAACGATTTGAATCGTCTTGCTTCCTGGTGTGACCGTAATTACTTGTCCTTGAGTATCTCCAAATGTTACTCAATGCCTTTTACATTGATGCCTTGTCCTTTTGAGTTTATTTACTCTATCTGTGACATCACCCTTTTAGTTGTGGATCATTTTACAGATGTCGGTGTTACCTTCGATCGGAAGCTAAAGTTCAATGTTCATATTCGTACCATCACTCGTAAGGCGTCCCGGATCGCTGGTTTTGTTATACGTGAATGCCACAATTCCTTCAACATTTCCACTTGTGTGCGTCCTTTTCTTTCCCTTTTTCGTTCTATCCTTGAATATTGTTCTTAAGTGTGGGGTCCTCGTTTCTGTTATTTGTCTGAGGCGGTTGAATCTGTCCAGCGAAGGATTACTCGCTGCCTTATTTTCAAGTAAAACCTACCATATTGTCCATACAGTGAACGTTTATCAGCCCTTAATATTCCTTGACTTGACCAGCGCAGAATTTACCTCGATGAATGTTTTCTTTTTGAAGTTTATTGCGACTATTTATCTTCATCTTTGACGTGTTTTTTTTACGCCACGCCATCATAACAGACCTAGACGGCAACCTCAATGTTCAATGTACCTTTTGCACGTACTGAGGTTTTTTTCATTCCCCTGTTTTGCTTCTACTGAGGACGCATAATAATCTTCAGCATGGCTCTCTCCCTCAGGCAATTACAATTTTCAAAAGTTTAGTTCGTAGCAGTGAACGAAAAAAAACCTTATGGTACCGTACCTTAATGTACTGTACCGTACATTTATGACGCCCGTACGCAAACACATTCACTACAAAAACTACACATACCCTACCTCAATCTATAATGTTTGCGTACATGTACACAACCGATATACCGAACGAAACAGAGACGATGCAAATGTACGCTACGATTGAATACTGTACGGTACAATGTACACAAACCTTATCCTCTACAATACGGAATGTGTACGCCTACACAACCAGTACACAAACGGTGTACACTAAACGTACTGTACGTTTAGTGTACTTTTGCGGTTCATTTTTACGAACTGGAAAAAAATTGCTGATAAAAGTGATAAACCGTAGGCGAAATGAATTGATTATGCTCTCCTGTGAAGTTCAATATTTTTGACTCAGTGTTCTCACTTCCAAAGTGTTTTTCCTTTTCATATAAATTAACCGCAAAAGTACACTAAACGTACGGTACGTTTAGTGTACATCGTTTGTGTGACTGGTTGTGCACGTGTACACATTCCGTATTTTACATTTGCAGCGTCTCTGTTTCGTTCGGTATATCGGTTGTGTACATGTACGCAAACATTATAGACTGAGGTAGGGTATGTGTACTTTTCGCGTACAGTACGCTTAAAGTACGGTATTTTTTCGTTCACTGGTTCGTAGTGCACTTTTTTCGCCTACTTAATCATTTTATTTACACATCTTTTTTTTTGCTTATTTTTACCTACTTTATTTTTACTATTCAAATTTTTTACTTCTATTCTTATCCTGTATTTTTATATTTTGCTGTTTTATTATTATATCCATAGTCCTTTTATTCTCTATTTTCACTTTACTTTAACTTATTGGGTTTTTATTTTTAATTTTAATTTACATATTAATTCTTTATAATATTTTTATTTTTATTTATTTTGTAACTATTCACCTTGCCTGTGAAATGAATTATTTTGAATAAATTACAAATCACAAATTACAAATATCGGACACCCTTACAAATAATAGTGAAAATTGCGTATTTTTCTCTAGTTAATAAAGTTTAAACAATTTTAAAAAGCACGAGTGCTTGCGCAAGTAAAATAGAGGGAAAAAACTCGCGTGAATAAGGACCGAACGTTTACTTCTTTCTTCAGAATAACGATGTATTACAGTGGAAGCTTTCAGTTTTTTTAGAAACGAGTCGCAACCGAACCCATCCCCTTGTCTATTGAGCGGAGCCGCTCAAAACTTGTTCGCTTTACCTTTGTCGAAGATATCATCATCAACATCATTGATACTGCGTCGGCTACTAGCTTGGTAAAGGTAAACTTCATTAGTGAGTTCCAGTCAATCTTCACTCTGTTATCATGTTGGGTGATTGGGGTAACAGAGCATCTTCCTCTCAAATTTGGCAAAATATGCTGCGTGATTTGGTTTCGTGATAGCTGATAAGCTAATAGTAAATTGACACTAAAAGATGTCGCACTCTAAAGTATGAATTTGTTAATTATTGAAAATTAAAAATTTTTTGAAAATATATAATTCACTCATGTAACGATTAGCAATACAGTTTTCACAATTCATTCAAAGAAGATTAGTCTCATTAATTGTGAGAAAAATTGGAACTTCATTGAATAGACATAAATACGTCAGTATTATTTTCCAAATCATTCATCAAACTCATGAAGAAATACGTCGCTTTCAAATCACACGCACCATTGTTGGCCTTCATGCTTGAATTAAATAAGCGAAAATATCGAATTTAACAATTTTCGTTAACTGCTTCTCTTTATCATACAGCAATCGTACTGCACGAGTACTTATATAGAGTCTAAGGTAATATCTACTGGCCAAAGATTTTAATTTGTTATGTTTTTATTGAGCTTGGAGCTGTGTCGAGAAACTAATTTCCGATCAACAGCGGCCACTTTAATGTTCAAGTGAATCACAACCGTGTAAAAAATGCAGCAAAGTAAATTACAAATTACATTCGTACGAGAAACTCTTCATGGCCACTGAAATACTACCAGAAGCTATTCGATGTGTCCACTTCTAGGCTCTAACATTGGCCGTATAGTTTATTATAGTATAAATAGCTTTCGGATGCGGTAGTAGCCTATCAGTTCTTCCACTGCAACACAGACCAAAACAACAATCAAATCTATCAAAATGTTTAAATTGGTGAGTCATTATTGTTCTTTGTTCAGGAAATTCAAATTATTTTATATTCATTGTGCTTTTTTGTAGGTGGTGTTGTGTGCCGTCGCTAGTGTCGCCTTTGCTCGTCCAGGATACGTTAGCCATTTGGATACGCCAGTAGTTTACCACTCTGCGCCAGCACACCATCAGGAATACGTACAAATCCATGAGCCTACCATAACCAAAGTCGGATCTATCGTAGAGAGTGTCCCTTCAGCAGTATCGCATCAAAGTTCTACCGTTGTTCACAGCAAGGCTCATGTTGTAACCCCGATCCTGTCTCATGGTGTTAAAACCTATCATGCACCCATTGTTCAATCCTATGAATCTGCACCAATCATCAGTTCGTATGAAGGAGCTTCGCTTTACGATGCCCATGATTTAATCCATGCTTCTCCAGTTGTATATGGATACCATGATGACTCGCACTATCATCATCATTACTAAGTGATTTAAGAACTGTGATAAGTACTTAATGTAAATTGTTGTGAAGAAAATAAATTTTTGTGAACATTTTCAATTTTGATTTTCGAAGCCACTTTTAATGATAAATTGAAGTGTTAAAGCAAATTGATATGGGTGAAATTTCAGTTTCATTTGCAGCGCTAAAGTGAGTAGCTTAACGCAAAATAAGACGATTTATAATTATCGCGGGTAAATTAGGAGATATAAGTTAATATACATTTTCCATGATCACGGAAGCAAAAATACCCCTTTCCCTAATTCATACAGCATCATTGATCAAAGCTTTGAGAACCTCAATTGAGTCCCGTGATTTTTTCATTCACTTTTGTTCAGCAACGGTATGCTAACAAAGCTCATAAGATGCAGCGGACATATCCGGATTGTGGCTGTAGCTTAAATATCTATAATAAAACGTTTGCTTGCCAGGAGGGTTTACCTCTTGGTTGGAAATGGCTTAAATCTTTACCCGACTGAAACTTCTCGGCCAATGAAAAAGTTGCAAATTTAGCAGTATAAAAAGCATTACGACCCGTATGCATGAAGGACTCTCAATGAACAACAATCTTTACCTCTAATATCCACCTTATGTAGGTTGGTAAAAACCCCTGTGTTAAGGCGTGGATATCATACTCTTGCCAATTTTTTATAATCCAGAATTTCTCATTTTTTGAAAATTTTGCAATATTAACCTGCTGGAAAATCTGAAAAGAATCCAAAGAAAGCCAGAGGGTCTATTTGTTCCTTTCTCGGAGGGCCAGACTTGAGCCACATTGTACATTGCTGTCTTTTATCTTAAGAAAGTATTACAATCAATTTTGGTATTTTTGGGTGGAAATGTAAAGCAAAAAAAGGTTATGAGCCTAAATTATAACTGTATAAATTATAATCCATTATAAATTTAGCATGTCATTTGTAAAATGAGATTTCTAAAACTTTTGTTTGCTTTTCTATAATTAATTGTATATTGTCATTTTTTCTTTTATCTACCTTTATTCTTGTTCACAACTAAATTACCTTTTGCTCTTTGTAGCATTTACTTTAATTACTTTTCCTTTTTCTTGCTCCTTTCCAATATAGACAGCTCGGTCGTCATCAACCCCCACTCCTTGTTGATGTCAATCACAGCTTATAGGAAAGTAATAAAAGCTGTTCCATTCCTTACTTACTTCTAGAAAATGTCCATTGAAATCAGTTTCATCAATTGGTATCATTTTTTTATGTCTCCAGCGCATCGTCAAAATTGTATGTCTTCCATTCTTACCTTAACTAATCTCTACTTTTATCAGACGTCCTATTGAACTAAATGAAGTTCTTTATTTCAATTGACAGCTTCTGCTGCTAAAAAAGCTAGTGAGAAACAGAAAACAAACGGTTTCGCCCATTGGTCTTCAGAAACTCCGTAGCTTATGCTTGAAGCAAAAAGAAGTACTTTAATAGGTATTTGAATGGACACTTGAGTAGGTGAAAAGCGTGCTTAATTTTTGAGCATTGAGGCTTCAATCTACTCCAATCCACCGAAATTCTTCTGGGGCGTGTATTCGTTTTCTTAAGTCCAGTTCTTCAGTTCCTGATTCGAAGTATTTTTATGATGATATTGCTACTAACTCTCATACTAATTGCGATTCACTTGCTGCCTTATTATTTTTCTCTTTTAATATTTCTTCAATCACCTCAATATTTTTTATGTTTCTTGTACGACACAAAGCATTCTTTTGTTTAGTACTTATCATTTGGAAGACAAAACTTTGATGCATTATTTTAGATTTTAATGTTAGTTTCGGTTTAATGTCCTGGTTAAATATTTTTATCTTCTCTCCGCACTCTTTTAGTTTTCCTTTGCAACATTAGCCTTGCATCAGTATGCCCGTTCTTAGTGTCATCTGTTTTAAATGGAAAGCCACTAATGTCTTCATTTTGGTGATCTATCTACCGTTTTCAATATAATTTGATATCCTTGTCTTGCCGTCTGACAGTTTAACAATCTCTCCTACTTACTCTTGTGCCTGAGTAGCATAGTTATATAAAGGACTCCTCCACAACAACGTAGTTTCATGGTGTTCACTAATTTGCCCCCTCAAACTTCGACTCTGAACGTCAAGCTAATATAGTTTATGCGAATTGCTCAAAGGTTTTTTACTCTATAAACTATAACCTGCCACTTAATTACTTTGAAAGATTGTTCCTAATATTTTGTCCCCATTTATTCTCTTCTCTTCTTATTCTCACATTTAGAGTTCCTCAGGGATCTTGTGTAGTTCACTTACTTTTCATTTTGTTTGTCAATAATCTTACTTTTACTCTAACTCTACTTGTTTTCTTTATGAGGATGGCTTAAAGTTATATAGATCGATCAGATCTGTGGATGATTATTTCTCTGCCATTAATCACTGCTGCCAAAATAATTTCTTGTCTCTAAATAGTCACCAGATGTCATTCTTACAAAAAACGTTCCTCATGTGAATAATTGTTTCTTTATCCTGTTTGTTAGTTAGCATTTTAGAGATATAGTTATGGGGTCTGATTTCATGAATATCAGCTACAAGCACTTGTCTGCAGGTTCAGACTATAGCTAAAACGTCAATGCGTGTCCCTCAACACATGCGCTGTAATCATCAGCAGTTCCTCAGTCCGTTGGTAATTATGATTTCATTTTTCTTTGCTACCCAGACTGTGCAAACTGCACCCTCTTCACTGCAGGATAGCAGTTAAACGAATCAACACTTTTCCGCTTCTGCTACAGCTTTGCTTACGCTTCCGGACATGAAGGTCGTCGATTCTCTAAAAAAAGTTTTTGTTACTTGCTCGCCTCTTTTGCTCCTTCTCCCTTCTATATGCAGACGATCTTAAAATATTCAGAGTGATCGATACAATTGGAGACTGCTTTCTGCTACAGAATAACCTGCGTACTCTAGGCAACTGGTGTAATGCGAATTACCTTGCTTTGAATGTCTTCAAATGTCAATGTCGCCAAATGCCATTCACGCGTAAAACTTGCTCTTTAGTATTTTTTTATTGTGTTTCTGGTACATTTCTCGAAGTTGTCCTCCGTTTTCAAGACCAGGAAGTAATTTTCGACACTAAACATTTCTTCGACCATCACATATTGCATATAGCCAGTCAAGCCAAAGCATCCAGAGTCTGGGGTTAGATACTTAGATTGTCCTAGTATTTTACATTTATCTCCATCTGTGTACACCTGCTTCTCTCTTTTGTCCGCAGTATCATTCAATACTGTTGTCAAATATGGTGCCCAAATTTCAATACTTAATTGATGCGGTTGAATCTGTACAACGCAGGTTCACCCGCTCTCTGCTTATCAAATTCAATTTGGCTTACTGTGGGTATAGTGTGAGACTTACCATGCTGAAAATTTCATCCCTTTAATCACGTGGACCATTTTTCGAACTGCACCAATGACTTGTCCCTTCTGACCTCTGCAGCCAGGTTTCCGTTCCTGTATCGGACCGGTCATGTATATCAACCTTAACGTTTAATGTACCTTTTGCACGGCCTGATACGTGTTACCATTCAACTCAGTCTTGGTTCCTTGTCACCGAACTTGTTGTTTTTGCTGTTAAATGCATTTTCGTCTTGTCTAATTACTTATTTAATTTATGAATTTTTATTTTTTATCTATTGATTGAATTAAGATATTCTTTTATATATATATATATATATATATATATATATATATATATATATATATATATATATATATATATATATATATATATATATATATATTCATATATATATATTCATATATATTTGTATATATTTATCATTGTCTATTTCGTAATTGAATTCGATCTGTTGTTTTAGACATTAAATAAATAAATAAATGAAACTGTCGAATTACCTCTGCGTATTAATTAGAATGTTGAATTATTATAAATTTTCCTTTACGAGTGTTTTCTTTCTAAACTTTTTGTACACATTTTCGGATCTGAGCTTATTTCCCACATAATCAATCGTGAATCAAGTCGTCCCAGTCGATCAGCTGAGGTAACATCTGGGGCATTTCACGTGAAGCGGACAACGAAAAAAAGTCGAGGCTCTGGATTTCGTTCATATTGCGCATAATGGTACTTCTAGACGATAAGAACGTGGATACACAATTTTTGGTTTCTATGAGGTTTAGTTACCGAGCTACGAACTTCTGAAACATGGATGAAATTGATGAAAGGTTTTCTTGCAAGCGGATTCTAGGATTCAAAAAAAATTTTAAAAACCTGAAAAGTACTGATTGGTGTAGAAAATTAACTGTTCTTTTTAATTTTGAAATAAGATTTGAAAACCGGAAGTAAAAATTTGTGTGAAATCGGATGTAACAATTTTAATTCGTTTCTTGCATAATTTGGACCAGGTTAATTTTGCTTCTTTCTATGGCAAAACAAACCTTAAAGTATTCTTATTTTATCAAAATAATTATACATTATTTGTGTTACATTATTTGTGTTGCTTAGCTACCGATAACTTCGATTTTTAAAATTAGCGTTATTTAAGGTGGACAAAACTCGTTGGCCAGACTCTAGCGAATTTATGCTAAAAAATATGCTATATGCCAAACACCGAAAAAATATGCTAAGTAACATGATAATATGCCAAATCTAGCATAAAATATGCTAAATTGGCAACACTGTTCAAAAGCCCATAACTCGGCAACTAAACCTCATAGAAACCAAAAATTGTGAATCCACGTTCTTATCCTCTAGAAGTACCATTATGCGCAATATGAACGAAATCCAGAACCTCATGTGAAATGCCCCATCTATTACTTTTGTAGGTACGCGAGCCTTTCACTCACCTTTGTAACGTCTTCCTAAAATGCACATTGCCCTTATGGTTGATCCTATTACTTATTATTTTTTTCAATTCAGGAGTTTTGTCAGCAATTTTATCCTGAATGACTGCTAACTTTTGATTGAATTTTTCGGAATTAGTTTTAAAATTAATCATTTTTTCATACCTTTCTTATCGAAAACTTTATTTTTTTATCCTATAGAGAAATTTATAAATATTTTGGAAATTATTTCATCATTTAAAGTCACCAACATCGTTAAACAGTCTAATCAGCTCACTTTGAAACCATGTTAAGTTCAAATTCATAGTAATTTATTGAAATTGTTTGAAAATGCTCAGTGCACATTTTGCAAAGCCATGGACTCCACCAAAACGTACCGATTTCAGTTAATCACTGCCCTTGCTCAAGACAATACACATTTTCCAAAGTACGAGGCAACGTTGTTTTGACATGATTTATGTGCACTTGAAGCTGTCGTTGAAATACTTCAATTCAAACACTCCACAGCAAACAAAGAGTCATGCATGAGTCGGTACAGTGGATAAAGGATAGTTATTGTTCACCCGTAATAGCGAAATCTATTTTCTTATGAAAGTTTGTGGTTTTTGGTGAATCAAAGCATATAAGAAAACATACATACTATTACGATTCCGAAGCAATATCTCCTGACTACTGTTTTTTTTTCTGTATAGAAATAAGTTGGTGTTATTGGCTAACGACAGTGGTCAATAGTAAAGTCACTGACTGTATTATACATATATAAAGGTATTCATGGCCTGAAGAAAGGTCAAATACTGGTGCATGTCAGTAGCGACCAATAATCGTTAATTAACTTTAAATTGTAGGTAGTGTAGTTTTGATTTATGACTACCGTAAGTTGTGAGGTTTCCACCTTTTTTTGTAGAAAACAATGATAGTTATTAGGTATATTAATCATATTGACTGCCAATTTTTTTCATTTCATATCATCGTGGTAGTCAAAAGAGTCAATCAAAAATCAAGAGTACGCGTTTTATAGCGAATGGTTATTGGTTGAGATTTAGTAGTCAAAATCATTGCGTATCAGGTTAAATTTTGCACAAATGAAAATGCAACTCATAACACCTCCTTTATAGTCTATATATCTTCGATAGAGCGGATTTTTTCGTTTGAAATTAGAAAGTATTAACTATACAATTAATGCATAAAAATAATAAAAAGAAAAATTAAACATTCTAAAACACTCCTTATATACCAATTAACTTTTATTTGGGCCTTTGAAGTATAACCATCATATTAATGAAAATAAAATTATATCATCCCTGTAATAATTTGAAGAGATTTGAAGCAAAAAAATAATTTACTAACTTGAATTGTGTTCACTTACAGCTACGCGTCACTAATGGATAAAATTGGAACTAATAACGTATAAAACTGTGCAACCGTTTTTTTTATATTCTCATTGCCGAATTTTAACTGCTTGCTCACACTAAAAAGACAGTTGTGTTACACCAATCCTAACGTAGTGTTTTGCTTACAGGCTTTTTTATAAATAACAAATTAGTCATAAGCTTGTTTTTGTTATTTTTGGAGCTTGAAACCAATAAATAGAGGAAGAATCATAAACCAACGAACAATCAAAATAAATTATATATTAAGCAATTGCTAAGGCTACATACTTTTTTTTAATTTTGTTATTTGACTGTAGTTCTTTGATATTAAGTGTTTAAAAAATGTGTCCCAATACATTAAGAATTGTCAAACGTTTAACCAAACTTTGAAAGTAGCAGATAATAAGTTATTTTCCGTTGAATTGAGTTTGCTATCTTATCTATTTAACCAGAACACAACTCTATCAGATATATTTTGCGATCGTACTCTCAAAATATTTTAATTTGATGATTGGACCTCAATTAGCTAAATTGGTCAGCCTCAAGTCAAGCTAGTCATCAAACACACACATTACATGAACATTAACCGAACGTCAATTACAAAACTATTTTCAACAATACAAACTACTCCGGTTATTGACTTTCCACGAAACTACTCATTCGTCTTGACCCAGCTGCCTAATGATCCGAGCCACACATCAAAAATTCCTATATCACCAAAAATGGCCATTGACTTCTCAAGGTCGCGCGATGAAAAGTATCAATCGCATGAAACTTAACCAGGCTGCTGGTATAATCTTCAATTAAGATCTGGTTTGCATCGCATTAGCGACGGGGCATCTTAGCGAGTCAAGTGCTCCAAATCACACTTATATTACGTGATCACTTCTTTTTGCAGCGAATTAATTGTTGTTCAGTCGAGCTTTTCGAATAAAAATCAAAAACTCACCATGCGTTGTAATTGCCACGCAAGTGAACTTGACCTTCCGCAATCAGTTCTTGGGAAATTCATCCGTAACGGCTTTACCATCACTTTGCTGCCACCGATCGTCCCACGGAATGTGCAGGTTCGTTGCATTGGCACAGCGCAGAATGTTTTTCATAACGATGGAAGCGATTGTTGTTATGTATTCATCAACTTTGTGGGCTTGAGATTAATTAAATATTTGTGTTTGGAATTGTTTCATTTTCTCAGTGATTTTGTTTACATTTTGATGAGTTGTGCAATTGCTATAGTCTATTTGACGCGGTTTTTACCTAGCATGCATTGCTGGTCAGCTGAA
This sequence comes from Nemotelus nigrinus, assembly GCA_947369275.1. Classification (NCBI taxonomy): domain Eukaryota; kingdom Metazoa; phylum Arthropoda; class Insecta; order Diptera; family Stratiomyidae; genus Nemotelus; species Nemotelus nigrinus. The sequence goes on from OX376373.1 coordinate 22,159,302, forward strand.
ACGAAAGACTTTGATGCACTGAACAGGCGAGTAACTTCATCTGGAATAAATGAGTGATGATGTGTGGATTTTATTTAGATTCTTTTTCATAACTATTTCTTCTTTGAGGTTTATGTATTAATGAAATTCAATGTCAGAGTAGTACTGAAAGCCGGTTTATAAAAAATATCCGGTGTAAAAAATTTTATGATGAAGGAAGGATTGTAGTATTGTAGGCTGATATATTATTTCAAAACAATTACAAACACCGAAACACTAATGAACTATGTTGATTATTTACTCTGAGGCCAAAATATTGTAGTGTAATTCGAATTTTTTGAAGTCTTTGCTGTTTAGACTGTAGACTGAATTCAAAAATCCTTTCAGCTGAAAAGTGAAACTACAACAAAATGAAAATAAAAAAACAACAGAACAATGTGATGCAAAATAAAATTTAAAAGATTTTGGTTGATATTATTATTTTAGATTCTGCTATTTGAATATACTAGTGAATAGAACACTTGATTACACGAACTTTAATCGGTGCTGCTCCTTGAACGACCTTTTTCATGGTGAATGTGAAATAAAAAAGATGTAGGTTGAAATTAATTGTAATATATTCAAAATACACCTAACCAGAAATCGTCAAGATCAAAATTTCATGCTAACTTGCGAATAAAAACGCTAATTTTAAAAGTTATTTTCCAACAATTAAAATATGGTAATAATACAAATTTATTGATTTTTATATCAAACTTTTCAAAAGTCAGAACACATTGCTATAGCAATAAATTCGATAAATTCTGTTTTGTTGTTTTAATATAATTTCTATTAATGCTATTAAATTGATTATACATGCTGATAGACTCTCAATATTAGGACCAATTCCCCCTTGTATGTGATCTCGTAGGCACTTGTGATTCCTCTTAGCCTATCTTACTTGCGTACACTTATATTCAAAAGAATTTTAACTGACGAGCAAAAGGAAAAACGAGTCGACATTTCATGGCTGAATCTCGAAAAGTTCCAAGCGGATCTTTATAATTTTTGTCATGTTTCGCAACCATGAATGAGACCTGGATCCACAATTTTCTGATCTAGAAATCAAACAGCAATCAATAGCCAGAAAGCGACCTTTTTCACCGATTTCGAAGAAACCTAAGGAGTCGAGATCGGCAGAGAAGGTTATGCATCAGTTTTTTGGACCGCTGAAGAAATCATTTTAGTGGAATGTTTGGAAAAAGGAGCCACTTTACCGAGCCTTTACTACCCAGACTTAATAAGAAGATTGCGGGAGACCATTAAAAAAAATAAGCACACCAAACTGCGAGCCCTAGTGCTGTTTCATCAAGACAACGTACCGGCTCATGAAGGTGCAGTTGCGGTGGCTGTAATTCAAGAAACAAAATTCGAACTGCTTGACATCCACTCTATTCGCAAGATCTAGCTCCCAGTGACTTTTAGCTCTTTCCAAAGCTCAAACAACGCCTTCGGGGCAAGAAATTTGATGATGCTAGCAAAGTGATGGCAGCATTTTGGGAGAGTAAAGACAAATAGTTTTTTTCTAAGGGTATCTTGGGCTTGGAAAAAAGATAGGTTAAATGCATTAACTTGTTAGGAGACTATGTTGAAAAATAAATATTTGTTTTAAGTTTAATCCTATTGGTTTAAATTGATTATCATTACTTTTGAATCAACCATCGTATAGATATGTATACATTCCCGTGCACTAGTATAAGAATATCATCGAAAAAATCGATTTTTTGAGTTATTGTGCTCAACAGCATTTAATGATTAAATCTTGTATGAAGTTTATATGCTAAAATATAAAAAATTTTCATTACATGCTAACTTTACATAAACGTATTTACAAATACCGCAAATATCACGACAAGTCAACTCAGGTGTTTTTCATCAATGTGTCCACCTCGTGCTTTGATGATTGCAGCGCAAATTCTTGGAAGCCGATCGACCAATTTTTAAAGTGTTTCAGCTGCAAGATTGTGCGAAGTCACTTTAAGACTATTGAACATCTGTTTTTCACTAGTCACCAGCATGTTTTACACCTGACGGTCGAGCTCATCCCATAATAATTCGATCGGGTTGATGTCAGAGGATCGCGGCGGCCAATCCATGATTTTGAGCACACCTTGGACCGTAGATAGTTTATGCAAAGATGGAAGGTGTGCTTAGGATCATTATCTTGTTGAAAAATAAATCTGTTGCCGATCAAACCAATGCCATATGGAATGGCACTTCGTTGAAGAATATTGTGATATTGTTCCTTCCGCATTATTCTGTCGATTTTGACAAGTTTTCCAAAGCCATCGTAGCTGAAAAACTCCCAGACTGTTACGGAGCTTCCACTATGTTTATCTGTTGGCGCAATACATTGGAGATTATACCGTTCATTTTTATTTCGACGAATATACTGGCGCCACCTGGATTAGAAAATCTCGAACTTTGATTCATCGCTCCATAGCACAGTTTTCACTGATCTACAAGCCAATCTTTATATTTTCGAGGAACAATAATCTTTTCCGCTTCTTTTGTGGTCGAATTGTTTTACTCACTTTTCTCACAATAAGTATTTGTGGACGTTTTTCAAGTGATATTTCCTTTTTTCGAACCATTTTCAGTGACCACAATCGGTTTTGCGTGTGTAAACAATTACGGGAAATAAATTTGACAGTTCTAGTGCGCACAGAACACAGCAGGGAGCGCAAAGAACCATTATTTATTTTACACGCACTCAAATGATCCAGAATGACTGTTTAAGACATTGGCACCCATATTTGAATAGTTTAAAATAAAATAATAGTTATTATATTTGAAATAACAGCGCAAAAATGACGCTACTTATATATACGAATTTTTGGTTCCTTCGTAATTCCATCATTTTGGCTACTTATAATCAGCTAATTTAATGCAAATGTATGTAAGTCATAATAAAAACGTCTACTTCTAGTTTATATACAAGATTTAATCATAAAATGTTGTTGAACACAATAAAAAACAATCAAAAACTCAAAAAATCGATTTTTTCGATGATGTCCTTATACTTTTGCAGGGTAGTGTATATATATATATATATATATATATATATATATATATATATATATATATATATCATCAACAAAATTGAGTGACTGTGTCTCGGGAACGCGCCATCTGATTAAGCTGAAATTTTCAGGATACATTACCGTATATACAGAATAGGTCTACCAAATGTTAATTGTTTTTAATCCTTTGGCGCCGGTGGCGATTTTAATGAAATTTCAAATATCCCTATTATTCTATAATAAAATAGTTTTTAAAAAACTAAGTTTGTGAAATGTATTTCGAACGTGTTTTTAATACAGATTTTTTTTCAGAAGGTTTTTTAAATTTTTAACCCTGTGTGTGCGCTAGGAGCCTAAAATGAGATCGGGAAAATTTAATTTTTTTTTAATTGCGATAACTTTTGACAGAGGTGTTAAATCATTATAAAACTTAAATCATTATAAAACTTACAGAACATATTTATGTAACTAAGCTGTATACTTATACGTATGTTGTTATGTTACAAAGTTGTATACTTATACGGCAACTCTGTATCTACGACAGGTGCTGAAAGCGAAAACCTTCAAACAATCGACTCTCCTGAAAGATTTTTACTATTTAGAAAAACAGCAACTCATATAAAAATCTTATGCTTTCTCTACACAGTTAAAGTAAAACTTTTGAAATTCCATATCGGACAAGAACGGTAACTCTTCCCTTCTATATTATTAGCATCAAAAACTTCTGTTCACGGGAACTCCCGATTGAATAATCAAATACAGTTAAAATTTACAAAATGTATTGGTCTTAAGTAGCACCAGGTCTGATAGAATCGATTCTGAAATTTGGGTAATTCTGTGCCAGTGGTGCCATCTTGAAAAATCACCAAGAAAAATAATTGCTATTGAAACTATAAATTCTGACTCATTCACCAGATTTTGATGAAATTCATACAGTAGCTGAATCTTACTCTAAGCCACGTTTGATAAGTATTTGGTTGAAAAATTTGATTGGCGATGCCAGCTATCGTAATTTTGGTGTCTCAAATTTTGAAACATCGCTCAGAAAAATAAAGCTATTTGCGTTATAGCTTTCAGTGCAGTCATGTAATCATAACGAAACTCATATGGCAAATTAAACTTATTGTAGATTTATTTATATGATTAAACTTATTGTAGACAATATTTTAGACAATATTTATGTTAAGTAAGCGATTTTATCATAAAATTTATAAATCGGTCTAATTTTTGTAGTGAAAATAAACAACAAATTTTAAGATTTAAAGAATTAGAAAACTTTGGCGAATGGTAACGCAACATTTCTGTGTATCCTTATAACTTCCAATGCATTCATCGGATTAATACGAAATTCGCAGAATAGGTTGATTATATTGTAAGACAAATATATTGGGTTTTAGCAAAGGGTTGCCAGCACGAGGTGTTTTTGTTATTTTCGTACCAACGTACGTATTTTCGTACCTTACATTATGTACTTTTCAATGAAAATAAGAAAACAATGCTTAAATTTTCTAAAGTCTGGACATTTTTCGGATGGCAGCTTCAAACACCCTTTTATCGCTGTTACTTTCGATGAATTCATCGAAATAAAATTGGCTTAGGGTCTCTTATTACTTAGGGTGTATCGGCCTTAAGTAGGAGAAGAAACTTTAAGTACCTAGTGGTAGAATATACACTCCAAATCTGCACAAATCCTCTACTGTTCTTGGAACATTAGTGTTTCTAACGGTTCTGATGGGCAAGGGGTTTTTTACCAATAATTTTTTTATCAATGAGCGCGTAATTATGTGTGCCTACCTTGGCAATTCAATAGTATTGCTCTTACTAGTATTACATGTAAAATCTCGATATTTTTTTATTATAAAATTTCTTTAATTTCCTAATGTTGATCCCTAATATGAGATCTGTTAAGTTCATTAGCATTAAGTTCAATATTTTCTGTACATGCACATTAAGCATATATTCGTAATTGCACTTTCATTCTATTTTTTATATAATTGCACTTTCATTCATTGTGCTGACTAAAATGTGAACGTTCATGGTTTATTGCCGCGAGTTGGAATTTTCACAAATTCATTCTGCCTATCCGGCACATTTTACATTGATCAACAAAACTCAGGCAATGAACCAAGAATGATTAGTAAGTAAGAAATTTTTCAATAAATAGACAGTAGTAAATTGCATATTGTCATTACACAAATAAACGTTGTAATCAACATTTGGTGACCCCTTAGTCCAAGTTGGGACTGAATAAGTAATCTTTTGAGTGGAAGAAGATTAAGTTTTTAAACGACGCTACCAGCACTTAAAAATATATATAAATATATTTTGTTATAGCAAGTTTTCTAATTGTTTTTGCAATTTTCAGAGAACACTCTGTTGATATAATATGGATTCTTTAGCAGCCCAACAGGTCGCGGCTGGCCAGGCATTGGAGCGAATGCTGACTAACTTTTATAAGGATTCGAAGGCGAGGAAGAATAAGCGATATTTTGAAAATCGCTTGAAAAAACTGGAAGCGGAGTGGACCGATTTCACTCAGAGGGATCTGGAGTGTCAGAAGTTTAAGTCTACTAACGTGAATCATCCTTATTTTAAAGAAAACTTCTTTGCACAAGCGCAAGAGGTGTACGATGACCTTAAAGGAGAGCTAGTTGATGGACTGAAAGACGTGGAGACAACAAGTCCAATTTTAACTGTAGATGATGATGGCGAGAAGCAAATTATCAGGCAGAAAGCAATGATTGCATCGATGAAGAGAGCGATTGACAATGTTGAAAGTCTCATCGCTCAACAGCCTCAGCGATCAGCTTCCTTTTGTCAACAACATTTGGCAAACTTGGAAAGTTATTGGAAAAACATTTCAACAACTCACTACGAGCTAATAGTTGAAGCTCCTAGTTATAAATTAGGTGATGAATTGACCGCTTTGGAGAGTTGCTACCAAGAAACGGTAGTGAAGCTAATGGAGATAATGGAGAAGCAGGGTTCTCTTACGAATGATCAGCCACAACTACCAACAGCTCATTTTAAGCTGCCAAAGGTGACTATACCTACATTTTCGGGCGATTATTTAAAGTGGAGCTCTTTTTCAGAGCTATTCAAACAAATGATTGATGGCACTGTACTGCCAAAAATAGAAAAAATGTTTTATTTAAAGTCCAATTTAGGGGGGGAGGCTAGGCGTCTAATTGAACATTTACCAGTATCAGAGGAGAACTATTTGACTGCTTGGGAGATTCTGTGCAACCGATATGACAATCAGCGTTTGATAGTCTCCGCATTTTTAAACAGTCTATTGGGCTTACCAAGTGTCCACGCAGAATCAGCGTCACACTTAAAGCGTATGCACGACACGGTAAAAGAGTCTCTTTATGGCATTAAAAATTTGGGCATAGATACTAATTGGGATCCACTTATAGTTCATATATTGCTGCAAAAGATCGACAAAGAAACTCATCGGTTGTTCGAACAGTCCTTGCCAAACCCACGGCAAATGCCAACATTGGCAACATTTCTTAACTTCATTGAGGCAAGATTCCAGTTGTTAGAAGGCCTCGGAGAAAATAAGTCTAGAAGACAGGAAAAAAAGCAGTCTACCTTCTTGACAACAAAAGAGAAAACAAGCTGTGTGATATGCAAACAACAATGCACTAACATACGACAGTGTACAAAATTTTTACAATTGTCTGTAAAAGAAAAATATGAGACAATAAAAAGGTTACAACGGTGCATTAACTGTCTCCAGGAAGGCCATCGTTCGAAAGATTGCACTTCGAGAAATTGTTTCAAGTGTAACAAACGCCATCATACGTTGCTACATTTTGATGTGGTTAAAGAAAGTCCAACGAAGGTCTCTGGTGATAACGCTTCAAGCAAAGTTCATAGCGAAGTTATTCATTCGGCTTTAAGTTGCTTGAAAATGGCAAGCTATGTGTTTCTTGGAACAGCGATCATTAAAGTTGAAGGCAGAAACAATCAATTTAAAATAAGTCGAGCTATCCTCGACTCAGGATCACAGCTTAATTTTATAACAGAACGCTTATTTCGCAGATTGGGTCTCTCTGGACGTGAACAACCTTTGGACATAAGTGGCATCGGCGGATCTAAATTACATAGTCGTGGGCGAGTGGATCTTTTATTAAAGTCGTGTCAAAGTGATTATACAATTAGCATCGAAGCTATAATTCTTCCGGAAATCACTTCGAATCAACCAAGCTGCATTGTTAATACAAGATCTTGGCCAATTCCAGGAAACATTGAACTGGCTGACCCAGAGTTCAATACACCACGAAAGGTGGATATATTACTGGGGGCAGATGTGTATGCGGAATTAATACTGCCTGGCCAAATTAAACTTGCAGTAAATTTACCTACCCTTCAAAATTCAGTGTTTGGCTGGGTTGTGCTTGGAAAGGCAAGATGTGAACATCAAGCAGCAGCACCAATTTGTGGAATCATCACGAATTCACTTGAGAAACAACTAGAACGGTTCTGGGAGTTAGAAGACATACAATACCCTTTGAAACCTTTGACTAGAATGGAGAAAGATTGTGAAGAGTTCTTTTATAAAACAATCAAGAGAAGTTATGGTGGTCGCTTCATAGTTAAATTACCATTTCAGATGCAAAGTGATTTAGGTGGGTCCAGAGAGACAGCAGAACGTCGCTTTAGTAACCTCGAACGGCGTTTGGAACGAAATCCAGAACTCAAGCAACAATACTCGGCATTTATCACGGAAATGCTTCAACTCCGCCATATGGAACGGATAGAGTTTAATAGCATCCCAAAGGAGCATTATTTTTTACCACACCATTGTGTCCTCAGACCAGAGAGTACGACAACCAAGCTAAGAGTCGTATTTGACGGTTCCTGCAAAACGTCTAACAATAAATCACTAAATGACGTACTCATGATTGGACCAACTGTACAAAGTGAGTTATTTTCAGTTTTACTTCGTTTCAGACTCCATCGGTTTGTGATGACAGCCGATATCTCCAAAATGTACAGGCAAATTCTGGTTGACAAGGCGGACCAGAATTATCAGCTTATCGTATGGAGAAACGATCCAGCGAAAACATTAGAATGCTATCGATTGAAAACTGTGACATATGGGACAGCATGTGCACCGTATTTGGCGACTAAGGTGCTTCAATACTTAGCAGAGTCACAAAAAGCAAAATATCCACTTGGCTCTAAGGCAGCACTTCGCGACTTTTATGTGGATGACATTATCACTGGCTCGAATGACCTGAACGAAGCTCTAAAAATTCAAACTGAATTGCGAACCATGCTGGCAGAAGGTGGCTTTCATTTACGTAAGTGGTGCGGAAATCATCCAGCGCTCCTTAAAGGCATACCCAAGGAAGATTTAGAAACCATGGTTACTTTCGAAAAGGAAGAAGAAGCGCACACCAAGTCTCTTGGCATCATCTGGTACCCACAAAGCGACATTTTTTGCATACAAATCAACCTACCGCAGCAAACGATATTCACAAAACGAACGATTCTTCGTGACATTGCGCTCATATATGACCCTCTGGGGTTGATAAACCCTATCGTCGTTGCTGCAAAACTCGTGCTTCAAAGATTGTGGGAGTTGAAAATGGATTGGGATGATAAAATAGGGAAAGAACTTGAAGAAAAATGGTCATCATTCCGCTACCAACTGCAGACACTAAATAATTTTTGCATTCCTCGCTTTGTCTTCACTGGAAACTCAGTAGAAACTCAACTTCATGGATTTGCTGATGCAAGTAATGATGCCTACGGCGCAGCAGTATACATCCGGACTACCCAAAAAGATGGGATCGTGCAAAGTCATCTACTTTGTGCACGTTCACGAGTTGCGCCCTTAAAAAGACTCAGTACTCCAAGATTAGAACTGTGTGCAGCCCAACTAATGGTAACATTAATACGAAAGGTAATTAATTCGTTATGTATTCCCATTGACAAAATAATATACTGGACTGATTCGACAATCACGCTTTCAAGGATAAATAGTGTCTCTTCTGCACAATTCAAGACGTTCGTAGCTAATCGAATAGCCTATATCCAAGAGCATACGAAACAGTCAGATTGGAAACATGTACCAACAACAGATAACCCTGCCGACATTTTGTCAAGAGGTGCCACACCGAATGACTTCTTAAAGAGCAAGTTGTGGTTCCACGGACCCAAATTTCTAGAAAAACAAGCAGATGAATGGCCGATCACTCCTCTTGGACTCATAGAAGACGACGCAGAAATTCGAAGGCCTAAAAACATCCTGTTGGCGCATACATCAGAAGATTTCTTGGAGTCCATTAATCATAGAAATTCATTTAAGTTTCTACAGCATACTGTCGCATACATAAACCGCTTTACAGAAAATAGCCGAACATTAGCATCAAAGCGGAGACTGGGTGCTCTTCAACCAATTGAATTGGAAAACTCACTATTTACCATACTTCGATCGATCCAGGCGGCAGCGTTTTCCGAGGAAATAAAATCATTGAAGAAGGAGGAAATCTTACCTCAAGGAAATCCTCTTAGTTCTTTGAAGCCATTTATAGATGAGGATGGGTTAATCCGAGTGGGAGGAAGAACTGAAAATTCGAACGTCGATTACGATGCAAGACATCAGATTCTTTTACCTTATTCAAATAATCTGGTAAGGCATTTAATACGGGAAATGCATGAAAAACATCTGCACGCAGGTCCACAAGCACTGTTAGCAATTGTACGACAGAAGTTCTGGCCCCTCAAAGGTAAACTATTGACTACAAGTATTGTTCATAGTTGTATTCGATGCTATAGAGCAAAGCCCAAATTATTGCAACAAATAATGGGACCTCTTCCAAAAGAACGAATACAACCAACTAGACCATTCACAAACGTTGGAGTTGATTTTTGTGGTCCAGTCTTTGTACACTATCGGATACGGGGGAAACCAGCTACAAAAACTTATATAGCAGTGTTTGTCTGTTTCTGCACAAAGGCTGTCCACCTAGAACTTGTCTCCGATTTGACGAAAAACGCCTTTTTAGGTGCACTAAAACGATTTATAGCAAGGCGGGGTAGACCTCGAAAGATATTTTGCGATAACGCAACGAACTTTGTCGGAGCGAAAAATGAATTAAAAGAAATCAATGCACTCTTTTCAGATTCTACTACTCGGTTGGACATAGCGCAATATACAGCAGATGAAAACATTGAATGGAGTTTTATTCCTCCAAGGAGTCCTCATTTTGGAGGACTCTGGGAAGCTAGCGTAAAAATGGCGAAATATCATCTTAAGCGTGTAGTGAGTAGCACTTCATTAACATACGAGGAACTACACACTGTAATTGTTGAAGCAGAATCAATACTCAACTCTCGGCCATTAACACCACTCTCGAACGACCCAAATGACCTTCAAGCTTTAACACCGGGTCATTTTCTGATTGGGCAGCCATTAACTACAATTCCCAATCCCAAGTTAACAGAGAAGAAAGTATCAATGTTACAAAGGAAAGAAATTATTGAAGCTTGTCAATTGGAATTTTGGAGGCGTTGGAGCACAGAATACCTCCAGCATTTGCAAATAACTACGAAATGGAGAGGTTCTGCAAGATCACTAACTCTAGGAACCCTCGTTCTTTTGAAAGACGACAACAAACCACCACTAAAATGGTCGCTTGGTAGAGTAGTAGCAGAGCACAAAGGTTCGGACGGATTAACTAGAGTAGTTGATGTCAAAACGGAAGCGGGAATCCTTAGAAGAGCAATCCATAACTTATGTCCTCTACCGTTAAGCGAAGCCAACAATGACCTAACGGATGAGAAAAGCATGGGCTCACAAACAAACACTTCACAAACATCACTAGTAACCAGCACGACAGCCATAGTAAATCTCGCCACTTCTACAAACAGTACAAGAAAAACCAAAAAGCGGAAGATCCACCCAGTCAATTCAAATTGGTTAAGCAATCCAATAATGTGGCGCAAACCCACAGAGTCACAAAGTCCTCGAGATAATCAATCACAAGCCAAGAAGATAAAAACAAATTCCTCATCGCTCACCCCTATATTGCTATCATTATTGGTTTTGTTTGTTCCACCAATTACGGCTACACCTCTAAAAAATTCGATTCATGACGCCATTGAAATAAAGCCGCTGACATCAGGAACAGTTGCGTATTTTGAAACCATAGCCCAGATGACGATGATTGCCGATCATTGGAACTTAATCGCCTATTTCAAAATGAAGCAATATTGGACTGACTTAAACATCATTCAAACTCAGATAAACAAGATTAAAGAAATGTGCATCAATCATCTCAGCGAACACCATCGGCAATGCTCATTAGTAACCATACAATTCCAGTTGCGTTACGACTCCATCCAAGAAAAGAATAATCTGCTGTTTCGTAAAAACAGTAGCATTATTCGTCGAAAACGATCGCCATTCGACTTTGTAGGAATGATCAGTAATAAATTGTTCGGCATATTAGATCAGAACTATGCAGATCGTATGTCAGATACAATCAACAGGATCAAAACGGACGAGAACCATGCTGCATTACTTCTTAGAAACCAAACTTCTTTAATCGATTCAACGGTCAATTTGATCTCTCGAAATAAAGATTTCATCAACAAACAACTCCAGGTGGTAAATGAAAACATGGAACATTTCTTTCATGAGCTCAACTCAACAAATCAAATACTGAATGAGCAATACCTCATGCATTCATTCAACATACTGGCCATACATCTTACGACTATTATGGAATCATACGAACAAACACAGTCAGAATTGTTCAATATTATTACTGACACCCACAATGGAAAAGTAAACCCTCGCATCATCACACCAGACCAACTTTTAGACGAGATTCGATTAATAAGAGAACACATTCCGACATCATTAACGTTGCCTGGAAAGTTGAAACAGAATGCATTGCTTCAACTATACAAACTGATGACCGTTCAAACCAAAATAACGTTTGAAATGACGATTTTTAAAATAACTATTCCTCTAATCCTAGCAGAAACGTTTCAATTATTTAAAGTGACTCCAATTCCTTTCAATTTGTCAGCAGTGCATGCACGTATCAAAATAAATGCTCCATTTTTGGCTTTAACTCTTCACAGGGACAGCTACTACTCGCTATCAGAGGAAGATGTAAATCGATGCCTTCTCGACTTCGACGGAAATTACATGTGCAACCAAAAACACGCAATATACAATAAAGACATCGGGCCAGCACAATGTGAGCTACATCTATTAAATCAAGCCACGGCGCTCCCAGAAGTGTGCCAATTGGAAACTATTCCTAAGGACAAAACCTGGATCCAACTACACAATCCGAATAGCTGGATATTTGTTCTAGAAGACAGCACTCCTATCAACCTTGTATGCGGCACTAACTCATACCAGACCAGGTTAGCAGGAATTGGATTATTAACATTTATTCAAGACTGCAGCTTGAGCGAAGGAGCACTTACCATCGCAGCACATCATCATTATGGTAATGAATTTGCTTCGAGTTTAAATTCATCCATAGTTCTCAACATGACAACAGTACACGATACTCCACTTCATCGCATCAAATCGGAACTCCAGAAAATCATGGTTCAGAACAGTACATTAGAAATCGACCAACTTAAAAAAGCCATCAGCTACGTCAAGAATCAACAAGAAACTCTGCCAAGCAAAACACACCAAATTGTATCTACTTCAGTTAGCTTCATATCAATTGGAGTTGTTGCTCTTGTAGCAGCAGTCTGCGCTTGGAAGAACTTCAGCCTGCATAAATCCTCAACTCAAGAACCACAACCTGCGGCCATTCAATTCAAACTACGTCCTCGACGAACATTATCTTTTTGAAACCCATCGCTTCAAGGTCCGGGAATATGTTAAGTTCATTAGCATTAAGTTCAATATTTTCTGTACATGCACATTAAGCATATATTCGTAATTGCACTTTCATTCTATTTTTTATATAATTGCACTTTCATTCATTGTGCTGACTAAAATGTGAACGTTCATGGTTTATTGCCGCGAGTTGGAATTTTCACAAATTCATTCTGCCTATCCGGCACATTTTACATTGATCAACAAAACTCAGGCAATGAACCAAGAATGATTAGTAAGTAAGAAATTTTTCAATAAATAGACAGTAGTAAATTGCATATTGTCATTACACAAATAAACGTTGTAATCAACAAGATCCTTAACAGAACTTGTTAAGTAATATTGTTAATATGGTATGCAAAATGCACCTTTTCCTATAACCCCAAGACCAATTCTAATTTGCATTACTTTATTCACAATGCTGACAAAATGTTTTAAATGACATTTAGAATTAGAGTAAGTGAAAAATGTCTAAATATTCTTTCAGCTAAAATACAAACAATACCACAATTTTTCATAATACCTTCTCTCCAGAACACAAATAAGTATCATGAGCACTATAACTCGAAAACAAGGCTAATATTCACACATAGTCCTACATTCCAACCCGAATGTTAATAATTCAGTACTCTAAATCTAAAAGAGATGCAGCTCTAAATCTGGCTGATACTACTATGGATCGAAAACGAAGCTGATACTACTATGGATCACGTCTGGAAGTGAAATAAAACTGCACGTTTTACACACGCATATGTATCGGCAAGTGTTATATTTCTTGGTTCGAACCAGTTTCTTTAATAGTGAATATATAAGTACTAATATGTCAGAGGCTATTACGATAACGGATTTAAATACTCTCCATATCAACCCTAAAGCTGCCCACCACAATAATGGGTCACATAAGAAGCTGGAACAAACGAATTAATGATCCGAAGTATTTTAATGGTGACTGAGATAATTTTCTTGCATAACCGTAAGACACCGAGGTGGCGCAGCTATCATTTTCCTGTAATCGATAGCATCTGAATTATATTTAGACCAAAAAGTAATTCACTCTTCGAGCAAGCTGTTACCCATTGCCTTACCAATAGCTCTGTGCATTGTGCTCCAATAATGATGGCTGCCTTTTACAGTCATGCAAGTAACATACTCCTACTGCATTCCGCATAGTAAGCTAATATCTATGCTAGATGAAATAATTTCAATGAATGCAGTCAGAATGGTCATGACAGATGTATACACAAAACAGTGCATTTTCGGGTTGAAATGGTTTATCCTCTGTGGAAATTATTGTTTTGGAGCTCGTTACATTGCTTGAACAACACTCATTCAAACAGAAAGTCATTGTAATTTTTAAAAGAATTTACAATGATTTATATGATAATGATTTTGTAGTTGCATAGCGTGAGAGTGAGCACAAGGTTTTGTTTGCAGCATATACACATTTGGAGTCGAAAAACTTTCGCAAGTAGTCATAGCAAATCATTTTTGTACATCTTGAAGCAACTGATAGATTAATAGAACCATAGGCGATTAGAAGTATAGAGAAAAGAACACAAAAACGTATGAAAATTGAACAAAAATCAAATCACAAAGGTTGAGTTTGAAAACTGCTAAAAAAAAGCTGGTAAAAGTTTAATCTGAAGTATTGAATCCTTTAAGTGTAAATTTATTCCAGAAATTTTATCACAAGCGGTTGATTTTTAACAATAGTTATCATCAGTGCTGTGGTCAGTTGAAACAGTATATCAGTATATCCGATAGAAGTTTTTCGAAACTTTTGACAACCCAGTGGTTGTGATGGCATCTTGAAATGACGTCAAGGAAAAATACACTTTTTTCCTTATTACTTTCGATGCAGTCATCAAATAAAAAAGAAATTCACACTCTTCGTTGATTTCAATGAAAGCAAAATCTGACAGATTTGTGGTTGGAAAACAGTAAAACTGCACTTTTACCAATAAATTCCTAAGCTTCCGATGGCTTCCTCGGATTGAAAAGATATTCACAGAATAAGTTGATCTTAAGAAGTTGCAGTATTATCCAAGGCTTGCCAGCACGAGCCATATTGATCATTTTTGTACCCAAAGGTACAACTATCAAATGGTCATGCAATAAGCAGCTTAAGATAAATAGATACTATCAGTGAAGGTTCATTTTTACTAAATTTCTTCACTTCACAATTTCTTCACGGGTGGCAACCCTCAATCAGCGGTTCAAAATCGATAGCAGATTCGATGTACGTTTGGTGTCGGTGCAAGCATTAAATTCCCAGAGCTTACCATTTTGCCGTTGTTGTACCAAGAGATGCTTTAATTTAATTTTCATATGATAGACACTTTATATTGGAAACAAGCAACAATACTTCAGATACCTAAAAGATTGAAATTCAAACGAACAATAAGTCTCAAATCAAAGTGTTTTATTGCGGACGACAGGGGAAGAGACCTTGCTTGCGCTGGATAGATGGCATTGCCCAGGATGCTCGAAATTTAGGGGTGCTTATTGAATGGCATCGACTCGTGATCGGGACCGGTGGAAAAATTTGTTGAAGAAAGACCACCTTAGCTGTAATGCCGGTGACTGTAAAAACCTTTTAAACTATTTCAGTTCCTTTAGCTTGAATTACAGTTATCGTCACTAAAAATTGTGCACCATTTGTGCAGCAAGAAATGTCACTATTAAATTTTCGTATTTTAATACTATGTATCTGGAATGATAATCCGGTCGGCAGTGCAAGAAATCACTATATTTAATTACAAGTTGTACATCATTTTCTTCGAAAATCAGTGATTAGGGATTCCTATGCACTAGAGTGTTTGTTATATTTTGCTTTTGCGTCATTTGGAGTCGTATTAAATCATTTTTTCGATGACAGTCTTACTTCGTATAATAATGATACTTGTCATTTCAAAGTAATGGCTGGTACGTTACATGCTTCCCGAATGATTTTTCTTACCATAAGGCAGAGCTTCAAGGGAAGAATCCTGCAATTACTGACGATTAAAACACAACCATGTTGCTGCTGCAAAAAGTATTCGAGTGTTCTTCAGAGCTATTTTTGAAAGTTTTAGGAAGGAAAATTGCTATTTAAGGGAATTTCTTTATTAATAAATTTAAATTTAAATTAAGCAATCTATTTTAATAGGCGATAATAGGCGACTGCCTAGCTACATAAATATAAATACTTAAAAAGAAACATAAAAGATATTTCAAACTTCACCAAATTAAAGTAATACATAAGTTAACATGGAAGAAACTACAATAATGATAAAATAATCAAGCATTATTAAGAGCTTTAAGAATTGAAACTTTAATTTGAGACTTAATTTGAGAGCACGTTAGCGGAACAAGACCAAGCCAAAGATCGCTGTGATTCCTGGAGATACGCAATAGAGGCGAAAATAAATAAATACCACGCGTTGACGTTACGTAAACACAGCTTATAGCCAAGATCGGAAAGCATAGGGCAATGGAGTAGTTTGAAGAGCAAGCACTCGTCAAGGAACACTAATCGGGAATCTAAAGAAGGAATTTGGAATAAAGAAAGGCGATCGCTGAACCCACAGGAAAGGATATTGAATTTAAGCAACAATGAGCGAGTACACCTACGCCGAACATATTCGACTGCCTCATTGAGATATTCTATAATATATACTCTTCTGCAAATTTTTACTAAGAAAAATTTTTGGGGCCATAATCTATTCTGAACATTAGTTAGCTTACTCAGAAAAGGAATTCGATCTAAAATATAAAATTGGAGTCTTATTTCAAAATCAAAATGGTGGCATTTATTCCGAAAGAGTTTTGTTTTGTTTTTCGGCAAGTATTGAAATAAAAAAATGCCAAAAGATTTTGGTCAATGTTGAGAAACGCTTTCATAATTTATAAATTCTTAAATTCAAACAATTGCTTTTTCACAGTATAAAGATCTACTTTAAAAACACGAGCATGTTTTAAGTAACATATCTCAAACTTATGCTCAACATCAAATTTCCCAAATTACAATTCACATCTTAAATAAATTAAGTAGTAGATACCCTTGTATCGCACGGAAAATTTAACACAACAATAACTTCCAGTCACCGCTGTACTTACAAATAGCGCAACTATCAAAACAAAGGCAACTGTAACAAACCATGCAAATTTATAACGCAATCTTCCCGTCAAAAATTTCAACCAAATGAAAACTGAACTGCGCTGGGAAAAACCATTCACTAAATGAAAATCATGATCTGTATAAATAGGTACGCGACGGCCAAGAAGATATCAGTAACGACTCAACTGTACCAAAAAAACTACAACGCAAAACATTAGAATCATGTTCAAGCTGGTAAGAACTATTTGCAGCAGCTGACGATCCAGGATTTAATTTAATTGCATATTTTCTGCATTTCAGGTAGCATTCATCGCTCTCGTCGCTGTTGTTGCGGCCCGACCAGGATACCTGGGTCATCATCACTATGCAACACCAATTGTCTACGAGTCGGCACCAATAATTCACGAGCCAGTGCTATCAATTCCACATGCCATATCGCACCAGAGCCAAACTATTGTTCACAGCAAACCAATCATCACACCAATCCTGGGTTCATACCATCACACTCCAATCGTGAACAGCATTCATTCTCCATTGATTTATGGATACGGTAGCCATTACCATCATCATTACTAGATTCGGCAATGATTTAGTGATTCGATAAAACGTTGTTAAAAATACTTCGTAAATACAAAGATTTAACCCCTGAAAAATGAAAGTGTGTGTGTCAAGATGGAAGTGTCTACAAATGCATTTTATTTTATATATATTGTGAACTTCGAAATTGAAAAAGACGGTATGAATGAAATCAAATCTAAACAGCTAAAAAAAATCTTAAATTTTTTAGAACAGCTTTCCTTGAAACTTCTACCGTATAACAAGATATTATACTTTTACTTAGTTATTTTACAGTAATCTTATATTCAAAGTGAAAGTAAATCGTAACAGTGATTTTCAGCGGAACGGTGAGGCAATTGTATATTGTCACTCAAAATTTCTTAAGATACAAGTTGTCTCGTGTGCCAATTGATATGGATTTGATGATTGAATCTACACTCCCAATATTGCTAATGTACCTTGGAGTTGCCCAAAAATTGAGTGAAATCAATGGAAATGGAAATACTCATCTCAAGCCACTCTCCCCAACGTCAAGCTTAAAAGTGAAAATGCATTAGTGGCTGGCCGCGATATCAAGATATCTCACTGAGGATGCAACTAACGGCTTTAATACAACTACTTGATACACTCACTCTATAATCAATTTGGCTGGGACATGAAACTTTTTCATGGCCGGATATATTTTTATCCTGGCTACGCATCCTGGCTAAATCGACACTTACGATGTCTATTAAGTCAACGCAAAGATCAAATACATTTAGGTTGTATCAAAAATTGTATCCATCAGGCACAGTGTAGACAACATTTCATATATTGCAGATGAGGAAATTATTCCTAGAGCGGATAAAGCATTTTCAAGGATACCTTTTAAACTTTCGGTATCAATCTTTCTTGAAAACACACGAGATGTTTTTTTATAGGTGTCAAATTTTAAAACTCTCCACTGCCAAATGAGTTAATGACAGCTGTCAATGTCACTGCCATTTTTACTCAGTAAGATCTGACAAATTGCCAGAGACAGATTTACACCCCAGCAGAGTCTAAAAATCGTGGAAATTTATTTCCGAAAATGTAAGTGCCAGTACAAGAACCGAACAACTCCATTTTAGAAAATTGTTGGGGAAACTCAAAAAACTTTCGAAAAAAGTAAGGATATATTTTCCATTAACGCTTTTTATTTTCGTTAGATTATATAAGAACACAACATTTTATAGATAAATATTATAAAAAAGAACATTTCAAGCTAACGAAAAAAAAACAAATAGAATTTTGGAGTTGTTTGCTTGTTGCACTGGAAGAAAAATTTTTTTAGTGAAGAATTAATCGTCATCATCCCTTTCTTATGGGTTTTTTTTTGTTTCAATAAAGCATTATAAAATTTTATATCTGGTAGTGAAACGTATTTTTAAGTCACTCGCGTACAATATCTTGGCTGTAAGTGGATCCTCTTGAAAGTTTATTTTTGGTAGAATTTTGAAGTCTGTTAAAGGTCCATTGGGACTTACAGATGCAGAAAGTTGAATTGTATAACCATCTTTAATGTACTGAAACTGCCTATATTTTGGAATAGTCCATTTAGCTTTTTGGTAGTTGGTGGGAGTTTTAAAAAATGGAGCTAAGCTGCTCTTAAAGTCTTAAATTATCGTTCTATCTACTTCAATGACGTGAAATTCACTAGAAGATTTATTGACTAAATTCCTCCAGTCCTTTGGTAGGTAAACCGACGACCCGCTTTTTCTTCTCTGTAACCCTAAAAGAGCGATCACAGGGCAGAAACTATGAACAGGCTATAGTAAGTAGTGGACGATGTTCAGATTTCTCTGTTTTGCACTCTAAAATAGATACTGGACAATGATATTATTTATAGTTAGTTGTCCGAAAATATGCACAAGATAGTCACATCTCGTTTCATAATGTAACTGTCGAGTGATTAATCAAGCTTATTACTTTATGTGGACCATTCCACTTGAGAGTTCATCATACATGAACATGTAGCTTTTTTTAGAATTGCGTTCAAAAATACAGAAGTTATAGACTCACAACTGCCTTTTATAGAACACATCACTGGCTGGCATTTGTGGAAGCGGCAAATTTTGTAGGAAATCGTTGGTAACTAGGGCATTAATCCCGAGATTGAAATGATGATCCCGAAATTCGGGATTAGAATTTTCGGGATCCCGAGATAGTCCCGAGATTTCGGGATTTTATAAAAAAAACTATATTAAGGGAATTTAAACAGATTTATTGGCTTATTCGTACTCAATTAAAACTTTATTTCAATTATATATACATAAAACCGGAAGCTAAGTTCATTATAATGTTAAATTTATGCACATATGTACATGGGTACTAGCGAGTAAGACGATAATCTATAATTGCATCTAAATTAGTCTTATGATCTAATTTCTTCTTATCTTCTTGTCCAATAAAGCTCTTTATTTGGTCATGATAGCTATAAAATTAGTTAAAAACGAATTGAAATTTAATCAGCGTAACGGATGTTACGATAATATAACAAAAATAGATTATACTTTTTAGTTGTTTACATATCAATTACAAAATAATATTGCTTTTCAATGAAACAAGTGATAAGTAATAATATCAATTGGTTCAAACCGCTGATTCACTGTGAAAGTATGCTCTTAATAAGCATAATTCGTCAAGAGTTCCATAATTTAAACTTGACCTGATTTTGCTGCACATATATCCAGCTGCTAAAAAAGATATTTCGGGTACACTTTTTGGTGGAATATTAGCATGTAATCAAACGCCAGTTGTAATTCATTATTACAACTGGCTTTTGCCTCCGTTTCCATAAAACAATATTTCATTTAGTATTAAGTTCTGCTTTCTAATTCCCAAAATGGGTTGAATTTCATCAATCCCGAAATCTCGGGAGTCCCGCTAAAAAATTCGTGATCCCGAAAATGTCCAAAATGTGTCGGGATCCTGAGATCCCGAGATCCCAAAATCTCGGGATTGCATGCCCTATTGGTAACGCACTCTACCTTAGTATCTGTTGCAGCCATGTTGCTTTTTTGTTTCAAGTCGTAATAAAAATCTCTTTCTTTTTTGTATGTTCTTTTTTTCCAGCTCAAGCTTCCGCTTGTCATTTCCGTTCTTGCAGCCAACATTTTTTTTTCAAAAGCATACACATCTGGCAATTATCGGATCGTGGTGAGCGAAAAGATAGTTTGAAATTTTTTGAAAAATATTCTCTTTAAAATTCATAGGTTATTTTCAGCTTCGATCTAGAAGTCCTATCGCTTTCAAATTTTTCTAGGTACAAATCATACATTTTTTGATATTAAAGACCGCAGATAAGTACTTAGATTCTTTGAAATCGCTTTAATGCGACGAACGCCGTAGGAAACTTCGAATGTGGTTTTCAATATTTTTTAGTACAAATTCGGGTACTATATTTGGCCTGGTTGTATGCCGTCCTCTCATGTCCTGCGACGATGTTATTTTTCTTGTGGAAAATTCGAAAACCTTTCGATTCTGCTTTTGTTTATGCCATGAATTGAGCAAAAAGCTTTTTTGCATACCTCTACTTTCTTCTGTATGCCTCTCACTAAATACTTGTTTTGGAATCGTCTTACCTCTCGCTCTGATATAGACCGACGAGGCTGTACGATTTATTGACGGATAAGGCCACGCAAATAAGTATCCTATTCTTCTTTATTTCTTATTTCATGAAATTCATTCAAAACTCGTTTGAAGAGGTCTACATTTTCTGACTTAAAGCATCTTTTTCTGCACCCACTTATATCTCCTTATTTTCTTCCTGAAACTATCTTTCCAAGGCTGATTTTGTACCGCTTTCCTTCAGCTCTGCGCTTTTTTGCTGAATTTCGCTTTCATTTCCCCTTATTGTGTATTCATTTTTTACCTGATAACATAACAGAAAAAAAACTTTTTCGTCTAAAACATCTGCATCCTAGTTTATACTTTTTGGAATCGGCAAAGAATCACTAAGAGTATCCACTTCACTTAAGCACTCTGCACTCGACGTCGAAAAGTCAGTAAAGTTTTCATTAATTTCACAACTCATTATGTCTTCCTTCAACAGTCATAGGTAGGCTAAATCATTCTTTTACTTCAAAGCTTCTAAAACACGTTCATGCACAGGAGCGGATTTGCCACTAGGCCCGGTAGTATCTGTATCTGAGTTGAATGAGCCTAACACCTCAAGCAAACCGAATTTGCTAAAAAATCAATGCACGCAAAAATTCACCTCTGATGATTTTTTCGGACATTAAAAAATTTGACTTAGAATAAATATCGAAATGCGATAACGGTAAAGAACCAAAGAAACTTAAAAATACCTAAAAAGTACCTAGAAAGTATCTATAAACACCTAAAAAGAGCCTAAAAAGACACAAAAAGATCCTAAAAAGAACCCAAATAATACATCTTCAATTTAGGAAAAGCTAAGGTAAATATTTGCGTTCATTGATTTTCCAGAGAATTTTTTTTATTATTATGGTACAGGGTATATCAACTTTCTGCGAATCTTTTTATTTTTGACGTGTTTTTTAAATTTTATTTCATTACTGAAATTAATTTCAACAAAAAAATTTCTATAAAATGAAATCTACATCATAGGTCAAAATATTTCGGGTTCATCCTTAACTAACATATCGTACATTAATTTACAGTAGTCGAGTTCATAGTTGATCTCCAGTCAAGTGCGGAAGCAAATTTTGAATGGAACAGTAAACTTGCTTATCAAAATACGAGCGAGGATGTTGGAATTATATGCGATGTAAATATGTATACGGTTTTGGACTGTTAAAAATTGGTATTTTTGGATTCTTTTTTTTGTTAGGTACTTTTAGGTTCTTTGCCGTGTGTGTATTTTAATAATTATTTGTGTGGCAAGGGCGCAATAATAGGGAATTTTTACGAACGAACCGGTGTCGGTTTTACTTTGACATTCCTTTTTTGTGAGCTTGGGCGCAACGAAAAACAGCGAAGTATTCTAGGGAATCAAAAAAACATCGCGCATTGTTACATATAATATAATTCATGAAAAGGGCGGCAAAGATTTCTGAGGACTAGGGCGGCGAAATGGCTAAATCCGCCCCTGTTCATGCAGCAGACAATTCCGAGAATTGACCGATGCTTGCACCAGACCAATAGAGAAGGCAACTCTATAAATGAAATAAAAAATGATCGAATGAATATAGAAAACTGCTTTCTGCATTATAAGATGCGGAACATTATTCTTTAATATTTAGTGTAAAAAATCATTTTTGGAAAAAAGTAGAGTTAGTAACTTAGGACAAGCAAAATAAACAAAGCAGAAATATTGCGAAAGAAAAGACTAGTTCAAATATGTATTAGAAAAAAAATACATCAGGTCTTGCCGTTTATATTAGTGTACACCAAGCTGGTTCTGAAAAGATCAAAAGTCCATGCAGTGCGATTTTAGGTGTCCGACTTCTTTGTCAGAAGAAAACATCACTATTTGCGCCTTGCTTAGTACTGAAAGTGAACTTTAAAATATAACTCGTGAAACAAAATTTTAAAAAAAAAGCCGAAAGACATATGGTGGGAAAAAACTCCACTCATGGAAATCAAGAAGCACGTATGCAATTTCTGAGTTATGTAATTTCGGGAACTAATTATCCCATATTTCTACAATTTGTTTGCGAGTAAAACTTCTGCCTTCACATGTGCAATGATTTTCATTAGGACATCTCTATTTGGCTTCATTTTATGAAAAGCATTCAAAGCGTTACAGTGAAAATTTATGATCTTGCTATAATAGATAGCGATCCTAAAATTTCCTGGTTCCTACTTTCTGTTGTCCTTGATTTCTTACATTCTACCAACTGCATCTGCTTGTTCAACGGTTATTATTTACTGTTCATTGATGTCTATGATCTACACACAAATGAAAACTAAATAACTTTCGATTTGAATTCAATAATTTATTTCATGACAAATCCTCTGCATATTTGCTTTACGTCACAAGATCAATACATCTAAATATTTGGCGCTTGAATATCCTTCAATTCAATGATGAATTCCATGATACAAATAAGGACTAGCATAGGTTTTCACCACTGGGGCAGCAACATATGAATGTGCTACCGGAGCTACGTAGGTCTTGACAGCAGGGGATAGAATAGGAGTGATGATATGCTTGCTACCATGAACAATTGTTTGGCTTTGATGTGAAACAGCGCTAGGGATGGATTCAACAATGGTACCAACTTTAGTCACAATTGGCTCATGGACTTTGACGTATTCCTGATGTAGAACTGGAGCTGCAGCATAGACGATTGGAGTCTCTACGTGGCTCAAGTATCCAGGACGAGCAGCAGCAATGGCAAGGAAAGCAGACAACACCACCTGCAAAAATGATTCAAGATTGTTTGATCCTTTCAGTAAAGGTTTATTTTATTATTTTCAACTTACCAATTTGAACATTTTGATAATTTTCTGTTATGTCTTGTTTGTTCGATGGTCTGTGAAGACTGATATTAAACTGATGCCGAACTGTAGTCCAACAAGTGTTTATATACAAGAATCAAGTAATGACCATTTCTTAGCTTCCGACAATTTTTTATCTTGCAGAGCTGCAAAGCAATATTGCACAATACCACCAGTTCTCCACTTCGTTCAGTTGGAAATTTGGCCTCGAAGGTCAATTGCAGCATTACTGCACAACGATGCCGTATATCGGTAGTAATTCACTCATGAGGTCTTGTATCTGTCGTTGAGTTACCATTTCTTACAGCTACCTGGCGGTGCATGATGAAAGAAAGATATGTAAGATTAGATACATATATCGTTGCCTGCAATATAAAAATTGCGTTTCAAGTTTGGGCTTTGTAGGAATTGTTTGACTAGTTTTGTACTGTATGTAAAAACTTTATCCATTTTCCATGGAATATTATTGGAAAAATCAACTAAATCAAAAACTATGCAAATGTGGATTCCATAAATTTTCATTCATTCACACCGATTTTCACTTTCGTTCAGACCGGGTGGCAGCCCGACCTAACGATAATCAAACGACGGAGATCTTTGCCTTTAGCGTTCCGGGCAACACGTAATCGCTGCTCCATTGCAAGCCTCTCAGACAGTTCACTAGGTGAGTGAGTACAGCAAAAACACTGAAACTGTCGTTCTGTGACGAATGTAAAAGCCGTTAAATGCTTGATGTACCTGCGGATAGCTGGGATTTGTTACAGTTTTTCTTGTAATCGTAAAACGGTCACAGTGTCACGAATAACAAATTTTACCGGGTTTAATGGGCACGGATTACTTAATATTATCCAATGGTTAAATTTAAGTAGTTTGTGCATATGGTTAGATTTAATCATGGCCAATTAAAAAGGAAGACGGCATTAGCTATTGCGAAATTTGTTTTGGTTTTGCATTAAGTGAGAAAAACTGCAAAGCAAACATATATAAACACAGCAGACCAAGCAAAGTTTATAGAGTAGTCTCGCTTTTATTTGAAATTCTTCATCTTGGCAGTGAATCACAGCTACGTTTGTATGCTTTTATGACAGTTCTACTGAAAATTTCGACATCACTATGCAAATCTTATCTTTACGAGTCAAACAACATTAAATTTAAATTCAGTAATGACAAGCACGCACGTTTAGTTTGTAATTAGAAAAACTGATATGATGGCCTTTGAAAATACGACAGGGCGTTGTTTCGCTAATCCGGGAATTTTCTCATCGTAGTATGTGATGATATAATGTGCTATTTACTAAGCTTGTAAGATATGATGGATTCCTATAATAATGAACAAACAACAAACTGTGAGTAGTCGTCTATTGAGTTGTGAGCATCCTCTTGTAGCATCCTGATAACATAAGCTGGTTGCAGCGGAAGCTTGAACGAGCATCATATTAGAGACATGGGCAAGTTTCAAAGCACTTGCACCGTATTATTGCAGCTCTTGATGTAAGGATTTTCTCTTGAAGTAAGGCTTTTTTTATTAGCGAATAGAGGCAGTTAGTTGAAGACGCATGTCTAGCACCCCATAACAAACTCTTTGCACATTGCTGACAGCAAAACAATATGCATTATATGTGTAGCTTCCGTATAAATGCCATCAATCATTCATTAAAACTCGACCGTCAGCAATGAAACAAAACGGAATGGCTATGAAATATGTTGTAAACGCTTTAATTTTGAAGCTCCATGAAAAAGAATTATGCTGGTGGAAACTAGTGAAAAACCTGAGCAAAGCGTCAAAAGAGTCAGTGAAAAATATTAATAAAATACATAAATAACCACAACTAGTAAAATAACAATTTTTTGCCGGGTCCTAGGGGTTGAAAGAGAGGAGAGCTTCTTATACAAACGTATACAAGTGTTAAGCGGTGAGTTCCAAGACTAACTTTACCCCTAATTTAACACAGGTACCTATTCGAATCTCGATTAACTAAAAGCTTGGTGTGCGGTCCCCTGTCTGAATATGGATTCAAACCAGTGACCCCACACTCTATTAGCTAAAACGAATCAATCAGAACCGAAATGGTACTAAGCTAAACCATTTAAAAAAATAGAAAGGTTATAAAGGGTTACAGTCTGAGCAGCGGTCGACCGAAGTCCGGATCGGATAAATTTAGCTCATGCTTTCAATTATTTAATTTTAATTATTTAATTTTGATTTGTTATATCTTATTTTATATAAACTCTTTATTGAAGTTTTGTAATAACCATATTGGCTTTTTCTGTTCGTACATTGCTTTGAATTATAATTTATATACATTTTATTTGGGTATTAGATTCCATTTGTTTTGGTTGAAATTTACAACCGTTGCGGTGTTTTTTTTGTGTATATTGCTTCTTAAAGTGAGTTCCTGAATCTGCTTTCCGGTAGATTTTTTTCTTAGCGTTGGCCAGTGAGTTATGATGCCCCAAAATACGGAATTCGTCGCGTCTCGTCTCGTCTGCCAGCTAATGCCTTAGAGCCTTGTGATCCTTCACGGACAGAAAACATTTTCCTTTGTTTGGTGTCGATATTGCAGCTACAGCGTGGGAACACATTACGTTCATTTTGTCCAAGAAGCTAAACTCACTCCATTTCGAAGTGATAGTAGAGCTAATTAGCAATGCAGCACTACCGTTTTCACCAGGTATGCACAAAAGGGTGCTTCGCTTCGCTAAAAAGTCGAAAACAGCAACTGCAAATACAAAATACTATGCAATAATAACAATAAATGAAAAGATTTGATTCTACATAAATTGATAATTGCTATTGGCTGTTGGCTCAAAAATAATAAAATAAATAAACGATACCGTGACCACAAGGTCAATAATAAAATAAGGCCCAATAGCTTTCGAGGACTAAACTCGTATGCTGCCGTGCTAAGAAAAAAGTCATAAGCAACAATTTCCAATTTACTTTTCCAATATTACTTGCATGATGTAATAGAGCTCGTTGAACTCGGTCTTCGTAACCTGCCAATAGTTTGTTTCTAAACAAACGTGTTTATAAACAAATGGCTTGATAATATTGTCACATCTCCAGAATGTAGCACTCTTTAGGTTTGTTCCCGTACTACGATTAATTGCAATTAATTGCAATGAAGCATACTAAAACGGAGTACAAAAAACGGCTTCATTGCAATTAATCGCAATTAATTGTAGTACGGGAACAGACCTTTTCTTAGCTAAAAAGTTGTATCTCCATTTTTTCTACGCCAAAGAGAGAAATCTCATGCATGCAGAATTGTAAATCTACTAAGTTTGAATATGTTCGTACAAGGTCCACTAATATTTGCGGGTAGTGATTAAAAGTTTCACTGCTATGAACTAGAAACTCAGTTTTTGGGCAAGCAACTCAGTTTTTGGCTTTTAGAAACTCAGTTTTGGGCTAGAAACTCAGTTTTTGGGCAAGCATCAAAGAAATGTCGTTTTTTCTCAGCATCTTTGTTATCGCCTTCGTACGTTGTCCTAAGCAAAAAAAATCTGAGATGTCTCTATTCAAGAAATACCAAAAAAAAAATTTATATTTTCTGCACTTATGAAAAGAACAAAAGTTATCTAACCGGCAAAGTAATTTTTTGGAAGTGCAAAGATTTTATTACATTGTGCCAAATCAATCGAATGAAAATTTAATCTCTCTGAAAACTACAAAAATTGACTTAAGACTTTTTAACTTAGGACGGCAGTATGAGAGTAAAAGTTTATGCTCGGAAAATTTTCGATACAGGATTTGCGGAATGGGAGACCAAAACGTGAAGAACATATGCAAATAAGCCAAACACCTTCTGACGATAATGAACTAAATTATGATTGGGTAAAGCATTGAATTGAATTGAATTGAAAAATATTTTTTATTATGAATTATTTGTCCAATCTTAACCTGACTTACAATTTCATTAACAAGAAAAAATACTATACTATTTTGGTCTGCTGGCTCTTATCGTTTTTTTTTGTTGTTTTTTTTTGCATAAATTTTGTTTCTTACGCACTAATGATATTACCCAGCCTGTACAACAGCTGGGATTACACTGATTAGAGTTTCCTTAAACAAAACCTTACACTTAAATTACGATCTAGCCTATCTATGTCTAATTATAGTTAGTTAGCCTAATTACATCTAATCTTAACCTAGGTATAAATCTAACCCCATCTGTTTGACGGGTGGCCTGTGTAGTCGAAAAGCGGATCCATAAGCTGTCGTTGCAATGCTATCATCGCGGGGCGCATAAATGGCTCATTAGAGCCACCTGTACGCCCTAGTGTCCGAATCAGTCCATTCTCATGTCCGTCTGTCTGTCCGTAAAATCTTGTCGTTAATTCCACAAATTGGTCCCTAAGTGGCTTCAGTCCCGACTCCTGATACAATAGAAGGTTCTTTGGCCACTTTTTAGTTACCAAGTTGTGGAACCTGCCAGTGCAGAAGCGCAGGATTCTTCTTTCGAATACCTCCGCTTCTGCCATGACAGTTTTTGATCAGGTAATCCAGGATGGGGATGCATAAGTCAGGATTGGCCAGATCAGAGTTTGATAGCAAATGGATTTAGCTTTGGTGGTCATGCCCATCTTTTTGCCAAAAAGAAGTCGGATGCGTTGAAATGCAGATTTGGCAGCTTTGTTTTTCCGCCGCACAAAGGGATTAAATTTACTTTAGAGATGGGCCAAGAGTAATCTTAGATGTTCCGAACGAGACAGCGAGTTTCTTGGTCTTGTTGTGAATAGTTTGATATCCCCGATACTTGGAGGGATTGCGAAATACGCAAAGCTGAGTCTTACTGCTGTATGGGTCTTAGCTCGATGTGAATAAGAGCGTGTCATCGGCATATTGGAGGAGTTTTACTTGGGGTTGGCCAACTAGAATAGGAAGGTCAGCGGTGAATATGGTATAAAGAATTGGTCCAGTGACAGAACCTTGTGGCACTCCTGATGTCACAGGTTTAATGATAGAATCTGCTCCATTAACGCTGACATAACAAAGTCTGTTGGTAAGAAAGCTTGCGGCGAGACTTATTACCTTTTCTGGGAATCCAAACTTGATTAAATTAAACAGAAGGTCTTGGTGCCAGACGGAATCAAAAGCCTTCTTGATATCTAAAGCACACCACAGTCGGAATGTTTCGCTCATTCAAGTGAGACACAATTTGATATGAGATGGCGTGCTGAGTGCCGTGCTTGCGTCTAAAGCCAAACTTGTGTTCGGGAATTATATGTGTGAGCTCACACAGGTTTTTTATCATTTCCATCCAAATTCTCTCAAAAATCTTCCCCAAGTTAGGAAGCGAAGAGATTGGACGAAAATTACTGGCCTCTTTATTTTTCCCCTTTTTATGGATGGAATCAATCTTTGCTACTTTCCATGTGTTTGGAAAGTAACCATTGTTCAGGGCGTTGTTGAAAACAATTGAAAGAATTCTGATCATAGAGATTGGTAGATGTTTAATTATGAGATTAGATTTTCCATCATGCCCAGAAGGCTTCTTACTTTTTATACCGCGCAGCAGTTGCACCAAATATTCACACTGGGTAATGCAAATATGTCTAGAGTTCTACACTACTACAGGACTAAGCGGGACTACGAATAACGGCACCATTGATTAAATTGTCCTATCTTTGCGATCAAAATCATACGATATCAACGGCAATCAGTAAAGATGATTGGCTTAAATTTAGGATATCCTCCTTTTGTTCAGTTAATGATGCGGAAGCTCCATAATAGTTTGGTTTGGAAAATTGTCCATAAATTCATCAAAAGAATAAATCCAAAATATAATTCATCCACTCAACCAAAAATATTTTTACACAACAATCGGAGTGCGATCCTGGCCTCACTCATCAAGGTTCCGACAGCGAGCTGATGTTATCAGTGTAACACCATCAATTCAGGGTAAGCAAGGTCAAATCCACTGCCGTTTGCCATAAAATTTTCCGATAAGGGCTTACCGAACTGGCTCCCCTTCGCTCTTACGAGCTAAACAGCCTGCACACCGGAGTCTACCTAGCTTTATTTTAGTCCAAATATCTGATTTAGTCCTATCTAATTCAAAATATCTGCTTCGCTTGTTGCTTGTACATGCTTGCATTTTGACATTTTATTTAACTTAACCTAAAACCACATATAAAATATTATTTATGAAAATGTTCAAGGGCATACAGAGTTTTGAATTTTGTTAATTTCAAAAAGTTGAAAATTCAATTAAAATTTCAACAAGTTATTGTTGACGTATTCATATGCATTGAAAAACTTCTTGAATTTAATCTAATTTTATACCTGAAATTTCAAGGCAAGATTTTTCTATTTTCCAGTCAATTTCAAATTACTGCACAACTTAATTTTGGTGTACTCTGATATCATTAAGTTTCTATCATGTATTATCAAATGAGCGAAATCGCTTAGCAACAGGGTTGAAATCATATTACTAATATTAAATTACAATTAAAATTAACAGTGCGAAACATTCATTGGATAATGCAGTTTTCGATTTGATGAAACTGAACAAAAATTACTCAAAATGAATAATTTACGCAATAAACCCAATTAAAATGTTTATCTGATTTTGAAACTCACTAGCTGCTGTTAGTGATGTTGGTGCTAATGACATGGAACATTGCTTTTGTTGGTATCGGTAATTCACTCTAAACATAACTTATCATTGACTGAGTTGAGGCCAAAGCTAGTAGCATAAGTGTACTGCCCTGATTTGCATAAACGTTCTATCTAAATTTTAGAATTTCCACGATATTCAATGATTTGTGTTTTGATGTGTGCTGGAGATATATGGTAAGTGCGTTTTTCAATATTGATTTTAACATACTTTCACAAAAGATAGGTTTTTCACCATTTGCAAAATGATGTGATAGAGTATGCAGCTCTTGAATTCGTTGTTAACTCAAAAATGATAAAAATGCAGATAGAACGTTTATGCGAATCAGGGCAGTGTAATACTTGAAGCAACCACCATATCAACTGATTTTATGATTGATTTCCAAAAGAAAAGAACGAGTAACGGCCTTCTGATATTCTTTGAATGCGAAACTGGAGATAGCTACTTAAATGAAAGTGATTTAATGTGGCGTTATAGCTGATCAGTTCCGGCTCACTTATTCTTGCACTAATACGATTCAGGTGTTTTCCTGGTTCAATTTAGATTAGTCAAGAGATATTGTAAATAAAAAATTGTATAAATTATTACGTACGTCTGAGGTAAAAGAATAAAATCAACCAAGTCTCATATATGGATACTCAAAGTAAACGCTCATTGAAACCACCGCTATATAATTCATTGGCATCGAAATGAAAGCATAATAGAAAATATACTTACTCCGAAAATGAGTCTGACACAGCTATCTATTGGTTTACAACTTATGACTTGTCGAATAGTATATAATAAATAATATAATATAAATAATTGAAAAATTCTGATGAAATCAATTGATATAACCCTTATGGCCTCATTAACATGCAATTAATTTATGCTTCAAAACTATTTCTCACTTCAAACATGGCTAAGATTGAGTTTCGATTACAACAAACAATCTCATCAGGCAATTTACACAACTAGCAAGTGGCAAATATTGGCGACCTTGAACGGCATGATCCGTTCACGAAAATAAAAAATTATTTCTGAAAAATGCTCATTTCGAATAAAGTCAATTGTTTGCTTTCAATGTTTCTTGGTGAAGTCAAAATGTAACAATTCATTTTATCAACAACTGTTGAAATGTGGCCCAAATCATGTACAACACAATAGTAGACATACAATTGAAGGTCATGTTAATCTTTAAATTTTACTCCGGCTCAGCTTGTATTGGCACAAAAAAGCGATTCCTTCAATTTTAGTCGACATGGAAGCACGACGTTAAGGCGGACATGTTTGCACAGAGACCATGGATGAATTACATGAAAGATAGACATAACAATGACGCAGTGTGAGCTGTTGTTTGGTTAAATACGAGCTCGCTTCTCAACAATGCAATCAGTAAGTGAATCGCGGCATGCTGGTAATAAATTGTTTGCTGCATCAACAAGAGTAGTTGAATGATGTTTGTAGGGTCAATCTGCAATGTGTCGACGTCAGTAGAAAAAAGAGTGCAATCGAAAGGAATAGTACCATCGAAGTCGACATTTATGTACCAATAACCGAAGTTGAGACTGAATTTGCGTTGATTCCCTTTGAATCCTGTCATTTTAATTGGCATGTAAATAAATGGGTAACTTTTTTAAGCTACTATAATGGAAGGATAAAGATTGCAAACACGAACAACTGAAGGACTGACAAAAAGGTGTGAGGGTTACGTTTCCTCCGTCGTTTCAAGTCTTTATTTTGTCAATCTAATTTTTTTTGTTCAGGTAGATCTAAAAATTTTTTAACGCAATGGCACTGCTAAAAATACTTATTTTCGAGGAACGGTAGAAGAATCGTATAGGATTTAAGTGGATGTTATACAAAACAGGCAACTTATTACAACCAACCCATATCGAAGGTCATGCACCATTGTGATCCAAGGACCACATAAAAAGTCATAAGTTAGAAAGGTATCCAAAGTCAGGACTCGCATGAATTCAAAAACTAAGGAAATTAAAACACTTGCTACTTTTTTCATTACATGATTCTTATACAAAAATTTGATAAAAAAAATACTATGACTGGCTGAACTCTTCTAATTTTTCAGCCAAATTCCTACTACACTTGCTTTAAATAAGGTCCATCTTCTGTGTGAATTTTCTTTTAACCTGAAAACTCTGTCAGAAGCTAAAGAGCATAAAACATTATTGTCCAGTGAAATTCGACATAAAAAAGGCGAAACTTGGGAAAAATTAGGGGAAATCTGGATCTTAGTATGAACTTTGATATTGGCGTGCTTAAAAGCGCTGACCTTCTCCTGCTTTTTGAAAAAATTGACTTATTCCTTGTCCGCCCTGCCGAATTTCCAAAGCCTACGTCGTAGAATTCAATAAATTACCTATTTTCTGAGCATCCGAAACTTTTGTCATGTTGACCGGATCATCAAATGAATTTGAAATTCACAAGATGTATTTTTTTTATGGTTATATGTAAATGTGGACTGCTCTCTGGGAGTGATTATAACCTGAAAAAAATCACTAAAAAATTCTTAGTCCAGGGAAATTTTACATGGTGCTTGGGAACAAATAGGTGAAAGTTGGATTTTGGTATGAACCTTGATACTGGCGTGCTGAACAAAATGTCAAAAGTCCCCATCGATCCGAATGCTGCATTACATTTTATACGGGATCAAAAGTCACCAAAAGTGATTTTCACAAATATCTCAGTAACGGTCAACTCTACAGAAAAATAATGAATGACAAATTTGAAGCTTAGAAAATTTTCTAAAAAAACATTTTCTAACTTTTTCTTGTAACGATAACCGTTTTGAGATATTTTGATTCATGAAAGGTGCACTCTATTCCGCACCACCTTCGAGGTAGAGTACAAAGTGCGTTTTTTTAAATGTGGTATCCCCAGTAGGCCTAATATACAATTGTTTTTGTTGCAAAATGCTTATTTTTGAATAAATTATGATGAATTTGTTAACTATTTTGAAGCAGTTGGAAGCAGAGTTTGAATTGGCTTTGAAATGGTATCCCTGAACTTCGATACTCAATCTTGAGGAATAAGCTCGTTATCTAGCCATATTTGAACTTGGTAACAAACCCGATATAAGGTTGCCGAGCAGCACTAGATGTTGGCGGAAGAATAGATAGTTAAACAGGTTTTTTAAGCTGTGTAGATCTTATAAAAGTGGAATATATGTGAGTATCAATAAATATTTCTTGTGCTGGAGTTTGATATAAAGCCAAGAGAAAACGAATTCGATTGTTGAAGGCTACCTCTGGAGAACACTGTTTTACTAAAAAATTCTGCGTAGTTTGTTAACTCCGATTTCTTTTAAATAATTTGAACACATTAATTTTACTTTTGTTGAAAGTTCGTGAAGTAGTTTCACAACCGGTCGTTGGATGCAAAAATAAAATATGAGCTTGAATCTTTGGATATGGGTTCAAACTTTATGAAGAATACATTTGTGTTTCTATTTTTGATCTTTCAGGTTTCAAAAAATAGATGGTTTTATCAACAGGAGCTTGTGCAATCATTATTACTAACAAGTCTATGCCTTCGCTCACAACGACACAACGGGTGAAAATTTTTTTGCATATCGACGACGTTAGGTCAATGACAAACACAGCGGTTTTTGCGAAGCGTTTCCCGAGAGGAAAACCGAGTCGGTATAGTCGTGCATTAACTTAGCATTGTGATGACAGACACCGCGGTGCGAACCGCCTCTCGGTTTCGGAACCGAGGCGGTAGACGAGAGAAATGACCCACCGACTCGGTTTTCGAGCATTTTTCGTTTTTTTCATTGCTGCGTAGTCCGATCGAGCTGAAATTTTCTGGATGCATTGATGAATGCATTGCATAAGTGAAAATTTGATAAGGAAACTGATTTTTGAAGAATGGCTAGGGTACAGTATTGGAAAATGAAACATTTGTGGGCACTTAGTTTCTAAAAGTAGGCAATTCCAGATTTTCAAAGTAAATTCGTATTAGAATCACTTTGCCCAAAATTCATATGCATATATATACTTACATATATATGTATAAACATATAAATACATATGTATGTATACACGACTACTTTTTTCACAAGCATCTATATGATACTCCGACGTAATTTGTAATTGAACCGACTCGATAAACACTTCTGAAAAACGCTGTGTGTCAGCCGACGCGCCAAACCAAACGCTTCGGTGAAACCGAAGTGTCTGTCATTGGCCTTATTCTGCAGCTTTGATATTTTTTTTATTATCGTTATAACCATCGAATACAATTACGATATTATGATCATAATGCCTCTGTACATAATGAACACAAGTGTCAAAAGTTGCATCAAATGTTTCTTCTTTATTCCATATAGCACGATGTTAAAGGGTCCCTGCGTCAATAAGATATGTTAATTTCTGATATCTAAATCAACATTTACCTTTTCAAGGCATTTATAAATAGCCGTTTTTTGGCTTTTACGCATTCCATTCTTATCGAGGAGTAACAACAGGTATCGAGCTAGTTCATGCTCCGAAAATTCTTGAAGTTAGGTGTCAAATCTTTTTGTAATACTTATGCGTTGAAATATTAATAAAGGATCAATAGATACTTGTTCATTATGAATTTTGAACACTGGGAGAAAGCACTCTATCAGCACGTTTTAGTTTAATGTTATCGAATTTTGGAGCAGTCATGTTTTTTAATGGAGATGAGATCAACTTTATCTTTAAAATTTCTGAAAAAGGATTATAGCCTTTTTCTCCATTTATCCTGAAGTGAATATGTTCGTTTATATTTTTGTTTTTATGGGCCTCCGAAACATAGAAAAACAAACTCACAGCTCACAAATATTCCAAGTCGTAATCAAAGTCGGATTTTTAAACATGCCGTTAAGAGAGTACATACCTTTTGTTACAACTATTTAGATCAATATACCTCAAAAACGGTTATTGTTGCAAGAAAATGTTATATAATCTTTTTATCTTTTTATTTTAGTGATTTTTTTCAGGTAAGAATCACTCCCAAACAGCTGTCCACATTTACATATAACTTCTATAAAAAAATACATCTTGTGAATTTCAAATTCATTTGATGATCCGGTCAACATGACAAATGTTTCGGATGCTCAGAAAATTTATAATTTATTGAATTCTACGACGTAGGCTATGGAAATTCGGTAGGGTGGACAAGGAATAAGTTAATTTTTTCAAAAAACAAGAGAAGGTCAGCGCTTTTAAGTTTTTTTTAGCGTTTGTGCTATTGTTACAGAGTTGCCCGCACAGTGGTAAGTGTATATTTTTAATCGAAATGATTCGTTTTTTATATTGTTTCTGTCGGAAGATATCATGAATCAAAATTTGGAATAAATCATTTCAAACCGTTATAACCAAGCATAAAACTTTATCAGTTTTCTTACTTTGCATAAAAAAACTTCTTTTATATCCATATATCATGTCACACGATTGTGACTTTTCGCCGTTTTTATTTCATAAATAATTCAGGATTTTAAAAAGATAAGCAAATACTTTTCTACTTATATTAATCCAATTGAAATTTAAGACATCCACAGTGAAGAACATAACCATCTAAATCAACGACTATCTTACCTGGGGCCATTGAACGTGTCCATAGATCCGCCTTCTCCTACCGTCTCTAAAATAAAAAACTCTAGCGCACCTGAACCGCTAGAAACACTAATGTTGGAAGAACAGTAGAAGAATCGAGCAGGTTTTGAGTGCATATTCCACCACATGTGCTGCTTATTACGACCAAACTGTTTCAAATGCCACGTTTTACTTTGGTCTCAAGAATGCATTATAACTCATATGGTGGAAGGTTTCAGATATTACCACTGGCATGAATTTCAACATTTATGAGAGCAAAACACGGGTTAATTATATTCGTTATCAGTTGCTTATTTCACATAATTTTGAAAGCAGCATCTCATATAACATCAATGAAGAAAATGCTCAGTGCCTGCAGCACTGTAACTGAAGTTGGTGTTTGGGGCTGCGATCCAAAAAATTTGCAGAACTTTGCGAATTGTAACATCGGTTATTTATTTTCATTGTAAATGTTTCCGGTATGTACACTAACTGTAAGCATTTATTGATACAAAAGTAGCACAACCGACTCGTGCTGGCAACCTTTCGCCAGTATCAAAGCCAAAAATATATCAAATCTGCTTCACGTTGTTTAATTACATTCGAAGTTATAGGAGTATAAAGAAATTCAGGGTTACCTGCAGCGAGTTTTTTCAAATGATCGAAAGCTTAATATTTGCTGTTTATTGTCACTACAATATCATTACCATTTGAAAATTCTACGATAAAACCGCTTAATAAAGATATTGCAATTAAACACAAAACCAACAATAGCTGGCAACCCTATTGTGGCTTTTCAACCAAATTTGGCCTGAATAATGTTTATGACAGGTTTCATTAATTGTATGAAATTCGTATTGATTTCATGACTGCACTGGAAGTTATAGTGCAAAAAGTTTCATTTTCCTGAGCGAATTTTCAAAACCAAAGACACAAAAATTACCATAACTGGCAGCACTAATCAAATTTTTCAACCAAATTTCCACCAAACAGAGATTAGAGTTAGGTTTAGCTACTGTGCCAATTTCATGAAAATCTGGTAACTTATTCACATTTCATAGGGCAAGAAGCAGTTTTTTTTCTTTGTAATTTTTCAAGATGGCACCACTGGCACAGACTTGCGCACAATTCAAAATCGCTTCTATCAAATCTGGTCTTACTTAAGTCCAATGCATTCTGCAAATTTTAGCTGTATCTGATTATTGGTTCGTGAGTTTCCGTGAATAGAAGTTTTTGATGCTAAAAATATAGGTTAACTGGGAGAGGGTTACCGTTCTTGTCCGACATGAAATTTCCAAAGTTTTATTTTGAACGTGTAGATATAACATAAGATTTATATACAGATTGATTTTATTGTAAGAAACGGACATTTTTTTGAATATTCGATGGTTTGAATGTTTTCACTTCCAAATTTTTTTTTTCAAAATGAAGACACCAAAATTATCATAGCTGGCAGCTCCAACCGAATTTTTCAACCAAATTTCTACCAAACGTGGCTAAGGTCCAGCAATTGTGTGAGTTTCGTCAAAATCGAACGATTCAATCAGAATTTATAGGGCTAAAAACAGTTATCTTTTTTAGTGGTTTTTCAAGATGGCACCACTGGCACAGAATCGCCCGCATTTCAAAATCACTTCTATCAGACCTGGTCCTATTTAAGACCAATACATTCTGCAAATTTCAATTCATTCTGCTCATCGGATCGTGAGTTTCCGTGAACAGAAGTTTTTGATGCTAAAAATATAGGTAAATTGGGCAAGGGTTACCAGGCGTGCCCGTTATACCATATCTTTTTTTTTTTTTGGTTATGTAAACAAAGCACAAGATTTATATATGAGTGGCTTTTTTTTGAAGAAACGGCATTTTTTCAAGAGAGACGATGATTTGGAGGTTTTCACTTTCGTTGCCTGCCCTAGCCACAGGGTTGCCAGCACGCTAATTTAAAGCTACATAAATCTACAACTAAATAATATTAATATGTCCTGAAAATTTCGTAATGATTGAATAGCTCTGTCAAAAGTTATCGAAATTTAAAAATTTTTAAATTTTCCCGTCCTCTTTTTAGGCACCCAGCGCACACATAGGGTTAAAAAATTCCAAAGCATTATCCGATTCATATGTAAAACACGTTAGAAATTTATTTCGTTAACTTTATTTTTGCGAAAATTATTTGTGCACGAAATAATAGGTATATTAAAAATATCACTTAAATGGCCGCCGGCGCCAAAAGGTTAACAATAACTGACATTTAAAGAGACCTGGACCTATTCTGCATATACACCAATGTATCCTGAAAGTTTCAGCTCAATCGGATGGCGCGTTCCCGAGATTATCTCACTGAAATTTTTTGATGATATATATATATATATATATAAAGAAATATGAATTTTTGGCCGAATCGATTTTAATACTAATGTTCTTCGAACATTAGTAATAAATCGGTAAGTATAATCTCAACCCGTCATCATTGTTTCAAGCAATGCGCTACCCTACAGAAGATAGGAATCGTCTATCCTCAAAATTTCAAAGAAAATAAATACAAAACAACCGACGCCATTCATAACAATCAAACACCAAGCATTCTCAACAGCTCATTGAAGTCTCGATACTGAATCGAATCGAAATATTTTTTTGCTCTCGGATTAGGCACATTGTGTCAAATATTGTTCGTACCAATTCAAAACCAATCAATGAAACAACTCTATTTTGATTTTGTTTGCATTAACAAAGATGCAGATATGCTCAATAACCAACAAAGCATTTTGTGCTCAATTGGTTTGAAGCATGCATGTCTGAAACCTTGCAAGGTCACCATTGCTTAACCATGTTTTCTCGAACCTGAATAAAACCAACATGACTCACGACATTTCACACTGGGCTGGTTCAATTCTACAATTATTATGTACTAGTATTGCCCACTATTGAATCAATCCAGTTCAGGTCGATGCGGAACTGTGGCTCGCAAAATATCTGTTCTATATAAATACCGGCGTCATTGTCTTTCCAACATCAATTTATCTAGACGCTTAGTTCAGGTAACACAGACCAAACGAAAAAAAAAACTCAAAATGTTCAAATTGGTAAGTTCAGTAAATGTTCGATTGTTTCAAGTAATCTAATGTGACCATAATTATTCACATTAACTGTCTAAAAAAAAACAAACCCGGTAGTGAACGTAGTCGCAATTATCCCAGCTTGACCATAAATAAAGTTCTTCTGTTTTATTTCAAGGTGGTGTTATTCGCTCTCGTTGCCATTGCTGCTGCCCGCCCAGGTCTTGTGCTCCAAGCGCCTTTAGCTTATGCTGCTGCTCCATACGACAATAGCGGTTATGCTTACTCAGCCACCGTTCAAACTGCCGACTACGCCAACCATGTATCGGTCAACAAACCATTGGTGACTGGTGCAACTGTCTACAGCTCGCTTCCTGCCATTCATGCTAGATCCGCTATCATCTCACCAGTGTTGGCTCCAGCCGTTCACACCTATGCTGCTGCACCTTTAGTTCATGCCTGGTAAATTTTAG
This sequence comes from Nemotelus nigrinus, assembly GCA_947369275.1. NCBI lineage: Eukaryota > Metazoa > Arthropoda > Insecta > Diptera > Stratiomyidae > Nemotelus > Nemotelus nigrinus. Next base: position 22,199,028 of record OX376373.1, read on the forward strand.
TCAGAAATTGGATGATGAGACAGAAATAAACGTCTAAATAAAGAAACTACAAATTATGTTTTATTTAAATCCACCTGAACATGAAAGCTTGCCTTACAAGAAAGAGAATCACATTTTCACAATATCTAATGTTAATTCAAGCCAAGAAAGTATTCTAAAAACTTTAATGTTTTTTACTTTGAATATTTTAGGCAGTCACATACTTCTTTATAATTGAAATCAAATGGTGACTGTGGCACCACTTTTGAGAAGCTGTATATATTTAGTGCAACATTTAATATTCATGTCAATTTCGTAACTTTGCAATCCCAAGCATTGTGAGCAAAATATGGAAATCTATGCAAAAAAACTCAAGTGAAAGTTTCTTAACGAAATTATCTTTATAATGGGACAGTCAAGAAAGTCCATTACGATGTTGTGAATGAAAAATAGTTATCCAAGGTCAAATGTCAAAAGAATCAGTTTTCCTGAGCAGACCGATTTCACTGTTCTTTAAGAATACAATTTACTTCTAGTGGCCCAGTCAAAACTTGTAAAAAGCAGGCTTTTAAAATCGTACGGCTTGAATAGTTCTCCCAAAGCGAAAAATGATAATTACTTTTGTATGAACAGTAGTCTGTTTGTGTGAGATTCAAATGGAATTCCATAAAATGCAAGCGTATTCGAGAATATTGTACGTCCTATAAGGATCTATCTCTATCTATAGAGTATAAGGATCTTGTGATCCACAAGTTATGAAATGCCTTGGCAAATTGTTCAATGAACGCAGAAGAGAAAGGATTTTTTCATGGTGCAAAGTAAAGCGGATACTCTCATCCAAGGTAACACTGCCAACAGACTCACCTAGGCGCATAAAAAACCAGTTGTGATGCCACAATAATTTATTACTTTCTCCTACTCACTGAAATCAGGAAACCATGTGCTTCCTTTGCCGAACCACACTATTCCCTTTAAATTGACCTGGGACTGTTCGGTCAAATTGAGAAATAGAATGCACCAAGTGCCACCACCCTTCACGTTGCCAAAGCCGGGCACTGGCACATGAGATGGAGAACGGATTCCCCCTCGTCCTCAGAGTCAAAACTCCGACAGAAGCTGTTGAACCCTGAACCCCTTCGTTGCGCATGCCGTCCTATGAAGCAATGGCCCGTAAAAACGCCCACAGTGCAACGCAGAGCGCTTGGAGTTAAGCCAAATAGCTGCCTGGTGTGATGCGCATCGATGGGTAGCCAAGACTGCCTTGCTATCGCACAAGAACATTAATCTGTCCAGGACCTCTTAGCGTCCTCAAAATATTTTTGTCTAATTGCCCATTTGACCGATGTTATCGGTATGCCTATTAAGAAGGAGCATGAGACTTCCGGTAGCAAGGTACCAAACCTAGCTAGCTCATTGGCCTCACAGTTACCCTAAAAGCCCTTATGTGCTGGTACGCAAATTAATTGAACAGCCAATTGTCTCGATATCTCTTTAAGAGATGCACGGCATTCAGCAACAATCATGAACACTTTGGAAGAACCAACAAGGGACCTAATAGCCGCTTGGCTATCTGTGAAAATACCAATATTGACCTCAAATATTCGATTACACAGAAGCCAGTCAATCGCCAGAAAAATAGCTGCAACCTCCGCCTGAAAAGTGGTCAAGTAGACAGAGGGACAGCTTGAGACTTAACTCATCTTAGTATACTACTCCTGACTCTATTGTTTAGTTTTGAGCCATCGGTGTACACATGGATTAGCCCACTTATGAGGGTGAAACCATCCCGTCATTTATCTCTACCAGGAACGCGAATTGCGAACTCCAAATCTAGTAGAGAGTGAGGAGCTATATAGTCAACACCAGTTGGAGCGGGAACTCCATTGACCAAAATGGTTGCATGGCCGAACTCTGTTCTATTCCATGCTTAGATAAAATTCAGTCTTACAGCAGCATTATTAACTTACTGTAAGATCAGTAGATTGGTTAAAGTGAAGCAAAATGAAAATTGCCTTAGTAGACGTGGAGCGGATTGTTCCAGCTACCAGTAGTGCAGCCATCCTCCACCTTTTTTCAAGCTACCATTTGCAGGTAACCTAAAGAGCAGCCTGTCAACAAAATGCCACCCCAAACAATAGAATTGGATCAACCGCAGTGGTATAAAGCCGAGTAACAGTACGAGGCTGTAATATCCAATTCACCCCCATGGCTCTTTTACAGCAGTAAAGTGTATTGAAGGCCCTCCGTGCTCTTTTTGCTATATTATAGCTCCATGGACACTTCGAGTCGAGAATGAGCCCTAAGTACATGACCCTCTGGCTCAGGTCAACGAAGACCCCGATTAATTTCGGTAAATCAAAGCAAGGAACTTTGTACTTCCTTGTAAAAAGCACTAGTTCCGTTTTGCTATGATTCACATTGAAGCCGCACTCACGGTTCCAACGTGAAAGTATATCAAGAGAGTGATTTGACATCTCCGATAGCGTAGATTAATATTTTCCCGACACTGCTACAGATGCAATCACTTTGCAGCCGGCACGGTCCAGCCTCATTAGGAGAGTATTCACAGTGATGCTTCACAGCAGAGGAGAGAGGACTTCACCATGAGGTGTGCCTGTGCTGACCCTTCGTCATACGCGAGCACTCCCAAAGGAAGAGATAACCACATTATTCTTAAGAAGCTGCACAATAAAAGCAATCAGCTGCTCATCCATATATAGGTACAGCAACGAGATTACCTCAACAATTGCGTCAGACTTTATGTTGTTGAAGTCCCCCTCGATGTCCGAGAAGACGGCAAGCGTACATTTCTTAAGAGAAAGAGATTTCTCAATTTGCTCAATGCGGGCGTGAAGTGCAATTTCGATCGACTTGACTTTGGCATCAGCGTGCTGTGACAGTCACATCAACCTAGGATTGATTGCTCTTTTAATATGGTAATCAATGATCCTCTCCAGAATCTTAAGCAGAACAGTGCTAAGACATATATGACAATAGTTCTTTGGATTAACAAGTGAAACCTTTCCTGCTTTAGAGATAGCCAGCTGGTGGGAACGTACGAAAAGCGCAGGCAAGCGTTATAAATCTCTTTGAGCCATAGTAGCGATGCTTCCATGGACTGTTGGATATCAGCAGCAAGGTAGCCATTGCCCACCTCTAATAGCCCACCTCAGTTTAAAATATGATATTCTGAACGACGGCGTTAAGCTGGCAGTTTGTTCCGTTTGGCGCACTACTTCCAGAGGACAATAATTGCCTAGAAAATGTACGTTCATAAAAACGTTTAGAGTTTCTGCGCTCAAACTAGTCCAAATGCTCTCAGGATTCATGATACAACCCATAGCGCTCGGTTTCATGCTTAAGACCTTACGAAGGCGATTTTCTTTACTGAATCTTTCCACGTTTCCTCCATCATACGGCATACTTTTATACAGCGACCAGTCAAGTCAGAAGACCTTTTCAAGATATTGAGTTACCTCCTACACTCTCTTTCCAGGGTGTTCCCCTTGTTCCCCTGGCTATGGGTTGATTACATGCGGCCCTAAACGCGGAGTTGAGAGAACTAGTAAGGGTGTCAGCCGCCTGATCCAATTCATGGTAGCAGTCAATGCTCTTAAGAGCAGTTTCCAGTGAGGATCGGACCAGAGATTTGAATAACCTCCAGTCCGTCCTCTTTCTGTTAATAAAGACTACCTGCTCAACTTAGCTGCGGTTAGCCACGTTGAACGATATGTACCGATGATTAGAGAATGAAGGTTCGTGTAAAACCCTCCAGTCACGGACAAGATGCGAGTGCCGCACAATGACCAAGGTAAAGTCAAGAATCTCCCTACGGTTTGAGTTGAGGAATGTCGGTTCACTGCCAGTACTGGCGATTAAATGGTCATTGACAAGGATGAATTCAAAAAGTTACTCACCTCGGTCATTTGTGTGGGCGCTGCCCCATACTTCATTATGAGTATTAGAGTCAACCCGCAGAAAAAGAGGCTCACCATTTTTCATACCATAGTTTTCTGGATTTCTTAACGAAACCTCGAATCAATGATAGAGGAAAAGAGGCTATCTTCTGCATACGTGCCACATTCCAGCCAAAGCATTGGCATCTGAGACGACGCTGGGCACTTTCAGAGAATATGCTCTACAGAGTCAGCTTCTTCTAGGTAGGATGGATAGATGTCATCCTGTGCTGTGTGTCAATGGTATAGACTAACCAACCATGATACCGCATTCCAGTCCGAGCTATATGTCATACGTATGGCAGTCAACGATAACTTGCATTGACAGCAAGGTAGCCATTCTCAATCTAGCGTCATACAGATGATCTTCGAGAGCAGTTAATGCGTGCGAAGTGTTAGTAAATGAAAATAAAAGCATACTGATATTGTGCGAGTCAGAGCTTAGTTATGTCAGAAATAACCAACGGGCTGATGAGTTGGGATGGAGAGGTTTGCCTGCTTACAGGGTAAAGACTTACTACTTTTTAGCGATTGATTGGGACTGACATCTAAGAACGTACGTAGGAAATGCGAAATGGAAGAGAGCAGCATGAAGCGTACATTTTGTGAGGGTCCAGGCCTAAATAATAAAAGCCTCAAAATTTTAGGTTCTCAATACATTTAAAAATCAGCAGAGGTGCCTAGAGCTACTACATATCAACTACTACATACACAAAAGGTCACTAAGCAGCTCCACTCACCCGAAAATGAAGACCACGAACGGGCTCACACTGGCGGGCTAATGCAAGCTGCCAAAGAGGCAACCCTTATTCCCAATTCAACCAAATGCCTAAAAAATCAAAAACTTATGGTTAGGTTTTCCATTGTTTATCCTGTCATAAACTGAACTTTGAATGGTTTCAATTCGCATAATGCCGCAAGGAAATCCTGTTATTCTAAACAGGTTTCAGAGTGAACACGTGAACACCTTAGAAGTTCTCCCAACCATAAAAAACTTGGCAGAGATTTTTGGTCTCAAAGAGAGCAATAAACCTATGATTAATTGCTTTATTAATGGTTATATGAAATCAGTTTCATCTCCCACCGGAGCAGTCTACTCTGGAAAAAAAGAAAATCTTTTTTGAAGGAACAGAACAAGCTCTCACAGATTATTTCAGGTACGAGATCAAAATTTTTGAACGCGAAACGGGGATATTGCATATAATTGAGCAATATTTTAGCATCAACGATTTACAGAGTACTCTATTGGTATAACAAATTTTCTTTGCAATTAGTCTGTTAGCGTGGAACAAAAAAAAAGTGGATTGTAGAACTTCTCTCGACAAAATTGCCTGTGTGTTAAAATACCGCTACCACTTTAGTTATCAGCAGCATGAGCAAACATCTCAGCAATTCGATTGGCCTATTATTTAGCCAGAACAGTGCTTCGAACCCATCCAAAGATTCCGAAAGAGGGTAATAATATGTATAAAACCTTTCATTTAGTGGTAGATAACAGATCCATTGATGATTTAAGTTTTTTTGGAGCTTAAACGCAATCAATTTGTCTTCGGCCATAACTGAAAACAATATGACTGACAAGCTTTCTGTTCAAGACCGGTTTCTAGAGTTAAAAAAATTTAAAGAATAATTTAGCTTTTTGACAAAATATTATTTCTCACATATGTACATGACGTTTGACCTCAACTTTGAAATAATTTAACAAAACAAAAGCCGTTGATTACAATCATGTCACCGTACTATTTCCTGGCCATACTCGTACAAACTTCCATATGATTTTAAGCTTCTAATGAACCAATTCACGAGCTACGCCAATAACAGGAGCAGCGGCAGCATAGACAACAGGTGCAGAGTAGGCTTTGAGTATTTGCGAAGTGTATGTCTTGACAGCGGGAGCAACAATTGGGGTTACAACATTAGCTCGGTCAACCACCGATGTAAACCGTTGGTGCGACACGGCAGTTGGGACCTTCTCTACAATATCTCCTAATCTGGCGATTGTAGGCTCATGTACTTGGATAGTTTCAGGCTGGATTACAGTTCGGACGCCTGTCGCAAGAACTGGTGTAGCTTGAATGGTTCCAATCGCAAGATCTCCTCCATGAAGAATGCCAGGTACAGCAGAAACGATGGCAAGAAAAGCACATGAAAATACCTGAAAAAGACATGATTTATTTGTATTCACAAATTGCACTGATTTAAGTAAGAATTAATTACCAATTTGAACATTATGATGATGAAGTTTTCTTTCAAATTAAGTCTTGAAATGCTGTTTGCAGTTTAGCTAGTTATAAACTGTTGACAATTCTATCGTTTTAAGCCTTTTATAGGTAATCTACTGGGAGCAATAGCTGACTTACCCTCATATTCGCTAATATGATACTTTCCGAAAATTGTGCAATGATGCTCCCTCACTGCGTATACAGTAAGACTAGATGCTTAAGCTACAATGCTTTGTCCTATTTGAAATTCGAAACCGTTTTACTTTCATGTAAAGTATATTGGACTATTCTTGCACAGATCTTGAATACATCACTAACGTTTTGCATGTTTTTTTAGTTGAGTATACACAGAGATATTTGCATCATTCTGAGAATACGAGTTCACAAAGCAGCTTCGAGGGTTGATCTATTTGCGGTTGGTACGAATTGGTAATTTTACGCAAAATTTTACGCTGCTTGGCATGCACATCGACTTGTATATTATATTACCAGGGCAATATCACAGTTTTGGAACAGATGTGGGTTTGGTTTTCCTAAAAGAATATTCACGAAATCAGTCTATTCATGGCTTTGAGATGAATTGGTTTCGCATAAAGAATGCTTGGAAAGTTTTGCCTCTTCTGCTTTTCGTTCGGTGGTGCTCAGTCTGTTATGAAAAAAAACTTAAATTATTTACTTGTGCATAGTTGTTGGTAAAAGTACAATAATAAAATAAGTTTTGATTTTTGAACATATAACTCAAACTGTGAAAAATGAAAAATGGGAGCATCAAAGGAGGTAGAGGAAGTAGTAGAGGCTCACAAGTTAACTATATCACCTGACGGACCTACTTGGAAATAAAGAAAAAACACGTGGTTATAGACCGCCACAACTATTTGTGTCGGATATCATATCGAGGCGTATTAGGTCATGGTATTATTGAACAGAAATACGAAAATCTAAGTGACATCTTTGGCCTTGCGTGAGGGATTCGCTCGAAGAGCAGGATCGACATGGAATATGGTCCAGAGCTAGGACGCCAGACGTATAAGAGAAATGAGCGCACATTGAAAATAAAGTTTTTAGTACTGCGGATACCATCATAGATTGAAGGTGCAGAGATCGGAGCACCTATTTGTAATGATGCTGCAATACAGCAGTGCCACAAAATGCAGGCAAACGAACAAGAATATAAAAAGCTCAGAAGAACAGAAAAGGCACTTCAGCCTAGTGATGCACGATTGAGAGATGTTTGACGCAATTGTTTCGATTGCTCAAACACCTCGAATCATCTCGAAGCGTTTTAATTGTACTTGATTGGTGACTCGGTAGTGAATAAAACAACACTCAAATCCAACCAAGATGTTGTTGTGCAAACTCTGATTTGCGATAATTCCGACCAGAGCATCATATCAGTACGAAATTCACAGAACGTATTGACTTTTATCAAAAATAAGAAGGTGTGATTTTTGACGAATATGCAAGCAACTACAGTAGGAACGTGATAAAAATTCTTCAAAGCATCTTGTCTCCTAAAAAATATTAGCTTTTCAGAAAACAATGTGAACGATATATCAATTTAATGCTTTGTTTCAGCCTAAAATTTTTAAACTTCCACGTCACATAAAAAAGATTACCCTTTGCCAAATTACCCATTTTTTCAGCACTAGAATATTAAAATTTCAATCATCAGATCAAAGTGAAGTTCACAGGATTCTAAAGACCTATTTTTCCTTTAGAAGCTAAAATGTTTCAATTTTTTTGACAGATATCGACATTTCAAAGGTTATCTGCCCTTTTCACTAAGGTCAATTGCTCAGACCAATAGTCTGATAAGTCGTACCTGATATGTCCTGATTTTATCATTGAACCAGTCAATTAAACCAATAAGAAAATCCGATTGCATAAGGTCCGACAAAGTTTGTGTGACCTACACATTCTCTTTCTGTTATAAACCAAACTTCAACGATCGAGTACAGCAATCGAATCCAGCAATTGAACACAACAATCGAACACAGTAATCGAACACAGCAATTGAACACAGCAATCGAAGGCACCAATCGAGTACAGCAATCGAATCCAACAATCAAACCCATCAATCGAAATGAACAATCGAGTAGAATAATCGAGCATATCGATTGTTCTCTCGATTGTTAACTTGATTGTTCTCTCGATTGTTTGTTGGCATCGATTGCGATTATCTCAATTGTTAAAATATTTCACAATAGCCCATCACTACAAGCCTGTGAGAAAAATCTGATCTGTGAAATAGAAAGAAGCATAAGAGCGAAGTCCATGCCATGCATAGAAATTCTGCCATATGGTCCGAAACATGGTCTACTGTACACCACGCTGTGTACACTGGAAGCTCATATAGTGGAATCTGTTCATCGATCCCAAAGTAATTTTCGAGAGATGAGAAGTAAGCTTTAACAAGTTCCCAATCGGGGAGCTTTTGGAAGGATTAGTGGCTCCATTAATGTACAAGCATTAAGGCCATTTTCGCTTTTGACGCAGCCACTCGGAAAAGCTTCAAAAATGTGCATCGCAACCGCACATACATAATTTTCTTCTTCCTGCTGATGACCTTTCTCCGATTTTCCCTATTTCAGTTGTTGTTCTTTGATTATGTTAAATAATTCTTTCTGCTTATTTAGTCACCGTTATACATTACCGATAGTTTTTCGTTGCATCCATGATATTTTGAACATTTGCCAATATGTCCACGGTTCAAAGGCTTCAACTTGGTTCATATTACCGGCCTTCAACATCCAGGTTTCAACCCAGATAGCTATACGGGCCAGCACCTAGTACATAAAATAATGACAAACATCCACGACATAAAATTTTTCTCAGGCTCTCAAAAGAACTCCTAACTATTCAAATCTTCCTTTTTTTATTTCAAAACTATGGTCTACGTTTAGTTTCCCCTTTTTTATTTTTTTGTGAAGACGAAAGTCATATCCCATAGTTCTGTTTCAACACATTGTTCCTCGCAGTAGTTTCTTTTCGCTTCTTTTACTTTCTTTCTAATAATTTTGTTTAGCTCTTTATATTTTAGATCAGAATTGCTTTTGTTTTTTTTTGTCTCATTCATCTATCATCCAGAATCTGTCATTATTTATTTTCACTTTTAAGAAGTTTGAATATTTTTTTAATTTTGACTAATTATCTTCTAAGCATTAGGCCATGGTGTTGGTGCTTTTGATTGTCTGTAAATGTTAGTTTAAACGATGTTTTATAACCTGCGTTACTTCAAGTTGGCTGGAACATAGTAAAACCCTGCGATTCGACGACGTCAGCCGAATATTGAGCTTTTAATGGAGGCATGACAGCTAGGACTATAGTTTTAGTCTACAAGTATCAATTTGCGTCTTTTAAATAGAAACTTATCAAAAAAATGAGTTCAAAGTTTCAAAATTTGAATACATGCAAATTTGCATTGCGTATTTTCGATATTTTCTCGATGCAATCGGAAATACAAGTAAATATATATAAATGACCTTGACTTCAAACCATTTTGCAGTTGACGAATAAATTTATCTGTCACCTTTTTACACATACGCATGCACACTGTGACTGCGAGCCGAAATATTCCCAAAAGCGATTAGCGAAATGAATTGATTTTGCACCTCACAGCGTATACGCAAAATGCCGTACGAGGAAATTCAGTCATCAATGAAATGGCAACAACTAAACGTGAAGAGTTTATGGTCGGACAGCTTCGATTATGCCAATGCACTTTATCTGTCTCATAACTTGAGTGTAATGACTGTTGACCGTCTTAATTTAATACAGTCTTAAGGCACCCTAAGGCTGCAGATTGCCCATAAATACATACTTTGCAAATATTTTCATACGAAAATCTTGTCCCGAATTGCGGTGATTACTTGTTTACTTATTATCTTTTCGCGAATTATCGGATATAAATATCTACAAGTTTAGGTATGCGTAGCGCAATCACAGTTATTGGGGTCAATTATGGATTTTTACCGGTCAATTAACAATTGAGCATGAATGGGTTCAAGTAACTTTTCGGATTTAGTATTACAGATTTCGGGCGCCAGTAAGCAATAGGTAATTAATGTGTACTGTAAAGATATGAAGGTCATTTCTGTTGATATCAGATTTACAGTGACTGGGAGTGGTGTTTAATGAATTTGACCGCAATCAAGGCCAAAAAGTCGTTGCTATTAGAACTTGACTACTTGAAGTTGAAGAAGAATTTCCGGAGCTATGACGTGCTGTGGAGACATCTTAATTATGTTAGACGTTTATGTAGAGTTGGCTCGAAGTGCACTGAGGTATATAAATGAATAAAATTCAATTGTGTCGACAGTCGTCTATTAACATACAAATACATAAAATTTTAGAGGAATGAAAAAAATGGTAGGTAACCTTTGAGAAAATTAATGAATATATTTTTTAGACATGTTTTTTGAAGCGGTCTTTTTTATGCTTAAATATTTGCAGATTATATTTTTCGTTCTCGCTGTTGCCGCTATTGCGATACCTAGTAGCGGTAATGCTGCTGGGGTTGGATCAGTGATCGGGCTGCCAGCTGGTGTGGAAACGAAATCAATTCCCAGTAGTCTAGCTGAACTTAAAACCATAAGTATTGGTGCCTGGGCTGACGAGTACTTGGGAAGAATTTACAAATATGTCAGTTTTCCGTATAGACACGATTTTCCACAAAGCCCACAAAGCCCACCAAGCGAACAATATGGCCATCCAGCTGAGATATTTGTCGAAATCCCTAATTTATGGCATTACTTTGACTTTTACAAAAAGCCAGTAGCTGTGGAACCACATCCCGATAATAACAAGAAACCCGACGATGGTGACGGTGGTCATCATGGAGATGGAGATAATGGAGATGGAGGCAACCATGGAGGTGGAGGTCATCATGAAGGTGAAGGCCATCATGGAGGTGGAGGTCATCATGAAGGAGGTCGTCCTGACTACCCTCATGACGACGATCATTATCATGACCACGATGGCCACTATGATCACCATGACCACGGCGATCACCACGATGATGAAGATCACTACAGTAGCCATTACTAATTTAAGTATTTTAAATATACATGTATGCTTGAAATAAATTGAAGATTTGAAAAATCAAACAGTGTATAGTTATGTTTAAAAAATGGTGTAACTTAACTTGTGTGTTCTGGTCGGCGCTCGCACTACTTCCAATCTGAATCGCCTTTTTTTGCAGATGAAATATTTCACAGACTAAGTAATTGTTGTCAAAATGTGGCAACATAAATGACAGTAGGCAACAATATGGCATGATGTACTGGCATTAACCAATGAAAAAATCACCCCCACGATCACCTTTGCAGTGACCATGCCCCACCTCTGACATCATAGCCTCGGTGTTAATTTTTGTCATAATTCCAACGATAACTTTCCTTGAGAATCTAACAATTCAAAGCGAATTTGAACAATTTCCAACACATATTATGCAATTCAGCTATATTTTTATTGCTCTTTTTCTCCTAATTCAGATCGCCTCGGGCGTCAATAAGTAATTTTAGTTTAATTAATAAAGTAATGAACCAACTACCTATTTACAAAGATTCCTTCCAATACAAGATCAGGTCTCGCCGACTGATTTATTTTAACCTTTTTCGCAAACATCTATATTTTTAATTTAAAGAAAACGAATCAAAAACTCTAAGATTTCTTAAGAAAATCTAATTTTATTTCATCACAATAAGACAAATGATTTTTATATCGTCATAACATTGCTGCAACTTTTAATAAACAATTCTGTAGCCATGGGATTCAATTGGAGCGCCAACCTTTAGGGAAAAATTGTAAAATTTATTCTGCGAACTTCTTATTGTTGAAATTATATTACTGGAGCCTATTAGTAAATTCCTACCGTATATCCAGCAGCATATGGCAATGGAGCTGCTACAACTGGAGCGGCAACCACTGTCGCTGCATATGTGATGGGCTGGACGATGGGAAGAGCAGCAGCAACATGAGTAGCATGTTCAGTGTTGGCAGGAGCTTCTGGTTGAGGTGACAGTTTTGCCAAAAGTGGAGTAGCAACTAAAGGTGATGGAATGGCATAGGCCACAGCAACAAGAGCAAGTAAAACAACCTGGAATCAGAAAACATTCTTCATTTTAGTATACAGCACGAATGTATCTAAAATCCAAATATTCTTACAGCCTTCATCATTTTGAAAAAATATTAGTGTTTTGATTCCGTCTAGCACACAAAGATGTTGCAACTACGAAATTACGATGTGATATGTTCGACATGAAGCCCTACACGCACCATTTATACCCCAACTGTGCACTTAAAGCAAAGGGTAGGTGATGCTAAGCTCTCGACAATAACCATTTTGTTTCAAAGAACAACGCGTTTCTGAAGCAGATACATAACTTGTCCATTTTCATTCGATATGATCAGTCTTTGCCACATGAGTTCACCTTCAGTTCGTAACCAGATCAGGGAGTATCTTCCAATTTCAAGTTCCTGGTGACGATCGATTTTGCGAATAGTTGCGGCTCTCCTCAACAGCAAGTCATAGAGTCGTATCTATTTAATGCCTATATTGCATCTACCTACAACTACAAGAACCAGAACAAATCCAGTATTGATTATACATAAGAACTTGTACATTTTCTTTCGTTTTGCCATAGGGCGCGAGATGAAGAATAGTTCCAGCAACCAATGTTGATATTCTATAATGGATTTTTCTAGATAAGTAGAACTTGAAACTGGATATCGCATCGAAATGTATCAGCTCGTTGTTTCCACGAATTGTATTTGAATGAAAAATGATGATGACAATGTCGATGTTGGTTAGTTCCGTCTAGTCTAATACCACTGGATGAAGTTATGTTCATGTTTAAAGATGCTTATAAAAGCTAGTTACGGACTCCTTTGAACTATTAATTTGTTATTGAACATGAATACGATATACAGCAAACATAAATTTATTGTCAACTGCAATTTCGTGCATCTTTTGAGATATGAAATCAAGCGTACTTTCATGGAATCGCTGTCGAAAATTATAAGGAATTTTCGAGATGAATTCAATTGTGGTCGGAAAGTTTGTTAACCGGATTCAAGTCGAATACTCACATTTAGGCTTAGCACAGTACGGAAAAAAGCTTTTGTTTCCTTTATTGTTTTTAAATTATGTTTGAAAATACATTTTGTATTTCAACTCTCATGTACCGGTATAGATGATTCGTGTGTAGTTTCTTCAAAGTTGATGCCAAAAGTAAATAGCAATACTTGTTCAACTTTTCCTTTTTCTAACAGAGTCCAATTCTCAAACTTCAAAACCTAGTTCCGTAATAAAATTAATAATATATATTTACAACAAAAGCTGTGATAAACCGACCAATAGTTTCAATTTTTCTTCTTTTACCTGCGATGAAGTTTCATCGTCAAGCAAACATGGTTTGATTATTACAATGCCCCTATCCAATTCCCTACCAAAAATGGTTCTAATTTGGATATTTTTGATTTGTATTTTTCATGATGAACGTTTGAAATGTATTTAAATTGTTAAATATTAATTTTACGTGTTTTTGAAAGCCTTGTTTGATTGAAACAAAGAAATAAATAAATAAATGTGATACTATTTGGGTTAACTTTGAGAAATGCGCTATGTATCAATTGATTTTTTTTTTGATTGCTTGAGTTATTAAAAAAGAGTCAAACAACCATGAAAAGTGCATTATGATTTGTTAATAATTTCGCACTTTTCATGGCTCCTCGCATATTTTTTCCTTTGCCTCTTCCAACTTACCATTTGCACCAATATCATTCTAAAACAAGACAACGTTTTCATACCACTTACGGTTCATAGCTAACTCCGAGTAAAAAATTACTAAAAATATAAAAGAATTCGCTTCACGTATCCCTTTTTAGCAAAAAAAACATTCCCCCTTAAAAACGCTTCGTCCTCTTTGGTTTTTATTAAAAAGAAATTTAAAGTATATTGCCCACGAAAATCTGAAAATTAAATTGAAATTTGAAATTATTGTTCACTTTCACTACAAGGTCAATAATATTTGAGAATTTCATGGCGGCATTTCTTAGTAAAAAATGAGAAAAATTACCATAGTTGATAGTTGGTTGATGTTATAATTTTTCAAGCAAATTTTTCAGCTGTATGAGTTTCGTTTAAATATGATGACTGCATTGGAAGTTATATGCGATTAAAATATTTATTTTTCTGGGTGATTTTCAAACTCCGGACTACCATCATACTCATTTAACTTTCATCGGATCTTCTTCTATTCAAAATCAATGCATTCTGAGAATTGCGTGCTGATCTGCTAATTGCGTCCTGAGTTCTTGCGAGTATAGATTTCGGGTGCATAAAAAATAGGTAAGTTAGGAAAGGGTTGCCGTTCCCATGGGATTAGAAAATTTACAAATTTCAATTTCCCTGTTTGCACAAAACATCGATTTTACGATCGTTGGCATTTTTTTCTAAAAAAAAAAAGTGTTTTTGAGGGTAGATGATTTACGAGAGTGGGGTGAAAAGTTTCGGACCTGATAAAGAAAAAAAAATTGTTTGTGAGCTTATGTTTATTTTATTTCTCTGCATAATCGCCATTAAGACTTATACATTTTTCATATCAGTGCCATAGCATAAGAACTAATAAATAGCATGGAAAGAACGGTATTCTGCGATATTTGCCTAATGGAAGAGATTTGCAGAGAGTGAAGGATTTACCATCAGCTGGAACTTTAGAAGAACCAAAACCAAAATAAGTTCACTTTATCATATGCAAAAGTGAGAAAAGCATACTCTCAAACGACAGGTGAGAATGTATATATATATAACCGCAGCGAAGATTCGCTGGCGACAAACGAAATTCTCTGTAGTGGATTGCATAAAAGTGTCGGAGATATTCCTTTTACTCGCCAAATGGTATCGAAAGTAGTATTCCGCGTTAAATACCTTATCGTTTCCCATTTTAATACTCAGAAAATGTTTTAAGAAAATCAATATGGCATAAATCGCCATTCGTTAAAATAGTATCTTTGGCAAAGCACATGTATATTGCCTAATGGGAATAAGAAACGTATTTGATCGTATAAAAGGGGCGTGTCCTAACTTGACGAGGTACTTTGTGTCTTTTTTCAACTTGGACTTGGATATTGCTATCTCCTTCTCGCAATCACTGGGGAAATATAGCAAATTGTATCGCAATTTACGTACTTTCCGTATCGCAAATTACGTACTATGTCAGTGCTCTAAAGCAGTAATCCCGTTTTTAAAGTCCGATTCGCCGAGCTTCTCATTGGTCGCACATTTTTTGCCTCCGAGCTTTTTTTTAGATTGGGAAACAAAATAAAAGTCACTGGGGGCTAAATTTGGCGAATAAGCAGGATGCGGTAGCAATGCGATCTTAAGATGGTTTATTTTAGCCATCGCAATGTTCAAAATATTTATTTATTTATTTATAATCCCTTGCGCTACAGATATAATTCCAATTACAGCGTCAAGAAAGCAAAAATAAAAAACAAGAGTGAAACATAAAAAAGGAAAAGAAATAATAAAAATAATTGAAAAATTAGAAACTATGAAAAATTAGAAACTATGAAATTAGAAATATGAGCGGGTGGTGGAAAAAATTTTTTTCCGCGCCAAATGAGGTCGTTTCGTTTTTCATCACATCCTTCAAACGCTGCAACAGCCCTGCATAGTATTCTCCAGTGACGGTTTTCTCCTTCTGAAAGTAATCAATGAAGATGATTCCTTTTGCATCCCAAAAAACAGTCGTCATAACCTTTTCGCCTTTTTGGGGGTCAGTTCACCTGCTCCAGTCCATTGTTTTCATTGTTGTTTCATCTTGAGTATGTAATGGTGAGCCCAAGTTTCATCCCCAGCTATAAACTTTCGCAAAAACTCGCTGGAATTTCGCTTGTAGAGTGTGTTCGAGATTTGGTTAACGCACACCCATCTTGCACAGAGCTTGTTCATGCAAAATCTCAACTATCTCGTTTACTTTCAACTTGCGGTCCTGTATCATGATTTTATGAATTTTTTCGATCATTTAGGAATTTATGACCTTAACGCGGCTTCCTGAACGTAGTGCGTCATAGGTGCTCGTACGACCTTTTTTAAATTCTTAAACCCAACGTTTCACAGTTGAATACGATGGAGAAGAGTCCCCCAGTGTTGAATACATTTCTTCTTTGATTCCTTCTTTGATTTTTTTTTCCGATATCTCCATTTTCACTTAAGCACTCGACACGACCTAATCAGTAGCCTACCAAACAAATACTAATAGAGCGATTGACCTGAAATTTAACCTGCAAGCTTGTCATAGATTGTGCTATCAAATACCGATAGAACTTAGCCCTGCAGTTGGCATGTCTGGTTCAGTCCCGAAACTTTTCACTTTTAAGTTCCTGACGTGGCTACAAACTTGCTTGGACATTTGCCAGGAAACCACACAAACGATAAACATAAGATCAATGTGTCCTATAAGTTTTGGATAATCTGATGACTCTGTGGGAATTTATCGCAATTCAAACTTCCATAAATTTTCTTTACCTATTTTTCGGTGCTCTGCGCCCACAAAAGGTTAAGAAATACTAAAAGTTTATAATTTTCAAGTTGAAACTATGCTCACATTTTATTTCGTAGACTTGATTTTTCGAAATGTCATTTCTTCTTAGAACTATCTATAAGGGTACTTAAAATATCACTAAAAAGCCCGCTAATGCAAAATGGTTAAAAATACCTGAATTTTGCTGAGACTTAGACCTATTCTATATACATATATTGCTTAATGCTTTTGAAACATATACAAATATACTTGCATACATAAAGATAAATGATTTGTAGGCAAAATGATTCTAAAAATAATTTATAGTAGCGAAAAAAAAATTGAAATAATTCTTCACGCGTGAAACCCTAGTATATATCATGACTTCATCCACCAAAAACACTTTATTATTTAATTTTATTTCCCTGCAATGTTACACAATGATGAAAGTTTGCATAGCCTATGATTTGATTTTGATGAGAAATATTTCGCAAAGGGTTTTACAATACAAACCGCAGACATTTTCCTGAATTTAATATCTGGTATCAAAATTGTATTATCATTTACATAAAACATAACAACATTGTTATTGAAAGTATTCAGGTCTTTGAAGTGATAATTAATGCGTAGAATGGACAAATTATATGAACATTGTACCGCAGTAGCAAAACAAAACTTTCATTAATTTTTGATTCCTAGAAATTTGAATACCAACTGGGGGTAATCTGCACCAATCCCAGCATATTGATTATCGAACATCAAGAACTAATTTAATGCGTTTCGATTACGTTGCTAATTAATTGTTCATTGTATTAGCCTGTTGTGCTTGTGTTGCCACTATTTGGTATACTCATGTTACCCGAACATATGTATGTATATACCACTACCAGCAGAAACAGTAAATTGTTTATAGAATGAAGCTAATTGAAAGCTGAACTTGATTCTTATCCGGTGCTTTAAATTCAACCCAATTTTCTTGTGTACGATCGAAAACTGCCAATAAATCCGCTGGTTAATAGTATTGACTCAGCATTTCTTTAAACTCTTTGTCGATGCCATTTTCCTCGCAATCAACTTCTACGGACTCGCTCTAGACTAGTCTAGACGTGCAAGCAAGATTCGAGTGCTCAGTAGGCGTGAGTTTAGAGCTTCCATGAAAAATGAAGTGTATTAACCAGCTGAAACGTATTTGCAATTACAATCAGACTTGTTTGCTTTAATGGAAACATTGTTTTATTAAAATGCTTTCCGCTTTTTTATAATTAGATGAATAGACAGTAACGGAACTCTTATGAGCTTCAGATTAGATTTTACAAGGACAACCAAATATTCGAATGAGCGTGCAAGTGACCGACCTTATCAATCGATACGATGCTTAAATACGGTTTGTAGTATGAAACTACAATCCTTTGTCAGATGTTTAGTTATTATTTTATGGAATAATTTATTTAGCAAATAACTGCAAAGAACTCCACAAACCAATTTCAAATTTTGTCAAATAGAGCTGTGATTCAGATGAGATTATGCATACTGCCGAAAGATTTTAATTATTCTACAAAAAGCGCTTGATCATCATATATTCTATTCTCTATCAAATCTGGCGTCTTTTACAACTTCACAAACTTTCTGAATAATTTTCGTAATTTTTCTCTCATGTAATCATTGCCCGCAGTCTTTCTCCAGCTAGCTCGTGCAGTCCAGCATATTAGATGCAGGACTCAATAAAGTTCGTATTTGATGTCACTAAGGCATTTGATAAAAAAAATTTGGCATGCAGAGCTTATCGTTAAACTAGACGATCACGTCTTACTAACTTCATTCGTCCAATTCTTTGGGTCCTTCCTTGAGAACAGAGCCTTCCAGGTAGAATAACGTAGTTATCTCCGTAAAGGTTTATTTCGGACTTTGAAAAATATGAATTCATAGAAGTCATTTTTATTTATTTATTCAAATCTCATTTAACAGAAAATCCAATTATAAAATGAGATACAAAAAATAACAAAAATCATTAATATAAAGCAAAACAGGAATAAATAATCAAAAAAAAGAAAGAAAAAAAATAGAAGAAAAAGTAAAGAGAAAAATGCACAGTAAAAATAACTAAGAGACTACGTTAACATATCAATAACATGTTCTTTGAAAGATTGAAAAGACATGGACAAAGAACCAAACTGATGCTCATCATAGCTTCTAAGTATCCTAGGTATTGGTGAGTTAAAATACACAAGAGTACGCGCATAAGGAGTAAGGAATAGCGATTGAGTTCTAACCGGGCGATCAGTAAGAAATGACATACGTGAATGTTGGAAAAGAGTAAGCCATGATAAAGCTTATAAAGAAGACATTCATCCAGGAATATTCTGCGGGTACTCAGCAAATGGAGATTTAAGAAAAGCAGACGGTCATCATAAGAACGATAAGCAACATTAAACTTGAACAAAAGACAGCGAGCGGATTCAACAGCATTAGATAGGTACATGAAACGAGGAGACCATACTTGGGAGCAATATTCAACAATGCTACGAACAAGAGAAATAAAAAGACGAACACATGTGCTGATATTGGTTGCAAAGCGAGAGCAGCGCAAAACGAAACCAGCTACTTTTGAAGACTTAGCAACAACAAAAGAAATATGCAGATCAAATTTTAACTTTGGATCAAAGATGATGCCGAGGTCTTTATGTTGACCTACATGCTTCAAAAGACTATCACTCAAAAAATATTCAAAGGAAATGGGATTAGCTTATTAGAAAAAGACATCACGAAACACTTGGAAACATTAAGATCAAGGAAGTTCGCAGAGCACCAATCACTTAAAACAAAAAGATCCGATTCTAGCTTACAACAATCATTTTGTGAAGCGATAGCACGGAAAATTTTAAGGTCATCAGCATACAACAGAGGGTCAGACTGAAAGTTACAAGGAAGGTCATTGATAAACAATGTGTATATCAAGAAGGGAATACTAGGCATCAACTCTAAGGTATGGAATCATGCTTTCTAAAATAAGGAGATAATCCACTGACATACATACATATTACAGAAAAAAAGTCAAGAGCTGCATATTGTTTGACCGAGATTTGATGGTTTGCTGGAGCTAGTGCAGAAACTGCACCCTTACTCTACTCCTGGGGCCATGGTGCGTTCAACTTCTAAAACGCCATAAGAATGTGATTAACAATAAATGTGGCGCGTTCGTCCTAATCTGTAAGTTACCTCACACTTTCGTAGATGAGTTTGTTTTAAACGCCTTACATTTTCAAGATTCCTATGAAACACTTGGGTGATGATTAGGGAATCCAATCCCGGAATCCCGGGATTGGATTTCCTAGTGATGATGTATCGTGCAGGCATATATTTCGTTCATTGTTTGTCTATGTTTCTGGTGTACCAGAGAATCCGAAATATTTTTCGTAGAGTAATTTGAACCTTAGTGCTTGTTTCTGAAAGAGAAACTTATTTGTGTTTTTTAGCTGAGATGTTCTTAAGAGAGAATGGAGGACCTTGATGGTGTTATTCGTGGTAGTTTGCTGGTTAGTTATATTTAAAGTCAGGGGGCCCGGTAGCTCTGCTCGCTAAGGCGTCAGGCCGAAAAGCGGCGGGCTACGGGGCCTGCGGGTTCGAATCCCGCCAGGGCCATGGCTGTAAGTGTGAATGCGTGTGATATCTATGAGGGTGGCAAATGGGCCCAAACTGGTGGCCTAATGCTGGCCGCGTTCCCGGCAGCCCTCTTCACTAACCTAGCCTAACCTTTATTTAAAGTCCATAGGAACTTGTATTTAATTAGTATTATTTACTTAATACTATTTAATTAGTATTTACTTAGGACTTATATTTGAATCTGTCCTTAGTATGTGGCCATATCTTGCCAGTCTATGGTCTGATTGTTTATAGATAGTGAGCGTGGTGTTTGTTGTCTTATTTATTTATTCAACAATCAATTTACAGGTAAAAAGCCCAATTACAAATAGAATAGCTTAGAAATAGAAACAGAAAATAACAAATAGAAACTAAGAACATATACTAAAAATTGAAAAAATTGAAAATAAACAATTGAAAATAAGTAAAAGGTAGATAAATTAATCAGCAGCAAATATTGAGTTACGAATACTACTTTTAAAGGTGGCTATAGAGTGAGGATGACGACCAAGTTGGAGGCCATTAAGGGTACGTAATAAGCGTAAAACAGGAAAAAGTAAGTTTATGTATGTGCAAATGATACATCAAAGACAACGGAGGACCTAATTTGCCTCTGACACTGCCGTACATTAATCATAGATGCTATAGATGAAGACAGATAGCCACGGAAAAGATTGAGCAGAAAGCATTCATCCAGGTAAACTCTGCGCTTCTGAGGGAGATTAAGGAGTGATAAGCGTTCATCATAAGGTATGTAGGGAAGATCATATTTAAATAGTAGCATGCGAGTAAAAATGTTAAAAGAATTGTGGCAGGAACGTTTAGCAAGGCCAACAATCTGCGAGGCACTATTAGTAATGGTACGAACATGGATATCAAATTTAAGTTTACGATCAAAGGTTACCCCCAGTAAAATATTCCACAGAGACAAGGACGGATTCACATATTAAGTAAGGAAAGGCATAAGTCTGGGACTTCAGAGAATAAGACATGGCAAAACACTTGGAAACATTTTACGATAGGCAGTTAGAGTTACACCAAGCAGTAAAAGATATAAAATCATCCTGAATTCGATTACCCAAAATAATTTTAAGTCATCTGCATAAAGCGAACAAGATGACAATAAAACATTAGGAAGATCGTTGATGAAAAGGTTGAATAATAGCGGTCCTAATATAGATCCTTGACGTACACCCGAAGAGGGTGAAAACGGTGAGGACGACAAGCCGGGAAGAGAGACAAAACAGGTGCGGTTAGTTAAAAACGAAGATATCCAAGAAAGTAAAGGCTCACAGATACCATAGTGGTTTAATTTGAGTAGAAGAAGCTCAAGATTGATAGAGTCAAATGCCTTAGAGAAATCTGTATATATGGGATCAACTTGAGAGTTCCGATCTAACGCTGTGGCCCCTGGATGAGAAAATTCAATGAGATTCGTAGATGTGGACTGACCTGACGATCAGATAGATTAGCAACCATATCTACAGAGAGTTGAGGATTATGGGGACCAGGGTTCATAGAAGACGTTGTGGAGGGAAATAGCAAAAATGATGTTGGAAAAGATGAGGTCAAGGATCTTATTGTTTACATTAGAGGCAGAGTTAAATTGATAAAGTGAAGAAGATGAAAGGAAAGATGAGCGAGCAATAGAAATATTATTGCGAGAAACAAAAGGGGGAAAACCAGAGTCTCATTGGACAAATGGAACATTAAAGTCACCACAGATGATGACTGACGAAGAAGAAGAAGCTATGAAAATAGCTTGAATTTTTTCGGCGTTTGGTTTGATTTTACATTTCTTAAAATATTCCATAAGGGAGTGAATGAAACGTTGATTAATTGAGTTTGTTCCTTGTCTGGACATATGATGAATGCAGGTATTGTCAGTAAAATCGAAGATGTGGACTCTGTTGGATTTGGCGATACAATTGAAGAACTCCGGCTGCTAAAAGTCTTTTGAATAGGTATGGCCCCCCTTATAAGGCTTCGTAAAATAACTGACCAATCGAACCTGAGCCTCCAATATGCTCCACAGCAACTGATTTATTTGGTTTATCTTTTTATCAATTATTGTAGCTGAGTTTGAAGTACTCTCCACGGTAAGTGTATCAAAATCTAAGGTTTCAGTAAAATGTTCTGGGGAAAAATAGAACCTACGCCACACACCAATACAGAAGGAGACCCCTTAGCTGATAAAAGTAAGTAATGAAAATCAATCAATCAATCAAAAAAATCAATATACCGATCTTGTGGTATGTAATATGCAGCCCATATAACAAAGTCCACATAACAGGTTGGTCCTAAAATGTTCACATTTGTATTGAGCTCATGGAGCCTAGTGGATCCATCACTGGTTTTTAGTGGGCAAGGTCCATGGTTCGAACCCATGTTCGAACGAGGAACCAGGCACCAAACTTTGCGTTAGCCTAGATCTAAATAGATAACTGAGCCAAATCAAGAGGAAAAGTGAGACATGACACTAATCACATAACACTCTTAAAACCCTCGATTACGAAGCTGCGGTCTGAAATGGGTTGCGGTGTGATACTTTGTTTCAAGCGATTCCTATGCCATAGAAAGCGAGATTGTGTATCGTTATTTCGGAAAATATGTATGTGCCTATTTCGCAAAGAACGGAATATTCATTGAAAGCACTTCGATTTTCTTATTAGATCAAAAATTAAATATAGTTTCTGCCAACATTTATGGAATGAATATTTTTTTAAAAGAATTGTGTTTCTCTGGAGAGACAGAAAAAACGAACACAATTCTGTATTTTCCATTAGTCCATTCTCAAATTCGTCAAATTCTTGATGGTGAAATTCTAAGAAAAGTCATTTCTCACTTTAATTACGACCGAACTCAAATTTTCTCAACTTTTTAATAAAACGTGGCAATACTCATATTTTCATCATCGTTTTTCATCAACGACTTTGCATATACTGACCACTTTGTCTTTGCATATACTGACCACTTACCACTTTAATTGAATTTTTGTCACATTCGAAGTTTCTCAAGATTTACTTAATATAATTTACTTAATATAATATTGAGTTACACACATCAAATGAGATTATATTCTTAATTTGTAATTTAATGGTATATTTATTAAGATATGTTTATAAAAAACACCTATCATTCACTTAATAGATACTATCTTAAATACTCAAGCCAAATCTACAATTATTTCCGGCAACACTTTTTTGTTTTCACCACTCTGTGTTGTTGGCTATCAGACCAGTTTTTCATTTTTCTTTTATGATGCAATGGTAACAAGCACAATTGAAATCGTTTCGCATGAAATCGGCACCTAAAAGATCAATAGCTGAGTAACAAATTAAATTGATAGACACTTTTCAAAGCTGTGACACTCCATGTTGACCTGTAAATCGACTACAACTGTTTTCAGATGAGAAATTTCAATGTGATTGCCAAACTCTTATTGAAGCCAATCGAATTCAACTTGACCTTCCTGGTGACGGAAAGGCACATCGGATCGATACCTGTAGAAGTAGTAGTTGCCAAATAAAACATTTTTCTATCCTAATGCCATTTTATATTTGTCAAGATTTGATTTCAAAGTGCATTCTCAGATATGAAGCAGAGGTGATGCAACATATGCTGTGTACGCTGGTGCGGCATAAGCGTAGGATTTGATCAACGGCGCCTGATATGTTCGGACGGCTGGTGCAATGATTGGAGAGATGAGGTTCGCCTTGCTGTGCACAACGGTTGAGCTTTGATGCGAAACAGCACTTGGAACACTGTGGATGACATCGCCAACCTTTGCAATCGCTGGTTCTTGGATGATGGCAGAAGAAGTATATGCGAATGGAACGAACCCAGCAGCGGCAACTGCGATAAGTACTAACAACACCACCTAAAATAAACGTAAAGGTTCGTTATTGTGCAGCACTTTCATGGAAACCTCTGCCAAAAGAACCTACCAGCTTGAACATTATTGTGACTTCAGAGAAGGTCTGTGTTGAAGTTTGTATGAAATGCAACTGATATCAGTGCAAAGTTTTGGTACTTTTTATAGATGGAGTCAGTTCTGTGAAAGGTCTTGTTCGAGAAACAGAACAGAAGCCCATCGCTGTACTCTAGTTAATGTCCTTGATGATCGAACCCTATTTTTAGACCGCGCGCTTCAAACCGGTTGATCGGTCAGTCAAAGTTGAGCTGCAACTTCACGTTAGCGATTCTTGTATGTACTTTGCAATTACCGATGGATCCGCAATCTAAATTGCAGCAATGGAACCAAGCCTGGGCAGCAACAGTCTGAAGTCGCAATGTCATTGTACCATTGATCAGCAATCGGATACCATGCCACTCGCATCGCAGCCATCAACAACGTCAAGCCACTACCGAACTATGTGATCAAAAACAATTTCAAGATCATTGTTTTGTCATAATATCACTCGCGTGCAGTAACAAAGAGAGGTTGACACTAAAATGCCGGTTAAAGTCAAATAACAAGACGCTGGCGTCTACGAAATTTCAACAATTTCACGGTTTAATGGCATTTTTACTTTTATTTCAATTACGCATCGTCGTTACCTCTGTTTTCTCACCATAATGGTACGAAACGTGACTTCGACATTGGCCCAATATTGCATTATTGTAGTATATGTGACCACATTCAGGCCAGGAGAAATGCTTTCGATTTCAATCTGCGTATCTTAAACGGTCAAGAAGCTCAACTGCGACCGGTTCCGCACAGTAGGCAGAAATGAAGATGTGACAATGATATTAATCCTTCTTTGAGTGCATCATATTCGCGTCACGCAAGCAACCTGCGACCACAAGAGTTCATAATCGCAGTTATGACTTGCATATGACTGAGGCAGTGGGATGTAAAAAGTGCGTATGGTCTTCGATGGTTTGCTTGGTTGGTTTTAGCGAACTTGAAGATTTATTGGATAAGCTTAGCCATAAACTCAATTAAATTGCAGAATTAAGCAGATATTATGACATGGCAGACGCTTCGTTTCGTAATTGAGTAATTACTTGCAAGATTTATGTGATATAAGTGCAGTGAAGAAATTTAACTTCGTTCACAGCAAGCTGAATCATATGAATTTAGGGAAATTTTAATAGAGATGCGTACATATATGATTAAAATTACCATATAGGCTAAATAAATGTTTCAAAACGTAAGTAATGATTAGTTAGAAACTTCTGCACAAAGCCAATTGAATTTAAAAACGTTAGCCAACTTCATGTCTTACAGCTCTCTCCTTCCTCCAAATAAGCATTGCCAATCCTCCGTATAAATTTTATTTTTCAGATTTTTGGCTTTTTCTCCAATTATTTCAGGCTTTTAAAATACTATGATAGCTTTTTAGTGTATCTAAAATATTATTCAAAAGTCGGTCAAGGTACTCAAAAATATGGGAAAAATTGGAGCTTGGTTCAAAAAAATGACTTTACAATATATGTCAAAAAAAGAGATATAAAAATAGAGAAATGTAAAAAAACAATTTGCTGAAAAAATGCAGTGGTTTCCGCACACTAGTTTTTCGCAAGACGCATATCACTACATAGTTCGTTTTTGCGACTTCCAATCTTGAAACGAGCATAATTTACGTCTGTCAATTTATGGAGTGTCGGTATTTAAGCCAAAGACTTCACTTTTGTGAACCTCCAGCTGCGGATATACTAAGCTCAAAGCTAATTCTTTCAGCAAAAGATGATGGTTCAATTCAAAGCGATGTTAGCTGTGCTTATGTGGTATAAAATCTGAGCGATTATTTCGGCGTGCTTAAAAATACCATATAAGACACAATTCCTCATCAACTCACCCTTTATTGCATTGTAAAAAGTTTGGGCAATGAAAACAATAGCACTACCGGCTTATTTGGCTTCGGGAAATGAGGCACTATAGCCATTTTGTCGGAGAGTCAAACTGTACTGTGACAGTGCACTTTGACCCACCGCTGCACTATGCCAGTACAGTTTCCGCAACGTGCTAACCCTTTTAAAAGAGCCGTGATGCTTCATTTGCCGAGCAAGTCTGACGGGCAACAACAGTTTCTGCACATCATGGTACGTTCGGAATTATGTATGCATGAATTTTTGCTGGGCTTCTTTCTACCCGTCCGACGTACGGTTCAGCACTAACATGTAAATTGTTTGTGCATCATTACGAATGGCAATTTTAATGCCGTGTTTATCGGGCTTGCTAGAAATATATACTCTGACTCTAAAAAGGCCGCGAAACCCAAAAGGCTGCTCATCAATCGAAAAGTGAGTAATACTTTCTGCAATTTTCGACGGATGCATACCGAAGTTCTTTGATAGGTGCTAAACCGTGTTGTCTTTAACGTTCGTGTCACGTTTCCTTTTTGCCAAACCGAGTACATGCCAAAAGATACAAGAATCTACGTTCACTCATGATAGCCCTGTATAAACTATACCCAAACAGAGGGCTCCACATACCTTCTGTAGGATAGGTTGAACTGGCTAGGTTGACATAGACCTACTGGTCCATAGTCCACGCGGCCATCAAAGGCCCTGGACTTTTTCACGAGCTGAAGGATGTCCTTCAGCTTTTGCTCTGCCACGTGCGAGAGATCCACCAGCCAGGGCTCACCGAAGTATCGTAGTTTGGTTTTCCCCAGTGCCGGGCAGTGACACAGGAGATGCTGGATTGTTTCTGAGACCCCTGGCTCTTGACACATCCTACAGGTGTCGCTGGTTAGGAGTCCCATTTTCATAGCATGGGCTGCTACGAGACAATGGCCAGTAATGATGCCAAATAGTCGTTTGCAGTCCGCCCGCGTTAACTCGAGGAAGTATCTAGTCAATGAGAGATTGTATGACCCCCACATGATTTTGGTTACCCTGCAGGTCTGAGTTGCACCCCATCTGCACGTTGCTAATTTTATTTTACTCACTCTTCCATTAATACTGCATCATTTTGCAGTCGATTGAGTACTTAATCGTTTGGATAGGAGTAAGGATGTCTACCGATTCCGAAAGGGGAAGACTAGCCCCATACTTAACTAACGCATCCGCTTTCTCATTTCCATCAATGCCCTTATGAGCGAGAACTCAGAAGATTCTGACTCTTCTGCTGTTACCCAGTCTGTTCAGGGCCTGAATGCAATCGAGTACACACTTCGATTTGTATGTGTGAGACATCAGTGCTTTTACCGCCGCTTGACTGTCCGTAAAGATATTTATTTCCTCACTTGGAGTATCTCTGGCATATACCAGATCTGCGGCTTTACGTATCGCAAAAACCTCCACCTGGAAAATGCTACAGTGATTTGGAAGCCTGAAAGCTCCTTCCGTAGCTGCATCTGCAGAATATGCTGCAGCACCCACTCCTGCAGCTGTTTTAGAGCCGTCAGTGTAGTTGCTAATAGTTGTTGGCCACATTTGCTGATTCCACCTTCTGTATTGGCATGATCATTTTTCCATGAAGAGCTTTCACTCCAAATTTATCTATTGTCCGGTGGTGTCATATCAGATTTCCTGATTCATGCGCTGAGCAATATTTTCGAGTATAGATTAAGTAAATAATAAAGGCCAAGCTTTACTAATCGTCTGTTGATGGCTAACCAAATTTTTCCGGATGTGGTCCCCATAATTCAGGCACATTTAGAAACCACTTAAAGTTATGTTTTCTCTCACGATCAATTGCCAACGTCCTTGCCTTTTTGCCATGGCTGTGATCCCTTATTGTTATTTTCTTCGATAGGTTGTCTTCCTGGAGGATCAAAGTTTGGGTTCTCATGCTTACTCTACTCGTTGGGTACTTCATTACTATTTTCCACCGTATCAGCTTCACCGTCCTAAAATATGTCAGTCTGAAGCTGTTAGCTGTCAACAGTTGCAATAAAATTTCGCTCAGAATTAAAATACAAACAAATAGAGAGAAAAACCAGTAAGGATACAAGAAAACCTTAATTTAGTCTTTAAAAAAAACAGAAAACCGGCGAAATCAGGAAAACATTGGACAAAGAACTATATCCACTGTATTTAATTTGTACACTAATATTGACTAAGCCTCCATACCTAAAATAATAATACAAATTTTCAATTCAAATCAACGTATATTAAACGTTACTCAATCCTCACAGCGACTAAACTGAAATTTCCTCTTGACTTATTCAATCCGAAATAAAACAAATCTATTATCTTTGACAAAATACCTGATGTTCATAATCCTTTTGTTTTTATTTGATAAGGATGTGTATCATTCATTCAGCTAAGTCAACACTAAAAATTCAAGTGTATAAATACATACATATGACCGAACCAATTCCTATTTTTAGGTACAATAGAAAATTCACGAGCGATCTCATAATCAAGTGATTATACACACGTAACATTTATAAATACTACCCAGAAGGTAATTATAAAATTAATATTCGCATTTTAGTTAATAACAATACTTATGGAACACGCCAAAGACAACGTGATAGTTTTCAGCTACAAAACTGAAACTTTTTCTACATATGCGTTATGCACTGACCACCGGCAAAAAATAAATCATTTATCATTGAAGGATACGCTTAACATAGAAGGATACAAAATTAAATAATATCGTAAGCTACTGAATAGTTTCTAAATATAGTAATTCATGTAATCGAGAATATTCTGCTTTTGTTCAGAATTATTCTGCTTCAGGTAATGGTTAGTACAATACAAAACAATGGTGAAACGTACTGAAAATTGCACCACATATGTACATACGCTCTTACACAATCATTTCGCTCGCATGAATAATAGTGTGTTATAATTTTCGAAGAATTTGACCAAAAATTCTAAATCTCAAGAACAACTTGTGATACTATAAGTAAATAAAAGAGCTGCGTGCATTTTTGTACCAAAAATATGTTCTAAATTTATTGCATCAAGTTTTTCAGAAATCTTTTATTTGAGTCCTTATTATTGAATGTTCACAGTTCTTATTAATTTAAATTTCTTGTCATAATACGCGTGTGTTTTTGCTCTCCATATATATAACAGAACAATGCTAACCAGTGCATACGCATTGGAAACAACAACAATTTCCCCTATCCATAACATGAGTCGTCGTTGTTGTTTCCAATGCGTCTGCACTGGTTAGCATTGTTCTGTTATGGATAAGGGGAGCAAAAGAACGGTAAAATTGTCTAACGGTAAAATTGTCTAACGGTAAAATTGTCTAACGGCTAAGTTTAGGCCGAGTCGTTCGTTTTTGCATTAGATACGACAATAAATGATATCTACTGCAGAATTTTATCAGCAAAATAAAGAAGGCCTGCGCGCAGATAGCATGTTGATGCTAATAATTAACCGAAGAATGCCAATGAAATTGGAGCCCAAGCTTTGAAACTAACAGTGGCACAAGAATTCATCATTGAAATTACCATATTTGCACAGAAAGATATCTTCAAAGTCGCCTGAGTAGCTTTACTTGTAGAACTCTCAGTTAAACTAACGTACTATTTATATATAACCATAATAAATTATTGAATGTCTCATACCAGTGAATTTTTAAGATCAAACAATCTGCAATCTATACACAATTACACGATAACTGCTTGAAAAACGTACTACTCTGCAATGGACTATCAGGCAATGAAGTACCCAAAACGCTGGGGTCCAGAAAAATGACATCTAGTAACTCTGGAAATATATTTATAGCATTTTCATTGATATGACTGCAAACGGTCACAGAAACCATCAGAACAACTGGTTTGTCGATCGCCACAATCTACATATATAGCCGCTAAACGCAAGAATGTGGTTCACTGACCAGATGGGAATTTCGAAACGATGACAGATAAAATTCTCTAATATTTTGAAAAAGATTTTTACCTTGTTGGAATTTGACATTTTATGGGCTAACTTAAAGTTGAATTAATTTTACAATGATATTTTTATAAACTCTTATTATTTCACTGCTATTTGGTTTGATGCCCTATTTGTCGAAGTAAAGTCTTAGTCCTGCTTCGTAATATTATAGCGTCTTCACTGATTTGAGCAGCTCTTAGCTTGACGCGAACAATAGCTTGTCATTAAGGTTATATATCACTGGAATGAAAAGATTAGCTGTGAATAGGGTGTGAAGAATTCGTCCAGCGACAGATCCTTTTAGAGCTTCTCATGTCACATGCCTTTTTTAGATAGCCCGCAGTGACAAAATACAGCCTCTTGGTAAAAAAAAACTTACCAGGATTCTTATCACCTCTTCCAGAAAGCCAAACTTGATCAGGTAAGATACGTCTTATTTTGCGGCATACAAACAATATCTGATTCGGATGAACACTATTCGATTCGACCATGCTTGTAACTTGAGCGCCCGAAAGGTAATGTGTGTGGTCCATGGTTTAAATCCAACCATAATCATACACAGGGCCTTGATGCAACATTGCTCCAATAAGCTGAATGAGTATCTTAATGTCTTCAATAAATGTCGATGAATTGCTTGCAAGAGGCTAACATTTTATATAATCCATATTCCAGATTAAATTATGCTGTATATTCCCGTCAAGTTAAATACTTACACCATGTAGCAATGAATGTTATGAAAAGCTACCGGAATCAAAGAGTTAAGCATAGTACTGAGTTCGATTTCACGTGAAATTTTGACATGTCTCCATTATCTGGTCATTCTTTCGAGCGAAAATTTTGGCAATGGAGAAAAGCAGGGACAATGCTCATTTCTGACGGATAAAATGTCAAGAATTTCACTTTTCGATCGATTTTCTTATTGGAAAGACATTTGCACGGCTCCATTTTCAAATTGAAACACCAAATGTCACTTTTTCGCTCGAAAGAATGAACTGCACAAACTAAATTGGCGTGAAATGATTGGAGACATGTTTCAGTGCCATCTACGTTTTCAACGCGAAAGCAACTTCAAAGCAACTTTTCATGCTAAGAACTTAGTACAACACTTGCTTATTTTCAAGCTAAATTTTCGCCGAAACAGATTTCACGTGAAATTTTGTATGAAAATTTCACGTGAAATCGAACTCAGTACTATGCTTAAGGCAATAAAATACTCGTACACTAAATTTACTCTTGATTTTCCTACCTACATTAATTTTCATGCTAAAATCAACACGCCTAGACGGCTAAACAGTGACTTCAAAGCTTTCGAAAATATTAAATTGATTTCAAAAATATAGTCCCAAAATTTGAAGTCAATTAGAGCAAAACACTCGAAGCCATTGACTACAAAGTCCCATCTCCTCTATCATAGTTGCTCCGACAGCTCGGTCGGCTTAGTAGTCATTTTCTCAAAACAATTTTTTAAAAGTCCGAGTTCACTGCCATTTACAAACCACATTACCGATTCATTTCAAACTTGGCACACACTTTCTACAGGTAAAATACTTCGACAATACAACAACCCACCCCCCTCCCTCCCCACCATAATTTTTAGAAACTTTTTTTACATTAAGGGGGTTTCCC
This sequence comes from Nemotelus nigrinus, assembly GCA_947369275.1. Taxonomy (NCBI): domain Eukaryota; kingdom Metazoa; phylum Arthropoda; class Insecta; order Diptera; family Stratiomyidae; genus Nemotelus; species Nemotelus nigrinus. The sequence continues at coordinate 22,230,768 of OX376373.1, forward strand.
ACCAACAAAAATGTGAAATAGAGCAATTTTTCGTGAAAAATAGCAATTTCCACTTCAAATGACCACCAAAAATTTGAAAGTGAAAAAATAGAAATCAGAGTATGTTGAGGGGAGGATTTGATGATACTTTGACTAAATTTTAATGTTTTTTTGATTTCCGATAATTTTCAGCTGAGATACAGTCTTTATCCAAAGACGTTCTTGAAAAACCTTTGCCACCGATTTGTTTGTCGATATTTTCACATGAAAAAAATTTGCACAACGTTATTGAAATCATAATTAATAATGTACAAATGGTTTAAATAAATTTGCTCTTTCCATATTTCTAAAAAAAAAAATCGTAAAAAATTGTTTTTTTTGACGCTGAAACCCTTACCCTTCCCTTAAACCAAGTCCTGATGATGATTCGACAAGGCAATACATCTCAAGCATTATTGAATTCGTTGCCCTCTGTACACTTAGAATTAGAAACATTAAAATTAATCTTAATCTTAAACAGCAAATGGATTTCATGCAAGATATTTTAGGTCTATAAATAGTATGATCAAACTGATGAGGAAGCCCCTTCAGTCTTAAGTCACACACAAACAGGACTTAAAATTGAAAATATCGCTGAGAAAAAGAACCTCAACAACGTTTAATGTGAGTCGGCAGCACATAACACGAGAATAAAACAGCTAATCGCTAATAGCCATGAAGAATAGATAAAATTTCTACCGGCACTTTGTTACGATTGTAATGCAAAAATATCGCAGTAAACAGGTATTTCACCATCTTGCGATCGCAGTACGAATTTCAAAGACTCATGCCCGTGCACATATTCAAAGTCGTGAAGCCGAACAGTTTTACCATTCTTTTGCAGTTTTACAGCTTTTGTTCTACCGGTTGAGACCGAGGTGATTTAGTTGATTTAACATCACACGTGATTAAAAATAAATAATTGCACTTACTGCACTGGTATACTAAAAACGGATTTAAATTGCATATCTATAAAATTACGATTGTTTGACAGATCAGTAAAGTCTTCTCGATTTATGAAGCTATTCGCAAATTAAAATAGTATTCGATTTCTTTTCGCGATGCCTATATTATGTTCAATTGAATACCAGATTCTAGTGTAGTAAAAAAAAATCGCAGCTCTCATAAAGGTTTATGAGCATCTTTATTCGTTCCTCCTTTCAGTAGATGCACATTTAAAGATATCAAGCCTTGGAAAGGGCACGACCACAAAGAACAAGTTCTGAAACTGAGTGAGAAGTGGACACCAGCTCATGAGATGCTTGTTTATAGATTATGTTGACTGTATCTTCTTTGCCGCTCTTGTAGCTTGTAAGCGCATAAAGAGTATTTTCAATTTAGATTGCAGTTGATATATGATGCGTCTAATCAAACAAACCTGCTTAAATTTTTTTTAGAAACATCATATGTTGAATTTTTTGTGTTATCAACCGGAAGACTTACAAGATGGGATTACAGCTCGTTAATTACAGTCTATTTTCATTCCAAATTTCACGTGAACTTTTTTTTTGGCTAAAATTTAGCTTGAAATTTAGCGAGAGTGGTACTTACATTTCGTTAAAAAGCCTCATTCGAAAATGTGCAGACCATTCTTTCGAACTAAAAAGTTACACTTAATACCAATAAGCGAAAATTGAATTGTGCCAGTGTCTTGAAGACAACAGATAATAAAAAAAGTCTAACGCATCAAAACCGCTAGAAAACTGATTTTCGAAGAAATTATCTTTGAGTGACTTAAAAATGTGTGAAGACGTAAAACCTTTCTTTGTAGTGTCATATCAACCATTTCTTACTCAAAGGAACAAATATCATTTTCTGACAGTATTTCCTATAACACAAATGATGAAAATGATTAGTGCTGGCAACATTTGCCCAACACTGCAGCAATAAGTATACCATAACATGCTCGTGTTTAATGAACCTATCCTTTGAATTTCGTTTTCATCCAAGGATATCATCGACAGTTTCAGTGATTAAACTTTGTCTGGTGTTGTCTTCCGAAAAACTTCCAAAACTCGGCAAATTTAAATATCGGTTGCTTATTTCATTGTAAATGTTTTGCCTATAAATACAAAATAGAAGCATCTGTTGTCGACACTCGCTGTTAGATAACGACGGCCATTGTAGGACATTCGGACAGGAAAATGCTCCTTGCTACACTGCCTGGTCCATCAAAAATTTTCTTGAATCCTCCGAAATTCCAATCGTTCCCTGGCCATCCAATTTTTCAGATCTTAGCCCCATCGAAAATGTCTACAACATGATCAAAGGCCAACCCTACGAAAGAAATTCTCATCTTGAACTTCCGTGAAGTGTGACATAACTCACTCTTAATCAAGGACTGCATCAATTCGTGCGTTGAAAGTATGCCCAGGAGAATAGAAGAAATTTTAAAAAATAAAGGGGGATGGACGAAATACTAAATAATATTGAATTTGTTCTTTTTTTTATTGCTAAGTAAATAACAAATTTAGCACTTATTAAGTTTTTCATTGAACTTTCAGAAACGGAAATCGATAAATGTGTTAAATGTAAGGTGGTCATATTTTCATTGGGTTCATACAGTACGTACAAGGACGCACAAAAGTAGTAGCAGATGCATTTTCGAAATTTCCGATGGAAGCTAACATGGTTTGCAGTATAATTATTACTTAAACTCGATAATATTAGGGAGCAGCAGCTAAAAGATACTAACTTTACTCGACTCCTTCGAGTGTATAACACATAATGAATACTTTGTCCAGCGGAATCAAAGAGATTTACTGTTAGAAAAGTAACATATAGTTTGGAATCATGTTTACTTTACAAAACATATCACTTACCTTTTTGTTCGAAGTTTTGTAGTTTAATTCGAAGAGTAATCTTTGGTGCTAGCCTGGTTATCTTTGTACAAGAAAGGAATGCTTTTGTTATAGAAATTGTGCTTTCTTTGAGATTGTCAGGAAAGGTTCCCTGTATTCATTTCAATAAATACAGTTTGACAAATTAAATAAAGCACAATAATCGAACTGTCTTTAGTAGAAACTAAGAAGAATTCTCATTAATTGAATATTGTAACATTGTTTATTTTGTTATCTTTAGATAAATACGATGTGATAGTTATGGAACAACTAGAATTGTATTGCCTCTAGCAGAGACCAATACGAACGTTCACTCGTCTTTAACTTTCTCATCAGACTGGAACTAGATTTGACCACCAGCTCGGCACTATGACAGGGCTAATTGTCACTGAACCATAAACAAAATGCTCTTGGTTGTATGGACTTTATTTTTTACAGAGCTCCTGGGAACCAGAGAGGCGGTAACCATCTGCACTCGTCCACTCACAAAACATTGCAAGAGGCAACTTATGGGGTTTTACAGCATCGCTCCTCACATTTACACACACGTCGAATTTGAGACATCTAAATTTTCCCTCGTCTGGTTGAAAGCGCCACACAGATTTGTACTTGCTTAGTGTTGAACTATCTTGTTGCCTCGCAGTTACAGGAAATCGATCAATCAAAAGCTGCTAGATAGCCACCACATAATACGATAAAAGTCAGATTCATTTTTGAGCATCAAACTAATTTGTATGAATTCAACAAGAGAGCCTGTTTTTACAAAAAGAATTGACATAGGAAGAAAAATCAATTGATGTTTTAATTTTATTTTTTATTCATTAACCAAGCAAGGTACAAGTTACATAAACAATACAAAGCAAAATAGAAAATCGAAAACTTAATATGAGTATATAAAAGTAATACGAAAAAAAAATTAAATAAATCAAATAATTAACAAATAAATCAATAATAATAAATAAATAACGAATATATAAAACATTGACAAATAGCTTAACATAAGGAGTTGCGGATGGCTTGGAAAAGGGAAGATTTGAAGGATAATTTTGAGACCGTTGGGGAATACAGATTACTTATGCCATTGAATATCTTGCGGCATCTATTAATCGGCTCATTAGCTGCGTAAGTAGTGGAATGTGGATATTCCTTAAGAAAACTAGAGGACCTGGTGCTCCTTACAGGGTTATTTAACACCATTTTATTATTGAGGAACTCAACTCTGATAACGCCTCTAATGACGTCAAATGTGACGCAGGCCGAAATCATCTTTCTTCTGGATGCAAGTGGCAATAAGTTTAGGTGACCCAGTCAAAACTCATAAGGAGCAAGGGCGCTAAAATCGTAAGGGTTGTATAGATCTCTCAATGCGAAAAGTAAGAATTGTTTTTGTATGGACTCGAGTCTGTTATTGTGGGTCTCAAAAGCCGGCTTCCAGCAAATGGAAGCATATTCGAGAATGGGGCGTACAATCGAGATGTATAAGGATCTTGTGACCCACAGGTTACGAAATTCCTTCGCACGCCTTTTGACTCGGTTACTAAGTTTTTTTTTGTTAACTCAATGTCGAGCTTTCAGTCGAGTGGCTTTTTTCAACTTTTCAACAGTTTCATAAAGAGCAACTGTGCTCTTGATCGTACAACTGTATTCCTTATAGTGGCAAACCTTACATCTTAAATAACGTTTTCAAGTCTTGGCAATTGACTTATTTTGCCCACATATGTCAATGGTTTTTTATCGTTGCAGGCGTAGCTAGTCATTGGGATGAACTAAGAGCATTGAAAGATGCTACCACAACAATATGTCCTACTTATCAGCTAGAAGATATTTTTTGCAATAAATACTACCAAGACCAATTTTGCAGTAAAGACTGACATCAGCCACAACGGAAACCATTTTGGGTCTTTTACAATGTAATATTTATTACATTTGCTTGGCATGCATCAATCGTTCAGTCCAGTATATCCTGCAGAAAGAGAACAATAATTTAGAAACACAGCTGGCCATCCTTGTAGAAAGAAATCATCCACGTGCGATAGGTCGTTATCACCAATACGTTTTGCAATAAGCTCCGTGCGATGTCAAACCACAGGGTTCACCCCTTCTTCCTGCTTCGAAGGTGAGCTTCGAGCATTGAATGATCGTCAGTAAGACATAAGTGATATTGGTACTCACAGAAAACAAAATCGGCGAAATTTCTTTTTACTAACTAGAACACAGGAGAAAGAACTAAGGCGCAGGATCGAAAACGACAGCCTCAACCAACATATTGAGAAGATGATCTAGTTTGGAGAACCACCGGAGTTCTAAGCAGTACCGACAGCAAATATTCGGCAAAATTTGCACAAAAACAAGATGATTGTGAACATACAACATGATCAAACTTCATATCAAATAGGACATCCAGGCAAACTGTATATTATTTTTTGGGACATATCTTGTATTGGTTCTTAGGCCGTACACTCTAGCATTCACGACACTGGTCTTTTATCACTAGTATCAAGGACTACACGTTATTAAAACAAAGACACTAATCTTTACTAATAAAAAGTAAAGTTGTTCTACTAAAATCCATTTAAAAACTTAGGAAATTCAAGTTAAATTTTAAATTTAAAAATTTCATTATCATTATTGAAATTAATACGTTTGTGAAACGATAAGTATCATGCCTTACTTTGTCCCTGATTCGATGTAAGTACTGATTCAAGTACCATGCTTGTCAAAATTCGTTTAAGCTTTAATCATACTTAAAATATAATTGTGCTTACGATCAAGCATTACATCCAAATAAACGGAAATTAACGTTTTTGTGCACAATATGTATCTTCAATATTATTGCACAATATGTAGTATCGTACAATAATATTGATCGTCTATGGATCATATTGAAGGATTGTGCAATATATTGAGTGAATCAAAAAGGTTTTGATTTTTATTGTGCAATACAGAATATATTGCATCGTCTGTGGTCAGTATTGCGCAATATTGGCTCAGTTGTATATCTTCGTTAGTGGCATAAACAACGTTTGGAGTAATAGAGCCAAAAATGTCAAAAGCAACTGAAAAATCGAACGAAAAGTAAATATTGTTCAAAAATATTGCATCGTCTGGGGCGCCCAGCAATAATATTGTTCAATATATTGTCACAATAATATTGACCGTCTAGGGGCCGCTTTAGAAAAACACCTGAAGATCCATTGAAAACTGCATTTCATGCAACGCCACCCTCACTGCACATATCTTCTGGTTGAAAATAGTGTTTTTCAAGAAAAGAAATCGTGGAGATATTTTTTTACTACCTCATTACTTCCCTGAAAAAAAATCTTTAAACTTCAATGAAACCACCAAAATTTATATTAATAAATAAATCATTTATTAATGTAATGAATCTAATCTTTCAGCAATAAATTCAATTTGAATTATATCGAACAATAGAATCGTTTTCACTCCTAGATTAAATCACTTGTTTCTGCTAGTTTTTAGTTACCAGGCTTGAACTAAATGAGCTGAGTAAGACAGAGGAGAGCCATCGTAGGTGAATGATCTGTCTGCTGCATAAGTATTATACAGCGGAGCAGTAGCGGCATATGTACTTAAAACTGGGCCCGTGGCTGAGTAGGTGTTGTATACAGGACCAGAGTAGGTTTTCAAAACTGGACCTGCAGCGGAGTAAGCACTAACTAATGGAGCATGAGCGGCGACAGTCCTGACGACTGGAGCAGAATAGGTCCTAACAGCCGGACCAACAATTGGGGAGACAATATTGGCTCTACTATGGACAACAGTCGAACTTTGATGCGAAATGGCAGATGGGACACTTTGCACTACTTCTCCTACCTGGGCAAAGGTTGGCTCATGCACTTCGACCTGAGGTTGCTCAAAGACGGCAGCTTTAACCAAAGGTGATGAATAAAAGACGCCTGGCTTAGCGGTAGCAACGGCAATGAAAACTGAGAGCACCACCTATAATAAGAAAATCACAAACATTTAATTTAATAATTTTCATTAATGGGCTTTATCTTTTAAAGCCGACTTCACATATAAGGAACCACAAATAAAATCTAAGTGAAAATAAATGAAAATTATTTAAATATTGCTCACAAGATTTCATAAAATACATTTTATACGAAAATACGACGAGCTATACATACCAATTTGAACATATTGAATGTTTTGAGTAATAGGTATATACTGGCAAAAACACTGAAGTAGTCGAACTCAGGAGCTGGACTGATACCATTTGATGACCGTCACAAGTCTTTATATGCCCGAATAAAATTTTATTTCGCATTCAGCTATGCCACTTATTCGATTTACGATTGCGAATATCGCAAAAACATTGTTTGATGCAATTTGGGGCTATTGCAATGACACCACATGGCACTTTAATGCCTACGTATGAGTACATGTGTGGTTGAATGATTTCATTGATGAATTTCTTTGGCAGCCTATCAAGCAACTATTTGAACCGAACATATCATTGAAAGGTACTAATGGTTTTCTTCAAGTTTTGCATCCTTTCGATAGAGAATCAATCTTATGGAAGCCTCAATCATCATTCAAATCATCCAACAAAATCGCTAATAACCGGAACTTATTCCTTACCATCCAAGTACTTATCCATCGACTTAACGATTCCCTGAAGGCAAAATAAGCAGTATAGAACGGGTTCTTGTGGGCCGTCTTTAAAACTATCGTACATTGGCGCGATAACACCGCGATCGGCGAAGAAAAGTATTATTTCGTATGCCATAAAATCTAGAGTACTTTGTGCACTTAGTCTTCCATAGAAGGAGTGCTCGCGATCTTAAGATTGGATGATCAGTAAAATTCCAAGCCGGTCTCCGGTCAACGCGGTAGACCGCAATTGATTCACGTACATACTTATTCATGTACAGGAAAATGTACATAACGACAAAGTGTAAGACAGCAAGGCAACACCCGGCTCGCTGAGATAATAAGCGAAAGTGAACTTATTTACAAGCCTGAATACTGTTTATACGTTGACGTACTTATTTTCAGGGTCGCCAAGGTAAAATCTCAATACGATTACGTGGATAATTATGTGCTAGTACATGTCCGTATGCGCGGCTTATGTACCGGGGTGTAGGAATAGGAATAGGTGTGTGACGACTACGCGACTATGGAACAACTAAACTTGAACTAGGTAGAGCCGGTAGCCAAAAGCGCTGCAACTCTTGCAGTATAAAAGACTTGTAACGATCGATAAATGGTATCAGTCAAACTTTTGAGTTCGATTACTTCAGTGTTTTTGTTAGCACAGACCTATTAATAAAAACTTTCAATATGTTCAAATTGGTAAGTTCCTGTAAGCCACCAAAGGATATCTTCATTTCAAAATAAAAATCCTTTTACAAAGTGCAATGAAGATATGTCAACAAATTTAAAATGAGCTCTTTGAATTTCAGGTGGTGCTCTCAGTTTTCATTGCCGTTGCTGCTGCTAAGCCAGGTGGTGTCCTTCTGTCATCTCCCCTGGTCAAGGCCGCTATTATTGAACCATCGCATGTCGAAGTTCACGAGCCAACCATCGCCAAGGTGGGAGAAGTAGTGCAAAGTGTTCCAACAGCCGTATCGCACCAAAGCTCGACCGTCGTCCACAGCAGAGCCAACGTTGTCTCTCCAATCGTAGCTCCAGCTGTCAAGACCTATGCCGCTCCAATTGTCAAAACTGTTGCTCCTGCTGCAGTTGCCGTCGCTCATACTCCATTAGTGGCCGCTGCAGGTCCAGGTTTTAGCACGTTATCCGTTGCAGGTCCAGGTTTCGGCACGCACTCCGTTGCAGGTCCAGGTTTCAGGACGTACGCCGTTGCAGGTCCAGGTTTGAGCACGTACGCCGTTGCAGGTCCAGGTTTCGACACACACTCCATTGCAGGTCCAGGTTTCGGCACACACTCCGTTGCAGGTCCTGGTTTTAGGACGTACTCTGCAGCTGCCCCACTATACAATACATACGCTGCAGCTGCTCCACTATACAAAACCTACGCCGCAAGTGCACCAATTGCCTACGCCGGGGCACCTTTGGCTTACTCGGTTCCTCTCGCTCACGCATTGTAAACGAAAATGGACAAAAACAAGTGATGTTATCTAGGACTGAAAGTGCTTCTATTGTTCGAGATAATTCAAATTGAATTTCTTTCTGAAAGATTAGAATCACTAATAAATCACATATTTATTAGATTCAAATATCAAGTTATTTTCAATTATTGAACTTCACTTTCAACGTGGCTTTTTTGTTTTTGATACTCTTTTATTTTTTGTGAAAGCAGAACAAAATTCCTTATTCAATGCACTTTGAACTGGTTTTTGAAATCGATGCTACAAAACGAAATAAAACAACTTTTATAGAAAATTCTCAAAAACTTGTTCAATTCACTGCTTTCGACCAAGTATTTGTTTTGGTAAACTTAAGACTCGCAGAAGTAGAACGACAGGGAAAGTATTGCCGAACATTAGTATTCACTGAACGTTTCAAAAATGCAATTGAAATCGCGACTTGGTTTCTCCACAAACGCATTTATTGACTGGAATCGATTGTCGTCGTTTCGAGGAGTTTCCTCAATACTGCAAACACGATATTGGTGTAGTTTTTCAAAAAATATGGCAAGAAAGCAAATCTGAAGTTGTATACGCCCAAATAGCTCTTAAATTTGTTTGGCGACTTTTTTAAGATAGGGCTTATTTAATGTCAGATTCGCGCAAAGAATTTAAAAGTAAAAACCACCTAAGCAATATTTTCAACTTTGAGAATTGAACCTTCTTTAAGTTGTGTTGAATGAGCTGCTCTAGATTGAGCTAGGTTGAGATATTTCAGCAAAATGTGTTTCATGAGCAATTCGGCTGCTCTAGCTTGCCCGAAGTTGCTCTGATCTATGTTTCATGGGCCGGCTCTAAGTTAAACTAGAGCTAGTAAGAGCACGATTTCTGCTCTACCTTTTTTTGGTAGAGCGAATTCGGGCAAGCAACCAGCTGTTTGTCAACTGTCAATCTTATGAATGAAGTAGAGTTTTGTGTGTGTGTTAAATTTGAAAAAGTTCCTTGCTAAGAACTTAAACACTACAACACGTATGGATACACGGTCTAAATCTCAACCTCCCAACTCTGGATTGAGATGATGCCTATTCGGTTATCGTCTCAACTAGTAGTGTCTCTTTAATAATGTGTTCGTTTCTCTCACTTTGTTTCCTCTCACAGCTTAACAACATACCAAATGCCAACAATAGAATTCTGGACCTTAATTTGTCCAATCTCCCAAAATCATCACTTTCTTTAAGTGCTGCTCTCTTTCCCGATGTGCCTCCTGACCCACATCATCCCCCTCTTGTCCTTGAAATCTCTAATATTGACTCTATGAGGAACAAAATCCCTTCTCTAGTACGTTTCAACTTTCACAAAGCTGATTTCACGGCATGGCGATTGAATTAAATCGAATTAACTGGTTCTCTTTCTTTCGTGGTCTTGACATTGATGATGCTTTGTGCAAATTGTATATTTTCCTCTCAAACCTTATTCCGCATTTCACACCAACTCATCGTCTTAAAAAAAGGGAATGTTGCTCCTTGGTTCAGCAATAATGTTGCAGTCGCACTCGATGCCGAAAATGCAGCTCGTAATTTATACAAAAGATCTGGTTCACCTGCTGACCTACTTTTTTATAAAGAACTACGCTCTAAACGAAAGAAGCTGCCAGACAGGCGATGTGCACTTACATTGCTGGCTTTGAGGCGTCAATCAGAACCAACCAACCAAAATCCATTGGCCATTCATCCGTTCCTTGAAAAACTCTCCCAACATATGCATTTGGGTGATAAAGATGCTTCCACTCCGCTTGAAGTGTGTGAAATTTTTTCTTCTTACTTTTCCTCTTTCTTCTCACAACAATGCCCTCCTCCTTCCCAAAATCTTATCTTTTCGTCTTCTCCTGAATTACATTCGTTTCGGACAAACCCTTTAGAAATTGAACATCTGTTAAAGGATATCGACGCCAATACCGGTAGTGGTCCCGACGGTATTCCAAATATCTTGGCTATATCTCTTTCATCGTCTCTGTGCGTCGCTCTCTCCATCTTGTTCAATATAAGTTTATCTTCTGGCTCTTTCCCTTCTCTTTGGAAAACTGCCAAAATCTTCCCTATACATAAAGCTGGTGATCGTACATGCATCTCAAACTACCGTCCCATTTCCCTTGTTCCATGTTTGAGCAAGATCCTTGAGAAAGTAGTCTACATGCGAGTCTTCTCCTTCATTCAACCTACATGAGTTCATGAGCAGCCTGGCTTTGTCAAAGGTAAATCCACATTAACCAATCTTCTTTCCTTCACACATATGGTCGCATCCGCTCTTGACCATCAAAAGCAGGTCGACGTTTATATATTGACTTCTCTAAAGCCTTTGACTCTGTCAGCCATAACCTCCTTCTTCAAAAGCTAAGGAACGGTGGCATAGCTGGTCCTCTTCTTTCCTGGTTTAACTCTTACATATATGGTCGTACCTGTATTGTAAATGTTAATTCCTGTTCTTCAATTCCTTTTTTTCCTGTATCAGGTATTCCGCAAGGATCTATTCTTGGTCCCCTTCTCTTTCTTTTGTTCATAAACAATCTACCTCCTTTAATCCAATCTTCTTGTCTGTTATATGCTGCCAATTTCAAGATGTTTCGAGTGATCGAGTCACAAATTGACTGCACGCTTTTACAAACGCTTTTACGCCAATGATCTCACTTTGAACATCGCGAAATGTCACAAAATGTCTTTTACCTGGAAAACCTCAAATTTAATGTTCTCCTACTGTTTCTGGCTCTCCTCTTAATGTTGTTGATAATTTTAGAGATCTTGGTGTAATATTTGATTCTAAGCATATATTTGATAAGCATATTTCATTTAATATCAGGGCCTCTAAATTATCGGCTTTCATTATTAGATCCTCTAAATCTTTCGTGAATATTTCCACCTGTGTACACCTTTTTTTCTCCTTTGTGTGAAGTGTCTTTGAATATTGCTGTGAAGTGTGGTGTCCTCATTATGTCTACTTAAAGACTGCGTTGGAGTCTGTTCAACGCAGATTTACTCGTACCTTGTTCTTCAAGTTTCAGCTTCTTCAACGTCCTTATAGTGATCGCCTTTCGTTCCTAAATATTCCTTCCCTCGAATCACGCAGAGTTTTCCTAGATGAGTGCCTACACTAAAAATATTGTTATATTACAGTTGTTTCTGACATCAGTAACCACGTTTCTGTCCGTGAAGCAGTTCAAGGCACGCGTTCTACGTTGTGTTTAGTGTGCCATTTGCGCGCACTGATATTTACTTTTTTTCTCCACTATTGCGGTTACCAAGGCAACACAATAACTTACAGTTTGGTCCTCTACCGCTGACATTACGTGCTTTTAAAACTTTTTAAAAAAATCATATTTTGTATACTAGTACGTAACTTATTGTAGTTTTTTTTATTTTTTCTCTTCTCTCTTTTTAATGTTTTTTTTTTCTTTTTCTTTAGTTTGAACTTTTTGAACTTGATTTTATTTCTTATTATTTTTTTTTTCTTTATAATGTTTTATAATGCAATATTCGGTTTTTTTTTAGTTACGATTATTATGTTTCTGTTTTTTTTTATTATTTTATTATGATTTTTATTATAATATTCAGTAATTGGATTTGTCTGTTGAATATATATTAATAAATAAATAAATAAATAAATAAATCTTGATTCGGTTTTTTTTTAGTTACGATTATTATGTTTCTGTTTTTTTTTTATTATTTTATTATGATTTTTATTATAATATTCAGTAATTGGATTTGTCTGTTGAATATATATTAATAAATAAATAAATAAATAAACATTCGAGAAGAAGAGGCAAAACAGACTATTTGCCTACAATAGGCCTACAGATATTAATCAGGAGGCCAAAATAGTATCCAAGAGGACATTAGACCCGTGATGAAAAATTAGCTCACAGCTATTGATTGAAGGCTTAAGCATCCTTCGAGAAAAGCCTCAAAGTTCTATCGAGGAACAAATAGGCAGATGCCGGATGACCAACTCTCCTCCACACGGCGCGCAAATGTATCATGCTAATGGCTCAAAGATGAATTGTAGATTAATAAATTAAGGAATAAGATGAGACCCAGATAAAAAGCGCACTTCTCTCGTCTCGTACAAGCCCCATCTACTAAACAGGATTATTTGCCATACTTATGGCTACGCATATAATAAAAAAGGAGACACTAAAAGAGTCAAAATTAAGATTTTAATGGGGAACCCAAAGGGTTTCAATGCTATCAATCACGGTCACATAAATTATGCTATATTCTTAGAAGCGTGAAAGTTGCTATGTGAAATATGGGCACATAATCGCTTCCAGCTGATATGTATATCCAGGCCATAATACGCATGAAAGAAACGAGCAAAAAAACCAAAAACGGGCCTAAAATGTCCTACACGAGTGCAAATGCTGACTAACGAGGAAATCGAACCATCAATTACAAAAACAGATTGAAAGCTACTGGTTTGATTTGGAAGGTTACTTTGGGAGGTATACTCAAAGCTCATAATTAGGTTTGATAAAAAAAAGGTCAAAAGGAGCAGTAGCTTTCTCCAAAAGCGGGGACTTTCTCAATCTAAATGTTTAACGAATGTTTGTGTTTTAAAGTCATGTGCTTGCATATCGTTCCAATAGTTAAGTTTTGGCTAAATTGATGTTGAGAAAGAACCAGGATGCTCCAATAATACATCTTAGTGTTATGGATTGAATTATATGTATTATATACTTGTATGTGTTCCAGTCTTCCTGATTCAGAAAGATGAGTCGGAAAAGAAATTCTAAAAGAGCTTACCCCATCAGCAACAGCACATGCGGTGAGATGGTTCCTTGGTGGAAGCAGTAACTATAGAAGTTTAGGAAACACACCTCAATCGAGTTTGAAAAAGCAACGCAGAGGATGACTGGATCGCTTATAAAATCTCGCCAAGAATTTGTAAAAACTTGGTCGAGAAGGAATCATTCGCATCATTCTGTGTGTACTGAAAGGCACTAGGGAGATCTCAACGGTGCGCATGACCCAGAAAAAGGATCAATCAGCTAAACTGTACTTTTTTTCTATGATGATGCCAAGACTCAGAGGATGTCCAATTTTGCTATAGTACAGCATTGGCGGAAGAAAATTTAAGGAAGGGGAGAGAGGAAGGGTTGAGTTTGCAGGAGATAGCGATGCACGATTCACTTGAACAATTGTGGCTCATAGTCGGCAGAGAAAACAGTAGATGGTAGGCTGTTCCATAATCGTATTAGCCTAGATAAGAAAGAATCGTGAAATTTGACGGTATGGCTGGCATTGATCGAAAGAGTATGAGAGTGAGCGCGTTGGGAGACTCGGGTGTTGTGCGTAGGAGGTGCTCTACATGGGAGCAGATTTTATATTTCATCAGAACAAAGACCATAGTAAAAGCGATAAAGAAGAGAAAGGCAACCCACATTACGTCGGTGCTCAAGGGATTCAAAACGTTAAGTAATATTTTCATCGCCCATAAGTTTGAAAGCGTTGCGTTGGACTTTGTCTAGTTTCACTAAAGCAAGTCTTCATCTTACGAGAGTCTTGTGGATGTGTGATGGTGTAAAGTGTTTCTTACCTCTCTGAAGGAAACTTAGGTATTTCATGGCATTTTTCGCAATTTAAAAAATTTTGCCGGTCCAGCTTAGTTTACTGAAGATGTTAAATCCTATAAGGTTTAGCGAATGAATTGAATTGATTGATTCAGAAATACCCACAACATCAACGGAAATAGTGTGGCTAGTAGGAGGAGGGTAAAGCTTGAGCGATAGACGACAGCATTTGGGTTTGGATGCATTAAACACAACACGGTTCGCTGAGCCCCAAGCGATAATGTTTAATAGGTCCCTGTTTAGCGATACAAACATATGATCTCTACTAACAGAAGAAACATTTATGCGAGAGTCGGCCACTCTGTCAAACGAGTATGTGAAGTCAAGTTTGCTGTCATCGGCAAAACTATGAATTGGATTAAAATTGTTTGAAAGCGCACATTGGAGGGCTTGGAGGACTCAATGATGAAGGTGGCAAGTAAGAGTTTGTAGCGAAAATGTCAGCAAAAAGTTTAGCTTTATCCAGTGGTTCAGTAAGTACGTTACCACCATGAAGAAGAAGTGGCACGAAGAAACTGGAGAAGTTGATAATTTTCCTTTTAACAAGCGACCTTTCTGACTTGCAAGGACCTTCTGCTTGATATTTTGGTCAAACTGGAATTGAACTCTTCTGATAGTGGTTTTACATTTATTGCGAGCAGCTTTGTAAAGTTGTTTTTGATTCCTCAGACAGAGATAGCTTATAAGTTTGGAATGAGAATGGCCTCTTGAGTTTCGTAACTAAACCACGAGGTGGTGGGTGGCTTAGTATTCTTGAAGGAATCCGGGATGAAAGAGTACATTCCACACCATATGATATCGGTTATGGTAGAAGATACTTATTCGACGTTCTTTGTTGCAAAACAACAAACTCTAAAATATCCAGATAGTCAGGTTACCAAGCCCGAAGACTCCGATAGTTGAAACGCAGAGGGCTATTGTGCCTCAGACCGAACTAACCACTCTTTGCGGCAGTAGGAAATGTGGGAATGGTAGATCTGTGGTCACCAGCAAAACAGTCAAGGAAACAATCATGTCCTATGCGAATTTCAAATTGCTGTACTTAGGTGGTTTCTACCTGTTTATGGCAATGGAGTGATTTGGCCACCCGGAGAAAGGATAGTTTAGGTTAGATTTTGTTGGCGGGCACAAGGTCATGCATAGACCAATTAGTCCATAGCTATACCAGAAAAGAAGACCTGGAGCTTAAATGTTTAATCCAACTGACCATCAAAAGCTACCAACCAGGGCTCACCGAAACAGTACTGTATGGTTTTTCCCAGTGCCGGACAGTGACATAGGAGATACTGAATTGTCTCTCAGAGTACCGGCTTCTAGCAATTCCTACAGGTATCACTGGTTAAGACTTGAAATTTCATAGCGGTATCTGCTACAAGACAGTAACCGGTATTTATGCCGATGAGCCGTTTGCAGTCAGGATCGGGTTAATTCAAACAGGTATTTTATAGCTGCGCGATTATATACCCCCACATGATCCTGGTTAGCCTGCAGCTCTGGTTTTCTCGTTTTTTCCGAAACGCAACCTGAATCATATTGGAGTCAATCAAGCATTTGACTGTTTGGTTAATAATTGGGATCCAAGTGGGGCTAAACTGCCCCCATGCTTAGCAAACGCCTCCGTTTTCTAATTCCTATCAATGTTCTTATGGCCAGGGACCCAGAAGATTCCGATTCTTTTCTTGTTGCTTATCCTGTTCAGGGTCTGTATTCAGTCGAATACTCACTTCGATTTATATCATTGATTTTATGTCAGTTTGACTGTTTGTGAAAATGTTGATCCTGGCATCTGCAGTATCTTTGACGGATATTCGTTCAGCGGTTTCTCGGATCGCAAAGACCTCCGCCTGGAAGATACTACAATAATTAGTAAACCTGAAGACTGCCTTCTGCCCCTGACAGCTATTTTGGATATGTCGGTGCAAATGCGAGTAGCTGCTGTGCCCATTTGCTGATTCCATTCCTGCCCATCCCCTACAGTTGCTTGATAATTTCGTTTGAAGCAAAAAATGGCGACCAAATCGTCAGTGCATCTTGCGTGCCCGAGCCCAATACTGCTGTAGCCGAAGGATCTTGACTGATAGTGCCCCGATTCTTTAAGCGTGACAGCAACTTTTGTAGCCGCAGTTCTAACAAATAGGTCGAGCAGAGGAAGATAAAGCGAGACATTCAACGCAACCGAAGGAGCGGTAATTTCTTCCTTCATCTGGAAGTAGACCTAAAGAAAATATTTCCGTCACCTTGACAAGAGGTTAAGAAAGTCTTGATATTAAAACCTGGGAGAGATGAGCATACAGATCTAAGGAACTTTGGTAGGACCATCAGCTTAAGATCGTTTGTGCTGAAATGTTTGGAAAGACTTGTTGGGAGGAACTTACGTACTTCAACGTTTGAGTCTAATCCCTTCAATGGGGAGCAATATGCGTACTACCGACAAAAATTATGCGAATTTGGCCTTTATTCCTTGGATTCTAGTGATGAGTGTGGGATTTCTAATGATTAGTATACGATGGAGCTATTTTTGTATATTAAAGATGCCTTCGACTGCACATTGTTTAGGGAGCTATGTGAAGCTACGAAAGATCATGGTGTGGACGATATTATTGGACTTAGTATAGTATTAAGGTATTATCTACAAACTCATAAATGTGAAAGGTAAGTTCATTATTTTCTAACTTCAATATCTATTGCAATAGAAACTTCCACTACTACTTTCCCCGGATTCGGATCGTAGAGAATATAGCAAAATCAAATGAATACTTTACGAGACCGTTATGTGTCAATAAAATAATATAATGGCAATAGTTGTTAGACAATACAAATTGATTGCAGTGGCTTCAGTAAACCAAATGATTACGTACATACTAGTGCTGATAAGTAGATTTTACTCAAATTAGAAAGCCGTTAAAAACCTTATCAAATTCATCAACTAATTTTTTTCAAGAGTGAAGTTGAAAGACCTCTCTGCTCTAACCATCGTTTCATTATAAAGCTCTTTTTTTCAAAAGAGTCACGACTAATTGCTAACAACAATTTGTAAAGCCGAACCCTCAGTATCATATAATAACAAGAGTGCAATGTAATATAACCGACTAAATCAGAAATATTGATTAATTAATTAATCTATTGAATGTATTTACATACATCCAGCATAAGTAAATGAATTAAAAATTAAACTTATAAAGAATGAGCCGGAATCATTGTCTTTTAATAAATACGAAATACTAAGCCTTTGAAGTATATAAAACGATGCGAGCTATTAAGTCAAAGCGCTGCATATTGAAATATTTTTGATTGATAATTTAGAAAAATCTATTTCATTCCATTCTGACTGATTGCTTTTAACTCAGTAAAACTACACAGTGAAGATAAAATTAGTTCAAAAGAATTTACCCATCCTATATGTATGCAACTGGCTGCGAACCGATAAGGAATAAGTGCTGCCTTTCTCGATTTTTTTTTAATTCACTAATATAGGATAATTCGACAATTATAGTTTCATTGGGTTGAATTTTTGAGTAATAATTTGATGTGAATGAAACCTGCTGAAACCTGATGTCTTCAAATACAATAGCCACTAAACTAGGTTTCGAAAATTACTTATTATGGTGCGAGAGCGGAATATGACGTCAAACTCGTATTTTTTTATTTGATTGATTTTTTTCTAATATTTAAAGTTATACAGACTGACCGTCATTATGAAATGCTGAAAATGCTGAGCAACAATGAGTCGTGCAAATAATATTTTCTGGCGATCGTCTGCGAGCTGCATAGCATCCTACTAAGAGCAACTTTATGGTTAACCCTATAAGTTACATAAGACTGTTTTTTAAATCGTTCAAATATTTTGATTAAAAACATTTTTTCGTTTTAAAAGTTTTTCAATACGTTCTAAATCAATTCGAAAAATAAATCATGTATATCCTGTTCTGATACTCAAAATCACTTAAATGCAATGTGCCTATTTCAGACACAGTCTTTGCTATAATGCAAAAAAAAGAAGTGTCAGAAGACAACAATCAAACACAAAAGTATTAAATGATTTCCTTTCCGCTGCGACAATCAAAAATAGAAGAAATCCCATTTCAAAATAAAACTCATATCAACATTTAATGTATCTTGTTCTCTTTGTAAATAATATTATAAAAATTTTGTTAACAATTTAGCATCTAAATCAGCGAATATTTATTTATTGATAAATAAAATTATTAAAAATATAAATTTTACTTAGTCACATGTTTTTCGATCAAAAGTAAATTATTACAATATTGGTGTGCGATCGTTTCGTTTGCAGCTTCTTTTAACAATAGGGTTATCTAAAAATGTGTATTATTTTATATATTAAAGGCAGTATATGCTTTCTTTTTTATATTCTCGTCAATATTTTAATAATTTTATTGTTACTGTATTTATCTTATCGTTAAATGCATGGTGTATATATTTGTGATCAAATTTCTTTTAATCAAATCGAATCTCCATTATTGTTTCAATAAAATCAAAAACTGAAAAAATTGTTTGGTTCAGGTCTTAAACATACATAAACTCCTTGCTTCAAATAAATTATAGACT
Organism: Nemotelus nigrinus; assembly: GCA_947369275.1. Lineage (NCBI taxonomy): Eukaryota > Metazoa > Arthropoda > Insecta > Diptera > Stratiomyidae > Nemotelus > Nemotelus nigrinus. The sequence goes on from OX376373.1 coordinate 22,249,865, forward strand.
AGTATATATTATTTAATAGTAGCTTCTCATTTCGTAATGAGATTCACTTTATCAAAAAGTTTAGGTCTTTAGAGGACAAATCTTGGGAGGTTCAGAGGATAAATCTTGTTCATATCAAAACAACTTTGTGTATTCACTTGTGGAGTTCAGTTAGTAATAGTAGGTTAGTTTAGCTCCGATTCGATTCAGTTAGCATCGCTCGGATAAAAGGCACATAACCAAAATGCAATAAAATTTTGGCATTATTGTTATTTAGCTCAAATATTTTTTTCTGCCGTTCAATTTGCACTAAAATTATTTCTCTTGTGCTTCTGTTTTCTTTTTGATCGAACCATCATCTACAATAGTAGCGATTCTAATAAATAATCGTTGATACTAGCTGCTCGAGGTAATATCTTATAAAACACAACAACGCTTTTTATTTTTACGTTTATATGATTCCTCGATGATTGGTCGTTCGGCCAATTGGAACTTACGCACTATGCGTACCAGCTCGTGGAACGCTTGATCGACATTAATACGAGATTTGGCACTACACTCAATGTAGGGAATTCCAAGTTGCCGGCTCAGCATTTGTGCTTCTTCCAGCGATACTTGTCGATGACTTATCATGTCCGACTTATTGCCAACCATCAGCATAGGGAACTCATCGCGATCTTTGACACGTAAGATTTGTTTTTGGAATTTTGGGATTTCTTCGAAACTGGAGTGATCGGTTAGGGAGTAGACGAGTAGGAAACCTTCACCGGAACGCATGTATTGTTCGCGCATTGCACTGAATTCCTCTTGACCAGCAGTGTCGAGAACTAGAAATTGGGAAATGGTCAATCAATTCAACCAGCGTCAATTGTTTTAAACTTACTATCCAGTTTGGCGAGAGTATCGTCAATGATGCACTGTTTCGTATAAGAATCTTCGATTGTGGGATCATAATCAGTCACGAAGTAGCTCTGTAAGAGGAAGACAAATACTGTATTAAATAGTTAATAATGACAACTGTTCAAAAAAGAAACATTTTACGTTTTTATTGATTGGTCTAGTAGGATTATGGATTTTTTCACAACGCTTCCAGACGATAAAGTGAAGTTTGACCTTCAATTTTTTCAATAAAAAAAACTGGTTGTTTTTAACTTATCGACCCATGTGTTAAGAGGACGTTCACGACAAAGTGAGAAAAGTAACATCAGTGTATCGTACGCGTGTTGCTCCTGATACTACACTTTGCAAACACGATGCAAATTGTGTGCTGCTTATGGTGCAGATGTGTATAAAGAACGTGAGAATCGAAATTGGTTCGCAAAGATTCTCGTTCCGGAAATTTGGATGAGAATGATGCTCATCGCTCAGGAAGTCGAGTCGAAACTGAAGACAAGGAAATAAAGCAAACCCCCGCTAAATAAAACGAAAAAATACTGAGACTCGGAACAATTTAAATTCAACCACTTCAAAGTGTTTACACAAGCTGGATATTTGGATTCCAGACAAACTTAAAGAGATCCAGCCCACTTAGCGCATACATATCTGCGATTCGATCATAAAACCGTAGGATATCGACACATTCCTAAAATAAATTATCAGTGGCGACAAAAAAAGATTATGTACGATAAGGTACAGCAAACTAAAGCATGGATCAAACCGAGTGAACCAGCCAGCTTCAAAGGCTGACAGAAAAAGAAACGGTGGGTTTGGGAGGCAGTGCTTTATTTGGAGCTGTTTTTAAGGACCTGAACAATAATTTCGGACGTGTACTGTTACCAAATGGGTAGATTATGTGCCGCAAATGTAGGGAAGTGACCAAACTTGGCCAATAATAAGGTAGTTGTGTTCCAATATGACAACGCTAGACCACACACTTCTTCGTTCACTCATCAAAATTGTTTCATCTTGGATGGAACAATTTTATAATAACTTCTTGTATGATAAACACTTTAGTTAAGTGATGGTATTAAACAGCATTTGGACCAACAATTGGCTGTCAGGGATCAGAAGTTTTCGAACATGGACTAACGTTGCTACCCAAAATATGGCAAAAGGCGGTTTAACAAAACAGTCAACACATAAAGTCTCGTCGTTTTTGATTTTTGATTGAATATCGGCGATGAATCATCGTACCCTCCAATAGAATTCACGGCTCAAAATATGTAAGCATTTTTTACAAGTTAAGGAGGGTTTAGTTTATAAATTAAATTGGGCTGTAAATAAGTAAAATATCTAATAAAACCAGAATGTATTCAGAATTTTCTAAAATATCCTAAGAAAAATCATAGAAAATATGTTTTGAATCGGAAATCCGACCGGAACCTCACAGACAGATCAAACACTTAAAAACCAAAATGGAAGATTCTCAGTTTTTGTAGCCTTTGGAAGCAATGAATAGCTGCTTTGGCCTGCACAATAGAATTAATAAATTAGCTAGGCTCTCCGTTTTATCTCAATCGGGAGCTATTTTTAAACTTATGTAATATTGTGAAGAAGCTGGCAGTTCATTCTTTGCGACTATTTATAGTAAATTAAATTAAAATTTTTATTGTTCCTCTTACTGAAGAATCTTTTATTGACTAATTTCGTACAATAAATCAAGTGATATTTATAGTATCTTACTTGAGCTGTGAAAAAAATTAAAAACACGAATTTCTTCCAGCTATCTTTTGGTATTATGCTGCAGTTTTCACACTATAAGCCAAAATATTAAGTGTAAATCCTTTTTCGAAATGCTTAACATTGAAGCTTATTTTTTATCTAACGCAAACACTAGAAAACTACAAGTATTCGCGTAGCATAACAAACACAGATAGGAGAGCGGCAACGGTCTGCAAATATTTACTCGAGCTATTACCGATAAGAGGCGCAATGCTTCAAATCGCACCTCTAACGCCATATATTATATGTTCAAGTGCGTCCGAAGACCACTTAATGTTAGAACGGTGCTTTGAGCATTTTTGCACCCATATTAGGATAATTTAAAACAGGCTAAAGCTCGAAGATTGTTACTTGTTTTCATTGAGCATAAGTAGGCGACAGCTTGGCCAAGCTTAGATAAATGAATGAATGGAAAGAAATAATAAAACAAACCAGCAACAAGTCAGAAATGCAACAGGTGAACTATAGTAATACATTTCAAACACTCGAGGAATTGAAAGCCAGCCGTAGAAAAATCTTGCGATGAATAGACACACAACGGCTTTCTTGGACGCGTTCCAGACTATTAGTAATCCATTAGCAGCATATCTACATAGTGTATAGAACATGTGCTGGTCATCGGTGCGTATATAGCGCTCGAAATCCATCTTTTTGCACAGACTGCCCTTAGATTAAGCCCGAACAACACGCAGCCTTAATGAATGTGTGGCAATTCAAGTACTCACAATAAAACTTTGTTGTGATAGGAATCAAAACGAACATGACGTCAAAACTAAAAATAAATGAGAAAATATATGTACACAGATCTCATCCACACAATCTTTATGTTCTTGTCCCGAATAGTCACATTGGGTGTTCCCATGGGAAGAATTCATATTTTGGGCAATTTGCACAATTATCTGGCATCGTTGTATACGCGTGCTAGACGATCGGAAATCAATTAGAATTCTGCCGCCCTCGCATCGAGTAAGACTTGATGGAATTTACGATTTTGTGTGTAGGAGGGTCGCAGACGAACGTTTTCATGGGCGGTTCTCAGTACTTGCACTTCGATATCTACGAACCTGAATGAATTGAATCGTTATTGATGATTTTCCCACGCCGCCACCACCGACAACTACTAGCTTGTACGTTTGAACAGGAGGTGGTCCACTTTGATGATATTTTGACATGATTTCACTGAACTTTTACGACAAAAACTAATGCAAATTCACTCCGACACCGAAAACCACGGCAGACATGAAATGACAGCGAAAGATGATAATATCCACGGTCCACCACGATCTGACATTTGCATCGGGCAGCACAGCTACAGATGTCAGGCTGGCAATGCAGTTTACTTAATACGTTATTTTGAATTTATGTTTGAATCGATAATAATCAGTAAGTACTATGCTCAACTATTATCTTCCAGAGATCATACCAAACTCATGAACATGCCGAATACTTCATATTAATATGATTTCAAACATGAGATGGTACTAAAAATAGCTGCGTTTGTACACAAAAGACAATAATACCTAAAATGATTTGCAGCCATCATATTTTGGAAAAATGTCACATTTAATAAGAAGAAGAACTGTTACTACGACGGGCTTGTTATGATAAATTTTTCGTCCCCAATCAAATTATCCTACCATATTTTGTGCAAAAATTATCAGTCTGGAATGTTTATCGAAATCATTAAACACTAGTCTTGGATTGGGAGCAGTGGATGCAGTCACTGGAATTACTGCTAGTGTTCGGTTGACCTAACCTCGAGAGTTTACAATTGGACTTGGATGACATCCTCGTCAGTATATCGGTGAATTGCACAATGACTTCGGGCGATACAATTAATAACAGGTCGTACTTACCGGTACCCGAGTTTCTCGACAATAATTTAAGACACAGGGAAAAGCAGGTATGGAATATTCATAGTATTATTATTAAATTGTACCTAGGACCGGGAAGGATATTCTCTTCGAAATATTCCAGATGTGTGCTTCTATGAATTATGCCAATTACAATAAGAAATGCTGGATTTTTAGTGAAGAAAAGTCTACACTTGACTTTCCAAACAAAAAATAAATAATAGAATTTTTATTTGGAGCCATAAATGCTATGAGTTTTTAGTTCAATTAAAAATAACTTTGCATTTTAGTACGTATTGTAAAAGCTTTAAATCTATAGTGAATCCATCCTTTTTTGCTAAACAAGTTTTCAGAACATAATTAAACTACTAAACTGTTCGCATTGCATTAAAAACATAAATATCACGTAGTTTCATACCAAATGTCGGATTTTGAAGGGTTAAGAAAAACTCGATTATTTTAAAATGAAATGGTTTTATTCCTCAAAATAATCACCTTTGGAGTCTATAGTTTGTTGCGAACGCGTTGGCAAATCCAAATTTCCGTTTTTGAAAAAATTAATATTTTTTTGCCCCAAAACTGTTCAAAGGACGCAATTACAGCGTTTTGGTTGGAGTAGCGCTTTTCTTGTAAATAGTTTCCCAGGCTCCGGAAAAGATGATAGTCTGTTGGTGACAGGTCTGGAGAATATGGAGGGTGAGCTAAAACTTCGTACTGCAACTCCTGTAGTTTTCGCATGGTCAAACGGGGTACATGCGGTCGTGCGTTATCGTGTAACAGAATTGGTTCATGCCTATTCACCAGAGAAGGCTGTTTTAAACGTAATTTTGCGTGCATTTCGTTCAATTGTTGCGCAGAAGGTCTCTGCAGTTATCGTTTCACCAGGATTCAAGAACGAATAGTGAACGACGCCTTCTGAAGTCCACCAAACAGTAACCATGACCTTCTTAGGGTGCAGTCCCGCTCTTGCTTGGTGGCTAGGTGCTTCTCCGCGATGCAACCATTGTCCTGAACACTTCCTATTATCATAGAAAATCCATTTTTCATCGCAAGTCACAATCCTCTTCAAAAATGGTCCTTTTTTATGTCGCATCAGCAGTGAAGAGGCTACTTCAACTCTCAGCATTTTGTTCCTTTCAGACAATTCGTGTGGGACCCATTGATTGAGTTTTTTCACTTTTCCAATATTTTTGAGACAGCGACTAATGGTTGATTTCGATACATTGAAGGTCTCAGCAAGGCACTGTAAAGTTGTCGATGTATTCCTCTCAACTTCTGCTCGCACTTCGTCATCATTAACACTGCTACTTTGCTGACCACGTGGTTCGTTGTCCAAGCCAAAATTTCCCTCTCGGAAATTGGCAAACCATCGTTGCACTGTGCGTTCGTTGCAGGTGTCTGGTTCTAACACCTGATTAATTTCTGTCGTCGCTGCAGCTGCATTTTGTCCTTTTTTAAACATAAACAGGTAAAGGACCCGAATATCTCTTACTGTAAACATGTCTATAAGAGCGAAAAGGACAGATATAGGAAACCACACGGGTAATAAATTAGGCACTAAAAGAAAGGTATTTACCTCTATTTACAAACACAAAACTTATTTTGAATTTTACCAAACAACTCTGTTCACCATGGGATCACTTTTAAGACTGTCAGGAAATCCGACATTTGGTATGAAACTACCTGATAGTAGTAAAGTATTAATCTGAACGCTGAATTTATGCACGGAGAACTTGCTGATGTTTGTTGAGTTACGATATGGACCGCAAAACGAAGAATAGATTCTCCAAAAAGATAACGATTTAGGAAGGATGAAAATGAGATAAATAATATAACACCGCCTGTTCGATGAAATTATCGCATCGAATCAAAACTTACAACACTCATCATAGTTAAAAGTTCGAGTTGTATCATTTTCGCACCACTTCCATTGCCTTCGATTTTTTTATATAATATTTATGAAAAATATTTCCCTAAAATTATTACTATCTTCTAAGCCAATGATCTGAACAAGCCTCAACTATGCATTCGAAACAGTTACGAATCGTGGAAAATTTTACTAATTGGTTTTTCGGAAAATTCCTCATAGCGATTTCAACATAAAATCTTTTTCGCGGCTGTATTAATGTGCATTTGTATCTCTAAGGGCGTCTTATATGCGAAATAGACAAACCAAAATTTAGATAAGTGCAATCATATATCATCAAAATTAAATCCTGCAATTAACATCAATAAATAACATTCACCATATAAGTTTCAACGCTTACTAACTAAATCAATTACATCTAAAAATTGAAAAACCCTTAAATATAATTGCAGCCGCACAAGCGTAACGATATCTACAGGATAAAAAAGCCCCCGAAACTGACTGCAAAATACGAATCTAGTTTTACTCGTAGTCCAAATTCCAGTTCCGCACATCTAATATCTTTCAAAGAAACAAACTCGAACAATGATATTCTTCTAAGCACCTCGAAAGACATCGCCGAAACCTATTACGATCAATGCTTCCAAACTATATCGAAAATCGGTGAAGGTTCTTTCGGTGAGGTGTTTAAAGTTCGATGCAAAGATGATGGACTGATGTATGCTGTAAAAAAATCAAAACAGTTCTTTCGAAGCGAGAATTATCGACAGGAGCGTTTAGAAGAGGTTCGTCGGTATGAACAATTTTCTGGTCACGATCATTGCGTAACGCTCTATAAAGCTTGGGAGCAGGATGACAGACTGTACATGCAAATGGAATTGTGCAAAGGAAGCCTCGAATCCTATCTGGCTGAGAAACTGAAACTGCAGGAATCGACAGTTTGGTCGATTCTCCTCGATCTCTTGTTGGCACTGAAGTGTCTTCACGACAGAAATCTCATTCACCTGGACATCAAACTGGAAAATATTCTTATGTCAGACAGTGAAATGTGCAAATTGGCGGATTTTGGATTGGTTGTTGATTTAGAGAGTGTAAGTGCCCGCTTTTGCATTCAATTCGCAGCACTTAAGATCGTGTTAATTTATTTTAGACGAGGCACGTTCATCCTACAGAAGGCGATAATCGTTATATTGCACCGGAAATAATGCAAGGGCATTTCTCAAAGGCCGCCGATGTTTTTAGTCTAGGTATAACCGTCTTAGAATTATCATGTAATTTAGAACTACCACCGAACGGACCACTTTGGCAGGAGCTTCGAAGCAACATTCTTCCTGAAGAATTTTTAAGGGGTACATTGCGAAATATATTAAGAAATAATTTATCGGAAATAATTAATCGTAGCGCTGTCACCCGAACTACAGCATGTGATAAGAACTATGATGGCTGCTGATCACACAAAGAGGCCCACAGTTGATGATCTCCTTATCAATCCAAAGCTAGTTTCTATGCAGCAAAGCCGAAAACGATGGAAGCTGCTAAGGTCATTGGTAATTGAAAAAAATCTATAGTGAATGTTTTGATTTACCTTAACTACATTTAAAGAAAAATATCATACGAAAGACGCGACGTTACATATGGGCAAAACTGTGCAATTTGAAAAGGTACACAATATACCTAGTTACTCCTGTCATCAGAGGGTTTCAATTGAATAGTCACCACGTGACAAATACTTCAGGCTCAGATCGTTGTGTGGAAAGGTCTTCGGAGTCTTATGATTTAGATCACACTCCTAACTTAAGTGACTGCGAACATTCTGGCCCCATAGTTAATTCGACGCCAATCAATCATCTTGATATTCGAACTTATCGCGGCAACGCATCCAAAAGCTACCGGTGAGTTTTAAAAAAAAATATCGTTTCGTTCTTAATTAAATTCATATTGTACTTCAGATCAGAGTTAACACCACACGAAACATCATCCTTGATATGTAAAAAACTCTTTGTTCAACCAGATGAATGCGACTAGTGAATAAGGTATCGATGGTGCAAGTAAAAAGTTTCACAGATCAATTTTTCTTTTAAGTCCAATGTTTTTTTTTATTTTCGCATTTGATTTAAAGTTTTCGTAAAAAAGTAAAATATTTGCTGATTATGAAAGAAAGATTTGCAATAAAGCAAATCGAAAATGAGCTGAGCGATTCGTAATAGAACTTAACACTAGGTTTGTAGTTCGATAAAATATAATAAGTTAAAGTCTTTTCCGAGAATATATCGTGAATTAAAATTGTCAGCATTTGTGATATAAAGTAATGTTAATAAAATTTAATGTTATTACATAAAGTCTTTAAATAGTTTTGAATTAACTGGATTATGATTGAAAACATGTTCTTTTTAACTGAGCAAGAACAAAGAAATCAATTTTTTGAATAGGTTTTATAGTAAGCAAATAAACGTTTGCTTAAAAAATAATGGAAATATGTTATTGTACACATACTATATTATATTATTCGAAAAATAATTTCTTTTTAATTTGTTAAAAACAATTAGGTCTTGCAGATAAAAGCAATGCTTAAATCGAATGATTCAATTTAAGGTTGGTTACGTTTGCTTGAAACAGCAGAACTCGAAGTGAGTGTTATGAAAAAGACGCAAATCGAATTTTCTCTCGTCAACAACAAAGTTACAACAACCGGTAGTCGGATCAAGGGTAAAGAGTTCCAGACGTCCTTGCTTGCGTTCCTCAGCACTTTTTTTGTGTCAAGCCATGACGTATCTTCCCGATGTTTTTATTTAAAACCAATTGGCTTAGCCATAATGTAAATCACGATCGTTTTCGTCAAGTTTCGTCGCATTCAGGCTGCTTAAGTGAACTACGAGTCGGATCTTACATCACTTAAGTTAAATTTTACATCGCATATAAAAATCGCTTCCAGTTCGAGCCGACAAAAAATGCAAGCTTATAGATCGCTATGTTGTTATATAATGAAATTATAAATGTCTAAATATCGGGTTCTGAAATTTCACTTTGATAGCTCTTGCGCAATCATTCAGATAAGTCCATTATGAGCAAATTAACCAGTCGACAGCAATTGAATGAATTTTCGTTCGATTTCAGCCATTGCTTAAGTCAAATTAAGTGCATTCTAGTTCAATCTGTAAAGGTTTGCAATTGCTTCCGTGAACGGTTGATTGTTGATTTGATTTCCAATTGTTTTCGATTATGAGCACGGGGTAAGTTAACATTAAACAACATTAAAATACTAACAAGTTTCTTCTAGTTCTATCAAGTAAACTATAAATATGAATTTGGAAGCCGGTGTGGAATGCTGCGAGGTCGAACACATTGTCAATTACAAAGAGGTAGTGGGATACATCGACGAATTTTCGGATGAAGAACAACTGAAGATACCTGTAAGATCTGCGATTTTCATAAAATATTAACAATAATTAATTTCCATGCTTGTAGTGGCGTGTCATACCCCAGAGAGAGTAGCTTTCCAGGAGGAAAAACTTAAAATTTTCCAAGAAGCGAATGCTGGTCATGGAAGTGGAAAAGCGGCCATGCATATTGTACGTCAGGAAGACCTACCCCGCCAATGCAATCGCTATTAGCAGCGCGTGGAAGGCAGTGAGTGCCGTCATTTTTAAGCCAAGTGAGTAGCAGCAATGTTTAATCTTGCAATGTTTAATTTGAGTTTAATTAAAAACGATAAAGTTTACAATTACATTTTAATTGAAAGATAACTTTTTTGTTTAAAAATATTTCAATTTCTTCAGAGATATTGATATTTCGAGGCTCAACTGCCTTTTCTTCAGTAACTATCGGTATATAAAATGCAACTATAACAGCAAAAAAAAAAACACTTAAAAACGATAAGGTGTTAAAAGGTTAATATCGATATTTGTCAAGTATTTCAGATCTTCTAAGCGAAAATTTTGATTTTTTCGAACCCCTTTCGGTTTAAAAGCTACAAACATTGAATCAGGTCAATTATATCACAATACAGCCTTTTTACGGTTGATTTCTCTATTTATTCTGTTTGTTGCAAAAAATGGCGTGAAAATAGATATTTCATAGTTTGATACTTGTTTAGTTCTTTGGAGTTTATAAGTAGCTCAGTGAGCTTATAATAAACCATGCAGTGAAATCGACAACTTCCAAAGATTTAAACAAGGATTTGATCATGCAATACTTATTTTTGACTTGCTCTCCGAGCAAACCAGATTTTATTGTCAAGTTTTTCTCAATATAATACCTTGTTTTCCACTCGAATACCAAACGAAAGCTATAGTATCTTAGTAATAGAATAATATGTTATATAATAATAAATTCAAAATCGTGCGGACTTGTCGTTTAAATGACATACAAATGACACTCACTTTTTAATACCCTACACTTGTCCGTGCAAAAATAACTAGCAAAAGTGGGTGACGGAATTCCGGTACAGTAGCGTAATAACCTTTTAGGGCGAAAAAATGTTCTCCGATGAAGGAGCTAGGTAATTATAGAAATGTTAAAAGCCTTAAAGCTGTAAATACTGATGTTAAGAATTTTAAAAGCCTTAAAGTGGTAAATATTTTTATTGTTGATCCTCAAAATGGTGGTAAAACTCCAAAGGGTGCACTATACGTGCCGCGACAAATGCTCAAAAAACAAAAGTTCCAGTTATTCGATTTAACATAGTTAGCACCAGCTTGGGTGTCGTTACCAGCATTCGAATGGGTCATGAAAATAAATTATGTCCTTCACAAAAAAAAAAACAGAAATATTCCGTTGCTTTCCTGTAAACGACGCACGGCTTACACAAATGTGTGCGATTTCTCAGCTAAAAACAAAATCAGCTTTGTTTTTTCAGGTGTAATTCTTTTTATAAAAAAATGAAGCAAAGACGAAAGAATTTTTTCCAAATATCATCCGGAAACAGGTTTTGTTATGACCTCCACAAGCAATATTTGTTATGAGACACAATATTTTTGTATGATTCGATTTGAAGAAACGAAGAGCACTGAGAATGCTTAGACTTACACAATTAGTATTTTCTGAATTAACGTTCAAAATTAAGAACTATTAATAGGTTCTCAATAATATTTTGACAAGCTAATGCACCCATACACGATGCAGTAATATTTAAAAGTCAATTTGTATATTGTAATGAGAGATTGATGAAGGATTCCGAGGAAAGCTCATAGCGATAGACTGGAATCCAGCTTGGTAGCTTGGATGATTCTCAATTTACGAGTTTGCGCAGTTTCAATTCAATTCGCCTTTTGTAAAATCCTTATTTAGTATCTACAGTGTACCAATAATGTCTTCGTACAGCAGCTATTTGAAACTTAAGTGTTAAAAAAGAATGAATTGTTGCAAGAAATTTGAAAAAGTTTTGATGCAGATTTATTCATTAAACATTTTTATTTAATTTGAAAACAAAAACTAATCCATTTGAATTATTCAATACAAAGTTATTAACTAAAAACAAAACAAAGTCAACAATTTGCCTCCAATAAAGTCTTCGTGCACTTACGAAACAGTTTATGAAAAATCTTAAAAACTATAGATATATTTTTTGTTAATATTTAGTTGGGTAGCCTTTGTTTTTAATCACGGCTTTAAGGTGGTGTGGCATTGATTCTACAAGTTTTTCTACGCCGCCGCCACCGTGTTTTACAGATTTAAGTATCGTACACCTCTGGTAAGTCAAGTAAATCGCAAAAAACGTTTGAACTTCGCTCGGCAATACCAAAATGCATCTTTCGAGTTTTGGCGAAATGCTATATTTTCTGATGAATCCAACCACAACATTTTTAGGCCTCATGGGAGATTAAGAGTGTGGAGGAAGCCAGGGGAAGCTTACAGCCCAAAAAACACCATCAAAACTGTAAAGCACGATGGCGGCGGAGTAATGGTATGGGGCTGTATTGCTGCCAGCGGCGTTGGAAATTTAGAAATAATGGAAGGAATCATGGATCATCGGGCATATATTGGAATTTTCAAGAGAAATTTGAAGCCAATTGCCGAAAATTTGGGTGTATAGAAGAATTTTTACTTTCAACAAGATAATGATCCTAAGCACATGGCTCATAATACTAGGATGTTCTTGGCGTACAAAGCTCCACATTTGCTTAAAACACCACCGCAAAGTCCTGACCTCAATCCCATTGAGCACATGTGGAACATGCTGGAAAAAAGGAGGATCAGGAATGGGCGAAAATAGAGCCAAACTATGCAAAAAAAACTTGTAGGATCGATGCCACACCACCTTAAAGCCGTGATTAAAAACAAAGGCTACCCAACTAAATATTAACAAAAAATGTATCTATAGTTTTTAAGATTTTTCATAAACTGTTTCGTAAGTGCACGAAGACTTTATTGGAGGCAAATTGTTGACTTTGTTTTGTTTTTAGTTAATAACTTTGTATTGAATAATTCAAATGGATTAGTTTTTGTTTTCAAATTAAATAAAAATGTTTAATGAATAAATCTGCATCAAAACTTTTTCAAATTTCTTGCAACAATTCATTCTTTTTTAACACTTAAGTTTCAAATAGCTGCTGTACGAAGAAATTGTTGGTACACTGTATTTAAGAGAGTTTTTATTGATTATGACTGAACGGATTATAATGATGAATTTTGACCGATATTTATTTAAATGAAAATTGCCACTTAAACTAGATGCATCCTATTGAATGGTTTTTGTGCAGTTTTCAAAATAATACCATTAATAATATTACAACTCGGACGACACATTAGTATCATTGGAAGCAATTATTGGGTTGCTGTCTGCAGTATGGCGGAGATTATTTTGTTTCCAGAATAATGTGGCTATGCTGAGAAATAACTAGAGTTGGAATTAATATATTTCTGATAACTTCCCTAATTGTAACTGTCTAATAATCTTTGAGGAATGATAAAAAATGAATTACCAAAACAAGTAAAAGCTTCAAAGGGTAAAATCTATCAATTGCTATATTATTCGCTCCATAGTCCTACGACTACGTATGCCTATAAATAAATAGCGGCATATGGTTTATTTACTTCATAAAGATTATTACGGGTGTGATACCTACGTACGTAAATATTTTTGTAATTAAATCTAACAAGGCTTATTCAGGTTTTATATCATCTTCATTTGCATGGCTCATTTGTTAATTAGATTTCTTAGTGAACTTACTTGAAATTATTATGTGCTTCGATTCGGGTTAAATAGCGGCAACTAGTCTCATTCGTTTCACAGACAGTACCCGGCTACTACACTTTCGCACAGAGTCATGAAACCTTCGCTGTGGGAAAAGAAAAGTGTTTGTAAATGCTTTCATAAACAAGCATGTACGATCATATTATTTGATTACACCACGGCAAAAGATTTTTGAATTGGCCTTACTACCGAAAATAACTTTTACATGTGCTTCAGTTAATCTGAAATAAACACGAGATTAATAAAGCTGATCAGATTTTCCAGTAAAAAAAAGTTTCGATAAAGCAGTTCAGTTTTAAGAAAACTTAAAAATTGTTCGATTGAATAAGCGAGAAAATCTTGTGGTCTAACCAAAATATTTTTTATGTGAATTGAATATATGCTGCCAAATTTATACAATTGCTGCAAACACGTTTCCGGGAAGGCACGTTTTGTTTCTTCAGCCACCCAACATCGTTCCCAGGAAAGTGAAACTTGTTATTAAAGCGTAATTAAAAGTGAATGATGAAGTGCGGAATTGGTTGAAGTGGAATTCGAATTCGAGTGACTACGCAAACATATTACTGTACAGTACATATTCAATGATTCGAAATGACGGATGAAGTGAGTTACTGCTCTGCTGATAAATAACTATACCGGCACAAGAAAGCGAAAATCGTGAAGATCGCTAAAGAAGCGTACGCTGTTTTCCCACTTTAGTACAAAACCACATGGTACTTGAAATTCATTAGATTAGTTTTGCCAGCCACCAGTTTCTTGACACTATGAAGCCATGAAAGCAAATTCGGTGTACTTAAGTTTTTCACTTTTTTTTATTCAAAAATACTTTATATACCTACGTGGTTGAAATTACAGCTATATATTATTTTCCAGACGCATATTCTTGAATCTGTTTTTTTTTCATACAAGGTGCGTTGAGAGTGCTTTAGCAGAGGGTTCTTCAACCTCTTAGTCAATCTTGATGCTCTTGAATAGGAATTGCTCCGCTGGAAATGGAGATCGGTGATGCATATAGCTTATAAGCCAAGAGCTTTGCGCTAGCCCTAAGGCAACGGGTCCTTTGTGTGTACTTGTCCACTTTCATAGACATTTTTGCTGGATGCTGCACAAAAACTTCTAAATGGTATCTGACTGTGCAAAGTGTGGCTGAAGCTATGCAAATAATTGAAATAGATAAAAAAATGGCAGTTCGAAAATCAGCAAATAATGTAAAAGTCCGCAACGGCGAAGCCAAATAAAGACTTGAAGAATGAGAGATGAGCAGAAACGAAAATGCAATTAGACCTTTTTTTGTCGCATCGATCATCATTTGGAGCGCAGACTTAATTGATTCATCAAATCATATTAACAAGTAAACGTCATCAATTTTCTGAATAACTATATATGTATATTGCTAATTTACCGTATAAAATGTCACCCTTAACATATTCCTATACTCTGTACGGCTCTTCCATTACGGTTGTGGATAATTTTAAGGATCTTGGTGTGCACTTTGATCCAAAGCTCAAATTTGACCTGCACATTGCCTATATAACCGCCAAAGCCTCTCGTCTGTCCGGTTTCATTCTTATATGCTCTTCTTCGTTTATTAGCATCGCTACCTCTTTCCATCTGTTTTTTTCACTTATTCGTAGCATCCTAGAGTATTGTTGTCAAGTATGGTCTCCCCGTCATAAATATCTCAGTGATGCAGTGGAACACGTTCAGCGTAAATTTACTCGCTCACTGTTGTTTATTTTTTGTTTTTATTAATCACGCAGGCTTATATATTTAATGTGCGAAAAAATTCGTGGTATTTTTGCAGATAGATGGCGTCAATTGCAAATAACTCAAAAAACATAGACCGCAGCGAAACCATTAAACGTTCGCTGGAAAGGTGGCAGGTGAGACGTTACTTTGATTGTGTAAACATTGAAATTGGTGCAGTAGTAAGAAAGGCGTTTGCGTTTGAAAATGGAGACAAATGATGACAATATTATTATGACGAAGGAAAGACCGCTGCGCAAGCTTGTGAAAAAATGTATGCTGTGTACGGCGAAGGTACTTTATCGAAATCTTCTGTACGCAAATGATTTACTCGCTTTCGTTCCGGTAATTTTGATGCGAAAGATGAATCACGTTCTAGTCGTCCAATAACTGAAGTTAAGCATACCAGCAGAGTCAATATTGGTATGGAGCTAGGAATTGACTACAAAACTGTTTCGAACCATTTACGTAAAGCTGGCTACAAAAAGAAGCTCAATATATGGGTTCCTCATGAGTTGAGCGCGAAAAACATGATAGACCTAGAATTAACATCTGCGATGCGCTGCTGAAACGCAATGAAATCGTGCCATTTCTAAAACGTCCAACAACCGGTGATAAAAAAAATGGATCACATACGACAATCGGAAGCGTAAAGATCGTGGACAAGGGATAGTGAGCCGTCACAAGCGTCCGTGAAGCCAGGATTGACGCTGGAAAAGGTGATGCTGTGTGTGTGTGGTGGGATTGGAAGGAAATCAATCACCATGAGTTATTTCCAGTTGGTCAGACGATTAATTCTCAAGCCTACTATGAACAACTAGAGAGATTACGCCAGACAATTGAAAGAATACGGCCCGAATTGAATAGTAGGAAAAGGAGTTGTCGTCCATCACGATAACGCCCGACCACGGACTTGTTTCATGACCCGTCCAAAATTGCAAGATCGACGAGGTTTTGATGCATCCACCATGTAGTCCAGACATAGCATCTTGTGACTATTACTTGTTCCGATCCCTGCAGAACTCTCTAAATGGAATTAAGCTGGTTTCAAAAGAAACCTGTGAAAACCACTTGATTCAGGTTTTCAGCCTGAAACCATAGAAGCTCTTCACCGATGGCATCATCATTCTACCCACAAAATGGCGAAACATTGTTGATAATAATTGAGCGTACTTGGTTGAAATAAATTCATTCTCACATTATAAGAAAACCAGTTGAATTTTACTAGAAAAAAGCACCACGAACTTTTTCCCACATCCAATATAACAAGCATCAGTAATTTTTAATTTTTGAAAATCCTTGGATGAATCGTCTTAAAAGTTATGTTGATTTACTCTGGGATCGCCAGTATTCGATGTAAGTCTGCTCAGGGAGATCATAGAATATGTTACTTTATCAAGCTTTTAAATGCTTTTTGGATGTGTCAGCTTTTAGATACATGGTAAATTTTCTGATCTCAAATACTTCAGATCCAACAGGTATCATTGCGGTCAGTGATTTGGTGTCCTCTTGATCAGTGATTAGTGTCCCCTTAGTGAACGCTATCTGGAAACCATGACTTTCCACCATTGAACGATGAACATTTTCGGATTTGATGGTAGCTGCTATGGGATTTCCATTACGTATCAGACACTTCAACGTCCAGTAGCTTTTTCTGAACACACACTTTCGTGCTGTTCCAGCAGTAAAATGTTGATTAGCCTCGTATATTAGGTAGAGATCATTCAGGTTGGATTTAAGATCATCAGATAGAGATGATTCTTCAGCCATCTTGGCTAACAACTAGTTTTATGCCTGAGTTATTAAAAATCTTCCACCATATCTATCTCGCTGACATATAAACATTTCGAGCAGCTTGCAACAGTTTTTTTTTATATATTGCAGTAAAAATTATCTTTATTCTAGGAAAACTAAATATTGTAGAGGTAATCATAATAAATAAACTGAAATATATGCATAAAAAGAATTTAAATAAAATCTCTAGATACCAAAATTGATCTATAGATAGCAAAATTAAGGTACAACCAAACAAATATTAAAATCTATTTTGGAAAACTCTTGCGATACATAATAGGTACATTTGGACCATTTGCTTCATTAACTTGTTGCCTTTATTTTCATGAGCTTTTGATCAAATCAGATCTCGTCAGCTCAACGAAAACCGTTAAACCAAACCTAAAACGATCTTTACAGACATAAAAAGTCTGGAATGCAACAAAACAATTTACAATAATACAAAACTGCAGATTAAATCAATTTCGCACACGCTTGTTCGAAGCAGGCTCCTCAACAAATCTCTCCGTTCGTACAGTTGTAGTAGACCAATTTATGATTCCATTAACCAATATTGAGCTCTTTATTCAAATCCCGATCGATCTAGAGAAAGTTGTTGTAACGAACTTAAGATGCACACCGTCGCACCGCCAGGTCGTGCCGTGCTCGATTCGAAAATAATAAATCTTCCGGATAATTTGCTATCGTGTAAAGCGATCGCAAAGAGTGCTTTTAGTAGTTGAAATATAATTTTACAGAATTGGAATTAAATCGATTTTGCGATCGGTGCAAATTTGTTTCTGTGGGCATTGTTGGATAGGTTGCTGCTAGTATTAAAGACGAACTTGTCGACAGACTTTAGCCGAATGCGTGGTGCGAAGGAATGTTAACGATTTAGCGCTTGTATACAATGTAATAGCTCAGAGAAACGCCTTTTTCGAAATTCATCGCTTCCATAAATTACAGTTTCAAGGTCATCTCAGCCAGAG
Source organism: Nemotelus nigrinus (assembly GCA_947369275.1). Classification (NCBI taxonomy): domain Eukaryota; kingdom Metazoa; phylum Arthropoda; class Insecta; order Diptera; family Stratiomyidae; genus Nemotelus; species Nemotelus nigrinus. Next base: position 22,267,925 of record OX376373.1, read on the forward strand.
ACAACTCCAGATTTCATCCAATAACGCGAAACGGCCGACTTGGTTTCCGGCTCAAGCACTGTGCCGCCATCGACTACACAGGCTCATCGTCACTCAGCAGCATCTCGTAATGACTTCTTTGATTGCCTGTTGTTGCCGTTAACAGCTTCTAGGTTGCAGCCACGAGCTCGGCAGTCGTGAAATATAGTTGATTCCAGGCAAATGAGACCACTGCCACTTTTATATTGCGCGGACATTATGAACAATACTGGAGTTTCATGGGCGGATTACGGTAATTTCGTGGTAATTTGATTACTTCTTTTGTTTGTAAGCCGTAAATGAGCTATTGTAATAGTACTTGGGCAGATAATAACTGCTCTTCTTTAACATACAAACGCTCATATGTACGCACATTCATGTTGAAAGTCTGGCTTTATTTTGCCAGTTTTAAAATAAGGAAAATGGGGAGATAAGCGCACAACTTTTTAAGGCGTTTGAGACCAATCCTAAGAAAAAATACGTTAAAATTACAGTTACAGCATGGAAAATAGCCATATCCAAATTGGATGCTTGTACGAAAATATGAAAATTCAATAGCACTATCTCCAAGTATCAAAAGGATGAAAATGCTTTGTGCTGACAACGCTTCCTTAGCACAAGATCCAAAAGTCTACCGCAACTGCTCTACGGCAAAATCAACACAACCTATAAATTTGCTTTTTATTCAATGACTCCCGATTAGCACAACTCAAAACGAGTTTTTAGAAGGTGGGGATGAAGAGAAACCGTTCACCAACTCATGTTTTGTTGGTGAAACTTTTCACCAACACGTGTTGAGCTGAGTCATGTAAAGTAGCCCTGATAGAAAGATGTTTCGGGCTGCCATCTCAAAAATTTCCCAAATTTGGAAAATTTAAATATTTCTTACTTAATTTTACTGTAGATATTTATCATATGAAAATTTAATGCCAGCACTTGATATTTTGTGACAAAAATGCCTGGTGCTCGTAACTTTTTACTAATAGCACAGCCAAAAGTATACCAAATCTACTTGACATTGAAGCCAATTTACCCTGTCAATTTCGTTTACATTTTCAAATAACTTCTACCAGACTTGATTGATAGCTTGGAGTGGCCTCTTCTGCGTTATGTCCTATATGATGTCCAGGCTTCTAATGAACCTGGATATGTTCCTTTTTAATTGCATATGTAATAGTAATGAAATCAATTTCCAATTAAGGAAACATGTCCCTGATGGAAGGAAGAGCAGAGCCAAGGAGCTCGAATCTTCTTCTCGCTAGTGCTGGACAGAGTGTGAGCAGATGTTCTACATACTCTGTCGTTCCCTACAGTATTTGCAGCGGTCGTCCTGCTCCTCACCTATCCTGTGGAGATACTTTTTGCAAGGAAGGTATCTTGTCAATGCTCCGCATAGGGCTCTTATGCCACTTTTGCAGGGAGCCACTGCTTCTTTTGCTCTTTTGTTCTCGAAGCCAATACATTTTTGAGTGTTTTAAACCCTCAATATTAAGCCAGTAGTGTTCGATCTTTTTCTTGCTTCATGTTTTAATTTCCTTTTCCGTATCTGCCTTTGTAAAACCCCAGTACGGAGAAGGACCTATGAAGCGCATTTTCGCTCCTTCTTTGGCTCTGTTATCAGCTTCCTCGTTTCCTTGGTGCCCCTCATGGCCGGGGATCTATATAAACTCGAGGCTGTTCTGTGCCCCTATTTCATTTAGGGCCTCTAGGAGTATAGCCGAATTTATTTTATCGCAATTTATAGCCACTTGACTATCCACAATCCATCTTTGAACTATCCGTATACCACATTTGCGCTCCTTTGTTCAAGGGAAGTAGTCCATCCTTCTATTTGTCCCTTGATGGAATTGTGACCTTGAACCTCTTCCTGATTGCTGCTTCGGTTTTTATTTGGTCGCAGAGGTTCAACATTTCCATTATGGGCCTGACGTCCTCCAGGATTTTTAGGTGGCCTTTAAGGTCCCCTGATTTACACCTGTAGGCCTGTTGTAGGCTAATGGCTTGTTTCGCTGCTTCCTCCTGAATTTCGAGGTGTAGCGGCTCAAGGTTTAGAAGGGCCTCCATTCCTGCTGTTGGGGTGGAGCTCATTGCTCCTGTAATAAGCAGGCAGGCCATCCTTTGAAGCTTGTTGAGCTTATTAATAGCAGTTTTTTGCCCCGTATTTTCTTTGGCTTTGGCTCTTCAGGAGTGCCATCCTTGGGTCTAGGCATTTTCCTATTGGCCTCTGGTGTCTTTCTTAGGAGGGCCTTTTCCCTAGCCTCTTCTGTAGACATGCCTTTTCGCATGGAGAACTTCATGCGCTTTCTGGCTGCACCGTTAATGTTCTTCTTTTTTGGATTATCTTTCGATGACTCCTGCGAAGCCATGTTAAGTGCTTCCATACTGCGCGAGAGGTCCTCCGCGAGGATCTGCCGTCAGAACTAGAAGGTGAAGCTGCGAGTGCCTCTGCTGCCTTTGCTTCTTCCGGTCTGCCTCTCTCTTTTTGTGAAGCTGGCTGGGATATTTGGTCCTTGCCTTGTCCACCTTTGTTTTTTGATGTGGTGCTAAGTTTCACTCTCCTCTTGCTTTAGCCCTTCTCGTGCCTTAGTTGTTTGAAATCATTCTGGAATTTGGGCCTCATCTGTTCCCTTAATTCCCTTGAGGATTCACTGGGGAGCACTGGAGCTCCACTGTTGGAAGGCTCTGGGGCCTATAGATTTAGGGCACTTAAAACAGCTCCTCCCCCTTTTTTTTACTTTTCACCAATTTTGGTCCCACGAGTATGAGGAATATAAAAGACTAGCCGTATTATCCTTCATCCAGCAGCCTTTCAGCCCTCGGCATATGCTGTTCCACCACTGGCTAGGGGTTTTATCCCATAGGGGCTAACTCCCCAAACCGTGAATAATATTAGCCAACCCTTCCTTCACGGAAGATTGTTACCGGCAGCCATCACGTGGAGGTTAAGATCCCACTTCCATCAGCCTGAATATTTGCGGCACGTGAGTATTGTCATATTCTCTATGTTATTCCCCCTATTCATCTGATGACTGCTGCCAATTCACCTACATTTTCAGATAACTTTTACCAGACTTGGTTCTGCAAAACATCAATACATGATGTGAATTTCAATCGGACCTGACTATCAGGTCGTAAACTCTCGCAAATACAAATTTCGGATGATAAAAATAGAGGTAATTTGGTGAAAGGTCACCGTTCTTGCGCGGCGAAAAATTTTGAATATTTTAATTTGGCTGTGTAGATAAAGTCTCAAATTTATCAATCGTTAAGATTTTTCCTAAAAAAGAAATTATTTTCAGGAGGGTTGTTGGTTTAAAGGTTTGCAGTTTATGTAGCTGCCCGTAGATACGGAGCTGTCTGCACATTCTTCGCATATTTCTTGTACTTATCAATATGTTCTGCGATTTTTGTGATGATTTGATGACGCTGTGCGAAGCTATCGACATTAAAAATTATACAATTTTTTTTTTGCCTACTTTCATGGGGTTAAAAATAATGCATTTAAATTATATATTAAAATGCTTTCATAATGAAACACACATGTAGAAAATATTTTAATGCATTTTTAATTGTAAAGTGATTTGTACACCCAGATACACGATCAATTGTGCATTCAAAGCGAACAGTACTTATGTATATGACAGCGTCCAAATATAAATAATTTACCCGCCAGCTAACAAATTCTTTGAATATAGACGGCTTGCCAGGTATAGTCACATATTTTATTTTAACTGCTCCCGGATAAGGGCAAATTTCATTATAATTAACATCTGTGGCTGTCTAACTATAACCAGTGAACAATTTAATTGTGCTGGTGATAATGTTCAAAGCCCAGGTTTGTAAGCTTAACCAGTACAAGACACAATTCTTCGCTTCGTTGATCCCCCGGCTAAAGAGTAAACATTATGACAGAGCTAAATCACCAGCGGTGTATTCAATCAATTTACTTTCTCCTTGCAAATATAACACAATGCAATAAAATGTACATAGACGATCTAATAGCAACAATAATAGGGAAACAGTGCTGTGCAATTTTTACTCCGCCTCAATTGAACAAAAAAAACTTATATTTCTTGAATTCCATAGAAATTACGACTCGCCAAGACAAGCCAGCCACGTTGAGTCCAGCTCATGCAGCCGACTGATTTCAGCGGCATTGCGAAGGTCGAATAGAAAGTTTTTATATGTACAAAACATTGAAAATGGTATCACGCTATAAAATATCTGGAAGTGTACAAAAAGATGAATAATAGACGACAAGATATAATTTCCATTAGGCATTTGTACCTACGTTTGCATAAGTTGTCTATGTGGCGCGCGAGCACATTCTGTTGCTCATTTGAATGGAATGGCCGCTGATCACACTGTTCCGTTGCTTCTTTCTGGCCGGCAAAGTGTCGTGGCTTCTTTGGACCGCTCTAGCATCGGCTTTCGCTTTTCACCTTCACCCAGTTTGCGCCGTATTGTCGGAGTTCCGTGGTATCGTTTTAACGAAATGGAATCCAGTCAAGTGTTTATAGTGACACTTTAAGTACGTTTGTGAGAATGTATTTTTATTCCTGTACAAGCTTCCTAAAATAAGAGGTCCGTGCATGGAATTTTTAATTAGATGTGTCGTAAACCGAAATTTGAAATTTCCAAAAAGGTGAAGTAAACACGAAGTCGAATGCGTCAGCCGTCATTTAAGTAAACTATTGTCTGTAGTGCTATTAACCCAGTCTTTGTCCAGATTCGAATGAACGTGCGAAACATTATTGCTCATTTTTACACCTTGCTGTAAGCTATATCAGCTACAGGTGATGACTTGAAGCAAATGAATATGCTAAACCTAAGTATGAGTGTCGCATCACTTAAGGAAAGTAGACTAGTTTTTGATGTTTTTTTTACAAACATATTATGGAGAAAATTTTATTGGTTGTTGCAAAAATGTTGTTTGTTTATTGAATTGCATCTGGTTAATTACTGGATCAGTGGAGAGCCTGTACTCCCTATATATACTCCACCTTTGTAATTTTGGAAAAAGAATATAGTTGTGTTTAGAGCAAGCCGGTCGAAATGAACAATTATCATCTTCCATTTTGTTTCCTCATTTTCTTGAATGCGATTAATGACATCATTCAAATAATCGATTAAATCGCAGGATTCTTTCCAATTTCGTAGAAATTTAGGGTTGTCGCACCTTACGCGGTATTCTGAAGAGTTTTTAGTGGGGCTGTAGCGATGGAGCGAAACAATCTCAAGTTAGATCTTAGAAACCATTTTCGGTGAAACTTCTCTTTTTTTAAGAACATCATAAAAAACTCAGTTTGTGCACGGAACTAAACCCATTCATGGACCAAGCTCGAAAACAAATTGGAACCAACCCTTATTTTTGGTCAAAAAATTCTGTTTAGCGACTCACCTTGTTTTCGGCTCAATCGGGCTGCAAATAAATAATCATTTCTAGAGTGAGAAAAATCCACAAGAAAAAGATGACACCCAATCACATGCTCGAAATTACCTTTCTCCCCCTTGTGTAGATGGCCAAAAAAACTGCTTATCAGATCCCTGGATAACCTATCACCAAGGGGTATGTTGAGGTTTGTAGTGTCCCGCATGCGCAGCGGACGGTATGCCGATGGATTCCTCAGGTCACCTTTCCCCTGTCGAGCTACTTTTTAGTACCAGCCGAGCTACTTTTTACCGCGACGGAAAGACTTCCTCGAATATACAGGAATTATACAAATCCAATAATAGACGCTGTTGACTCTCCGCCACGACTTTAAACGCCTGGACACTGCACTGTTTAGCTTCTCGTCCGTAAACGGAGAAATATCCGCCTGGTTGACGATGATGGAATCATCAGTCCTTGGCGGATGCGCCGGAAACAGCGAACCAACGATACGCTCTGTAGATATCGCATCTATGATAGTGGTATTGCGCATGCAGCCAAGTCTACCAGTGACCAATTTGTAGCCATCTCCCCGCGGCTCGATGCACCTGCATGCCAAAGCGATGCATCTCAGTTTGGCGATTTCTTCGTTCCACCAGTACGCATGTTGCCTCCTACGAAAGGGTTTTCGTTTGCGCATTGAATCCTCACACGCCCAGCGAATTCAGCTCATGGTGCTGTTAGCAGTGGCCTCTACTACTGCACGAGTCACTGGGATTCCAGATGTTAGAGGCCCCCAACCAAGCTCGAAACGAGCGATGCGACCATCTCGTCCCTGTTAAGTTTAGTGGCACTTTAGTCTAGCTACATACAGGGAGAGCGGTGGAGCATATATTGATCCTCCAATCGCCGATGATTGCCGCAAGTCTATTCGATGCCATCGGAATGTTGGAGTCGAACCCGTATTCAACACCAACAAACCCAACCTCGATGCCATCTCGAACACGCGCCGCCCGCGAGTGTTTTCGGTGGACATGCCCCATTCCAATGCCCGTGCATTAAAGTCACCCCCTACGATGACATTGCCGGCGAGGTCACGGAGAGAGTCCTCCGAATTCCTGCATGGAGTCATTCGGGGACAGGTAGAAGCTCACAAAGGTAATCTCTCCGTATGTCACCCACACGTGACCGTTGCCTGAGTCGCGGTCGCCAATGCTGGCCCTCTACCCGTCGACGAACCAAATCACCGCATAGTCCGTAGCATCTGCCAACCAAACGGACGAGTTCCTTCCCCTATAAGGTCTGCTGATCAGTGCGATCTGAGCACTATGTTCGCAGACTAACTGCGTGAGGTCGTCCGCAGCTCTGCAGGCCTGCAGGTTGACTTGAAGGACTCTTATGTACTTCTCTGTTTTTTGTTGACATGGACTCCAGAAGTGACAAGATTGAATCTTCAAGCTGGTCATCTACTGCAACCCGGATCGCGTTCTGCAATTTCGCGCGGTCATCGCAGCGCGCGATTTCCAAAATGACCCCTCCTTCTGCTATCTTCCTGATACACTTTACAAGCGTACCAGTTTCATTCGGGGAAACTCTACCGGATAGCACCAGGATCTCCGCGTAAGTTTTTCCTGGAGTTGGTTTCACGATGACAGCATCTATTTCTCCACTTCTTTCTTTTCGCTCTTACCCTCTTTCTGAGCCTTTTCCGGCCCAGCTCGTACCACAGGTGTTTTGACGACGTTTCCCTTCTTCTTTTTGTGGGTAACCGTCATCCATTTCCTGAGGTCAGAAATTGGCACCCCCTTCATCACCCGGGCTTCCTGAATATATGAAGGGCTGGAATCAGCCACGTGCTTATTCTACCGGGGCCGATCTACTCAAAAGCACCTTAACTGGTGTGATCTTTACGTTGATGTCATGATCGATCTGTACCTCTTCAAAATTGAAGTCGCAGCTCGCGCAAAAGCTAATTACTGACAACCGACTGACTGTAATCTAAAATTATCGACCGGTGTTTTTCCTTCTGTTCCGAAAATTTTTAAATGTATGCCCAACGAGGAATGTTGAAAATGTTTCTGATTACCGTCTTACTTCCCTTCTTTCCAGTTTTTCCAAAATAGCATCAGTGAATCATCCACAAAAAGGTATTTAACGCCATTAGCCATGGGCTCTCCAGGTAACAATACAGATTTATTAAAGGCCGTGCTATGCCAACCAAATTAGTTGACTTGAATATTTCACTGATGGCTCTTGGATGACGGACAGTAAGCTGACGCCATATACAGAGATTTTGTTGTTGAATAAGCTGCATAATTTTGGCATTTCCCACACCCTTCGTTCATGATTCTCTTATTGTATTGCTATTAGTACTTTTCGTATTGTGTTTCCATGTTTCCCCTCTTTTCATCCTATATCTGGTGAATAGCTTGAAAATTCGATTAAATAAGGAATATCCAAGATTGATACTTATTATTTGAGGTACACTGAGAAAAAGCACTTGCACAAACTTGCAAAAACCTATATTACTGCTACTTGCACAAACTTGCAAAAACCTATATTACTGCCCTAAACGCCATGTATAATAAGCCCTAGTAAAAAGCAAAAATTTCACGGCTGCTCGAACCTGGATTCAAGCCACTGTGCCTAGAGTCCCAAAGCTGATGATCTAAACGAGCTTTTTTCTAAGAACAATTTTACATAACTTATTGTAATTTACTACTGTATATAGAAGTATAGACTATGTGCATAGGATTCGAGGCAACGTGTATGGTAGAAAGTTCCAGGATATGAAGCAAAAATAATTTTTTCATATGACCCTTGTAGCTATATTTCATACTGATACTTTTGATACTTTGATGATAATACTTTTAAGTGGCAATCACTAATAGGCTACTTTGATTTTTTTTATTGCTAACAATCCCAAAGCAAAGTAGAAGAAAGGCTTGAAAATTGATAAGAGTACTTACTTTAACTTCGATAAAACGTTTATTACCCAGTCGAAGAAATTATTCAAAACAAAGCAATCATCTTGGTAATTTAGCGGTTATTCACGTATTTACCTCATCAGATACGGAACATGCCGGAGGCCCATATTTGTACACAGGTGAATTATGAGTTTCAGTTAATACATTTCCACTAAAAAACAAATGTAATGCCTCTGCAGGTACTCCTGCCGTCGTTATGTTGTCGACGCATTCAAGTAAGGCTTAATACCGCGCGAGAAAGAAATTTCGTTTTCAGTTCCGGATGTTGGCTTAGTCCGCTTCACCTCACCTTATACGACAACGTCGAATTGCTTTGCGTCAAAATACGAGCACATTTTACGATGCGTACAATGATCCGTATGTTCCAGTGAACTTTTGCAGATACGGGCACTATAACGATTTCTGAGTCACTGAGCTCCAACATTTTCACTTTCACTTGCTCAATTGCCTGTACGAGTTTCCAGCAATGAGGGTCTTTGAATTCCTTCAGACAAATAGAAGGAGTAATGTAGAGCAATGTATTTGAACGCAGACTTAACTTTTGCACGGTACTGTTGCTTTGAACCAATGCTAAGATTTACACGTGCACATTCCAATGGGTATCGTTCAAATGTTAACATTTTGAAATAGTAAACTGCACTTTCCGGTAGGAGATCAAACTGGTGACTTAGATTGTAACTGGATCCGTTTGCTAATGCTCATTGCGAATTCCTTCAAAACATGAAGGGCTACAGTACATGCTATCAGAAAAATGCTGATGATATTAATAAATTGATGAATTTTTGTATGACGAAAAGGGTTCAAAATATGCATAAATATAATTGCAAAATTATTTATTAATCATTTTTGTCTAAAATCATAGTTAATATTACTATAAATGCATTGAATTACATGATTATTACTTGTCACTAAACTTAGTCTTGAAAGTGTACGTGAAGCGAAAGAAGTTTCAAACTTATAACAAAGCGGTAGGTAAGAGTAAAGTAAAGGATATAGATTTAATGATGAAAACCTTCATTTGCCTTCGGTCTTCCGAATAAAATGAAATATGAAAAGCATATAAAAGACTATTCTTGTAATTAAGTTCATTGTTAATTTTCCAATTAGAGAACAAGAAGTGTGAAAAAGATAATGAACCAAGAACAAATTGGGACTGTGCTCTATTTGGACTGAAAGCAATCAAGGGGTCAATCATAAGAGACAATCAAAGTATGAGTAATAGATTGCTACAGAGCTGCTATATGAAGTAAAGTGAGGCGATCTATTGAAATATGGCCGCACAATCCCACATGAGACTGATTTAGAAGGAATAAAATATCTCCATCAGTACACAATTAACTGTATTTCGAACACCAATTAAGATTTAACCACAAAGCATCAAATTGGCAGAAAAAGGACATTTGTGCTAAATGTGCTGGTAGCCACCAGACAAGTACTTGCACGGATACAGAGTTAAAATGCATAAACTGCTCCCAAAAGAGGAATAACCATGTTTAACATCGAGCTGATAGTTATGAATGCCCAGAGTACAAAAAAATAATTGCAATTAACGAGCATAAGATAGATTATAGTTTTTAATCCACATGATAATGAATCAAAGCAAGTTATTAAAAATATTGTTCGCCAATATAAGGAACGTTCGTAGCAAATTCGATGATTTAAACGTCCATCTAACTACGAATGACATCAGTGTAGTTATTCTTAATGAAATTTGGATATATCCAAGTAAAGAACATTTATATACACCCAACGGATATACTAGCTATTTCTGCTGCAGAAAAGTGGGCCGCGTAGGTTGTATAGCAATATTTGTAGAATAAAGTATAGGATCAAGGCTTATCATAGCTTCTTCAATACTAATCATAGTGGAACTTCAACTGGACATGGAGAAGATTAAGATTGGCACTTTCTACAAAGTTCCATTCGAGGACGATCATTGCTTCCTAAATTACATCGATCATCTTTACTCATCACATGAAAAGATTATCACAATAGCCGACACAATCATCGATTTTCTGTCTTCATCAAATATTAAAAAACCTATGAAGATGTTATTCAACCAACAATGCAGTACAAATAAATTCGATCACACCGACACGTGTTACTGAGACCTCGAAAACCTTACTTGATAATATTGTTGTGAGAAGCTCAGACCTGGTGGAACGAGTTACTTATAATGATGATGAATGGCCAGACTTAGACCATAAGGTGCTGAATATCTTGGTCAGGACTTGCCTTAAAGAAAAATTGACTCTGAAAAAAATAACGATCAGCACTGTCAACAAATTCGAGTTCGTGAAATATGTGACGCAAGAGTTGAACAGCAATCTGCATCTAGATATTGAGGAACTAATAAGAATTCTATCTGAAGCTAAAATCAAAGCAACATCTAGTAAGCAGGTAAGGGTTTGGCGTGAATCGTGGATCTCTAAAAGCGTTATTGATATATCCAGACGTAAAAGACGTAAAATGTGGAAATCAGATCCCAGCTGTACATATGATGAAACGAAAAAACTACCAGCATTTAAAAAGCCAGTCAAGTCGAACAGTAAAGGAAGAGAAAAATAAATTTTACGCTAAAAGATTCGAAGCTTCATGCGAAAATAGCGCTTAATACTGGAAAATAGTAAATGAACTGGCAAAAACACAAAAAGGCACTTCTCGAACCACATAATGTATCAAAGAATTACAGATAGATGGATCATTGATTTCCTCTAGTGAGGCAATTGCGAAACGTTGAAATAAATATTTTGCAGCGATTGATTCAGATACATTGAAAGAAAAATCTTGGTAAAATCAACAATTTTCCTTAGTTGTTTTTGCGTCAACTACGGGCTATAGTTAAAACAACCATAAAAAAATAGTTGATTACATTTATGCACCATGACGCGTGGTTGATAAACAACGTCCGTGGGGCAAAAAAAAATAATTAACCACAACAATAGTATTCCAACAATATACATAGTACGACATAGTAAATGACTATAGTATGTAGTGTGGAATTATGTTTGTTGAATTTAACATTTGTATGGCAATGCGCACAATGGCTGCGGCCGAATTTGCCGCTGCGGCAGAATTTGTCAAATTTCTAATTTTGCCGCACCGCTAGCGGTGAAACCTACCATAGGTTGGCATCACCACTAGGTTGAATTAACTCTGTTTGAATTAGGTTGAATGGTCTAATAGACAAGCGATGGCTGATAAGTATTGCGATAAGTCAACCTAATCCTCGTACAACAGGATTTAGCAATACAAAAGAAAAAAAATGAATTTGGTTGGTGCCTTGGTTGTATTGACAGCGACATTGTCGCTGCATTGTGATTCACCAAATTCAACCTATTCAAACGGCTTCATACAACGTAATATAAAGGCTTCACAGCATAACATGAATATGAATTATATCGAACAGCAAACCGAACACAATTTTGCCATGCAGCAAATGAAACTTCTATGATAGAATAGGAGTATGAGTATGAGGAGTATGAAAAATCAACAGTTTGCCTTAGTTGTTTTTGCATCAGCTAGGGCTATAGTTAAAACAACCATAAGAAAATTGTTGATTACTTTTATGCACCATGACGCGTGGTTGATAGACAATTTCATTCGGAGCATGAAAAACGTCCAAATGTTGAAATCATTCTACTTTGCGTAGAATAAATCCAAAGACGTTGCTCACTGAATTACGTTTGTTGAAATCAACTATTGCGAAGTAGTTTCAGTACCATAAAAACTGTTGATAATTCGAAACGTTGAAGTTTTGAGTGAATTGATGAATATTTTTCTATTGGTCAACTATTTTTCGTGGTTATGAAACAATTAAAACAGTTGATTTCATGAACGTTGCGATATTTTTTGTATAGTCAGAGCCAACTACTTTTATATCGTCAAATTAACTATATTTACATAGTAAAAATAACTATTTTCCGTAGTTCGTTTAACGATTTTGAATGAATCGTTGCAATACTATTAAAAATAGTTGAACCAACCAAGAGTTTTTCTTTCAGTGTATCACGCAACAAAAAAATCAGATAGCTGAACAACGGCAATTTTCAATGTCAAGTCAACACTATCTAGTGAAAAAAAACGGCGTTTCACCAGGTATCGATAATATAATACCAGGAGACATCAAAATGCTTAAGCAACAAATAACTAAGGTTTTAGTGAAAATCATTAACAGCCACTTAAAAGCCGGTACGTTCCCGACATGCCTTAAAGGAGGTGACCCTTCGAATCATTCAAATGATCGTCGAATAGCTGTCACCAGTGTGCTAAGCAAAGTGTTTGAAAGAGTCATAAATACTCGAATAATCAATTATCTCAAACAAACATCAGCTTTAGCTCCAGTGCAGCATGGTTTCCAGGAGCACAGCAGTACTATTGCGGCTACCCTTGACGCGGTTCAGTTCAGAAATCCATCACTGGATAAAGGTAATTATGTGGCAGCAATTTTCGTCAAGCTGAAAAAGGCTTTTGATACCATTGACCACGAGATTTTGTTTCTGTGACTGGAAGAGTATGGGATTTGCATGAAATTTAAATCTTTTATTAAAAACTATCTATTGGATAGGAGAATAGTGGCGAAACAAGGAAGCTACACCAGTCAGGATTATTCTATAAACAAAGGTATTCCACAGGGATCGATCCTAGGGCCTATACTTTTCCTTATCTATGTGAACAGCGTTCAAGAGCTCATGCTTTCTGGTAAGATAGTCTTGTTTGCTGACAAAACGCTCCTGTTGTATGCTGGAAAAGAGTCAGCCATCCAAAGTACAGTAAATATAGATTTGGATAAATACTTGAGATGAAAGCAAGCTCGTTATAAATGGCCACAAAACCAAATACATTATGCTCCAGCAAAAAAAAACGCCTTATTAATCTATGTATTCAAATTGATGGAGTTCAACTGGAGAAGGTCGATTCAATAAAATACCTGGGATTGATTTTGGATTTAAAGATGTCCTGGACCCATCACATCAACTACATCAGAAGTAAAATCGCACCATTTATCGCAACACTGAGAAAGCATGATATCCTAGAAAAATACACTAAACTCCTAATCTTAAATGCTTTTATCCTGTCTACTGTTAAATATGAAGCAGTCTTGTGGAGCCAAACAACTAAGCATAACATCGGGCTAATTGGGAGACTTGTCACTAAGGCGATAAAAGTTATATTTAGGTTGCCGACGGTCACCAACGGGCGCCGTGTACACTCGATCAGGGTTGTTGAACATCCAACAGATTATTAATCTGGAAAGAGGCAAAATAATATACCAAATTGTTAACAACTTGCTAAAATGGCCAGATATTCCTCGGACTGTTGGAGAGTTAACTAGTAGGGAAACAAGATCAGCCAGCAACCTTTTAATAATAAAGTGTCAATGTCACTACTAAAATAAGGAGTACTTTCAATATTCTTCAAACTTAAAACCAGCGAAGGAGAGTTACAAAAGGAGCCTGACATAAATATTCGAGGAGCTAAATAAAATTAAAAATATTCCAGACTATGAGTGTAAGTTAAAAAAAAAACTTACGAGGTAAATTATGACATCCTATATAGGTAACGGCAATAAAGAATACAGAAAGATAAAATGTATGACCCTCGGTAGAATTTACAAGCCTTACAACCATAAAGAGGACAACTAGTAAACCTCTGCATCATGGCATAAAACCTGTAAGAAATCCTTTAAAATGTATTTTGAGTTCTCTAAACATAAACGTCGCAAAGGCTATATTTTTTAAATAATATAAGCACAAAATATTTTGCATTAAAGGTTGCAGCATTTTTCTTTAATTTCAAGTGTTTTGAGCTTCTTATATTGAACTCGTTTTATAATTAATTCATAGATTTTTACATCCCTTAAAATATTCTCTCCGTAGAATTGTTCACCTTAACCACAAATTAGTTTAAGCATTCTAAAAGCCAGTTAAAAATATAAAGCATAGTAACAAACTTAAGTAATCAAAGCTCAACGCGCTAAGTCTTACGACTCCCTTGATTAGTATCAACAAATCGATTTACCCTAATTTCACTTTCGTTTGCATTCAAACATCGAACACATCAATTCTATTGTCTTCTGTGCGCTAACAAACCATTATGTAAAATAATCAAGTGACTTAACATGCCCAAACCTACAATTCATCCATGCACTAAAAAACGATTACTCACTGCCACAAGATAATTATTATTAGTTCATATTATTAAATGCTAATATCACTCATACCTCTTTTTACGTAACACACGTCGCGACCATGCAAACGTGCTTACCTTTGCCGGGTTAATTTAAAAATTCCTTCAAGTGACGTCGTATGAGAAGACAGCAATAATCCATTACAAAAATGCTTTTGAATCGTTTGTTGTTCGAGGCACTTTCACTTTCGTCTGCGTCATTCGGCCGAAAATTCTGCAATTATGAAATGGTGGTCGTAGTCATCGCACTGGTTGCTATTGCTTATTGTGATGGTCCCGTTCAGCTACGTTCGCGAAATACGGCGTATCCGCACTCCGCTTAAGGCAAATCCGAAAGTAAAGATTCGTACAGTGATTCCATGATAATCTGTATGAGCCTAAGTAGTGTAAGATGGTGCAATAACCGGAGGTTCCCTGAAATATCCAAAAGCTTAAGATGAATTCGGTATGGCACGGATTTGGTTACGGTAGTAGATCGATATACTGTTTAAGATGAATAGTCGATTTCGAAGTAGTCATCCAAAAATAATAAATCTATTTACTTATATCGCCTTATGCTCAGAATAAGCTTTAGCGAATTACCTAGATACATTGGTCGACAAAAAACAATCAGCTTTTATTTCCTATAAATCCACATTCGATTTCAACACCTGCTTAAAACAATGTAACTGTTTTATTGAACAACTTCACCAACAACTCGACTCTTGAAAAATTAACACGTCCACTAACTTTAAAAATTCAATGCAATTTCCACAGCAATTATTACCAGGTTACACGCCTAAGTCTTTTGTTTTGAAAGCGAATTGCAAATTTTCTCACAAATCAAACGC
Source organism: Nemotelus nigrinus (assembly GCA_947369275.1). Lineage (NCBI taxonomy): Eukaryota > Metazoa > Arthropoda > Insecta > Diptera > Stratiomyidae > Nemotelus > Nemotelus nigrinus. The sequence goes on from OX376373.1 coordinate 22,283,320, forward strand.
AATCCGAGCATTTTTTGGAGAAAAGCGAAAGTGTTTTCACACCATTTGAAACGGAATTGCTTCTAGACCATTTTATTTAATATTTTTTCAAAACGCTGCACTTTTCTTCTCAATGTGAGCTTTACGGGGTACATGTAGTAGAACGGAGTACTATCGAAAAAAACACACCATCAAATGAAGAGAGATCATTGCAGATAACCGTGCGAATGATTACCACTCCGGAAGATGGCGAAACTGAGGCTTGTTTGATCATCTTAACTCGGAACATGATTTCCGTTTTATTATTTCTTCTGTGTTCCGTCTACAAATGAATTGTAATTACGTACGAATACTTACCGCGTGTTCAAGCTACTGTTAAATTGAATCGTTAAAAACGAGAAAATCATTTTTCGATTGAACTGACACTAATGTCGTTTCACCAATTAATTTCAACTTGTACGGAATATGCGGAAGAAATTGGTAGCAAAAGATATATCACTTCGTTTTTAATTTGGATAATTGTCGGATGTGGCAGTTCTGCCACTCGCACCGACAATCGAGTCGAATGATGTATGAAACTACCAATAGAGAACTGTTGTAATGAAGGGTTTGTGCAATTGTATTGATTTCGAATCTGAGCAATAGAAATCTAGCAGACGTACTAGATAGGAACGATTCCATAAAGCAAGAGAGAAAAGATGCATTGTTTTCATCACGTAGGAGTCTACTGAATACACAATGACCGTGGTCAAGAAAGAAAGCCCTATAAGACAGTTGGAGCGTTTGTAATTGAGGTTTAATGAATAATTCAAGTGTTAACAAAACTTTTTTATTTCGATTTCACACATTGTATCGTGTAATTGCAGCAGCAGTAGAATTATCATAAATGCTTTATGAAGAGAAAGTTGCGTTTTTGATAAAGACTTTACTTCTGAATGAAATTAGTGTGTAATTTTACTCAAGTTGTATTTTTGTTTTATCTTAGTAGATGAAAAAATTGTTTATTGAATAGACTGAAACAGTACAGTTGTCTATACAAAAATACTTCACTCAAACAATATGATTTGTGATTTTTTTGAAAAATATCTTAATTTGTTGGCGTTCATCAAGAAGAAAAGTGGTGTAATCTAAAAAAAATTAAAATAGGTATTAAATTAAATGAAAAGAATTTTGATTGACATTCAGTGATCATGGTTGTAAATTCTAACGTTTACATAAATTAGATGATTATATCGAGCAACCTGATTATAAATCGATTATATCGAGTATGAAACCAAGTTTTCAGCACCAGTAACGACAGTTTGTGCAATAGCTATACGTATGAAAAATATGTACTCGATTTTATTTATATTCCGTCTGCACATATTGTAATGCTTTAATCTTTCCGTGTTTTTCCCATAAGCCCCAGGAGCATTTAGAAAAAAAAAAATTTAGAAAATGTACCATTAGCACTTGCTATATATTCGATTGCTAGATAGTAAGTTATACTGGCTGACACAAGGCCACACATAGACCTAATTGGTCCATAGTGATACCAGAAAAGTGGACCAGGAGAAAGAAAGTTCAGTCCAAGCGGCCATGGAAGGCCCCGGGTTTTTTTCGCGAAATGAAGGATGTCCTTTAGCGTCTGCTCCGCCACATACGAAACATCCACCAGCCGAGGGTCACCGAAGCAGCGTTGTCTAGTTTTCCCCAGTGAGACACAAGAGATACTGGATTGTTTCTGAGACCCCCGGCTGTTGGCACTTCCTGCAGGTGTCACTGGTTAGGAGTCCTATTTTCATGGCATGTGCTGCTACAAGACAGTGGCCAGTCATTCGGCATCATTGCCGACCAGCCGTTTGTAGTCAGTGCGCGTGAATTCGAGCAGGTATTTAGTCGCTGCTAACATAAACCCCCACATGATTTTGGTTACCCTGCAGATCTGAGTTGCACGCCATCTGCATATCGCACCTTGCATCATGTAAGAGTCAATCGAGTACCTGATTGTTCGGATAGGAATTGGGATATCTACCGATCCTGACAAAAAAAAAAAGACTAGCCACATAGTTGGTAAACGCGTCCGCCCTCTCATTTTTCATCAATCAATGTTTCCCGCTCATTTCCATCAATGTGACCGGGGGGAACCCAAAAAATTCTGACTCTTCTGTTGTTGCCCAGTCTATTCAGGGCCTGAATGCAGTCGAGTACACACTTCAAAGCTTTTACGGCCACTTGAATTTCTGTAAAGATGTTAATATCTTCACTTGTAGTATCTCTGGCTTTACTTATCGCAAAAACCTTCGCCTGGAAAATACTACAGTGATTATGAAGCCTGAAAGCTGCTTCCATAGCTGCGTCTGCAAAATATGCTGCAGCAACCACTCCTGTAGCTGTTTTAGAGCCGTCAGTGTAGATGCTTAGAGCTGCTGCGCCCACTTGCTGATACCATTCTTACCCATCTCTCGCAGTCGCTTGATATTGAAGCACAGAGTGGGGACCAAGTAGTCAGTGCTACCTAGGTACCCCCGCTCAATACTGCTGTGGCCAAAGGATCTTGATTCGTAGTGTCCCGATTCCCTATGCCTGACAGCAGCTTTTGCGGCAGTGCTTCTACCAAAGAGGTCAAGCTGAGGGAGATGAAGCAGGACGTTCAGAGCAGAAGACGCAATCGAGGCTAAAGCATCTGTAGTGCAGAGAGCTGCCAACTGCTGAACTCTGTTCTCCACGCCAGCAAAGGTGGTTTTATTCACTGCTGGCCATCAGAGCAAGCATCCATAAACAAGGATTGGGCTAGCTATCGCCATGTAAATCCAATGCGTTAAAGCAGGGCTTAGACCCCAGGTTTTACCCACCATTCTCTTGCTGGCGTAAATCGCGTTGCTTACCCGTTTGACTCTCTCGAAATTGACCTTCCAGGTGAGCTTGCTGTCCAGAATAAGACTCAAGTACTTAGTTTGTGGCTTGCGACTTAACCTGGCGCCGCCCAACCTGATTGGGTCTCATTCATGAATTTTGTACTTCCTTGTGAAGAGTACAACATCACTATTATTTGAGTTGATGCCAATGCCCATGGTATTCGCCCACTCCTCAACCAGCCCCAGAGCATACACGATGAGCTGATCAAGGGTATGCGGAAACCTACCTAAGACTAAGATCGCAATGTCATTAGCATAGGCCACAACCGTAACTCCCTTGCTTTCCAACCATCCCAAAATTGAATTTGTAACCAGATTCCACAAGAGAGAGGATATAACTCCTCCTTGCTGTGTGCCTCTGTGGACCAACCTTATGATTTACACTCCCTATGAGCCTTTGCTTAAGCATGCTGCTTATTCAGCTACAAACAGGGGGATGAGTGTTGGTTGCGTGGAGGCCCTCCATAATGGCTGTTGTATGCACATTTTTGAAGGCGCCTTCAATATCTAAAAAGCTCCCAGCCAGACAGACAGGTAATATTGGGTACAAATTCTGTCCGGATTCCGTAGCAAAGCACATTTCTACATGATGCACCGAACATATGTGTGACTGTTAAAACGTTTGCCCGTCCAGTTAGAGTTGTAAATGACTTGACTGAGTTTTTTGATTCCAACACACTTAATGAGATGAACATACAGAAATAACCAGCTGACTGTCAGAAATTGCCAAAAACTAGGTTTACGGAAGGTATCTTCTTACATTTGGTGTCAAATTAAGGAGCTCCTAATAATAAAACCGTCCTTTTAATTTTGAATTCAATGCGACATATAACTTTAATATTAAATATTAAAAAGTATACGAAAAACAGTTTAATTTATTGCAAATTTCCGTGGAGTTTCATCGATGTCAGTAAGCCCACGCTGGGCGCAGATTTTCTCTGTCAAAATGTGCTTGCTGATGACATCATATGATAAATTATCATATTTGACTCACTCTTTGAACTACATTTCCTTCGTTAAATTTTTAATCATTTAATTTTTTAATGAGCTTACCCCTAATTTGTTTCAATCAAACAGGACGTACACAAATAAACTATAACTCAATTAATGGTTAACAATTTAAATGTCTGTAAAATGTACATGATAAAAAACATAATTAAAATTTGCATAATATAATAATTTTTGGAAGGCAATTGGACTGGTTCGTTTATGACGTGAGCACCTTGGTTAAATTAAAACGCAACTTTTATCCAAAGTAACCCCAAGGACCATGACACGATCAACATTATTTAGTGAAAATTGTGTCTGTTTTCGATTTAATCGTGAGATTATCTACAAAAATGAGGAATGTCTGGTAAAGCTTCGGAAATATCCGATTTGAAAATATTGAATAAAAGAGGTCCCAAGTGACTACTGTCACACCGGATGAAACTACAATTTTTTTTTGGATAATATACCCTGAAACTTAAGGTATTGAATACTATTTCGAAGACAAGAAATACCAAATTTTTGCGACATAAATAGAAGAATATAATGATCAAACAATCAAAGGCTTTGCTGAAGTTTGTGTAGATGGTATCATTTTAACTCCCTTTTTCCATGCCACAGAAGACATCTAAGACTAGAGTCATGAGGTTGGCAGTAGTTGACCTGCCTATTCTAAATCCATATTGTTGTTCGCTCAGAAGCGGTTCTATTAGAGCTGTGAGCTTATTGCAAATTAATTTTTCAAATAGTTTAGGCAATGCTAATACTATGATCTACGAAAATTTGTCCCGCTGCGCAAAAATAAACTATCGTCATGGTCGGAATTACGCGTTAAAAGCGCTGCAAATATAGATTTGTCAAATTTTAATGGAGCATCTTCTAGTTGCATCGAAGTTTTATCTGCCAGCATGTGATTTACCTGCGGTAGCCTTAAATATTTTGACTTGAAAGTAACTACTCTGTAGCTCAAACAATATTTTATCAGTTGCCGGTTGTCTTTTCTGCTGATATATCACACGCCTTAACACCATGAACGTCTTCAATATGTATCTGATTTTTGAAATTTGGGACATTCATCATGAACAAAGAACTAGGATTAAGGGGTAGGATTAAACTAATTAGAAGCTACCATGGAGACTCAGTTATGGTGAATGATTGACAATTTGTTTTAATGGCATAAGTTAAAATTTTTACATCTTATATTTTCAAAAATATAAAAAGTCATTTTCAAAGCATGATTACAAATAATATATAAATACAAATAAACTACCTTGAAAATAAACAACTTTAAACTTCAGTTTATGCTCCAAAAACTTCCACAAATCGAGCAATAGCTCAATATTTATTTTTTCAAGTTTAAAAAGAGCTCACACTTAGACATCAAGCGTTCATTAAAAGCTTCCAAAGATTAGGAGTAAAGAGAGAACGGTTTCACAGAACTCATTTTTCAAAAGTCGGATCGACCTATTTTTTGATACATTCAGCACCTTCATGGTAGTAACGAAAATTTCACAACTCTTGAAAATATTTCGGGTTCTACTAAGTGAAGTACCTGACAATTATATTGCTTGGCTAGGCTAGGTTATGTCAAGTGGCTGTTTTACCATAGATATACTCTCCCTTAGCCACTGTACTTTGGAAATAATTTGATTCACTTGGTAAACAGAATGATAAATACTCTTTCCAACAAGGTGAAGATCAGTCAGTCAAATTACAGTGCAAACGATCACGAAATTTTTTTCAGACTATCCGGGCTTCGATATCAGATACTTAGGATGATAACAGATCATAATTCCTCACTCATGCATTTAGCCGAATCCAGAAACAACCCTGCCTTGTGTTGCCATGTAAGATATCGTATATGCATCTTCCCTTGTACATCTGGCACTTGGTATAGCTTAAATTGCAATAACATTATTATTGACAGTCACTTTCCTTGTAGAAATAGTTCCTCTTTGAACTTAAACCCTATCCAAAATTTTTTTGCTTCGAAAATCATTCCTAAAGACCTCAAAATAATTTCAATCAAGCAAAATTCACACCAACTCTGATTGTTTTAAAAAGTTGTTTTGAAAAACCGAAATATATGCAAATATATCAGATACTAAAAAAACAAAAACAAAACAGAGCAGTTGAGCGTTAGACCGAGCATGAAACATGAATGAAAATTTGTTTATAGATCGTTTGTAGATGATTTTATTAAAAAGTGAAAAACTAGATTCAAAGCACACCAGGCTGTCTTCAGAGGAGTTTCTGCCTTCTTTAAACCTTATGCGAAATAGCGCCACATTTCACAAACTACACCCCAACGGATCGAATTTATTTTCTAAACGTAGACTTTAAGGAAACTTTTTACTAAGGATTAACCCTCCGAGAACACAGGGGGTCAAAATGACCCCTGAGACTTTTTTGACCGATCGCAGCGCTTAGACCTGCGGGAAAAGAGGACCACTTTAGGCTTCTAAATATATTTCTGTGTCTTGACTATAAGTTTACACCGTTCGCTTCCAGGCCCAAATCGTTAGTCGTCGTTGAGAAGCCTGTGAAGCAGATCAAGGGGTCCAATAGACCCCCATCTGTACTCGACGTCAATTTTGAGGTAAAAACTCACATTTTTTTTTCATTATAAATCGACAGATTAATTTAAAAAAGCCTAAAGAATAAGTTTGCACGTGTTTTAATTTTCTTGGTTTTAGCAATATAGCGTATATTCTGCGTTCTAGTGTACGCAATAATTTGTTAGCTGAAGACAATGATAACAATTTTGGCGACATTGATTCCTCCGAAGACGACCATGTCTCGGAGCAATCAGAATCTGATTATTCAGAAGGTTATACCTTTTTTGCAACCCTTTATGTAGGGCTAATTTTTTTTATTATTTTACTATGTCTGGGGAGTATCCATATACATTTTCAGCTCAAAATATTAAAAATTCACAAAGTTATGATTTATTTTTATAGATGCAAATTTTAAAATCTTCACAATCGCCACCATAAATATGCAAAATAAATACCTTTTTTTCAAGGGCCACTATAAGGCTAATTTTTTTTACAATTTCGTCATACCTTGAGAGTATCCATTTAAATTTTTTAGCCAAAAATATTTAAAATGAAATAAGTTACGATTTTTTTTTTTTGTAAAAAAGCTGATTTTCGACAAAACTGTTTTTTATCGAATTGTTTTAGGTATGTTTAGGACATTTAAGGCACTTCTTATGTATGAAAACTGCTAAAAGAGGTCTCAAACAATACTTACAAATTTTTTCAAATGAAAATTTTCAGTGGGTCAATTTGACCCCAATTGTTCTCGATGATCGAAAAGAATAGGTGTGTTCTCGGAGGGTTAAATACGAGCCACAAATTACATTGATGGTTTAGACAACTGTGACATAGAAGTTTTCCAAATTTTTCCAGGATCTTGACAGCGCTATTTGTGTCCAGCTACTACGAAATGGTAATTTTCTGCTTTGAAGTGGTTAAACACCTGCAGGACAGGTTTGGGCAGGTAGCTTCAGATCAAGCACATTTTTTTTCTACGATTTGTTCTTGAAAAAGTCCTAGCACTTCAACAAACCTATAATCCATTTATTTCCAAATGTCTAGCTTTTGTGATTATCATAATCAAAATAATCATTATTCAAAACAATTTACTCTATTTTTTTTTACATCATCTCGCATTATTCACCTTCTGACTGATCATTTACTTCAACAATCAAATTTTGCCATTTATTTCAAATTCCACCAACACCCAATGCGGTGAAAGTGTCTTACACTTCGAGGTCGTCATGCTGTGCGTCAAACATAAACAACATCTGCATCTGAGCTGCCGCCAGCAATTTGTAATTCGATACCTGCCAGTATCTACCCAATAAACACTACCTATGCTGTAAATCCCGAAGATAGAGACAAGTGTCTAATGCATACCTCGAAGGCCCGATATATTCGCGTTGGCTCCTCATCGATGACTTGCACTTAGAGTAACGGCTAGTTACATGAACGACCAAGATGATGTCAAAACTTCTTTAACCCTTTACCCGAATTTCAGCCAAAGTACTGTGTCCGCTATGATTCATGCAAGATTGCCGCAACGTTTTTAAAAATCCACGCCATGTCCCGTCCCGGATGGTAAATATCAGTCATACTAGCCTTGACGAGAGTAAAATCAATTTTAGCGATTGCGAAAACATCTACGGAACGTAAGCCGAGTCTATTGCAAATCTCCACACGTTATCGAATAAACATTTGCCGTCAACTCCAAAACATATATGAATCTACTGCCTCCTCCGATTTCGCGAACTGAAGAGAAGGAATACCCGAGACTGCTTCCAAAACTGCGGAACGAAGTGTGCACGCTCGAAAAATCTCTCACTCTCTCTTTCCAGCGAATGCGTACGAATCGGAAAAAGTTCCATGCAAAGTGGAGAAAGGGGTCACAACTTTCACGTGATATAAAATCATGATATCGCTCCGAGACCGGCTCATTTTCATGTAAACCGCAGTGCTGTTAGGAGTGGTGTTGGTGCGCCCAAAAATTAGCAACTTGACATTCTTCCAACTATCTTCGAGCTTTAAGCCATCGAAGACCAGCTCCTTCTTTCTTCCCGCGATCGAGCCAACTAGGGTAACGAACAGGTCCTATCGGAATGCAAAGCTTCCCAGTGCAAAGTGTCTCGTAAAAACAACCCCCAAAACAAAAATTTACAGTTCTCAGTGAATAAGAAATTGTGTTACGTACATACGTATATTAAAAGCATACAAACAAAAGTGTTTACTCTTTGTCAAGGATATATGAAAAGTGTGTTATCCGGTTGATTGGTTGAAGAATTTCAAGAAAACGTTTGTGTTTATGTGTGCCATTATTTCTGCAGGCCTTCGCAAGCCGTGGATAAATCACTACTGAATCAACTAACCTAGAGCAAGTCCCGAAACTTGAATTGGATTAATACAGCGGTTTCCAGCACAATATCATCAAGCAGCAAACAACAAGTGCAACAGGTAAGATTTAGTGCTATTAAAGACGCTTCTTCTGCGAAGAATTGAGTTAACGTATCGGTTTATGGCCGGCCCAATCAGTGGCTAGCAACTTGGTCGAGTGGATATTATTCTGTGGGAAATGTGAAAAATAAACATTATGTGATTTAATGTGTGGGAAATATGAAAAATACATGTAATTTAATCAAACAACTTAGGCAAGTAACTTGCTCTTAAGGATTTAAACACGGAGGCAGTGAATGCGATAGCTTATGTTTTGTAGTTATGCAAGAAACGGTGCGATGAAGTTCAAGTATTTGCCATAAACATGATTGTTCTAGGAATAAAAGTGTCTTAGATGTTTATGCTTCAGCATTTTATGCAATTAATTGCGTCATAATCATATATATGGCTTCACATCAACTCACACATAGACTTGAAAGTAAGAGTTCTTTGAGTATTTACGAATTACATCATTCCTAAAATGACTCTTTTTGCAGACATTCGTTAATTAATTATTTGTTTTTCAATTTTTGCTTCCCAAAAAATCTTAGGCCAAAGGTTCGCAACCGCTACTCAATCTAGCCAAACCAGCTAGCCGGCTTTCTGAGCCATCTAACAGCGCCGCTTACTGGGCTACAGTGTCGATGCCAGCGTATGTTACAGTTCAATGCTGAATTGGATCAGTACGCACTGCAGTTGCATGTGTGCATCTTGTTGCATTGTGAATCTGATCGCAGTCTGTCCTATCATCTTGCAATGTGTTCTCTGGAGCATCTTTCAAAAGTGATATCTGATTGAGTGAGGCAAAAGTAGCGTACTCAGCTGGCTGGTATATTCGAGTAGAAATCGAATGAATGTGCATGTTGCTATGATACCACTGTACCAGTCAATGAGTAGGCTGATTTTAGAGATGAAGTTAGAAATGCACATTAGAGAGTTGTCTTAGCCCGAAGCTTAGTTTTAGATGCCCGAGCCGTGAAACGATCTTTAATTGGTGAAAGCGCAACTTTATCGATAAGTCTGTATGAAATTTCGCGTAATTTTTAATTGCAAAAATCTAGAGAAATTGATAGGACAAATCAAAGTTCTATCTTGTTTGAAGCAATGGAATTTGTTTCGTATGATCGGTGCAAGATAGCTGAAACTTATTTAAGATATTTAAAGTTGAAAATTTTCCTTATGAGAACTAGCAATTGCTTCTAAATTTTTGATACTATATGAACATTCAAAAAATAATTTACTGTTGTATCTGTAACCTGTTTTAGAACCAATCAATTTTTTCTCGCCGAGACTTACTCAACAAGAGCTGAATAAACTCCCATAGCTTTGAGTTTTTAACAGTGAGATTTATGAATCAATCTGTAAAACATTTCTTTTTAAAAGTATCTTTTTTTTGACTTACATGTGCTGCCACGTGAGCTTTTTTACTTTTCAGATTAAACTCTGTCTAAAATATTTCATCATGAATAAAATTTGCGGGTTTTAAAACTATAAAAAATATCTGAGTTTTAATTATTTCGTATAGATCCAGGTACCACTAATTCCTTGTTGTAATAGTTTGTCCAATACATTTTCTGACTCAGCATTAAGACCATCATGTTTCCATTAGTATGCCTAATGAGCCAGCATCTGCCAGGACATTAATTTGGAACAAAATATTTTACTAAATTTGATGATGTCCATTCCCCAGGCAATGTTAAGCCAAACAAAAAAACTAAATGCAGGCTTTTATATCATAATAAACGTGTCTACTTGTGTACCATAATCTGTTATCGTTGAAGACAAATTTTTGGAGTTGATCCAATGAAATCAGGCTCTAACGAACCAAAGTAATGAAAACTTTCCATACTCTATTCTTACTTAATTAAATACTAACGTGTGCTAAGGAGCTACAACACATGCATTATATTCGCATTCAATCAACCAATAAAACTAGTTTTATCGAGAGTTTTAGTTATGATGAATGGGAAAAACAGTTACTAACGAAACCATAGAACTTATGCATTTATGCCCTTATAATCACTATATTTTACTAGAGTTGTTATGTATGCTAGATTGATTTCCTGTTACAATATTTTAAGATTAACTCGAACAAATCTAAAATTATTAGAATCAGAGCCCACTTTGCTTTCGGATTTAACTCAACGATTTGGCTTCAATTCATTTTACTCAAAGTCTTATTCACGGTCATGATTCATCTTTCACATCTGATGATCGAAGCAATGCAATATCACTGTCTATGGCCCTGGTTATGCCGTAGCTAAAATAGCGCTGCCAAACTGGCGCTGCTATAGTAGTAGCGTTTACACCGCACAGCTTATAAACCAAAGCAAAAATGGCGTAATATCTGAAAGGAGCTCAATATAAGAACAAAAACACCCTTGCACCAAGGCTTCCAGATTGCGAATGTCACTCGAAACTAGAAATCCTATTTATGACTGTTCTAGTGTTTATACCACTGCTACCTTCACACTGATAACCGCGCTAAATTTTAGCAGCGCTAAAGTAGCGTAGCCAAAATAGCAAGCTCTGCTAATTTAAAAGTGGTTTATACCGCTGCTAAATAAGCAGAGCTCACTAATTTAGCTACGGCATAAACGCACTCTATGTGGTATAATTTTAATTTGGGAAGACAGGGTTTTCGAAAAGGACACTGCGAGTACATCAACAAAGCAAAACAATCATGTATCCTCTTTAGGGCAAAACACTCTAAATTGATGTGAACGTTTGCTCACATCAATAGAATATCCTTTAGTCCATGTTCAAACATGCTGGTTTTTGACGTTTCTGGTTCTATACGAGGATGGAGGAATTACTTCTGAAAAGGAACGTTGCTTGAATTCATCTGCCAATTGATACAAACACCAACAGTAATTTGTTGCAAGGACAAAAGAATGGAGGATATGTCCGTACAGTATCTCAAATATTATCAAAATAGCTTTCTGGTATAAACTCAGCCAAGATGTGCCAAATCACGCTGCTGTTGAATGAAAGAACCTGAAAATTACACTGAGCACACTAATATTTCATGGAAGAGGTGGCAGTTTTGCAGAAGATATTATGAAGTCCAAGCCCTAGATATTATGGGGTCTTGGCCCCACACTCTGGCTTCGACTCTAGGTGAGTCGAAAGTCCCTATTACAAATAGTTAGACCATTGCCAGTCAGGTAAAACACATTCTAAAAGGGAAGCTGGTGCATAAAAATTAGGACTCCAAATCATGACCGTAGACAAAACTTGAATACACGTCCAAGAGTCTAGTCAGAGCAATTGATGCAGAGGGGCCAAGATGCACTGGAGCGTCTAAAGTAGCAACAATTGATGCCAAAAGTGATGACGACTTTATTTTGGAACTCGTGCGACTATCTTGAGCAGCGCAAAACAATAATCGCTCAATATTATCATGAAATATTGGATCGATTTGATGTAACTATCAAGCGTCAATAGCAGTTACCCACCTTCCCCACCATTATTTTCCAGATATGGCCTCTTGGAAATATTATCTTTTTTCCAGTCTGAAGAGTATCCTTTTTTTCAGGATTGACTAATGAAGTTTTTGTAATCTTATTTTGCGAAATCGCTAATTAAAATTTTGCGCCCAGTGTGGGTGCAAGATTAGTCCTCTTAGGGTTTTCTTTTGTGTCGAAAAGTCAGCCCCCTCGCTGGTAAAGGATCGAAATAAAACCCTCAATGTGCATTCTTTGAAACAGCTGCTAATCTCGGTACTCAGCATTCTTAACATACTTCCGGCCATAAAGGGGCCCGGTAACACTGCTCACTAAGGCGTCAGGCCGAAAAGCGGCGTGCTACGGGGCCTGCGGGTTCGAATCCCGCCAGTGCCATGGCTGTAAGTGTGAATGCGTGTGATTGTCCACGAGGATGGCAAATGGGCTTAAACTGGTGGCCTAATGCTGGCCGCGTTCCCGGCAGCCCTCTTCACTAACCTAACCTACTTCCGGCCATCATGAAATCAGTTGTATTGAATGTTTATACCTTCTGACTGCCATATTTCAGATAATGTCAGGCGTAAAGAAATTGAGCTTCCGATGCGAACCCATTGAAATCATCAGAGATGTGTTGCGGGTGCTATCAGTCTCTTTCTCCTTACTGTTTTTTACACAGGTTTTTCGAAGGTGGAAATTTCGAGAGAGAAAAAATTATGAAAAATGTGGAAATGTCGAATTTGTCATAAATAATCGGGTTTTCTCTCGTGCCTCTATAGATTAAATGAAATTATATGAAACACAGGAAACAAATATCATTAAATCTAAATTTTCCAGAACCCTGCAGACGTACCGAAATACGCAAAACAAAATAAATTCATCGAGCATGAAAAATAGTTTGAAATTTAGAGAACTCTTTACTATTGTTATTGATATAAATTTATATTTTTAATTCATTTAAAAAAGTCACTTGAAGCATGTGGTTCAGGCCGAGAAGATTTAATTCACAAAATGTCCAACAAACTCAGAAAGGATAATTCAGTAGATACTATGACCATGATAGCATACCTAGTCTGCAAGTTTCTTTATTAAAAAGTAATGAATATTCCTTAAAACGGAATGTATTGATCCTCTTTCTTTCTTCAACTGTTTTCTTGGTCTGACCTTCTTTGACTGTTTCCTTACACTAGTTGCCTAATTTTGGAAGCTTTCCACTAGAATAAAGTCTCAAAATAATTTTTCGTGGACTATTTCGTTAGATAAACAAACGAATAAATAGATAACAGGACGCTTTAATAAGAAATAATTCAAATAAACTAAAAACACTGAATTAACTGGTCCGGTAGAGACTGTTATGATGATGATGAGAAAAAACTTAGACCATCAACTCATCTATTTTCGTTCAACGTTTGAGAAAGAGCAGACTCAAAACGGTAACAGCTACTTCTCCACAAAATTTATTATCAGTTGTAGATTTTAAAGAAACTATTATGTTTTGAATAAACGACCAACCAGTTGCTATGGGGCAAACAAGAAATCACCTGTGTTTTCGTAGAGGATTTGGAGGCTAAAATTGTAAATCATTTGATGTGCAGTCGCTTATATCTTATCTGGCTTAAAATGTTTGAAACCCCTCACGATGTTCATTGCTCAAAAAGAAGTCCCAGAAGTCATAAACATCTTGTGAGATACCTCATAAATTTTTAACAAGACAAATCTCAACACTCGTATATATTTTTCCTGACGAATCTGAGCTCATTTTTCGCAGATATACAACTTTCAAAAAAATATCAAAGATATACAACTTTCGAAAATTGAATTTGATTTCAATAGAGAAAAATTCGTTATATTCCAATAAAAAGATAGATAATTCACCTGTTCTAATTTAAGGTCAATATTTCCAGAGAGTGGGCTAGAATTATTTTTATATATGTGCTACTAACAGGCTGATAACATTTTTTCCTCAAAAAATTGCATTTTTGTCTATGCAACTATTTTATTCTGAAGCCAAATCAGAGCTCCTGCTGAAGTTGATTCTATTAAAATAGCATACATACATATTCTCTTACTATACGACTATTGATTTCTAGTACAGTTCAGTTAGTTAAACCTTCTTCACCAAGATGATATTACAGGCATATTTCACAGCATTGATTTTCATATTCGCTAAATAAAAAACTTCAAAAAAAAACTATCAGATTTTCGAGTCTCAAAACTCAATATATTTGTCGTCATCGTCTGCCAATTAAACAATACTTTCAATCACCACAAAGAGAAATTTGCATCGGTTAACGGCTTATTGTTTAATCATTGCCCCGTAACATTACAAACGCATTTCTTATAATAATCATAGTTTAATGTTTTTCAAGTTTTAAAGATCGCTGACGCTAATTCAACTTTGATTTGAATTTCGACTTTGATGCGTGTATTGCATTGAACTTTCTACGCCATACACGTTTTGTTCGAACAATTGATTTATCCGAAAAAAAGTAAAAGTAGTTTTTACACACTGACGGCATTTCGAGTTAATGAATATCTCGTTTTTAACCATACCGTTTTATTTCAATTCCGAATTTTTCATTCATTTCACTGTAAATACAAGAAGAGCGTTTTCTTAAATTTCTATCATAAATATGATGATTTTAAAGAGTTTTCGGGGCAAAATAAACGAAAAAGTGCTCTTGAACTTGTATGCAAGTCGTTTGTTGGATTTTAATGCGGTAGTTGCGTTGCTTTTTTGCATTTGCTGTGAAAACGAAAATTGCTGATGATTTCGGATATGCTCATAATTTAGCGAGTAAAACTGAATACTTAATGATGCTAAGTAATGTGCACTGAGCATGGTGATGATGGTTTGTAGAAGAGTATGTTTAATTTTGTGAAGTTTTCATCGAAAGCTGCTAATGAGTTTGTAGTTACAGAAATATGGCAAAACTGCTAATTAACACTCATATGATTAGCTTTCTTCCGGATACTAAAATTTCAATTTGACCTTGACTTCAAAAAGGTTGTTTGAATTCAAAACGCGTTTGTATGTCAGCGCAAGAGTCTTCAAATTACAATACGTGTACCTCAATTGTAATTTTCGACATGAAGGTATAATAACTGTATCAAAAAAAAAGTTAGGAAAAATTATGCAACTCATTTCGTCAGGTGTCGAACGTCAAAGAAATAAGAAACGATGCTTTAGGAATTCGAGTTGATCTTCAGAGAATATACGACCGTAATTTAATTCTTTTGACTATTTTAACACTGCAGTATTTTCTTCAAATCCAAGCAATCAACGCTAATTTCAAGGTCATTACTCTTATTAAATTCGTGGCTAAATTTTGGGAAATGCCTCATTATTATAATTACATTACAAAAAAGTTATTGCATGTAATTGCTCCTTAATTTTACTCAATTTCATGTTATTCAGACAGTAGCTCTTCTGAAAAAAAGCTAGATGGCAGCTAAATAATTGCAGATTTTTTAGTAAGAGCAAAAAATGTTTTATTTCCATAAAGTATATTTTTTAATAAGGGTTATTCATTATTATCAATGACCTGTTGCCTCTTTTCAAATAACTTCAAAATACCACATTCGACAAATCTGTGGTCTTACATGCCAAGAAAATTGTCTAAACATCGTTTTCGAAATTTATTTAATTGGTTTCATTTCATTATTTCATGGTTTCGCATGAAATTAAATCCATGAAATCTGATTATTCTAATTCTTAGGGTGGTGGATGTGACACAGCATCGCAGCCAAGCTCTTACCATTTTCACCGAGCCGCGAAAAATTCATGTTATTTCCAAGTTCTGGAAGTTCGCTTTTCATAAACAGTTTAAATTTCAATTTCGATAGCTTGATGTGACCTCTGAATCAAAGTACACAATTATTTTGACAAAACAAGTTTTCTGCTGTCAATGTCTGCTGTCGATGCTGATCGCATTAGTTCGCTTTGTTTTTTTCAGGATCCTTTTCAGCGAGCATTATTTTTTGCAACCTATTTTTTTATCATCAGCTATCAAATGTTTCAAAAGAGAGTCATTTTCGCTGGTTTTTGGAAACATATAGATGATGATTCATTGGTAAAGTGAAATTTTTCATTAAGAACTCATTTTTCAACCTATAAACCGTAACAAAGTTTTTTTTCGCATGTTTCAATGAATGGGCCAAATACAATAAACTTTTTATATTGTTTTGACTTTTGCGTTGATTTTATTATTAACGATTTCAGTAAAGCCGCCGGGATACAAGGTTGCATTATGTTTCATCTGTGAAAAAAAACACTTCGAAAACGAATTATGACATTATACGTTGGACAATGCAAATGACTTAAAAAAAATTTCAATTTTAATCATCCCACAAAAACAATTTCACTTTGATTCTGCTTTCGGAGGCATATTCCGCAAAACGATCGAGTTTCCCGTATCAATTTTCTCTGCTTTGATAAGCTTTAGAGACTTTATACGTTGTCTATGTTGATTTTTAGACAGGAAGGGAACCATGATCACAAATCAATAACCTTTATGAGCAAATGACTGTCCAATTTTTACATTTTTAGATAATAAACTGCCAAAAAGCAACCCATATATCGTTTACCGATTAATCCGCAATTGTTTAGTTTACCTTACTCACATCGGGAGATTCAAGAGAATTGAAATGACGAAATTTAGTTATTTCGCCGGAAGTATGGGCCGCATTATTATTGAAAGTACCATCAAATCATCCAAAAACGTCTGCCTACATGCGTAATGTTACATAATGCCAAAATAAGCATGCCCTTAGAATTTTAATACCATTGAATTTGAAAGTAATATGAGAGTGCTAGTGATAATTAAAAAAAAAATTATTCAAAAGAATTAATACAAGCACTTTATTTATTGATAACGTACACCATCTTACTGAATAGGAAAACTTTACAATTCTGTTTGCGTCTAGGATTTGTAGTTGCTTGAGATTTCATTCGCAACCAATGCATATGAGTCTATGTTTTAGTCTTTTGTTCTACGATTCATTTTACCACTGGGCTGTACCATCGTCTTCCCCTTTTTTCTTCTAACAAAACAAAATAACCAATTGTTTCTGCTCTATTAAAAGTCTTTTTTTGCATAGCTTACACTTCAAAGCTACAAAATTGAAAAAAAAAAAATTCCGGCATCAATATCTTATTTCAAGCAAAACCTAATCAATTTTCGAAATTAATTTTTTATATTGGTTTCGGTTCACGCGTTACCAACTCGATTGCTTGAACGCAAAAACTCCGAAAGATGCAAATTTACGAATTAAAACCAAACCTTTGATATGGTTGTAATACAATACTCCACCCAAGGAAAGCCTTTCCCCACATAATACTTTTTTATTGTTCGTATAAATGCGTTCTCATTCCCAAGTAATCCTATCGGCATGCGCTAAAAAACTGGTTTACATACGTTAACGAAATGCAACGAAAGTAAAAGCTGTCGAAGAAAGATAAAGGGCTCGTTTACTTTTATTAGAGCATGCATCGTTCCGTTGCAACATACATTTCGATATAAGTATACGTATGTTCACATGTAAGTAGTCGTATAGAATAACCTGTAAAACCGCTATGCTCGCTTCAGGCAGTGCAAGCAACAACACTAGACAGTTGTTTGGTCGGCTACGAGCCGTGACCCAATTTCGGATCCGTTGGAGAATTCCCCTTTTCTGCATACGTTACGAAAAGAAAGTGCTATGGACACCTGTACGTATACTTTTCATTTTACGAATTGACAACAACGACAATAAATTAACGGTAGCAGGTATATAAAGGTATGTACCTTTGGTCGATTGGAACTGTTTAGCGATAGGGGTATCTTGTTCATTTAAATAATGTATCTGATAAGATACATTTATTTCCGTTCTTTATATTATGGTAAAATAGTGCAAAAAGATTGCAGACGGTAAATCGAAGAAAGTTGTGGGTATGTAGGTAGGGTGATAATGCATTTTGAGGTCTTTCGACTGTTTTATGTTCCAGAATCAGGTCGTTAAGGGCGTTTGATATACTTTTGGATGGCTGAAGCTTGTACAATGATGGATACCGGCAATACCAAATGGTGTGGTGTACTAAGTAATCAAAATTGAACCTTAGTTGTAGATTTAAATCACACGGGTATATCGACACTGAGAAGCCAAAGACATCTGTTGCTTTGCTTGCATTTTGTGAACCAGGAAAAGTGAATTTGGCGATTTTTTCAATCTCTAATTTGATTGGGCAAAAAAGTGGCATAAGTTTTGTTTGTGGAATACTATTTCTATTATATTATTATATTTACAGAAACGCTAAGCATGCCTAGCACCAAGCAACTAATTTGAAGTTACTGATAATAAATTGTCACTTCCAAGTGCAAATCATCGTTTTCCCAGCAACATTTCTCTGCCAATAATTTTCACAACAATGTGGATAAAAAATTGCTTCCAAGAAGATGGAATATCCTCCCATGTCCTTCTTCTATCAATTTAGAAATGGTCGTCATCATTTCTCTCACGTTATACTTTTCAAACGTACTGTTTGATTCACCGGTTAGTTTAAAAAAACTATCGCATTTTCTAATAGTGCTGAATCATAGCTAAATCAGAACTAATCGTATTTTACGTTGATTTAAATCATCTATCTAAATTTTCCGCAGACGTTACACTTCCTCGAAGATACGAGGTTGTGATCGCGTTGCTGCAACTTGCTGCATGTTTAGACCAGTGCTGACATACAAAGAAACTATTGGTTCCTTTTTGAATGTAGTGTAGATTGTCTATTGCTTTCCTTTTTTGTCTTCATGGCAATCAATTTTCTCAATTTTCATATCTACAGACGATTATTTTCCTTCTGTTCAAAGATTATTATTTTTCGTTTCTGTGCTTGATTATTTAAATTGCTTTCCATGATACTTATACAAAAAAAAACTCCTTACAAAATCACACCGAGGAACGAGAATATAATGTATATACTTAACAACTTAGTCTGGGATACCAACTTGATTGAAATTTTGTCCAGGGGCAATATTTCTTTAGCAACATCCTCTTTTTTCTCACTCTGCTCTTCTTCTCAGTTGAACAATGTGCCAAATGATAATAACAGAATAATTGATTTTGTTCTTGCTAACTCACTTTTGTCGTCTGCTCATTTAAGTGCTGCTGTGTCACCTTATGTCAGTCCTGATCCTCACCATCCGCCTCTTGTTATGGAATTTTCTTTACCTCATTTCCTAAGAATAAAAATATATCTGTGTTGCGTTATAATTTTGCTAAAGCGGACTTCGGTTCCATGCGCCATAAAATTAAAGCTGTTCACTGGTTTGCTTTTTTCAGAGGTCTAAATGTTGATGATGGCATTCATGCGTTCTATGCTTTTTTGTCTAATCTTGTTTCCTGTAACACTCCGACTTTTCGTGTTAGAAGCGGTGTTGAGCTTTCTTGGCTAACTGTTGACGTGATACGTGCTCTTAAACCCAAAAGCATGGCACGTCGTAGATTTAGAGGTTGATCTTTTAAGATACAAAAATCTACGCTCGTGCGTTAAAAATATGGTTAAATATGCGATGAATTCTTATTATGGTCACATTGAAGCTTCCATATCATCGTGTCAACAGAAACCTTTGTGGTCCTATATCCGTCCACTTAAAAAATTGCTGCTATGATGTACCTAAATGATTTGTCTCTTTCCTCGCCTTAAGAAATTTCTGAGCTATTTGCTCATTTCTTTTCTTCTGCTACCTCTCAACTTAGTTCATCTTTCTTTGCCAATATTTCCTCTTCAGATGTTAATAGTTTTTGTTTGTTTTTGACGAACCTGTTGGAGTTCGAAGATTTGCTTACTTACCTAGACAGTAGTGCCAGCTGCAGACCCGACAGCTTACCAATTATCTTTGCTAAGTCCTTGTCATCCTTTCTTTATCTGTCCTCTTTAACCTTAGTATTTCTTTCTGTACTTTTCCTTCTTCCTGGAAATCCACAAATATATTTCCGATCCTTAAAGCCGGAAATTCGTCATCCGTCTCCAATTATTGCCCCATAGCCCTTCTATATTGCTTCAGTAAGCTTCTCGAAAGAGTTGTTTACAATAGAGTATATCGTATAATTGAACCTCTTCTCGCTTCTGAGCAACATGGTTTCGTCAATGGTAAGTAGAGATGGGCAAAATGGCTCATGGCTCACCATTAATCGCTCTTTTTTATTGTATTGTGCCGCACTCTCAGTACACGGTTCCCTGCACATTTCATTAAGTTATTCAAACGAAAGCTTTCGCTCGCAGACTATGCTGTGCTTTTTTCAGGTGCTGCGCTGTAAAAAAGAACAATCAGTGGTGAGCCATGAGCCATTTTGCCCATCTCTAAAGGTAAGCAAGTGGATGTATTATATACAGGCTTTGCCAAAGTTTTTGACTCTGTGATCCGTGAAATCCTCCCCTCAAAGCTCGATGGTTTCTATATTTCGTGTCAATTCCACTGTTGGTTTTCCTCATACCTTCGCGATCGTGCATGTTTTTTAACGGTTTACTCTTGCTTTTCTTCCCCCTTCTATCCTACTTGTGGTATTCCGCAAGGCTCGATTCTTGGTCCTCTCCTTTTCCTCCTGTTTATAAATAATCTTACTTCCCACTACGCTGGCGATCTTCAAATATCCAAGTTGATTGAATCAGTAGATGACTGTTCCCAGCTGCAGGATGACTTGTCTGCTCTGAGAGAGCGTCCATACCTTTCACTGATATTCCCTCGCGTGTAAGCCTGTACATCTCCTTCTTGCGTAGTGGCCTCGAATATTGTTGTCAAAATTGGTGTCCTCATCGCTTCCTAATTGATGCTGTTGAGTCTGTGCAACGCAGATTTACTCGCTCGTTATTTCTCAAGTTCCCTACTATGAGTATAGTATGCGTCTTTCCATCCTTGAGATCCCTACACTCCTGTCACCCAGACTGTATCTTGTACAAAATTATTAATGGTTGTGTTACATACATAAGCCTCAATACACAGTTTTCTGTTCGTGACCCGGTATTTGCTCGTGCACACTTTTTACTTATACTCTCCACTTTTGCGCTTGCCTAGGCAACATAATTGCTTGAATATTGGTCCTCTTCCGCCTTCGTTACGCACTTTCAAAAAAAAGCTAAGAACAAGCATTTTTTCTTACGAAATAAATTAACTAAGTTGCTGAATTTCAAATTTAATTTCTGTATTGAATTTATGATCAGATTTTATTCACCGCCTTTTATATACTCTGTTTAGTTTGAATTTAATGATTTTTTTTTCTTTATCTTTATTTTTCTGTTATTGAAGCTTTGTACTTTATCTTATTTTCATTTTTTCTTGTGTTTTTTCTTTTATATATAAGTTTATTCTTTGTCTAGTCTTTAATCGGATTTGTATCTGTTGATTTAGACAATAATAAATAAATAAATAAATAAATAAATAAATAAATATAGTCATGTGAACCATATCATAGATCATCATGTGTATGTCTGTGTTTATTAATAAATTACAAAAGCAAAACCTCTAATTCTTCCTTTACGCAATTCCAAACTTCTTTATGTACAAGGTAACGCTCAAAATTGAAATGAACTTCATTTGAATCAGATTTATCATCGAGCAAATGTCCGGAACATCGGGCAAGAGGTGTTGAAAAATGTTGTACGAATCAGCCCAACTTTAAGAACTAAGAACCGTTATTTTCCACTAACAATCCAGCAAAATTTTTTACCATTATTCAACTTTTACCATTTTTATCGTATTAAAAGTTTTAGTCAATATCTCAACAAAGGTAGTTAGTTATCGGAATTTGAATCGGTGATTTTATGTTATAAATAAACTTGCATTCATCATACTACTAGTTTTTACTTAGTGTTTGATTCAAAAGTGGCACTAAACACTATATCTGCGGCAAAGACCATTGTGTATAAACAATTCTTTTCCCCGTTCTCTTGTTTTGAATTCTAGAAATTCTCTAGAAATTACACTCAAAATATGAGTTTGGGCTCCAGAGTGATCTTGTTAGATGATCTTGCAATTAGCTACGAAAAAGATTTAGATACAGCTCTTATCAGGTTTTAAATTTGAATTCGTTAGAGACCTTCTTCACAATTAATGTTTACGATTGTAAAGTGATAAGTTTCACGACCCGGTTGACCGCTAAATTGACTCCGCAAACTACTAACAGACAGAGATGTGACTGCTCTTACGGTCCCGCTACTAATCACTCTGCTCTTTGAAAATTGCAGTGAACGGTTCAATTGATCTCTCCTCAGATTGTTCAACTGCTCATTGCTCTTTTGCTCTGCAGGAAATTTCATCCGCTTATTTACCTTTCCATCAAGCAGCCGCTCAATCATAAATAGCGATCATTCACAGTTTTTTCTACCATTGGAGCTGCGATCGCAACTGTGATCCAAATCACTGCTACTGTAAACTTCTTTTTGCTATTACTGCTTTCTGTGATCATTTTTCAGTAAAAAAAAACTGTTTAGTACACCTTTACTCAGAAGTAGGTCAACTCAAAGCTCGGTGTGCTATAATCGTTTATAGTCCATGGCTGAATTGAACCAGAGAGATGATGGATATCGATTCTAGCTACTCGACTTCACAATTTTAGAAGCGCGAATGAAATATCCTGATATCTACAACCAGGAAATCAAAACAAATATGTTACGGTCAGTTTTTCAGGTGTTTGACGTTTTCTCTTGTGTGTGATGACAATTGCTAAGATTTGTCAGTATTATCTATGACCTTCTATTTTCAACGGTGTTTGCTATTCTGAAACTATGTAAAGTGCAAGTACAATCTGAAAACAGTTGTATTTTGACAACAGGAAATTTAGAGATGTTTACCGGAAGTAGGTGTTAAATATTGATGCGGCAGACCATTGTGTGCACAGCCCACTTTAAAGTGAAGTGGCTGTGATTACTTTCAGAAAATATTATGTTTTGCACAAAAGATTCAATCAGATAAGTCAGTCGAACACGAATCTAAAATGAATGTAGTTTAAATGTAAGTTTTCCCAATCCAATTTCGTGAAATGGCTGAGCAACGTCAAACACAACCAACTCAGCCTTTGCTAGTTAAAGCAGAATTTTTCCTCCGGGGGAAATGTTATTCGCGAATATGTGTTTGCATTGTTCTGAAACTAGAATCCGATCTGTCACATTGACAATAGAAGAGTGTGGAACTTGTTGACCTCAAATTTGGCGCCAATATAAGATTGTCACTACTGTTATGGTTGCTACTTTTTATGTTTCTGGGCAGGTCATTAAGCAGAAAAACGCGTTTTTGGATGTTATCTGTTCGAGTTGTTAGCCCTTCCAGTTCCAGATAATTTTCGTGAGTCGCAACCGATTACCATGTCCTTTGTCTGACCTTAATTTGACGGTCGTAATATTATAGGCCCTAAGAAGTAAACATAAATGATTTTACCTATATTGCTATTGTTTTACTACACTCTAAAAAGTGGGTCTATAATTAATACTTTGATAATAGGAAATATATTCATTTTTTCGTTTAAAATAACGAATCAAAAATTTTTTTACACATTCGATGTGCATTTTTTACTTTTACGTCATATCAGCTGAATAATACACAGCTTTTTGTAAATTGAAGCAAAAAGAGTGTAAATTTACTAGTTTGCTATTCACCTTTGCACCAAAGCCATAAAATTGCTTTGTTATTTAGGGTAAAATTACACCATTTGGTCGTAAAAAAAATATTCTTTTTACGCACTTTTGTAAATTTATATCTTTAATAGTAGGAAACCAGTTTCCTACTATTATAAGGGTAAAATTCAACCAAAATTTTTTTGAGTCTATTTCATGTTTCTAATAAATTCTGACCACTCAAAATAAATAATATGGGTACTCGTTTTTTTTGCAGCTTTTTTTTTATAAACAATTCTATTCAATTGTTCCTAATGCATATGCATTTTTCCACACCTACCACTCGTTATTAAAAACTAGAATATATGGTCTGCATCTATTGAAAAGTAGTTGCTCTTCCTACATCACACAATGATAGCTGCGGATTCAATCTCACGTTCGATATTCAAAGAATGTCACTGTTACACCTACTGGGCATTGTTCATAGTCAATTTGCGCCAACATTGTTTCAATGCACGTAAAAAATCACATATGAAGACCTTCTAATTTCCTGAAGACACCAATATTGAGCACATGTTATCTATACGAAAGTATTTAATCAGCCTCGGTGGTAAGCGTTGTTGGATATTATGCCAAGAGCTATGAATAATGC
This sequence comes from Nemotelus nigrinus, assembly GCA_947369275.1. NCBI lineage: Eukaryota > Metazoa > Arthropoda > Insecta > Diptera > Stratiomyidae > Nemotelus > Nemotelus nigrinus. The sequence continues at coordinate 22,307,832 of OX376373.1, forward strand.
AAGCTTAAATTATAATACTGTGTGCACTAATGTGTGCAATAATATATAAGTATTCATGTTGATTTGTGCGCTACATGTCACCGGCAAAATCGCATGCAGCAATACACTGTTCGTCAGCAAGCAATAATTACTTGAATATGCGCACGATGCTATTAGCATGGCATTGCTCCACACGAGCTCTCGAATTAGACAGCAGCGTTATCTGTTTGCATTAAAAATGGTAAATTTGTTCCACTTGTCGGTATTCGCATGGTGTTGGCGAAACAAAATTTCAATGCATGTAAGAAACGAAGAGGTGCTATTAAGTTTCACTCCATTGCAGTTAATTGCCGGAAAAAATGCAATTTATTCATCGCATTGTTGTCACTTGTCGAATTGCAATGGATACTCATAATATAGAAAAGTAATTGAAAATTAACGCCAGGTCTAGCCGATCGTGCCACAATGAGGGTAATGACAGTGATAGCATTAGCAGTAAAAATTAACGAAAAATAGTAATAATGCAGGTTTTTCCAATAAGTGGTGTCATTTGAACTTGTTGTTTTTTCTTAAAAAAAGTGCTCAATTATTTTACTTACTGACTTTTACTTATTTATTACATGATTGACAATAAAGATATGAAAGTCGAATTGTTTTTGTGGGATGATTAAATTTGAAAAAAAAATTTAACTAAGGGGTTTCGAAATCATAAATATAAATTTTAGCATCCTCGGCTTATATCCATCGATATCTTTTACTCATAAAGGTTATCAATTTGTGATCACGATTCCCTTCTTGTCTATAAATCAGCATAGGCAACGTATATCGTCTCTAAAGCTTACCAAAGCAGAGAATAATTAAATCGGGAAACTCGGTGTCGTTTTGCGGAATTAGCCTCCAAAAGCAGAATCAAAGTGGAATTGTTTTTGTGTGGGATGATTAAAATTGAAAGTTTTTTAGCTAATTGGTTTCGAAAGGTATACAAGAGTAAAGCGACAAGTTCCACTACTGATTTTACTGCGGATTAAAATCAAGTATCTATTTGGAGCGAAGCTCTCAAAACTCGATATGTGATCATGGGTATATTTGACCTAGACACGTTTAGCGTGCGCTTTATCGATTCGACTACACAAGTTTCTAAGAAATCTGATAAGAAAAGTTAGCTTACCCATGGTCACATGTGGTCATTCTTTTGAGACAGTTTCCAACCTGTGTGAAACTCTATTTCAAGAATCATCGCTGTTATATTGTCTTTAATCAACTTTGATTTGAGTTGTTATGGTAGATATTTCCCTCGGTGAAGTAGTTTGGCTATTATAGGTCCCACAATTTAAGCGCCCAATGTGGGCTACCGAAACAAAAGACGACACACTTCAAAAGTTTTGTCCGCAACAACTCCTTTGTTTCTCGCCTAGTGCAGCACACGTTGTTATCATACTGGATTGAGGAATTTAAGGGGTAATACGCAGTTAGAAGGCCGGAAGAAGACGTTTTTTTTATTAATTTTTTTGTGAAAAGGTTTTTTTTACTTTACAAAAACAAAAAGTAAATATGCATTTAGTGCCAACATCTAAGTTTATAATGACTTTAATAATTTGTAAAAATATTGATCTGGTGCGCTCCTCCAGACGATCTCCTGAAGGTCTTCCAAAAAAAGGTGTTCGGCGATGACCACGATTTCTCCAGTATAATTCATCTGAAGTCAAAAAACCAAACAGGTTCTTTTAGTAGATAGATAAAACTAGGTATTGATCGAAAGAATAATCGAAATTTAGATTTTTGACAAAATGGCAGCTTCGTAAAAAAAAAATCGAATTTTTGTTCAAAATTGCCATTTAAAATTGTTTAAAAAAACAGAAATAATTATCCGAAATCTTATTCCTTCGATTAGTACCTGAGGAATATATCTGAGAAAGTTGTGTTAAAATTTCAAACCGTTTGGTTGAGCCGTTTTTTTAGAAATCTTGGTCACCGACTTGGAAACATAGTTTTGAGAAAAACGCGTTTAAAGTTTCGGAAAAAGTTACCACACAGATTATTTTTTTTTTAGTTACATGGATACATCTGTTCTGTCTACTTCCCCTCTCGGGTACTCCCATGCGCTTCGGTCTGTACTCCGCCTACTTTCTAACAGTCTGAGATGTGATTGCAAATATGCGTATGTCTCGGAAAAAACTTGTCGGATCGATTTGAAATTTTCAAGGAATATTATTAGTTAAATATACATTCTGAAAATGCAAAAAATAAAAAATCGATTTTGACTGCGTATAACCCAAATGCGACTATTTTGTGAAATTACGTATTCGTCAAGGTGGAAATTAAAATATTTGTTATTTTCAAAGACCAACATTTAAAAAGCTGATTGTTGTTTCTAGACTCAAACAACAAAATACTGACGTTTTTGCATGATTGTCAAGTTTCGATTCTCAAATTATCGAAACTCTATTGGTTAGCTTAAGGTTTCTATGAAAAATGTGATTCATATAGATATTACCTTTTGTAATCGGCACTCATTATGAACGTTTTCGAATGAATAAAATTGATTTTTGAGTAATTATTTCATCCAGAAAACTGGAGACAAAAAATTATTCAGCTCAGCCTCAAAAAACCACTTACCAACCAAACCGAGAAAGAGTTAAGTCTAGCCTATACGACATTTTTAAAGAATATTGGAAGAATTTAGAACATACAATATCAGAAAGCAAATGTGGCAATTAATGTCTTAATGACAGTTTTTAACCGAAATAGGGATCGAATTGACGAAATCAAATTTCTATAAAACACAATACGAAGTTCTCTCAGAAGTCCTGCATCCATAATTAATAGTTGTTTTTATCTTTTTCTTTCAGGTAAATAGAAGACAGTTAAATGTAAACTAATTTCGTGGCACTGGTTTCACTTTCAATATGTAAGTTTTATACGGTATTATATAGCGAAATTTTATAGTATAACTAGCAATATTAAACTTGATGCAGTCTAAACTATTAATTAAATAAAAACATAACTTCAATACTCTCAACAATTACCCAGTTGTCTCAATTCATTCGTAATCGAAAATCGAAAGTGTAACAAATTGTCTTGAGCTCGAAAGGGCAACAAACTCTTCAATGCAAAACAAACCAACAAACGAAATAATAGACATCGTCAACAGCCACAACAATAAATCTGCACGATTGTACATATTAACCGTGACGAACTCTCCCTGAACGCGCCAGACTCATAGGTCATTATCTCACACATAACTTTTCGGCAAAATAAGCAATAGGTAATTACCACCACTAGCGCCGCAAGATTATGCTTTGAGAAAAAACTCGAGAGAATAGAAAGTGACTTGACGCTTTTCAAAGGCCCACTTCAACAACTCCCTACCACCCGACCAACCAAACAACTAGTCCGGAGTCAAAATAAAACCGAATTGCTTGCAACAAAAGATCGACGCCATCGTTTCGTATCTGAATATCTAAATCTTAACAAAACTGTGGTTCGTTGCAGATATAAAACTTTCGCTTTCCAAATTCACGTAACATGCTTGAGAACGTATCAATGAAGTGGATTAATGTGAGCGGCATGGTTGCGACGCGTCGTCTACGATAACTTTGTTATGGAGTTGAAGAAAGGTTTGCGAAAAATACGATTCGCTACAAGTCGTGACGCGATTGTTTGTCTGAGGTTTGACCGTAACATTAGATTTGAATCATTTTTTGCAAATTCTTTTGTAGATTGTAACGAGGAATTTGAGCACGTTTGTGTACATGTCCGAAATAATTGAGCTTAAGAAATTAGAGTCTCCGAATTTGTAAGTAGTGAATGCATTGTGTGAATTCTTTTTATGGTGATGTTAACGAATTTAATTTGCGTAATACAATTTAATGATCACAAACCATTAGAACATTTATGCTATCAATACCATTCAGATCACAATAAGTGAGGGAAATAGCCATTTAAGAATCGTGATCGGCTCTCTGTGATTATATCTTTTTGCGCGTATATCCCTCTGCACACACAAATTAAAGTCTATAAATATATAATTTTTTCTGACCATGTTCTTAGTTCCGTGGTATTAGCGCAATTCCATCAAAGCCGATTATACTATTATGGGCAATAAAACAAATGATATAAAGTTTGGTCAAATCACGTCCCTTTAAGCGTGTATTATAAGGAAGTTGAGTACTTTCTAATTGAGCATAGCATTTTTTGAATATGTAAGTGTACTGGATGTCACATTCTAGCTTTTGAAATCAAATAAATGGACAAGCAATTTGATTTACTCCCTCATTTTTTAAATCGAAAAAGTAGTCGTAAAGCGCTAGCACCAAAATGGATCTAGTGCCTTCTACACACATCATCTTCAAACCAGTAGAATACAAATCAGTAGACATCTACACCAATATTAGCTACCAACTAAAATTTGTAATCACTAAATTACGGCTTTTAACACCTTCATTTCTCTTTCACGTGCCTTAATGGTCTGATGAAAACCGAACAGGTTGATCTCGAATGGCCAATTAACGTTGCAAGTACGGTAACAGTGTATTATTTCGTTCGCATTAAAAACAAATAAGGCGAGATTTCATCTTGAACTGCACTTCACCGTCACTATCGTCCTAATCGATGAGCAATTGCGCTATGATGACGTTGGCTAGTTTCTGTTGTCACCCATCAACTGCCCACTCATCCACCGACGACTTTACAAGCTCACTTCACTCTCAAATCTTGAATTTTGACAAATTAACAGCAGAGTAACTGCGATTTCGAAATGATAACGGTCCGGCTACGATGCTGCTGCATTTTCTCCATTATAGCGGGAAAATGCTGCATAAGCCGTTGCTGGCGTAGACTATTAACAACAGGTGCATGATTAACGAGCGAGTTTTGTATGCACCTAATTTAGACGGCGTGCGGTGAAAGATAGTTTGATGGAACGATCACCCATGAATGTGGTCTCAGGATGCTTTACTTTGTTGTTGCCGTCTCAAAGAGATCATGCTTTACTTTTACTTGAAATACCGCTTCAGTCGCGAATAACAGAGCTGTCTTTAAATTGAACATATAATCCACTTTCGACGAATCTTACTTTCATCGGACGTGGTTGAATATTTACCCCAGAATTTATGAAAACTGAATTTGAAGTATCCACAAAGGCATCCATCCACTTAATCCTCTGCCAATATTACTGCGTCTACTGCATCTTTCACTAGAAATGTTACTTCGAACCACAGATTATCTCGTCCACAGATACTAAAATGTGTAGTTGCCACCGCTACACACGATTACCATGCCATCGCGCTGACAATTTATATTCATTTTCAAGTTATTCGCCACCTTCATGTTATCCGATCAGCAACAGCATCCATCAGAATCACTGCCACCAGCAAGTGCCTCAAAGCCATTTAACTGCTTTTCAATGCACCAATGATCCGATAATGAACATTTCGCTGGCATCGCTTCACGATGAAAGAAGCTTAGTTGGCTTAACTCTTCTAAAACCATTTCGATGCTTTGGATGCGGTTGCAGCTACTGTCGCTGTTGCAACAAGTTTATCGCTTCCAACAGCCATCAACAATGTCAGCTGCAGCACAGCGATGTTCGCAGCCGTGTATGGGATTTACCTGGAGTAACATAACAAACAAGATGTTGGTCACAGGCATCGTCGAAGAAAGCGAGTCAGTGTGTCAGTTTGTTTACTTCCGGCCAGAAAATCGTCAACATTTGCTTTCTTCATGTCTACGATGGCAATTGTAAATTGTAAATTGTCATCGTAAGTGCATTTAATGGTGTATTGTTCGATGCATTCTAAGTGCAATGATAATGCACAACCACATTGAAAACCAACTGAATTGATAAAAGCTTTCAATTACTGCTAAAAGAAGAAACTCTTCCATGAAACTTTATAGGTGAGGTAAACAACTGCATTATTGATCCCTGGAAAAATGATATTCATTCTACATGAAAGAAAATTCAGTTTATGGAGATAATGATTGAGTTTTATTGTTATGTGGGTTTCGTTGAGGGTTTTTGGTCTCATTTTGTTGATTGATTGCGTAGATATAATCAATCAACTGCTATTCAACGTAAATACAAGCAACAAGTTTCCAATCATCAGAGCTGCACAATAAGCTACATAACATCGGGGACTTCTCATTCAACAACCAATCGTACAGTACCTTTGTCAATACGCTTGAACGAATTTTTCTTATTGTTGTCCTCTTTTTCCTTTTCTTTTGTCATCCTCATTTTTCAGCGAAAGCAATTTGTTTTGTGCCTTTATTGAATATGTTTTTCTTGTTTATTCGGACATTGATATTTTTAAAAAAAATGTATGCCTGTATTCTCTTATGGATACAATAGAGTGTTAATGCGTGTTTCATTCATGCTACTAATAGTTCATTATTCATCCTGTCTAATTGACATGTTTGGCAACGAGCCAATAAATTTTCATTTGGAGATGGAATAATGAATAGAATATTATACTGTCAATATATTTTTCATTTAATTGAAAATGTGCATACATATTAGCGTCAATCAATTGGAGTATGTAAAAATTAAAGATTTAAAACTTGGCAAACTAAAACCTAGCTCTATTATGCTTCCGACGTCGGTCATTGTCTTTTGAAAGTTTTATATAATACGTCCTCAGAAGAGAGATGCATATAAGGAAATGAAAACATCAGTGAGAATTGAAGCAATTTACCCGAATTTCAGTGTTAGTAGTAATGAAGAAAAACTATGGGACTGTGGGCGAATTTGACAGCCTTCTCCTCCGCAAAAAGAAAATGGCCGCCATATGCACTGAGATGGTAGACTTTGGAAGTCGTAGCTTCCAATCAATTTTTCTAAAATAAAATATTGAATTGTTTAATTAATTTTAGAATAACATTTATAATATTTATTTCTAATTATTTAATTATTTTTTAAATATTTAACAATTTTACAACATTTAATAATTCCTTTTTATATTTTTTTCAAGCCAACAACATTCTATTTTTCACAAACTTCAAAATTACATTTTTCTTAGCCTACGGATAAATTAATTTTAATGTGAGATGTATGTGTAAAGTGTTTGTGGAGAATTGTGGATTGTATGTTTGCAGATGTGTATTTTTGTAAGCGTATCCACAAGCCCATATGTACACAAATTTGGCAAGTAGCAACTAAAAGCTCGTAAAACCTAAGTAGCGGAGAAACCGAAAGGAAAACCTGAGGCAGTAATTCTCTCGATTTGTTCTATTTATAGATTTTATCTTTGGAAATTATTGAAATTATAAAAATAGTCTCAAATACGGTGGACCAAACCGTCGCCACATTATCTTCAGCCGTTTTAAGCTGCTGGTCACTGAAAATAAAACAAGTAAGACGAACGCGACCTAAAGTTTCACATCACTCGAATTCAAAGAGGCAACTTAAACGTGTGTTTTAACAATACTGGAGACTTAAAAGTATTAACATTTGAAAAGTGTGTCGGGTAAATGCCATCCTTCACAGTTCACACACTGATGAAGCCGTTTTTTGAAGTTTCTATGAACTTTTTGGAACATTCTGACAGGTATAGCAGCTATTTCAGTCCGGATGCTGTCCTGTATTGTTAATAATAGCCCAATCAGACTGCAAGAGTTTCTCGTTAAGTTCCCTACGATTTTTGTCACTCCAGTACCGCATATTCTGCTTGTTAAAGCACCTAATAATGTGAAAATGAGCTTCTTCTGAAAAAAAACACAATCGCGTCCTGGGATATGGAGGCAAACATGTTCTCACAAGATATCCAACGCGTTACATAATTCTGTGCTGAAAGTTGCTGGATCACCACCATTTTATAAGGATGCAAATAAAGGGCACTATGTATAGCTCGGCGAAGAGAACGTCTTAAAATGCTAAGAGTATCTACTTGTTTTCAAGCAGAGCGTCTGTGAAATTGCTATACTGCTGCTCGACCCCACTCGACGTTTTTCGATGTGGTGACGGTTCTCTGTGGGCTCTTGTGACGGTTCTCTGGCCCTCTTCATATTCCTGTTGCCCTGAATGCATTTACCTACGACACAATTGACCTTAAGTCTCGACACAAAACGAGCTCTGTTCCACCTTCCACTGCATTGTTAAGACTAAATCCGGCAGGAATACAAACCTCCCATCCATCCACTGTAATTATATGCATTAATTTATAGGTATTATTTGAATAGTTATTTTCAAATAACATTTATAAAGCAAGATATATCTTAAGAGACTAATAGCCCCAGAGTTGGTTTAAAGTCGAATGTAAACACAAAAGTGTGATCTATATGCATTAATGTATGTTATAGTAGTGTTTATAACAACAAAATTTATTGATATATGTTCTTAAAACAGCTATTTTAAAATAGAACTTAAAAAGCCACACCCATCTGAAAGGTCTAATATATCCCAGATACAGTATAAAGAAAAAAAATTAATCACTTTCATTTTCGTCTCTGCCACTACAAATTACATAGATTTTATCAATTGTCTATTCAATCCGTTTACGCGATTAAACACACCACGTTAGAGATTTTATTTCAAAACTGTGATATCTGTAAAAGTACCATAATTTTAAAATATTTCTTCTATTCTACTATTGTCAAAAATTCAAATAAGTTTTGTTTGAACAGAAAGTATTAATGATGTAACACTCGCCAGATTTTAGCGCTTAAAAGTGATACCTTTTTGCATATCGGAGCATACTCACAAGAAAGCAATGCCAATTTCTTAAATGAGTATACAGATTTCAGCAAATCGGTCAAATGGACCGCTTTCTGAAACATTGGTTGAATCAGTGACGATTTCAATTTACAGGAGCTCGATTAGCTATGTTTGACTAGAGGCCCTCATTTTTCCTTCAAATAAGTTAGAAACTGAGAAAAACTTAAAATCACCCATTCTGCATTAACCCTCCCAGAACACAGGGGTTCAAATTGACCCCAGTGACCTTTTTGGCCGATCGCAGCGCTCAGGCCTGCGGGAAAAGGGGGGTACTATAGGCTCCTAAGAGTATTTCTGTGTCTTGACTATCAGTTTACACCGTTCGCATACAGTCCCAAGTCGTCAGTCGTCGTTGAGAAGCCTTAGAAGCAGATTAAGGGGTCAACTAGACCCCATATGTACTCGACGACAATTTTGAGGTAAAAATTCAATTTTGTTTACTTAATAAATCGATAGATTAATTTAAAAAAGCCAAAAAATAAGTTTGCAAGTACTTTTATTTTTTGTTTTTAGCAATATGACGTATAATCTGCGTTCTAGTGCACGCAATAATTTGTTAGCTGAAGACAATGATAACAATTTTGGCGACAATGATTGCTCCGAAGACGACCATGTCTCGGAGCAATCAGAATCTGATTATTCAGATGATTACACCTTATTTTTTGCAACCCTTTATGTAGGACAAATTTTTTTTTTATTATTGTAGTATGTATTTAGAGTATCCATATACATTTTTAGCTCAAAATTATAAAAACTGACAAAGTTATGATATTTTTTTAAATGTGCAAATTTTAAAATCCTCACAATCGCCACGGTAAATATGCAAAATAAATACTTTTTTTTTCAAGGGTCACTATTGGCCTAATTTTTTTTATGATTTTGCCAAGGTATGACAAAAGTGTATGAGTGTATCCCCCTAAATTTTCAGCCAAAAATATTGAAAATTGACAAAGTTTCGATTTTTTTGTAAAAAAAAAAGCTGATTTTCGATAAAACTGTTTTTTCGCGAATTTTTTTAGGTATGTTAAGGACATTTAGGCCACTTCTAATGCATGAGAACTACTAAAAGAGGCCTCAACCTACATCTACAAATTTTTTGAAATGAAAATCTTCAGTGGCGGCGATTCTATAGACGTTCAAAAGTGGTTGGGGTCAATTTGACCCCAATTGTTCTCGATGATCGAAAAAATAGGTGTGTTCTCGGAGGGTTAACAATAGAGAATAATAAAACTAAGGAATAAAAGAAAATTGCAATTGAACCTCAGCTCAAAGCTAACAAGTACTACATCATTAATACTTAATGTATTCAAACAAAAGTGATTTAATTTTTTTTGCAGCCAATGAAGAGTAAGAAAAAAATTGGTTTTAAATCTTGGATACACTTAAAATACGAGTATCACTGATTTAAAATAAAATCTGCAAAATGATGCAGTAAATCGTGCAAACGGCTAGTCTACCCTTAGTTGATCACTTTCGTGGTTTTCGTTTCAACGCTATCGCATTCAGATATCTCTTCAAGTAAGCATTCATGCCGCCAAACAAAAGACCAGACAAAAAAAAACAAAAAGGTCTAGAAGTCTGATGATTTTTATATTCCAACGATAACACAACTGAAAAAGTTCAATAACGAAATGACGTAATTGGCACTAACTGAAGCTGTATTTGCCTTCATTCTCTTTTCCCTAATTTTTCATTTAGATCAATGGCGCGCTCTTTAAAATTTACCAAAATTTTCTTTTCATCCTGTATTAACTACCGTAAAAAATTAATTTCCATGAACTAGAATGAGTCGCAGCTAAACGCCAACGTGAAAAACGTGCGGTTCGTGAACTTAAGTTGTAATGCATCAGATCAAAAACATTTAAAATGATTTCCGTGGCTCTTGGGCCCAAACTATGATGAGAGCAACATAACAAAGTTGGCCAGCAAAATGATTTTGAACACATAAAAACGTAATGATCCAACACAACTCTGTTTCGCAGCGAAATTTACATAAACCTTAAACTTTGTAGATTAAAATTTTTGACAATTCTGATTCCACTTCCTCCTATGAACATCTGCGATATGGGTAATGTTATATGCAAATGACAATCGCAATTTTCGCTTCTCTTTTTAATTTTTCGTTGTGATATACGTTGGCGAATTTGAAAGCTGATTGATATCACTTTCCTAGACTTTAAAGAGATCACATTGTTAAATGATAATTTCTTTAATGTGGCCAGTGACAGATTACCGGAAATGTTGTGTTGCTTTCATTGAAACTTCTTCCATCAAGAACGTTGTCCAACAATGTAATGTTGGTTTCATTATGGCGCTAACCCAAAGAATAGTATTGAAATCAGGTCCACTATCTGGAAAATCATAAAATCTAATAATTTATTATACTCTATGAAAATTTTACGTGATTATTCGATCAGAGAAAGTAAAAGAAAAATAGTTTCACTGGCAATACAAACCTTAATTTCAGGTGTCTGCAAAGAATAGCTTAAAATTATGTAAATCATTGTTTGTCTGAAAAATCATGATGACCAATAAGTAAGATTGGTTGGTGCAATATTTACGACGCTGCTGGTTTGCCTACAGTAAACATCGGAAATATGATTGCCCGAATGTGCTTTGGTTTTAATTCAGTTTATGTAGAGAGATTGAAATTATTTTCTAAAGACGCCAAGATCTAGTAGCAATGTAAAACAAAAATAAGCTGTTTTACATTACTTCCTTCAGTTCGAAACGCACTTATATTCTTTTAATTCTCGATAAATGACCCTTTCATCACTGAAAGAAAAACTCTTGGTTGGTTCAACTATTTTTAATAGTATTGCAACGATTCATTCAAAATCGTTAAACGAACTACGGAAAATAGCTATTTTTACTATGTTAATATAGTTAATTTAACGATATAAAAGTAGTTGGCTCTGGTTATACAAAAAATATCGCAAGGTTCATGAAATCAACTGTTTTAATTGTTTCATAACCACGAAAAATAGTTCAAACTTCAACGTTTCGAATTATCAATAGTTTTTATGGTACTTAAACTACTTTGCAATAGTTGATTTCAACAAACGGAATTCAGTGAGCAACGTCTTTGGAATTATTCTACGCAAAGTAGAATGGTTTCAACATTTGGACGCTTTTCATGCTCCGAATGAAATTTTTTTTGTTTATCAACCACGCGTCATGGTGCATAAAAGTAATCAACAATTTTCTTATAGTTGTTTTAACTATAGCCCTAGTTAATGCAAAAACAACTAAGGAAAACTGTCGATTTTTCATACTCCTCATACTCATGCTCCTATTCTATCATAGAAGTTTCATATGATACATGGCAAAATTGTGTTCGGTTTGCTGTTCGATATAATTCATATTCATGTTATGCTGTGAAGTTTTTATATTACGTTGTATGACGCTATTTTGTTCACAATACAGCGTTTTCCGCTGTGGCAAAGCAGTGGGCTGCGGCAGGCGCAGTCAAAAATTAGAATGCACTGTTTTGTATGGTAACGCGCACAATGGCTGCGGCCGAATTTGCGGCAGCGGCAGAATTTGCCAAATTTCTAATTTTGCCGCACCGCTAGCGGTGATACCTACCATAGGTTGGCATCGCCACTAGGTTGAATTAAATCTGTTTGAATTAGGTTGAATGGTCTGGTGGAATAGACAAGCGATGGCTGATGTGTATTGTGATAAGCCAACCTAATCCTCGTACAACAGGATTTAGCAATACAAAAGAAAAAAAAATTAATTTGGTTGGTGCCTTGGTTGCATTGACAGCGACATTGTCGCTGCATTGTGATTCACCAAATTCAACTGCGGCATTCACGCCTCCCCTGCCTATATTTCGTACTATGTATATGGTTGGAATACCATTGTTTGTGGCTGCTTACTTTTTTTGCACCACGGACGTTGTTTATCAACCATGCGTCATGGTGCATAAAAGTAATCAACTATTTTTTTATGGTTGTTTTAACTATAGCCCGTAGTTGACGCAAAAACAACTAAGGAAAATTGTTGATTTTACTAAGATTTTTCTTTCAGTGATTAGTTAAAACTATTTCACTACCTGAAAGTAAATTGTTTCAAAACGCTTGACGTTGGGTTTCCTTTTCTTGAGAAGTCTAAAACAGCAGGTTTATTAAATTTAATAAAACGCAGCAAAGGGTAGTTAAATCTTCCTTTGAACTTTCTTGATGGAAATTTTCACAATTTTATACAGTTTGTTTCATATGGGACACAGTGGAGTTAAGTTTGTTCGATTTTAGTTGACTACCCTCAAAAATTCTTTCGTTATATTTGAAACGACATTTTTTAACAAGATTTTACTTTTCACAAGCACTTTTCTCCAGGGGAATATTGATCATATCAATCACTCATATGATATCAATTGCCACGTTGTTAGAGGCGTTACAAAAGTTGAATCCTAAAATAATAAGCCGGCTGTGAGGAACACCAGGCTCAGTAAATTACATCAGGGCCAACAAATGATGTGAAAGCATTTCGCAAAAACGTAAAAATGCATCTTTTCATGAACACCGCCTAATAGCAACAGTAGTCTTAGAATGTGCTTGGAATCAGTATCGTATTTTTCGCAGACTTTAATTCGCCAGAAAAGTAAGGTGCACTTCTATGCAGTAATATACTCTTCTCAGCCGAAAACAGATTTATAGATTTTTTTAAAACGAAAATCTACTTTAATAAAAATTCACAAAAAAACTAAAATTGTTCTCTGCTCAACTCCAAATCTGCTCCACATTTTCAGATTTATCATTAGAATCTCATATTTATTCATAAATGTTTGCCCTTGTAGATAGTTTTCAATCCGCTCCGTTTCATTAATTATTCACATGCTGTTGAATTTATTCTTCGCTGTTTGAATAAAAATTTCATGCCATATGTTATATAGCATTAAAAGATGTCCTCATCTGGTGTCGGATGCACTAAGACTTGTCCAGTACTGAGTTTAACTACATTTCGTGAAAAAAACACCAAGCTACTTAGTGGATTAGACTGCTTAATTAATTGATGTTGATATAATCTTCTATTCTTTTGAGTAACTTTTTGCTCTCACAATTAAAGCCAAAATTTTTCATACTAATAGATGATTTCACCATAATTCTACAAATAGTTTAAATAAATCTTTTAAAACACTCCTCGTGTGTATACAAATTGACCTATTTCTAAGTTCCATTTCACTTAATATTTTAAAAAATATGAAACGCTTACATGAATTTGTACACTACAGTTTCTCTAAAATATTCCATGCAATGGTGCAAATGGCACAGTATACAAATACGCAGTTATTCGTTAACGATATTCCCGTTATCTGAACGAACAAAATTTGCTCTTGTTTCATATTTATTAGGTCAAAAAAACGATTCTCTTTTAATTCATTTTTTATTAAACATAAACATAAAAATAAACGCCAAATTACATAAAATCAACAATACTTTATTTACTGTCCCTTCCATACTAGGTTTGTGGTAATCCTAGGCTCTATTCTACACCATTCCTTTTATTGCGCGAATAAGCTCTGCAATTGAGTTGAATTGGTGGTTATTGGCGTAAATTCGTTGTGACAGATTTTCTAATGGATTCAAGTCATGTGAGCAGGCATAAATTGAGCATAAATTGAACCCTTTTAGCGGTAAACCAACTCTTAGTTTCACGGCTTACATGAACTCTCGCGTTATCCTGCTGAAAGATCCACCCTTCTGAACCATGTTCATTTAAAAATGGTACTAAATCCTTCTCCAGAACTTGGATGTAGTTCGCACTCTTCATTTGATAGGAAACGATCTAGATTTCTAAACATCCGACATGTCATCACATTACCGCCACCGAAATTCCTCTTCACAAAATTTAATGGCTTTTAACGGATATCACGATAATATCCCCGAGAGCCGTCAGGACCATCGAGATTCCACTTCTTCTCGTCTGAGAATACAATCTTAAAATGATAGATGTCTATTGAATTGTAATTTTCTGCATCGATTTCTTTTTACTTGCCCCATTCCGATTTGCGTCGACGTTACTTTTTGCGAATTATAGGTAGAATATGCACCGCACGTTTAGTCCGCGGACTAAACACCAAATTCCACCTAAATATTTTAGTCCACGTGGTGTGAACACTCACGGACCGACCTAAATTTAGATTGGTCCACGATGTGACCTGGCCTAAATATAGGTCGTGGACTGTAATCGTTGTAAACACACGCGACCTAAACATTGATTTTTACGCGACTATTAATAATGTTTGTATGTTCAATATAAGCTCATAACATTCCCCTTTGACACAAAATCATTGAAATAAACATGTTTGAGAGACAAATGAAACGATAAATACATTGCATGAACGAAAATTAAACTAAATGACAGCTGTCATATACGAACGAGGACTAAATTCGACCTAAGCAAATTTTAGGTTAGGTTGGTGAGGACTAAGTTCATTTAGTCCGCGCTTTAGGTCAGGTCACTTTTGGTCCGACCGCTGTATATCCCACCATAGCCTGGCCTCTTTGAGCTTGGCTGTCAATTTTGACATTACCTCCTTTTTTTCGTATCGAATGAAATCTGTACATTTCAAAGCTCTCCAATGTCTCTTAATTCTACGCGAAATCTCTCTCTCAAACCATAGATCTCCGCATGAAGGGCGTTAGTAAACCCTTTTTCTTGTTCACTTAGTACTTTTCCACGTGGCATTATGAGTAAAAATACTAAATTAGAAAAAGCAAATAAAAATCTAGTTCTTAATTACCGTGTTGTTAGTACATCCGCATTTTTATCACAACTGACCCTATAAATATGAAACAAGAGCGAAATTTGTTTGTTCAGTTAACGAGAATAACGTTAACAAATAACTGCGTATTTGTACACTGTGCCATTTGCACCATTGTATGGAATATTTGAGAGAAACCGTAGTGTACAAACTCATGTAAGCGTTTCATAGTTTTTTAAATATTAAGTGACCTTATAAATATGAAACGGATCTTATATTTTTTTTCAGGTATGCTCAACAAACTCTTAATTATTTTGAAATCACGATTTAAGATTAGCATGTATGTATACAGTTTCGAAAATAAGTTACTATGCGCATAAGTATCACACCTAAATAATTATTGACTCTTGTACAATCTTGCAAAATTATTATAACATAAAGC
This sequence comes from Nemotelus nigrinus, assembly GCA_947369275.1. Classification (NCBI taxonomy): domain Eukaryota; kingdom Metazoa; phylum Arthropoda; class Insecta; order Diptera; family Stratiomyidae; genus Nemotelus; species Nemotelus nigrinus. The sequence continues at coordinate 22,323,675 of OX376373.1, forward strand.
GAAAGTTTTCACACTGAATCCATCAAATAATATGACCCGCGCAGAATGTCAGATAGGTGTCTTACATTGAAATACAACATGTAGTTCATGACTTGACAATCCAATCAAATTTAATCTTTCTTATTCGACACGTGAGATTTTCATCAAGCCTAACTATACACTCGTCCAACTCTAATCAAAGCAAGCCGGAACAAAAAAAAACGAATAAACACAAAAACAACACCAAATCTAATTCTACATAAATCTTTACGCGGAACATCTGAGGCAAACGGTAGCGGCTAACACATTCGAACTGTTCATACATGAATTTTCCCTCGAACCGTTTCAACTTGCCATGATCGAGTTGAAAGTGAAAATGTTTCATCTATCAGACTATAAACTGATCGTATGCATTTCATTTAATGCTATTAGACGCATAGTTTGTTTGAAACTAAAGTGAAAATACGAAAAGTATTTTAATCGAACACCAAACACGCTCATAATCGATTCATACGAATCAATCAAGCTAATACTGGAGTAGATATCTCCGTTGTCAAGATTAATTCGTTAGATTAAGTCTTAAGTGGAATCAATTGAAATTGAAATTAAGGCTACCGACCGTTAAGAAAATGAACGAAATAAAAAAATACACGAGGTATTGAATCAAAATATAGAAGGTTCAAAGTTGCATGGGAGGATCAACATAGTCATGCTATTTTGAATGTAGATGTTTGAGTACAATTTGTAATCAGTTTGGAATTATCGAATCGTGTTGTTTCAAATTTCCGTAGATAGCGTTGGAATTTCGTTTTGAACAAGGATTCTGATAATTCATAGTATCCTGTATTTTCTCAGTTCGGCGGAAATTAAAACGACAAAGATTTGCAAATTTACCTCGATGCTGATAATTTCTGTGTAAACCATTAAATTAGAATACATTCAATATAATATTATCAATGATTCAAACCTCCGATAAAATATCACCAGGAAAAAAAACGATGAAGAAACTTTTTACCAGTGGATTTTCGCGCCTAACTTTCCCTTAATTTGGGACTCCGTTATTTTAGTTTGGCCCCCCGTTTTGCGTCAATTTGTCACCGTTATATGTCGAAAGCGCGGTTGACCGTCCTTCTGACCACGACAGGGACAAAAGGTGCACCGCGAACCGTGACATTGAATTTTTTTCAATTATTATATGTGCTTAGAAAGGGATTATATGCATTTAGAAAAATTTAAATGTAAAAAATCGTATAAGCACATCTACAGTTAGCAATCAACTGCTTACAAAGAAAGTTGAAATTCCAGTTGATAAATGCTACTCTGGCTTCTCCATTTATTGCAATCCACCGAATGAAGCAAAATTAATTTCTCTACCTCCGTGACAAATGCACATGCAATATTTCACCATTTCATTCCTAAATTGACACGTTACAAATACCAGCATGATTGCAAATATTTCATTAGTACATAAACATCTACACGAAATCTATCTGAATCTGAAAATTCATTTTGTCACCAAAATGATGAATGAACAATCGGAATGCAGTCAAGTAAGAATTCGAAATAATATTATAATTCCGCAAACAACTAATAAAACATTATTTACCGCTTGACACAGAAAGTACAAAGCTGTTGCGTTGCAGCAACATATATGATTAGGATCTTTATCCGATTTGTATGAGTTTCGAGTTTTGCATGAGTGATAACTGCGTATTTTCGATTGCAACATTTTTCATTATTTAACAGTGTTCCATTGTTATGCTACCAGATAAACTTAACAAGCAATAAGTTTATGCATGTAAGTTTACGGTCACGAGCGCAAATTTAATGAGAAATTTCGAAATAACGGAAAAAGCTTTGTAAATGTTTTTACAATTGAATAAGACATGTGATGTCTAAGTCATATTGTTCAACCTAAAAATTTTGTCATTGAGCTGGAGAATATGATGATAGCATTTAAACATTTGTGCATTTGCCATAATAGGCATGAGGCTGCCATCTATCCATAATATTCATAAAGTTAGGCATTTTCTTAAAATAATAAAATTATTTAGCTATATTAGTAGCCTTCAATCAATGTGTACGAAAGTGGTTTGATTCATTCCTAAACTCTCTATCGTATAAAGCACAATCATGTTTGTGAAAAACGATATTCTTGTTGATAACTATTTGGAGCTGATATTCTCTAAATGGAATGTCAATTGCCATTCGAACACTGATTAAAGTCATTAAATCGCATTAGTGTTAATGTATAAGTAATCACTAATCACATGTCCAAGATGTACGGAAATAGTAAAAAAATTTTCTCATAAATTTAGTAATATTTTTTCAGGAAAGTTTATTTATTGAATATTCTATCTGTATAAATGTATATAATATATTTACTAAATATTCTAAGCTGATATGAAATATCAACGAAATTAACGTTACTCGCCTAAGTCTTTCGTTTCAATCATATGATTGAATCATGACGAGGCGCAGTAACGACCACTACAGTATGTTTTTTTTTGTGGGTTTAGATGCCTAATGAAACATTTCAAGTCATTTATTAATGCCGAACTATAGCATTTTGACAACATGCTAAATAACATGAATGACAACTTTATGGCTAACAACAATCGACAAGCGTACAAAGTAGTGAGGCACTTAAAACAAGGCTTTAAACCACACACTAGTCTATGTAAGCCTGCCGATAGAAGCATCATAAGCGGTTCAGAATAGGTGAAGGAGAGATGGGCGTCCCATTTCTAGCAATTACTGAACGGAAATGTCCAGGCGCTCAACGAATCGCCATCACTAATTGGCACATAACTTGACAATGCATCATCTCACTCCCAACTTTACATGAAGTCCGACAGGCCATGGACCGCTTCAAATTCAACAAAGAACGGGGCATCAATGGGATCTCCACGGAGCTCCTGAAGACAGGCGGGATTTCTGTTTTAAGGGCAATCCATTGATTGGTGGCAGACATCTGGCAACAAGAAACGATGCCGGATTAGTGGTGAAAAAATGTCATATGTCCCATTCACAAAAAAGTAGATAAATTACTGTGCGGAAACTACAGGGGCGTATCACCACTTTCTTGACACAGATTTTAAAGCTCAAGATTTCCCATCACGCTGAGAAAATCTTGGTGAATATCAAGGCGGTCTTAGACGAGAAAGATCGACAACTGACCAAATATGGACGGCCAAATAAATTTTGGAAAAATGCTGGGAATTCAACATTAATGTTCATCAAATATTCATCGACTTTATAAACAAGCGCATGACAGCATCAACCAAACTGCATTAAAAAAGATCATACTGCAGTTCGGAATCCCAGCAAAGTTGGAACGATTGGTGAAAATGACCATAATCGACTCCACATCACAAGTGCTGACCAAGTAGTGACCTCGTAGTGACCAAGTAGTTTTCGACGAATACAGGGCTGAAACACGAGGATGGATTAGCTTCTGTACTCTTTAACTTAGAACTTGAGTATATCATCAGAAAAATCCCCGTTCACACTAGTGGAACTCTTTTATTTAAGTCGACACAGCTTATGCTGGGGACATCAATATTATTTCACGTTCGCTCAACGACGCCAAGAAAGTATTTGTAACACTTAACAAAACCGCCAAAGAAGTTGGTCTTCAAATTAACGAGCAAAAAATAAAAATTATGATCCAATCAACGTAAAGGACGTCAGTAAGGCATAACATAACAATAGGAGACTATAACCTTGAAAACGTTGACAACTTCGTGTACCTAGGGACGAACCTCTCGAAGGATGGGAATGAGCATGACGAAATCAAAAGACAGATTCAATTAGCCAATAAGACATTATTTTCGGTGCTTCCTACTTTGAAATCTCAATGCGTACGCAGGAAAAGAAGTTTCGCATCTACAAAATAATAATTAGACCTGTGTTATGGTATGGAAGCGGAACCTGGACACTGACCCAGGCGTCTGAAAAAGCCTTAAGTCATTCAAGCCAGGCGTCTGAAAAACCCTAAATACGTTCGAAATGAGGGTGTTGCGAAAAATTCTTGCTTCAATACGGCAAAAATATGGATGGCGAATCCGAAACAATTACGAGCTGTATACCATATATGACGAGCCGGAAGTCTCTACCGTCATACGACTACAAAAGCTGCAATAGGCTGGCCACGTCAAACGAATGACCGACAAGCGGTCTCTTAAGGGGTGACCGAGGGGAGCCAGACCAGTCAAAGAGCCACGCAAGCGTTGAGAGGATTCAATAGATGCTGACAGCAGGTCGCTTTTAGGAGCACCGAACTAGAGTACGCGGTCACTGTACCGAGACGAACGGAGGCGGAGCATTAAGGAGGCTAAATCTCGAAACAGGCTATAGTGCCAGGATGATGATGATGATGATACTGTAATTTCGAAACGACATCAGAAGGCCTAAAAATACATATTTCATTATAATGATTATTTTATCCTTTCTATATATTGTCGAAAAGACGTCATTATTAATTCATTAAGTAATTAATTAATTTGTGTATTTGTTTATAAGTTGATCTAAATATTGGAAATTTTCTTCATAAATAGACTTTAAATTAAAGCTAAACTTCAAACGACTAATGTGAATAAGGTGGTGAACCATGCTCAAGGGCCAGAGATGACTGTGTGAGATATTGCATTCTCTAATGATAAATCTATTTCACCTAATCCTAGTTTGAACGCCACTGCACACATTCTAGTTATGAAAAAACAATAGAAATCTAAAGCGAAACCAGTAGCCAGAACCTAGAAAACCGCAAGCCTAGACACTCTCAAGCCAAGAAAAAATATGAATCAGAACATGTGACAGTCTTAACAGATAAATCTTCAAAATTATCTAAAGAGTTAATTTGCAGTATCAGTGTTAGTATCAACAATGAACACTTTGACGCATAGAACTATGAAAACAATTGAAATATATGAAAGTCTTGGCAAAGAAGCTCAAAAATAAATTACTCAGAATCATACACTTAAACACATATTGAACTTAAGGCAAAGTCATGACGATGACACTCAAACTTCTTGGATCAATGGAACTTTATGGTGGAAAATGATATTTCAACGATTTCAGCTCATTCTAGAGAGAAGAGAATAAAGCTTCAGCAAGACTCTGACCAGGAAGGTAAAGGTGAAGCGGCAATAACAGAGAATGGTAACACAAGCATTACCGTTGGTAAAAATATAGTAACTAAATTAAGCTTGAAAAGGAAGTAAATGATAGTACCAAAAATATTGAAACAGAAAATGAAGGCATAAAAAATAAGTAGGAGCTGACAAGGACAAAATACGCGAAACAACTGGTGTCGAAGGAAGAATGAAAATAGCAAGCAGAAATCACCAAAATAAAACCACAACACCATCATCAATGGAAATGAAAAAAATCACTGCAGTTGCAGAAAGTATCACCATCATAAGATTATCAAGCCGAATTTTTTAGACATACATCTTTTGGCTAATGAAGGCAGTGGCTATCGTTAAAGCTGTTGAATAAAAATATTCAAAAAATTCAATGTATTAGCGCCTTGAGTAGCCTAGTGGGACGAGCACTGGCTTCTTGTGTGTGGGGTGCCTGGCTCGAATCTAGGTTCGGATGAGGGTCTGTGCACTAAGCTTTGAGCACATCTCGCGCTTAATAGGTACCTGAATTAATCAGGAGCAAAGTGAGTCGTGGAACTAATCACTTCACACTCGTATTCACTCAATTTGTTATGAAGCTCTCTACCAGCTTCAACCCCTAGACCCGTACTTTGCTTTATTTGTACCTTATAGAAACCACGATGAACAAAACAGCATAAGTATCAGATCACTGAAAAAATGTCAAATATTGGGCCCTATTCTGAGAGTCACCTCACGTGGCGAATGAAGTGCCTTTCTTCATCTCGTATTCTGAGTGTCACATGAAGTGATTTCATTTGATGATTCTGTGATTTTTCATTCAAGTAACATTTTCGATCTGTCGGCTATTCCAAAAGTCACATGAGGTGAGACTATTACCAAGTGGCTTCGAAGAGAAGTGTAGTAGAAATTGACATTTTGATAAAACGAAGAAAGATTTTGACAAAGTTTGGATCGTGAATTATGGGAAAAAAATAAGTAAATTTTGCTTTGAATATAATTATATTTTTTAATTTCAATAATGCAGCTAAACTCGACTACGTATTCTCCATAAACCCAAAACCTAAATTATGACAGCGAACACATAAAAACCACAACTTCTAAATGTCTTCATCTTTTTTTAATTTCACTAATCATTTGCTTATCCCTTGGAATTCCCTGTTTGTGTTAGATTTTCTTGATTTCCGTTGCAACAATAATTTTTTTTAAATTTATTTTACTGCCTTCAAAGTAAGGTTTGTGATATGAAGGAAGGAAAGTTTTTTTTTGCGTGCCGCCAGCATTATGCAGTGTTCCCAAGCCATCTCCCATCTAATTACTGACCGCTCATAATACTGTTTAACTTCGGTGATCGGACGAGAACCGGTGGATGTCAGTGTGCTGCGGACGTGGTAAATTTTAAATGTCAATGTTCAGGTGTTGCCATTCAAACACAAATTCGTAATCACTTCACCTAGCCACTTCTGAATACCGATTCGTAGGTGACGTGACTTTCGAAGTGACGAGAGATCTCACGTGAGATGATCTCGGAATAGGGCCCAATATTTAAAAAAATTACACCGAGCATTTTTTCAACAACACAAGCTTAGATTCCTCATATTCATCAGTATCTGCTAAAAGCCACTTTCGCCTACGTCATGGTAATATAATTCAGTAAACATTCCAAACTCATTTATTCATTTCATTCAACATGCATATATTGCCACAATACTATAATTAATTTTCAATCGGGTATCAAGCCAATTAAAGAAAAATCGAACATTTTTCAATTCAACCGCTGCAACTGAATAATGAATATCTGGCTTTTTCTGTCAGAGTCCGTTTATGCTAATCAATAGATTACGGTACGGATCAACAAGTGAAAAAAACTTGCAAAGAAAAGAGAAAGGCCAGCTAATTGATGTCTCCTCGAACCGTTTTCGTATTTCGTCTCCCGTCAAAGATCATGAGTAAAATTTCTAAGCACCACTCCACCATGAAGATGCATTGGTAACAACTGCCAGACCTAATCGATCTAATCTAGCCGAACAACTACTCTCGCTTGTAAAGCAATGTAACCAGACAAGCAAACGTAGCACGAGCAAGTTAAATCAATTTATCTAAATTAAACATTTGGAGTTTCAAATTTATTCATTTCTATCAACGATCTCTGCCGATACACTGTAATTAACTGTGATCGCTGCAGAGATCGCAGATGAGCCTGCCTACAAGCAAATCCAGCAGCCATTGAATAACTCGTCAATGTTTTCTTTCTTCTGCTGATCGATTTTCATAACTGCTGCGCTGCGTTTCGATTAACAATCCAATGCAACTGGTTCACCTAGTTTTCCCATTTCATTCGAGCGTGGCGAGTGCATGAAAAGAAAATTGCACTATCGTCTTTCAAGTGGAAACTGATTTCGTACAGCTTGCAGCGAATCAATGTTGATTGCAATAATGATGATCGCTTGAACAGCTGATCACTCTCTATACGATTCCTGAAGCAATGCTACCAGATTCGCGCAGCCGATCGCGAAACATGAAGAAGGCGGCGAGATTGAGTGGTGATCGCGTAAACATCACTTATCGCCGCAATATTGTCATGCTATCTATCCAGAGGTGTCTAGGGTGTCCCACACCACGTCGAAGGTACTTTCATATTCAGGTGCAGATAAATCATGTCCGAGTAATTGACTCAGCGACTACATTTTCGCTATCAATAATGTTTTATGTGTTTCAGATAGTGGTAATATAATAGGGAAAGCTGAAGAACCAGAAAAATTTCAACGATATCGTGCAAATCACAGAATGAATTCTTTAGTTGGTTGCTGCAAACTAATCAGAGTGTGTCTCATGTGAAGCACTTTCATTGTTATTGTGATTTGCTATTATCTTTGACTTTCCACAATAAACTGCATCCAGATCTAACCAATCATTTTAATGAAGATAATTAAAAACCCAGAACAAAATGCAGTATAATTGAAACTCAATTCTGGGAGAAAATTTGCTGTAAATCATACACTTAATGAAAATAGAATAAAAGCAATTGAAAGTTTTAGCTTTGAGTACCTGAAATCATAAAGTATTAATGCTGTAATGGAAATCTGAAATTTCAACTCAAATTTATCATTGATGCGATGGCATATAATTTAAAGTATATTTGTTTGTATATATATAATGAAAATAGCGTAGAGAGTACGATGCTTATTGCTTTCAATATTAAAGGGTAGAGATAATCGTGTTTTATGCAGTCCTACCTCTTTCGCAGCGTCTGAAGTTGACTTTCTCTGGGGCTTTTAAATCTAAGTGTCCCTATGGATGGTTGAATTTCATCTGTTTTGGAAGCACCTGAAAAGTGCTTTGACTACAACTTTGTTGATTGCAATTTACTTAATATCCACACATATATTTTTTTTAAAACAACAACAATGTAATTTTGCTAAAACGATTTCATTTTTTGCAGATTGAAACTGGATTAATTTAATTTTTATCCACTACTGGTGAGTATTGCTGAACAAATAAGCACGCATTACTATAAACACACTTGGTTTTTATGTGGTGAGCAAAAAATAATCTACCAAAAGTCTTGAGCATATGTGCAAGAGTTAGCTGAATTTGTTTTTTCGCACTCTGAAGTTTCTAGTCATTATAATTTATGAAACGAGACTTGACGACTCCAAGTTTTTCGACCCTAACATTTACAGTCACCATTTAGAAACTTGCATGAACTAAGCAAATTAGTTTCGTCCTTATCGCACAGACTGTATATCTGACAATTTTTGTACTGACAATTTTTGTATACAAGTAATCATATTCTATACAAGTAATCATTGTGTTACATTGATTTAGTTGAGCACGCGAGACACCATGTAACTTCAACATGGATTTTGAAATTTTGAATTATCTTATGTTTACAGAAAATAGATGTTTTTCCCACAATAAGTGTGTCGGCATCTTAGAAAACATTCTCAATTTTTAGAAAAATACAAATACTTCTAGTAAGATAATAAATAAAAACCCTAGCGCATCAGAACCGCTAGAAACACTAATGTTCGAAGAACAGTAGAGGATTTGCGCAGATTTTGAGTGTGTATTCTACCACTACTTACTTTTCACTTTTCCTACTTAAAACTAAAACACTTTCGGTGACTTCGTCGAAAGTTACAGCGATAGAAAGGAGTTTAGGGTTGTCATTCGAAAAATGTGCAGATCTTAGAAAATTAGACATTGTTTACTTATTTTCATTGCAAATGTTTCCGATGAAAATACTTAATGCAAGCATTTGTTGGAACGAAAATAACAAAAAGGCCTAGTGCTGGCAGTTATAGTGTTATAGCGATGCAAAAAAATTTAAGGCTACCATTCATAAAGTTTTCAAATTTTCTAGATCTTAATGTTTGGTGTTTATTTTCTCTATAAGATCACTACGATTGGAAAATTATATACTAAAATCGCTCACTCATGGAATGCCAAAAAATACAAAAACAACCATAGCTGGCAACCCTATCATTGTTTTGAAATTCAATGTCTACTGAATATTGCCTACAATAAGTTTAATTTGATTCAATGAATGTACTGGAAGCTATAAGGCAAAAAGCTTAATTTTCCTCAGGCATTTTCAAAATTTAAGACATCAAAATTACCATAGCTGGCAGCTCCAATCGAATTTTTCAACCAAATTTCTACCAAACGTGGTTTAAAAGAAGGTTCAGCTATTGTGTGAATTTCGTCAAACTCGAATGACTGAATCAGAATTTATAGGGCCAAAAGCAGCTATTTTTCTTCGAGATTTTTCAAAATGGCACCACTGGCACACAATTGCCCGCATTTCAAAATCACTTCTATCAGACCTGGTCATATTTAAGACCAATACATTCTGTAAACTTCAACTAATTCTGATTATCGGATCGTGAGTTTGACGTTGAATTGTTCTAAACGCTCTAGCACTCTTTCTATATTTTCAAAATATTCTGTGAACTTAGCTCCGGCTACCAAAACATCATCTAAATATGCTTGTACTTACACTAACCCGTTAAAAATTTGATCCATCACTTTCTGGAAAGAAGCAGGTGCTGTACTAACTCCAAAAGATAGTCTTTTATACCTATACAGTCCTTTATCCGTATTAACTGTTAAGTATTCTCGGGATTTTTCGTTGACTGCTATCTGTTAGTATGCACCAGCTTCCATTTAACGTTGCTTAAAGATCATCTATTACTCGTAATGCATAGTGAACTATGTCTACAAAGCGATTTATGGTTATCTTACAGTTCATACAAATTCTTAAATTACCGTCTTTTTTCACTACAGAAACTATTGGCGTACGCCAACTGCTATACTACTTCTAAGATGCCTGCACTACATAATCGTTCTATTTCCTATTCAACACGTATTCTCATTCCGAAAGGTACTGTGTATGGCTTTAAAAAAATGAGTGATGCCCCAGGCTTCATAGTTCTATCAACTTCAAAATCGTGTATTGGTTCTCTAAGATCACCCGAAAACACTTTCCTGAATCTTGTTTTGAGCATCTTCACTAATATTTCCTTATTCCCGATCAAAATGTTTACTTTATTCAGATAATTTTGATTATACATTACTCGTTTATTATGATTAAAACTAAACACTTTTTTGCCAATTTGGATAAAGAATTCCTAACCAATTTCTTCCTAGCAATCTTTGCTGGTTGTTCAACATTAACAGATACCGCCCCGACCACATCGATTTTTTCCTCACTGATAACCTGCAATGATTTAGAGCTAGGCTCAATAGAAATGTTTTTAAAATATTTGTTATAATGAACAATGTGAATTACTGTGGCGCATGCACCTGACTCAATTTCAAAATCAATTTTCGTATCATTTACAGTTAACTTAGCAAATAAAGGTTCTTCATATGCTAAGCTATTTGTGTATCCAATGCTTAATGTAGCTGGTTGGCTACGGTATAGACAAGGATGTAAAAGGTGACTTTGTCGCAACAACATAGCCAACCCAATCAGTTCTCGATCAAATTCAAGATTTCCACAGGTTTCTATTTTCTATTAAAAGTATTGCAGTTTTGCTGTCCGATGCTGCAAATTGTTAGCTGTTCACATAAAACAGAAGCCATTATCATCTATAAGCGTTCACGCGTTGAACTTATGATGTCAAAATTGAGACATTATAATTTAATGTGGAAGAGTAGAGCAAAGTTTCCTTCAGCCTTTGGTCTTAAAAATAAGTTTCGCAAAAAAATCTAGCTCACTAGTTGTACCATAAACTGAGGTCTGCTTCATAAAGATAAATCAAAAATGCTTACATTTATAATTCGTTACAAATAATATTATCTCTAAAGATAGGTAACCTTGAACTATTTCGGTCCCACTCGGCAAGCTAGGAGATCGTAACTTCTTTTCTCATAGTATTAAACTAGGTCACCAAATTTTAGTTAATCATCAAACATGTTACGTCCCTTCTCTTTTGGCACTTTTCATCCATTTATGCCGTATCCCCTGCAAACTTGAGCCCAGTTCGAATTCATGGCAATCGATCACCTGCAATGGCTATTTTGGCCCCATGAGCTAGAGAAAAAATTGTCATGAAACCAAAAACACCATCTTGTGCTGGTTTTGATAGTCTTCCAACATCTTTTTGTACAATGACCTATGTGAACCCCAAAAAAACCTGTTGGAACAGATGTTTTTTGGAGAGTAACTCCTATACACTCCATATTTAAATCAGGAAATCTATCTTTCGCTACAAATCACCGTCCCACTTCTTACAAGTTGCTTAAAAGCTCTAAAGCATCATATTCATGACCTCATTACCAAAGAACATGATCACTTAATTTGCCGTAAAGCAGCGCAGGATACCCTAGAAGTCATTCTGTGCCCACGAATTTAATATACTTTATAAATAACGCTGCCAATTCTACGAATTTTTTCTACCTACATAAACCATCCTGTTCTGTTCGATACAAGACCAAACTTTCTATTCCTTTCACATCCAAAAATCGGAGTTCCACAAAGATCTATACTAGGTCCTCTTCTTATCTAATTTTATGTGACTTTTTAACAGCAAGAACAAGAAGATTTAACAAAGACTGCGGCCTCCTTCAATCTGGTGTCAAGCAAACAAGCTAATAAACAAAAAGCGAATCCACTAATTTATAACTATTTCATTAAACACCACAAACTGTATTCTCCTACGTTAAGCAGGAATCGTGAAACAACTTATGACTGCGAATTGCGATAAGCGTAATCGCAAAAGTCAGTTACATCGAACCCTATTTTGCAAACATAAATTTCTTTATTAAGAGTACACTGATCGACTGATAGATTAAGCTTCAGCCGTTGCCGCCTCGCCTTATTTTCCTTCATCCTGTTCAAACTATGTTCCAAACTATTGTGGAGTAGGAGCAGTGATCGTAGGTCCCAAATGCAAAATGCATTTCCCTCTCCCGAAGGAGGCCACGATCTATCCAGCAGAACTATCTGCCATACTAATAGCCTCACAAACAATAAAAATAAGGAATACTAAAAGGGTCAAAGTTAAAATCCTATTGGATAGCCAAGCGGCTCTCATGGCTATAAATCGCGATCAAATAAATTCGGCTATTCTCCTAGAGGTGAGAAGAGGCCCTAAATGAAATAGGGGCACAGAACAGCCTCGAGTTGATATGGATCCCCGGCCATGAAGGGCACCGAGGAAACGAGGAAGCTGATATCAGAGCCAAAGAAGGAGCAAAAATAGCCTTCATAGGTCTTTCTCCGTACTAGGGTTTTACAAAAAAAAAGGAAATTAAAATATGAAGCAAGCAAAAGACCGAAGACTACTGGCTTAATATTGAGGGTTTACAACACTCAAAAAAATACCTTGGCTTCGATAATAAAAGAGCAAAAGAAGCAGAAGCTCTCTGCAAAAGTGGTATAAGAGCCCTATGCGGAACATTGACATGACACCTTTCATGTAAAAAGTACCTCTACAGGATAGGTGAGGAGCAGGACGACCTCTGTAGATACAGTGGGGAACATCTGCTCACAGTCTGCCCAGCCCTAGCGAGAAGAAGATTCGAGCTACTTGGCTCTGCTCTTCCTTCCATCAGAGACATCGCAAATGTTCCGTCAAGGAACATATCCAAGTTCATTAGAAACCTGGACATCCTATAGGACATAACGCAGAGGACACAATAGACCCAAGAGGTCGTAGTGCTAGGGTCCCTCTGGACCCACTCCAGGCTATCATTATTATCATCAACATCCCAAACTACTTGACGTTTATGGAAATACCATAATGCTAATCTTCCCGCTACAGTCGGTGCTCAGAAATGTTTGAAGTGCCATTTGCAAGGTCTAGCATTTAAAACATTTAGAACAAAGTCTACTAAAACAATTCAGCCACAGATTGGTCCAATGAAACGTCTAGTCAAATCTTGACCTTGGCTAAAAGCCGGTTGTGCTTGCCGGACGAGCGATGTTGTGCTTTGCCAGCACAGAGTTTGCTGGCCGATGGTGCTCGTTGCAAGATTTGACGAGCGATTCCTTGCTGTGCTAGCACACAGTTTTTTATGTTCGTAGCAATCGAACTTTCTACCAAATAATTTCTGAGCCTCCAATTTTTTCTAAGAAAATGACATAAAAATCGCTGCCGTGCTCGATTATCACTCGTGCTCGCTGTTCCGGTCCGCCCTTCACTTCTCTTTCCTAAAAGCTCGTGCTGACTCCAGCAAAAAACCGCTCGTCTAAACCGGCTCTTACTTGATGTCACTCATTCCATTTACAATGAATCCGATTGGTACCAAATATTTGGAACAAAGAGTTTCCGTATAACCAGAATAGTATGCATATTGACTATTAGTCTACATGCAGCCAAAAAAGAGCTGGAGTTTTGGCACTAGAAGAATATTGAATAATTTTTGATGAACAGTAACTACTATACCAATCAAATATTTTTCAAAAACCCGAGACAATGACAATGACAGCTTCGATTGAGAAAGATGTTTTTGATAGAGCATTCATATTTTTCCTCTAACATAATATGATAGGCCTGTTCCCGTATTACAGTTAATTGCGATTAATTGCAATTAATTGCCATGCAAGCAACATATTTTTTGCGTAATGTTGTTATGAAGGTCGAATATTTTTAAGGCGATAATTTATCACCGCTTAGGATGACTTTATAATCACTATTGTTCTCCCAAAAACCGAAAACTGATACTTTTGGTTGCCAATTTTCAGGAAAAGCAATGAGAGCATTCCCGTACTTTTCATGAATTTCAGGAAAATTGAGTAAACTTCAGTGACTGAAAGTACGGGACCAGACCTAATGTTTGCTGTCTATGGCCGTTTTACCGACCATCTATTTAACAATAATGTGTTAATATGGGCACGTTAATGCGATGAACTAATAGTAGGTGATAAACTTTTAAACAGAGCGAACGTGTGTGACTTTTGGTTATGTTGGCCCTGTTTTTTTTATCTTAAACCCATTGAAAACAAAAATTCGTCTAGGTTGTCAATTTTTGCTGTTAAAAGTAACTTTAACTAATAAAATATGATATCCACTCAATCATTCAAGATAGAATGCTGGAACTTGTATATTACACGTCTTGCTCGTAATAGCGATAAAAAAGATCATGTATTTGAAATATATTCTCAATAAACTCCAATTTGGTGCCATAATTAGGGAAAATTATCTTTAATTTAAACTACTGCGGTTTTTCCAAGTGAGTCATTTGTAATGATACGGAATGTACTTTACACTAGCGGCATATTCAATCTGTGCATCCTCTGTACCAAAAAAATGCTTTTATAATATGGTGAACTACTAGGTGTTTTCACTAATTCTAAAATGATCATCACAAAAAATTCATGGATTTTCCAACTTATTGATTATAAATATGGAACATCCTTCAAAACAGCTTACGAGAGTATGAAAACAAATAATTTCACAAAGCGAAAATTCGAGTCCATAATTACTGAATAATTCCATTCCTTGTGCGTCATATACACATTTTCATCTCCTCAAATTCGCACCTCGATGACAGAATATAAACAAAAAAAGTATGCCAGTGACAGCTGCAACTTGAAATATTTCCCTAAAATAACTATTTACGCAACATATTCAGTGAAAGTAATCAAAATTTGTTCACTCGACCATTCAATCATCATCAACGTCTACTTCAACGCATCTTCATCGTCATCCAATTTTCATTGCTTCGCGTGCACATCATTAATTTCTCGCATGCCAACCCAACGCCAGACCAGACGATATAATTTCAAATTCATCAGCCAAATTTACCGCCCCGGTCATCTCATTACAACTTCCTTACAAATCATAAACTTCAACACTTTCAATTCACAATTTGGCCGTCTGAGTGCGATGTGTCTGCTTCTTGCGATGCCACCCAAAAAAACCTTCTGCGAGTTTCACTCTTATTCGCCGAGATGAACAGAACAAGCAATTGAACGGAAGATGCTGATCAGCACACACGACGTAATCGCGGCAGTAAAAAGTTTAGAGCACAGGTGAGACTGGGCCCAGCAGCGTCATGCTGGTTTTCGGTTAGGTTAAATCGATCCGAAGATCACGGCGAGATGAAAAAAATCGGTCAAGGTTCCTTGGGTACTTTGGATGCTGCTCCGCGCTGTATCTCACTGGGATCGAGCTAACATAGCGCGAGGTGGAATGTTATTGTACAAGCATCAATTACTTTTTGGGCTAGTATCTACATCCGCGTATATGTTTCTGGCAGGTAATGCATATACATATGTAACCACGTAGTACCTATGTAGGCAGTAATTATGAGGCCGCGCTTCATTGAATATTCACCTGGCATTAAAGAAATCTCGGCAGATTACTTTCGTATTCACAGTTCTGTAAACACGAGTTCAATAAAAATTTCTTCTTTCATAAAAACAGTTAAAATTCAGCAAAGATCACTTGCCTGGAATTTAAGCTCGTCTTTCTTCTGGGTCTCTACTCGCTTCCGCAAATGTTTATTCAGTCCACAGAACTCAATAGTTCCCATTTGCATACGGCCGGTGTATATGAGCGGCTCGACCTCACATCTTCTTCGCCAAGCCTAGCTTCTAAGTCTCAATTAGCTGCATATTGATGAACATCATGTTCGATATCTTTCTTTGCGGTGTAAACACATCTCTAGATAGATACAAACAAACTTGATCCGTACCTGTATGCTTGAAATTGACAAAAAAAAAAATACTGCTGGTGTTGTTGTAGCTTTTCGAATTGGGAAAGTGGGTCCGAAATTCGTCCATTAATTTGTTCGAAACGAATAAAAGAAAAAAAACAATCAAAGACGCGGAACAAGGTAGAAAAAAACAAGTAGAATCAAAAAAAAAATATTGGTAAGATTGTCTCCTAAACGGTATCTGTTCCCGATAACACGAATCATTTGCCACTTTCTTTCTAAACGGACAAATATTTGATCGTTCCAGCGTGTTTGCATTCGTGCCGCTGTGACTTATGTACATATGTAGATAGTCGATTTCAATTTCAAATGCAATCATCCGCCCAATTGACCACAACAAGTTTGTAGTTTTCATTTATTTCGGAGGCACGGTGATATTTTTGTCAATGGAATAATTAATTTTTGGCTTTGTTGAAAATAAGTATTTTGGATGCATCTCGCATATGACACAGTTTACTTGCTCAGACTTTAAAAAAAATAAAATTAACCGACTTAGGCGACAGAGTAAGCTGTTCAAAATATTCCACACTGAAGAAGATATGCATGAGGTTTTTAAATGGGTTTCACTTTTGTAGTAATTGTGGCAATTTTAGAGAAGTAAAAAATGTTATGGTTTATTAAAATGGCACTTTATAGTTAGTTTGCAGTTTCATGTCTTATTATTGCACAGAAGATAGTGTTACATGTGTAGTTTTATATGACGCTATATTTAAGGGTAGTGAAAGGGTAGTTAAAAATTTTACTGTTTGTACTACAGATTATTTGTACGGGAGACTTACCAATAGAGACTAATTACTTTTAATGGTGACGAGAGGCAAGCTAAAAAAAGCACATATGCGTGCATAAGAAGCTCGATATAACCAAATTTGCAGTTGTAGCACAGCTTATGTAATTATTTTTCTGATTATCACAAGGGCATTAGATTTTTTTAGATTTTTTTCCAAGAAACAGTTCATCTTGGCCTCATCAGCATTGGCTGCGAAGGCTATCTTTACCACATATCGAAATGATTAAGATTACTAATCAAACCGTCTCCTAAGTGTGCTGTTGAAGTAATTTCGGCAAATTATGCTTTATATCCATCGTAAAAGCCTCTAAACAACGGCTCTAAGTTCTATATTCACTATACTATTGAAATTCAATAAGTCTCCAAGCAAAATAAATCTCTCCCGTAGTTTTTTTTTGCAGAAATTTATGTTTTTGGTAATCTTGAAGCACTTTTAACACCTCTTCTCTTCTCTCATTTCTTCTTTTCGCCTTCATTAATCGTCTTCTCGCGGCGATGCTGTTAATCTTGATCGGAAATCAGGTAACGACATCTTCGTGGTATTGAATCCCGGCGGAAGAAAAAAAACTAAATGATAGAGAGTCCTGGAGGATCGGGCTCTTGAGAGTTAGACCGATGAACCAACCAACAATCCGTTCTCTACAAAATGTTAAACCGTTTTGAAACTAACGTAGAAGCTTCGGATAGGACTGAACCAACGGAAACAACCCAGCAAACAAAATTTGAACTATACATTTGGATCTTGAAATGTCAAATCATTCAATAAGCCTAGTCCTGTTAAAGCATTATGACAACGGGCCAGTCAGTACAAACTGAACGTGCTGGTAATTTAGGCATAAAATCGCTTGCAATATTCAAAAGTGAGAAGCCTGCAAAAAGCCGTGAGCTTAGAGTGAAATTTACTGTGGATAAGCAGTTCAAACTGCACCTTATGGACTTCAAAGTAGTAAACAGACGATTGTGTGCGATCCGCATTAAAAACACATTCTTTAAAGTATGGCTGATGAACGTCCAGTGCCTGGCAAAGAAAAAAGGAGGAACCGAAAGACTAATGCTGTAATCATCGGAAAATATTGTTTGATTTATTGCCTTCAACTGACGTCAAAATAATACTAGCTGACTTCAATGCTCAGATCGGGAATCATGAATTTCATCTAAGGGCGAAAAGAGGGCACTAATGACCACGGCACACGTCTGATAGTATTTTCGTGTAGTAGAGACTTAGTCATAAGTTCGGCATGCTTCCCACATCGATGCTTAACAAAATCAAATAGGCTTACCAGATGGCTATACTTTCAACCAAATCGACCATTTCCGTATTCAGCGAAGGTATACTTCTGAAATACCTGACGTCCGCACATTTTCAGCAGCCAGTTGTGACTTGGACCACAACTTGGTAAAATTCAAATTCTGTGTCCTATTGGTCAAAGACCAGTCCTCTTCAGAAATTAAACATCAGAAAGCTCCAAGCGGCATTAGTAGTAGAAAACTTCACAAAAACCCTTGAGACTAAATTAACCTACCCATCCTACAAAATAATACTATAAGATAGGTCGGCGAGGTCTGGAGATGAGGGTAACATTGAAAACCGTTGCAGAAATAGTGGTTGTGTATGAAGCTCGGTGCAAAAGGAATTAATGGTTTGACGACGAATACTATAGGATGCGCCCGAATAGAATAATCAGGCGTACAGACAGTTCCAAACAAGGGAACACCAGGTCAAAGAGGGAACATTATCATAATCTTCGACGAGTAGCACATTATGCTATTAGATATAAGAAGCGTAAATATTACGAAAAGCGATTGAAAATCATTGATGAAATTCAGCGATTAACAAAGCTACTCAAGCTTACAAAGATGTGAAAAATTTAAGACACGAATATTAGCCCAAGACGACACTCTGCAAAGACGAAATCGGCGATTTTATAGCCAAAGATAGCCACATTAAGGAGAGATGGGCTCGATATTTTAAAGAACTCCTTAATCCTGCACGTGATTCTATAATATAAGAACTAATAGATGTCTCTAATGAAAACCTAATAGCCCTATAGCACCTTCCAATGGTACAAAAAGCCGAGTTTTCCTCAAGAACTCAGAAAAGTAATAAAGTGCCACGCTTTGACAAAATTCTGGCTAACCTAATCAAATGCAGAGGAAGCTTAGTCATGAAGGCCATCTACAAAGTAATCCAGCAAATTATCGACAAAAAGAGACAAAATAGGGTGCGAAAATTACAAAAGGACATCGCTACTTTGTACGTCCTATAAAATATTGACGAAATCATTAGAAAACAAAATTGAATGCCATTGGGGTGTACCAAAAACGCTTTAAGTCAGGATGATAAAAAAAAACTAATCAATTTTTCACAATGAAACAAATGCTCGAGATTTGCTGGGAGTTTAAAATCAACGTCTACCAGATTTATAAGCATACGACAGTATCAACCGAAACATACTGCCCCTCGCGATCCCAAGAAAAATAGTCCAATTGACCAAAATGACGATAGCATCGAGAACATATTAGGTCAGAATTAATTACTATCTGACTAACGACTTCGATAAAATGTCGGACTAGGGAGATGAGATGACTCTTCTGCTATTTAACTTAGCTCTTGAGTACGTGATAAGGAAGTTGTCTGTTGACACAACGGTTACGCTTTTATATCAACCTAGCCAAGCAATAGCCTACACGGATGATATCAACATAGTGCCACGTTCCTCCACATCCGCCAAAAATCTCCAACTGAAACTTGACCAAGAAGCAAAAGAAATAGGCCTGAAAATCAACCTAACGTAAATGAAATTCATGAGTCAAACAGAAATTTAGAAAATTGACGAATTAATAAACCTTAGGTGCAAAATTGACAAAAATATGCAACGAAATTTGCGAAAAAGACGAAAAATACAGCTAGCTAATAAAACGTTCTGCTCCGTTCTGACTTTACTGAAGACCAGCGGCATTCACGGGAACACAAGCTTAAAATCTATAAATCAATAGTCGGAACTTCGTAACGTAATGGATGTGAAAAACTGACTCTCACACAAGCATCCCCAAATATGTTGAGCCCATTCGAAACATATGTCCTGAGTCGAAAAATTTGAGCAAAACATGAGAGCGGCCAATGGCGAATAAGGTACTACCACGAGCTGTACGAAATATTTGACGATTCAGCGTTCGTCACAGTTATCAGACTGAATGAGCTGATCACGTGCAGCAAATGGACGAACATCTAGTACCTAAAAAGGTGTTCAACGAGCCTCTAAGGCCAGTAGAAAAACTGAGGAAAAGCATCAATGAACTAAGGACCATTAAGATACTTATATGTAGAAATCCAATCAAAATCAAACTGATGCTTGATAATATCCTAAATAATAAAAAAAACTCTAGCACAGCACCGTTAGAAAATTGATTTTCGAAGAAATTGTCTTTGAATGACCAAAAAATGTGGAAAAATGTAATACACTTTTTTGCAGTATCTTATCAACCATTTCTCACCCAAAGCAACAAGACCCAATCCTCGAATTTCGTTTACATCCGAGGATTTCATCGAAAGTTTCAGTGATAAGTTTCAGTGATAAGTAGTGAGGCTGGTATCCGAAAAAAATTTAAACATTGGTTCCTTATTGTTATTTGTCAATACTTTGTATATGAATATGTAATGGAAGCATCTGTTGGTGCGATATTTACGAAAATGCCTGGTGCTACCAACCCTGAGTTAGCAGCATAGCCAAAAATATACCGAACTTACTTCACGTTAAGTTACCCAACCTGTAAATTTCGTTTCAATTGAATGACTGCACTAGAAGTTATATGGGTAAAAAAAATTTTAGCGCTGCCACCCGAAAGTTTCTGACACCCCAATGGCGTGGCGTTCATTGAAGCAAGGGAAGCATTGCTTCCCTTACATTTGGCTAACATAAATTTTAATTTAATAGTTTTTATTTCAAAATCGTGAAATAATCGCGTATAAACATTTATAAAAAAAAATTCTCAAATCAAATTGTGAACATCTCACGCAGTTGATGTGGTAACACCACAGAATGAAAATAATGAACGAACAACCACGACTTGTAAGCAATGTAAAAATTGCATCTACGAGCATTTATTTGACCCCATATAGACTAGACTGTGACGTCATTAAAAAAAATGTGTCTATACGGTATGTTTGGAGCAATGAAGATGTTGCTTCCAAGGGGAAATTATCTTATCAAGAGAGAAACTCAGAGCACAGCTGCGAACGCATGACCAGTATTGCCAACTTTTTTCCAGCCGTTGTAGCTAGATTTGAGGGAAAAAATAGCTAAAAATAGCTAAAATGTTCACTTTGTAGCTAAAAAGTGTAGCTAAATTCAACAATAAAAAACTCAAGGTTCTGGAAAACAGTTTTATTAAGCTAATGTGTATAATTGATATGGAAAAATATTGGATGTACATTGTATTATGAGTAGTTTATTAATTTAACAATCGTTGAAGAGCTTATTAAGTTCAACAGAATTCTATTCTATTTTTTTATTCATCCTTTAAAATGCGTTGAAGAAATAGGAGATATAAAAGGTTTTTGATTGTTATACTCCTTGTAAATCATTTTTGCTAAATAACATTCTTCTGATGTTTGGACTAAGCTGAAGTGGAGTTTTAGCCATAGTTATTGGTTAATGATCCATGATACTGATCCCGTTGTTGACAACCACCTCGTTTGCGAACTCCGTATCATCTTCAGAGGAATTTAGAGAGCCAATTATAAATTTCTGCAGGTAAAAACTTTAAGGTTTGGGGAAGCAACGATCCTCAAGCTGCAGAAACTGAAACCTGAACGGAATGACAAGCTCATCTTATTAATATTAAAAAAGGATTTTGACGACTTTAATTTTTGCTTTGTCTGTCATATTTGTAATATTTAGGATGTAGTTTTCTAAGCACGTGTTTATGGCAGTAGTAATACTTTCAACAGCTCCCCTTTCTAGCTCTTTCAAGTAAATTGTAATAAATTTTTGCTAAATA
Organism: Nemotelus nigrinus; assembly: GCA_947369275.1. NCBI lineage: Eukaryota > Metazoa > Arthropoda > Insecta > Diptera > Stratiomyidae > Nemotelus > Nemotelus nigrinus. Next base: position 22,345,740 of record OX376373.1, read on the forward strand.
TCACTCAAATGTCCGTAGACTCGTCAATTAAAATACTGGAAATACAGTTATCAAAATCTGCCTTCAAATCCGATGTGAAGTATGGAAACAAACAAAATATAGTCTTTATTTATCGCTGTGTTGAAAAACTCTACAAAATGAAAAAAAAACATAGCTAGCACAATTCTAACGTTTGATTTTACTACTGAGCACGATTTCTAATGTCTTCTAGAGTTTTGTGCGAACACTTTGTCTACGTTTTATTTCAATTTGATGTCTACGCCTGAATTTTTTGGTTCTTGTCTTCAAATTTAGCCAGACAATGTGTATTCTATATTAAACATATTTCGTTTATCTTACCTATTTTAGTTTATTCCTAATGAGTTAAAACTCACGGTTTTTCTTCGCACCGAACAAAAGAAATAAAACTGTTCGTAAAATATTATTATTGTTCTATGCCTAGAAAGACAAAGTACATAGTAGTAGTACTATTGTACTACCCAAAGCATTGGCGATTTCCTTAGAATTTGAGGAAATTATTTTTAAACACTGAGTGTTTTAAATATTAATAAACTAGTGTAAGTTAATGCAATCAAAGCAAAAATTTAAATTATCTATAATCTATAAATTTGTAACTAAATTTGTAGCCAATAGCTAAATGAAAAATTACGTAGCTAAACAGGTTTTGTAGCTAAATCTAGCTACAAAATAGCTAAATTGGCAACACTGCGCATGACTACTGTGGAACTTATTCCTGCGTTCCCCTCACTAGTAGCAGGGTAAATTGTTATTGTTATCATTTTGCTTTGCTTGTACAGATTTTTTTGTGAATGAAAAATGCTTGCTGTGAGCGAATTTGAATTGCGAGATGTGGCAAGCATTGCCAGATGTTGTGGATTCGATAAGTCGTTATTTTATGTGTTTTATTTATGATTTATATTATGACATTATTTTTTGTGTCTTCTATTTTGTATAGAAACTTTTATGAAGGTGTTTTCAATTGGCGGGGGGTTTTTAGTCACTTATAGCCTATAGGATTTGGTTATAATATTTCAATGTAGTAATAGGTAAAGCTGTAGACTAGAATTGTGTCGAATTAAATGTGTAAAATTACTGTGTAAAATTGCATGATACTTTTGATTGATATTAGAAATAGAGAAAGGTTGAAATAGGTGAATGTGTTCACTTGTTCTGTGGGTCAAAATTTTAGAATTCGTCAACTTGTCTAATTTTTATATAATTGGATCTCGGTAATTTGCTGAAAAAAAAACATCATCAACCAGGATCAATCGAAACCGAATTCGTAAATTGTCTCTATAATAAAGAGATGTACCTACTCGGTAGTTTGATCGGAAAATTAATAAATGAAAAACTCGGAACGGATTATCGGTTGTAATATTAAACAAAAATAATTTTGCTAGTCATGTGTACTATTTTCGAGCGTTTCACACATTTGGCCAAATATCGGATTTTATTATTTAAATAATGTTAAAGCTGTGAACAGGCTTGGTACAAATAGTCCTTTTACTTTTCAAATTTGATTCCGGTGATTTGAAGAATTGCTGAGTAGTCAATATAAATATTCAGTGATATTGCTCACAGTTAGGAGAAATTGAGAAACAATGAAGATTCTAATAAACATTGTGTGTCATTTAGGATGTCAAGAAGAAGAATTACATAGTCATAATGAAAATGTGTATTCTTACAATAGGGGTAAATCACCTAAAGACAATAAATCTTTTGACAGTAAATAATCGATAATTGCCAGTTCACTTGCACCAAGCAAATGTTTTTTCCGGAACATTCAAATTATATTCAAAATGATCTCATTAGTTTCAAAACGATCTCATTGTAATGAAATTAAGAAAAGCAAATTCATAGCAATAATATTAGATAAAACAACCGATATATCATATCGATCACAACTTTCAACAACCTTCGGTTACATTACTTCTTTCGGGACAGTTAAAGATACTTTCATAAATCTCACTTATGTTTCTGATAACCAAAATGCGTCCCGTTCATTTAACTTTGTTTTGCATGTTGTCCGAAAATTCAAAGCCTTGAGGAGCCTCTGTAATATCTGCCAAAACAACTGGATTGCAAACATGTATAAAAGAAATGTATAAAAACGCAATATATATTCATTTCTTCGAACATCGACTAAATTTGATTTTATCTAAATCGTGCAATATTATACGCGAATGCAGAATTTTCCAAATCTATTACTAGTTTTTCAACAACGACAATAAGTTTATTTGCTTTGTATTTATTCATCAAAAAATGCTTCCGAAATTAGCTCCGAAACGTTGGACTTTTAATGGTTGGTTATTTTTAACAATTTTTCTGTAATAAAGAGCAATTAAAATAACTCGTGGAATATATAACTGAAAATGATAGTGCTAATTGAGGCGGAGAGATCGTTAATGGTGAGTAGCCTTTTTATTTTACTTAAAGATTCTTAGTTTATTTTTCTGTTGAATGTTTAATGTAAAAAAAAAACATACTAATCGATATATTTCAGTCCTAACAATGTAATATACTGTATCATATTCACAAAATGGCAAAATTTGAAGATCAAATACAATCTTCAAGAAATAGTTTCACGGGAATTGGGAACGATTTATGGTTGATTTGTGAAACACCACAACGTCGTTAAGCAGCAAGGTGCATAATTGAAAACAATGAGAATGCTGTACCATTCTTTACAAGTGCTTATGTCGAAATAATTGGTTGCATAATCATTAAAATAAAGTCAAGGTTTTCATCCTTAAAAAGTTTCAGATTTTTAAATCTTTTCAATTCTTCGAAGTTTGGCCACTTTCAAAAATATTATATATCTAGTTCTAGGAATTTTATTATTTTACTGATAAATATTGATATGGTTTCTTATTGTGTGTAGGACTGTGAAATTTTATTTTCATAAGAATACATAATGTCTACTCTCACGTCCCCGTTAGTAATTCCTGGGTGCTTTTATACAGGGGTTCTATTACACGTAACGAATTTGCGGAAAGCGTAATCAACCATGGACGTTAACCATGGACATCAACCAATTGCTTCCCTTCGGTAAATTGTCACGCCACGCCACTGTGACACCCCAATATTTCCTGTTGATTGTCATTGCAGGATTATTCCCATTTGCAAATTTAATGACAGCATCGCTTAGTACAAAAATGCCAACAAATTACAAAAATTACCATAGCTGGCAACCCTTTCATGTCTTTTCTCCGAAATTCCTACGAAATTTGGCTTACAATAGGGTCCATTTACAACATGAGTTAAAGGCAAATCAGGTTCCTTCCAACTGCCAGGCATTAATTTTTTAATCTTACATTCAATTAAAAGAGCTTTTCAGAGTAGTCAATTCATGAGTATTTACGATTAATTTTTTGCTCAACTCAAACTTTCTAACTTACGCGAATCGCGGAAATTAATCATATTATTATGACATGAAACTATCAACTAATCCATTTTCTCGGAAACGAGCATGAAGGTCAGAGAACGATGCAACTTTAACGCCTACACCACTGGCACATATTTTTGTATGAACTGCATCAGCACATAATTAACTATCGCAAACAAACGATAGTACACATCATCTGTACTACTGCCCTGAGCAAGTCTATGATGAAGAGTTTAGCTATTCTATGTAACTAAGTCGCTTGCTAATTAAAATTCATTAAAGTTTCATTTTCCACATTATTGTTTTAGAAAAAGAAATCAGTGGCGACTACATTTTCTCAAACCGGCAAGCATGCATTCCACGCTCAGTTTCCACCTCCTCCGCAATTCACAATCAAACTTATCTGTTTCGATCGTACCAAAGATCGTCATTTCAATTCGAAATGAAACAGATTTTTTTTTGCACTTCACCGTATTTCCACTGAGAACCAGGTGAATGAGTTGCGGCTTGTTTCACCATATCGTTGTTAATGTGTCGCTTGTTGTACTGCCACTATGACCAGTTCGCCACAATTTGTATAGCGAGATTGCAGCAGTCACTTTTAGATAGTTGGATACAAAAGAAAAACATTACCAATTTGAGGTAATACTATTACCACTAGTGACATGGAGAAAGACTCATTCGACGTGTTGTATTGCCTTGTCGAGTTTGTAATTTAATCAGAGTAAATTGTAAGCAGATTTTTCATGGTGCAACTGGCCGGACGGTAGTGTGTTGATGACGATAGGCAATGATGATGATAGCAGAGATGCAATGTGCATTTGTGCATACGTAGAAGTACTCGTACCTAGAGAGAAGATACTTTCCACTCTGAATAGTTTGGCAGAGAAAGCGGTTATTAAAAGTGGTTACGCAGACATGTGTAGTTGATAGAGATACGCTGGCTTAACGCCATGTACGGAAGGAAATCGCCGGAAAGAATATATTGTTTGGATGGAGTGTGATTTTGACCAACTATATATTAAACAGCCGTGAACAAGTGCATCTCTTCATCACGATACTTACTTGGCCGTATTTTCATTTTCTCCTAAGTATGTAGATGGAATTTTGTTTTGTTTTGTGAAGTATTAAAAAGTAATTACTAGATTATACTTGAAATGAATTGTAAAAGCCGTAGTTAAGATTACATGCTGGTTTAGTTTCACTTTTATCTGTAGCCGAGCAACAATTCAAATAATTTCATTTCAAACGGGAGCTGAGGTATTTTAAAAAGAGCTATGAAAGTTTCGAAACTAGCTTTATATCACATTTATTTTATTTCGCATCAGCGTTTCCATAAACTAGACTGCATTAGTATCTTTAGGAAGTCTTTATTCAAGAGCTACGAACTCAAACTGATATGAATTGATTCTGTCAATTAGTGGGCTTAAGAGCAGGCTAGTCGATTGTGCAATTGACCGCACCATATTGGAGATATTGTCTTAAAACTGTGGTGTTGTCAAAAGTACCCAAAATTTTAAAACAACTTTTTTAGAGTAGAACTATGCTGATTACCAAAAAAATGAGCATAATTTCTTTTATCTCCTAAGTCAAACTTTGCGGCGACCATCATAACATTTTACTACATAGTTCATCTAAAATCGTTCAACTTAAATAATTAGTTTTGTGCCTGATATGGTTTTGCTGCTTTTTACGTTGGATTCTGCCATCCCGACTGTTCTCATTAGCGTGTTTGTTTGCCATATTTATTCGTGCAGAATTGATTTTGATCAGCCAACCCTTCAGTAATTGTAGCGCATCTCGAAAACTGTTCATTTATGTGATATTATCAGATACCTAATATTTTCAAAATATAATGCTTCAAGAAAATACAATTGTCAAAAAATTGTTATCCTGAATACTCTTAACGCCCTAAGTATTAATAATGTAGTACCCGCTAGACTTTAGCGATGGAAATTGATACTTTTTTCATTCACGAAACACTATCTCGGATCGTATTCACAATAGAGCATTGAAGAGAAAAGACATTTTTATGCCAACGCCCGAAATCCAACTGTTTCGAAAAAAAACTCCCTGTATTTAGCCTAAGTTGGACAATCATCCAGACTATCAGTTTCGGTTCATATTCGAAAGGTACTTAGCAGATTATCCATCTTTGTTCGCTACCCCAAAAATAAGTTTCAGGCCACGCAATAAAAAAACTAGATAATGAAACATCAGCTCTTATCAAACATCGCAACAACGTTCGACGACAGTGGCAAAGAACACGATGTCCACGGTTAAAATACCATTTGAATGAACTTAACAATCAAATCCGCTTGACTTTCCTCGAAATTCGTAACAAACGATGGAACAATATGCTGGCAACTCAGGAAAGAAGTACACGCAAAATTTGGCAGCTTCTCAAACTTTTGAAAAACAAACCTTGTTATCTTGCTCCATTACAGCTTGATGATGGCACTGAGGTATATTCTGAAAAACAAAAGGCCAACCTGCTAGCGGTAAAATTTCATGATTCCCACACACTCACTTTTCATCCACTCAATCATGATTCTAGCCAGGCAGTTGATTGTGAAATTTCCAAGCTTCCAACCGCGTTCACTCTGTAAACCGTCCGAAACTCGGTCTGTCCTAAAAACTCTGAAACTGAAGTCTTCTGCTGGTGACGACGGTTTACCAAACATTATTCTTAAAAATCTTGCCAAGAAAGCACTTATCATGTTAGCATTCATCTTCAATATCGGCCTGAAGCACGGGTATTTTCCATCTGCGTGGAAAAATGCGTACGTTGTCCCATTTTTAAAACCTGGGCAAAATCCAAAAATTCCTCGGAGCTATCGTCCTATCAGTTTATTGCCTACATTAAGTAAAATTTTCGAAAAAGTGATACTTTCAAGGATTCAGTAGCATCTCCAAGCGTCGTCAATCATTCCTCACTTTCAATTCGGCTTTCGACCTAAACTTTCCACTAACCACCAACTTTATAGGGTAGTTAAGCATGTGCACAAAAGCCTCTGTGACAAAAAACCTACGGCCTTCATTGCTCTGAGTATAGAGAAAGCCTTTGGTACAGTTTGGAACGATGGGCTAATCTATAAATTAATGAAATGTTCCATACCTATCTATTTGTGCAAAATAGTACAATCTTTTTTGTCTTCTAGAACTTTTTGTGTGAAATTACGATGTACCATGTGTGAAATACGATATATATAATGAAAGTACGATATACCAGCAAGAATTCGTCAAGGCTCCGTTCTTAGCCCCACCTTATATAATATTTACATGTACGATCTGGAAAAGGCTCCCGATTGTCATATTTTTTTCCCCCTAGTGTAGATAGCAAAAAAAATCTGCTTACCAGATCCCCGGGTAACCTATCAACACGGGGTATGTGAGGTTTGACTCACTAAAAAAAAGGACCATCTACAAGCCCACGAAGTTCCGAGTCGGGACCCGCCTAAGCACTGCTTCGACCCGGTCGTGCTGACTCACCCATTAGTAACCACGGACTTCAAGAACTACCACAGCTTATGGGTCGGTAAGGCAACCCTCCTCCCACTTTATACGCAGCACTTTCTCAACGTACGTTGAGACTGCGCGCCGTTTCTCCTGGTTTCGCAGCATTGCATCCACGATCGTCTCAGGCGCTACCAGGCCGATCATGGACTCAATGGTGCGCCTCAAACTTACGAAGCGACTGCACATAAAGAATGTGTGCTGAGCATCATCGAGCTCAGTCACACAGTACCGGCAGTACGGTGTGACCACCTTACCCATTCTGTTCAAGTATTTCCTGAAGTAACCGTGCCCTGTCAAAAATTGACAAAGGTAAAAGTTTACCTCTCCGTGGCTCCGGCTAAGCCAAGGCTCAATAAGACCAATTAGCTTAGCCGTCCAGCGTCCTTTATCACTTTCACTCCAACGTTGTTGCCTGAGGCTTTGACGCGCGTGCGTCAAAGCCTCAGTTCTGTCCAGCTCTGAGCGAAAGAGGTACCCTTCCTTGCGTTCTCGCGCTAGCAGATCGATCGGGATTACTGCCGATACAACCATCACAGCCTCTTCTGAGACCGTGCGGTAGCTACACGCGATTCGCAGGGCACCCCTGCGCTGGACACTGGCAATGCGCTTCTGGAACTTCCTAGTTCGAAGCGCATCTCCCCAAATTTCGGCGCCATATAGCAAGATGGAATTGAATTGGTCGTCACCATCAGCAGTCTCCGTCTCGTCTCACTGGGTCCGCCAACCTTGGCCATTAGCCTACTCAGCGAAGTGACGACTACCAGAGCCCTGTCACATGCCCTGCGGATATGATCCCAATACGTCAGCTTGGTGTCCAGTGTCACTCCCAGATACCTGACCGACTTGCTGGTCTGGACCCCGACGGAGCCAACCGTCATGGGTATGACAGTTGGTATCCTCCGCTTCGTCAGCATGACAATCTCTGTCTTTGAGACTGCCAGCTGGAGGCCGTGCTCAGTCATCCACCGATCCACTCTTCTCATAACTTAGTTAAGTCTAAGTTGAGCAAAATCGGCAGATCTAGAAGTGATTACAGCTGCGACGTCATCAGCGTAACCTACTAGGAACACATCCGCAGGCATTTCCAGGCGCAGCAGATCATCGTACATGATGTTCCAGAGGTCAGGTCCTAAGATCGACCCCTGTGCCGCACCTGAGGTGACAGGCCTCTTTCTGACTCCGTCCTTAGTGTCATAGAGCAACCATCGGTTCCTGAGGTAGTCCCGATTTTCATATTGCGATGTACGCTGATGACACTGCCATATTTGTGAGTAGTAATGATCCGAATTTAATCATTAACAGCATTCAGCAGCAGCTTTCATTTATTAACAGTTTTTGTACTAAGTGGAAAATAAAAATCTACTCGGAAAAAACGCAAATCCTCCTATCATGAAAATTTTTTAATTTTACAAAACCTTTTGTAGTACCTCGCTCGTGAAAACAACATGAATTTAAGATGTCAAACATGTGTCACTTTGCAACAAATTTAAATTAAATTGCAGAAAAAAAAAATAAAATTCGCTTTGATCCGTGTTCTGATTCTATTTCTTTTTCGCATTTACAAAGCTTAAAAAATTAAAACATTGAACCACACCATGTAGTATAAGCACTGCATCTTTGTTGCAACGATTCATGAATATAAATTTAGAAAGAAAACCGAAAAATAATGATGAACCCTACTACAGTGCTTTCCCTTTCTGATGCGTTTTTAATAACCATTCAGACATAGTCCTGCCGAATCACCTCAAAAGAAATTGATGCGTATGCAATCTTCTCTTCTTTAATGCTTTCATTGCCCTCCTACAAACAACTGAAAAATATAAAATCATTAATAACCCTCTGAGCATCATTACGTTTGGTATAATTAGTACAACTTCGAAATATTCTCGCCGCATCAACAGGAAACTAAATTGGAAAATAACTACCCCGCAGCTCCCAAACATTCACTTATTTTCTAATGAATATCGAAACCTTGCGCTGACTCAACAATGTGCTCATACTTTTTCTCATACGTTTTCGTTCAGCTCACTATGAAAAAAATTAACGTCGATCATAACACATAACATTAAGGATACAACCTTTTGTACATCGTCATGGCAATTGACGTCTAGCCACTGATGATCGTTACCCAAGAGTTAAATGCCTACATACAAAACATCATCGGCGGCTACAGTTAAATCATCATCAACACAGTCTTCGCCTTCATTACGTTCGACACATCAAACAGATCAATGCTTCAAATGGTGCGATCATCGAAAGTGGCAAAAAATCCTTGGTCGATCTCCTTGATGTGCCTCCTTTTCGAATTGAAGTGAAATCAAAGATCGATTTTCCCGACACCTGAAGTGCTGAGTGTGGTGCGAGAACTTTGCTATCCAGTAAAAGGTTTAGGTTGTTCCTGTCTGAATCGATCAAATCGATGAATTCTAATTGAAAGATTGAAGTGAAGAATATGTTTCAGTGTCGATCAGATAGACAGGTTTTGATTGAAGTTTGAATAATTGGAGCACCTAATTTAGTTCGTAACAGTTAGTATGAGAAGTAGTTTTTCTATAGGTGACTCGATGAATCTAATAATGATTTGCGGGGAAATCGTTTAAGATCAACAGGGATGGTATAGGGGATGATGAAGAGTTTTGATTCAGTTGAGTGGATGGCAAAAAAAATCATTTACAATGCGTTCATAAACTGTATAAATAGAGTAGCTAGCGGTTTTGGTGAATTAAAATTCTAAGAAAGCACTTTTTTTTGCAAATTAATACCTTTATGTTATAAAATACAAACATTATATTTTAGGGAATTAGTGTAAATGATTCACCTCTTTTAAATTTCCATAATATCTGAATATCTGCACTATTTTAAAACATTCGTCAAGCTTCATTTGTGCATGATCATGTTGCTTTTTTTAAAAAAAAACCGCTAGAAAACTGATTTTCAAAAATATTATCCTTGAGTGACCAAAAAGTGTGGAAAGACGTAATACGTTTTTTTGTAGTATCATATCAACCATTTCGCACCCAAAGCAACAAAAACAATTTCCCGTCAGCATCTCTTATAGCATAAATGATGAAAATGATCAGTGCTGGCAACATTTTTCCAACGAAGCAGCAATAAGTCTACCATAACACGTTCATGCTACAATTAAACCATCCTTTGAATTTCGTTTTCATACCAGAATTTTATCGAAAGTTTCAGCGATAAAACGATGTTTGAGGCTGCCATCTGAAAAATTTTCAAAACTCGGAAAATTTAAACATTGGTTCCTTATTTTTATTGTAAACGCTTTGCATATGAATATATAATGAAAATATCTGTTGGTGCAATATACGTATTAACGAAAATGACTGGTGCTGGCAACCCTGTGTCGATGGAATGACTGCGCTGGAATGGTGAAAAATATTTTAGGACTACCACCCGCAATTTTTTTGTTTTCCAAATTTTCGAAACCTCAATATTGTCATTCTGTAAATTGTCATTGTAGGATCGTTCATACTTGCAAATTTAATGACAAAATAGCTTAGTAAAGAAATGCCAGAAAACTACAAAAATTACCATAGCTGGCAGCTCTATCCAAATTTTTCAACCAAAGTTCTACCAAATGTGGCTTAGAGTAAGGTACAAGTACTGTGTGAATTCCGATAAAATTTGCTGAATCGGAAGCTATAGACCAAAAAGTTCGTAGTCCTAGATACTACCAACACGTCCTGTAAATTTAATATTGATCGGATAAACCGGTCGTCAGTTCTCGTGAACAGAAGTTTCGAGTGCTGAAAATAATTTGATGATGAGTTGCAGCTCTCGTGCAACCTGGAATTTTGAAAATTTTAAATTGGCATGGTGGATAAAAGTTAAAATTTATCAATCATTTGAATTTTTTGTCAAAAAAGCAATAATTTTTCAGGAGGGTCGATGATTTGAATGAGTTTTTCACGTGCCTGGTGTAGTTAGAAAGCTGGCCGCAAAGTGTATGCCTACTTTTAGGCACGCAGCGCCCACATAGGGTTCATAATTTCCAATTTTTTACCATAGGCAAACATAAAACATAATTAGTTTTCATTTCCAGTACTTATTTTATATTTATCTGAGAATTCACTAAAATGACCGCCGTCGCCAAAGCATTAAAGATATTATGTTAATTGGTCACTGCACTAGTCCTTATATACATCTATGTCTTCTGAAAATTTCAGCTCAATCGGACCAGCCACTCCAAAGATTATCTCCGTTAATCTTTTTGCTGGTATATATATATATATATATATATATATGTATAATTAATTATATATATATATATATATATATATATATATATATATATATATATATATATATATGTATAATTAATTATATATATATATATATATATATATATATATATATATATATATATATATATATATATATGTATAATTAATTATATGTATAATTACACATTAAGGAAATGTGAATTTTCGGCGAAACGAATCTAATACTGATTTTCTTCGAAAACCAGTAAAAAGCGTAATCCTTTTGAATTTCTAACTCTGAGCTAAATATGATTTTGGAGCTTTTTCAGAAATTTGGGATAGTGACTTGTATGATTATTTAAATTGATTCAACTCAGTACCACAACCAATCAATATTTTAGTTGAAATCTTAGTGGATTTTCGTACACAAGAATTTGAAAAACATACAAGCTAAGTTCATATACCCAAAAAATATTTTTTCCTTATTATTTGCTCCCTGAGCCATAAAGATTATGTTTTAAAATATTACTCTTCTAGTTTTTGAAAGTAACGTATAAATAAATATATTATAGCTAAATATATGAAAAATTAAAAGAAATTTTTACTTGGGTACTAAATTTATATATCTTCTTTTTCAGAACTACGGAATCCGATGTCATAGAGGTAAGGTAAAATTTTGCATTTAAACTTTTAAAACCAACCTAAAAATCAATGGCTCTTAATTCTGATCGAACATAGCATCATAAATAAACTTACTTGAATCGCTCGAAGAATTTCATTTTCATTAAACTCTTTAACACATGTTGCTACTTTTCATTAAAAAAAAAAATATTTCAATAAATGAAAAACTCAAAGATCCAATAGGCAGTAAAATTACCAGCCACAAAATATATTTGGTATAGCAATGCTTCGATTTTGAAAAAAATCTATTTCCAACATATGTTTCTCCACCAAAAGAACATACACAAGTTCAAAACTGATTAAATAATGAAAACCTGAATACATTTCATCAGCGACGAAAACCTAAGCTGCAAAGCGAGAGCATTATGTCAACGGCATTGTGTCAATGGGGCATTCAAAATATCTATATAAATATATGTGCGAACAAAGCTATGCATAATTATAACAAAGCCGTTAGCCTAGACCCAGTTAATTCTTTGGACATTTCTTTCACATTCACATTATCTGTTCGTCACACTTGTTCCGACTCCGGTTAGAATGTTCCAACTTGAATTAAAAAACGAACTCTAAATTTTTTTCGAGTTCATTTCTCTATGGTGAGCTTTAGAGGTGACATAGCGTCAATATGCATATCGTTTAGTGATAGATCGATGTTTGCTTCTCGATGAGAAAAAAGTTGAGAATTTTTTCTATGCGAACGAAATTTCTGATTTGCTCTCGTTCTAGACTGGGTTCGATCGTGGCATAGCACTTGTATTTGCATGTCCATACGAACTATAAAGATTAGAAAGCAGCGAATCTAGTTTCTAATAATGGATTAAATTTGATTTGATTTGAATTACAATCTAGTTCTCGGAGCTTTTGTTTTTTCACATGTCTGTTCTAAGCGAAAGAATTTAATTTTAAAGAATGCATTCGTCGGCATTGTTGGTGAAGGCATGCTTTTTACTTTCTATGAGAAACAGAAAAAAATCCGTGTGTATTTGTTTGGAATATGTGCTGGAATGTGTACTAGTGAGCTTCCTGGCTGAGCGGATCACAATTCATAGTTTTCTCTCTTTTAATTTTTTTAAATAAAATAAATTTTACCTCTTTTTTCCATTTTTTCAGTGTTTAATAGCGATTTCTCTAAGTTTAGGACTAATCTCAAGGGCTTTGACTCAATGTGGCTTTAGGCAGTATTCTGGTCTAGAGGCGCGATTTTGAGGTGATTTTACGGACGCAATAAAAAAAACCATAAACATTTTTGGTATATGTTTTTTTACCAGTCCTTTATTAACATTTTGAAAGTACAAAAATGCATTCAACAAATAAAAATAAAAAAAATTGATGTAGATACAGACTGGCAAAGTGAAGGCTCAAAAAAAAAACTTGTCTCATGGTTGACATGATTTCAACCTTCCTGGTGGTCTGAAACATATTTTTTTTGTGAATTCTGTAAAAAGAAGAATGTAAAATTCGACTGACGTAGGCGATTTAAAAAAACTTTTTATTCACAAAATGGCATCCATGTAAAAAAAAATGTCGTTTTTCGCCTCATTTTTTTAACTTTGAGGATTTTTAATAAAAAAAATTGAAAAATCCTTAGGTCAGACGATAATTAATAGTGTTAAAAGGGTTTGTGCAAAATTTCACGTAAATCGGTTCCTTACAACTAGAAATATCATATCAACCGTATCGAGAAAAGTAGTTCCAAGAAAAACGCGTTTAAAACTTGCAGTCTCGTTTCGGGCAGTTAGTTGGCGTGTCACAAAAATCGCTGTAACTCCAAAAATAATTCGAATTTCTGAAAATCCCTTTAAAAGCTTATTCTTAAAGGCCTAAACTTTGAAAATATGCAAACGGAAAAAATCGATTTGATTAAATTTCTAGACCAGAATACCCCCTTAAGTAGTTTATGTATAATTCCACTTAAAACTTTCTTAAAACTGCTACAATTATTTTGCGCTATTTCGATGCAGCAAACGGGTTTTTTTTAAACCATAGGGTGCCGGTAAAAATAAAAAAACTGCCGGTAAGAAAATTTGCGCCAAACGAAATATTTTGTTGTGAGTCCAGCTGATAAATGCCCCGTATAATCTCAAAAAAATCGAGTCTATAGTAAGGTTTATTCATCTCATTTGAACAATTCAAAAATTCATTTCAAAAAAGTTTCTGAATTTGCTGGATGTTGTAAACTTCGATGTTATTAATGAAATGCAAATAGCACCGGCCACTACTTTCTATAGTTAATTAAAATCATTTTCGACATAGATTGATTGTTCTGGATATATCTCTTACATCCTGACCGCAGAGATTTTCTGGTCCACTACCGCTTATTCCAGCATAAACCGGTGATATTGACACTAAGTGGCAATTATTACTAATATTAATCAGTATCACTTAACTGGCTATCTCCTAGTGCCTGGCTTTTCTCCCAGAGAGACACTATAATTTGCGAACGCAGTGATGAGCATTTCATTACTCTTCTTGAACTTACTTCTGCTAATCCAGAGTTTCATTATCTCTGCATTGGAATCAAACTCCCAAAACACATCAATTTTCTTTTGCTTTTATACCGCAGCCCTGATGTATCTGATGCGGATACTGTTCGTCCCCTCAATGCCTTATCTTCTGAAATTGGTAGGCATGTTGAGCTTTTTAACGAGTCATTCAATTCGGATCAGCTAGTGGTAGCGAGTCATTCAGTTCCAATTAGACGTGTCTGGACACATTACAAATCTACTAGATATATTTCTAATCTGACATCTTGATAAATATTCAATTTTTGTGTCTGCACCCCTTAGTAACTCACACCACAAGGTAATTTCGGTCCATTTTAGCACTCCATCTCTAATAAGCAATAATCCGAATTTCTCTAAACGACTCGCCTGACATCATGCCGAAACTGACTGGTCCTTATTTAGTACATACATCAGAGAGTTTGACTGTTCTGTTTGCCTTTCAACAAAGATTGTTGCGCTTATTATTTGCACCATAATTGCCATTTTATGGTGCGGAGTGCTTTGCTTTATTCCGCGTAGTGTGAAGAATTCTAAACCGTTTACGAATGTAAACAGACTATTCGCATTAAAGAAGCGGCATTCCAAGCCTACAAGCTATGTCCATCTGAGGAACTGGACTTGGCTTATATAGCTGCACATAATGTATGCAAATCAATTATTCAAAAAAGCATCAAAAATAAAGTCCTTATATTTGGTCCCTTGGTAAACAAATAAAAAAAATACTCTCATGGTGGTAACGTGTATGCTCAGCCACTGGATAGAGCTAATTTTTTTTCCTAAGATTTTCACAGCCAGCTCCCAGTTACCTACCGCCTCCCTCGCTAAATCGTCCTAGCCCACCATTCTGCATTTTTAATCAAGACCCCTAATTTTTCCATAGGTACAAAAGAGTTATTGAACATTTTCGCTTGTTTTGATGTCTCCAAATATGCTCGACCTGGCCGTATTCAGTTTTAAAATCTCTCAAGTAAACTTATCTGGACTCCAGATTGTGAATAATGCTTTAAAATGCCAGTTTCCTTTTGGGTCTTTGATTAGACCCAGACTCGAGTATTATTCGCTTATATGCCATTACTTAGCGTGACAAAGCTTTAGAATATGGGCTTAGTGTGGGCTGCTTTTCTCTTCTTTACCGCTATTACTGTAGATCTTGTTTAAACGAAATACCAAGCCTGATTACTTGTAGAATATATCCTATGTATAGTACTCGAATCTCTCATTGCTCTACTTTCATACTCTTCCTACAAATGTTTCCAACAACAAACAACAAACGTTTAAGTGAAACGTGCACCGCAATAAAACTCAATCCATTCTCCAAACCCATGCCTTAACTTCTCGTTGGTCAAGGCTGTGCTAGAGCTTATTATGGCATTAGGTCCAACCAGCCATGATTCTGTTACGCAGCGACGCATATGCGCTGAGGTAAACCACGCAAAGCATATGTTGCACGCAAACATAACTTTCCGAACTGCCAGAAAAGTGGCATGCACTTTAAGCAACTTTTTACTCAATTGTTGTATGTAAAGTCCCGTGCAACTGTCCGTATGTAAAGTGGTGATAAGATACGACTTGACATATGTTCGGCCATGCACTGAATGAGCACTAATGTTCACTCGTGTTTGCAGATGTAAAAAAGTGCCTATTTTGCTCAGAAACCGGCCGATTTTGACATTTGCTTATGTTCGCAGACTTATGTTTGGTTAGGGCTATTCCCTGATCATTGGCATCATCATATGATAATTTCCCTGTTTTGTTGGGTGGTACCCATATTCTTCACTCAACCTCTTTTGTTGGAAGGTGCTTGTCTTCTCTATATAACTCTTCAATGTAAAGCAGTCAGTGAAGTACGGTCCAGGTTTCATTATCTTTTGTTTGTGCGAGCTAGTGAAATAGGTAGTTTACGATAGATAGCATTACGAAGTTCATCTAATCTGTGTACTTCAGAAATTTTTCAGGGAGCAGTCTACTTTGACTGACTTCATCTTCTTTTGATCACCAAGAGCAAGCCGAAGCGTATACACAGAATTTTGGAAAATCTTCAACACAATCGACCACTTCAGACCAAATAGTTTGATTGTCATAATCTACCTCATTCCGGTTGCCTTCTTAGATCTAGTATCGCTTGCATCATGTTGAAGCAAACTATCTTTTTGTTCCTTTCAATTCTTTTCCTGGTGTCCCAGAACAATCCGTTCTTAGTCCTTTGCTCTTTTTCGTTTTTCAAATGACATACCTTCTATTGTCGATTCCAAGTTTTGATGTAGTTCTTTGCTTTGGAAGTGGACATTGTATCTTTTTATAGCGAGTGCCATTACTAAAGCCTGCAAAACATACAAAATGGGTATTCTTGCTGTCTAGGAAAAGCGAATATATAGAGTAGTAACGAAGGAATTAAAGAACGCTACATGCGATCAGGCCAGTCTAAAGCCTTTCAGGAAAACCACACCGTATCACGGTAGCACCAGGTTGGTGTGTGGAGCTCTCTGAGATATATTGAACTTACGATCTTCAAAGATATATTGAACTTACGGTCTGAAGTCAGATTGAAACTCGCTCCTCAATTCGGCCTCTGAAAGCAGCCTCTTTGATGGTGTTGTACCTGCCTGGTTTGTTTCTTCCTGATTAAAAAAATTTGGTTTCTGCAATCAGATACTTCACCTAAGATTATCGCAGAGTGTAACTACAACGCAAGTTACTATGAGAATCTTTCGAGACTATTTCTTTGGCTGCAACAGCTACACTGATTTCATCTGCGCCAAAAAGTTTACTTTTTTCTATAAGGTTCGATCAGAGCTTTCAAAGTGTATGACAATGGCTTCAGCTCATGTTTACATAGCCTTGACAAACATCTTGAAATAACGGCATTTAATGACCTAAAAAGGAAGTAAATAAATGGTTAAAAATAAACCGAGTTCCATATTTTCTCTTAGTGGTGACAGCTAGCTTAATAAATAAAAAATAGCGAAAGTTGAAGATATATAAAACAGAAAGCAAAGACGGCATAAGCAAAAGAATAGAATGCAAAATTTAATATTGAAAGCATAGTTATTTTATTATTGTTGCTTTTCCTGTTATATTTTCTTCTAAATTTCTTTTTGCTGCGATTTCTTTGATATTCGAATTTCTACTTATTTTATTTAAAATTTTATGTTTCAAAAATATGTCGAAAAAAATTTAAACTTAATAGTTTGGCTTAAAAATTCACTGCATATAGATAGCCATCACATCACATAGCCATGAAATTGTTCACAGTGGTCGAAAGCCGATAAGAAGTTTTTTTTCACTTTTCATTGATTCATAATCTTCGAAGCATGACACATTTTTCCATAAAACATGTTCCGGTACTCTTACATTAAATTTATACACTGTAGAACCACCGAAACCTAGGAGAATGATAGCTAGGATCTTAGATAAAACCTTCAGAGAAAGCATTTTGATTAGGCCATCAAAATGGAATATTTACTTAAAACCGATACCAATTTGCCGAAAAGAAGCTTTTCTCCAATCAAGGAAGAAAGTTTTCACTTTGGCTAATAATGCCCACACAAGCAGCACCAAACCATATAACAAATCCCGCTTCGTATTGATCAGCCGCATCTCAATCACCAATCAAAATCTAACCTATTTGCTCAAATAGTTAACGTCATCTCATCGTATCCGCTCTCAAGCATCAAAATCTACAGAAAATTTAATTGAAGCATTTCGAAAACACGAACAATGAACATTTCAGTTCAAATCATCATCTCATCATTTCAATTTCAAATCAAACATATAAATTTATTTTGCATTGTTTTCGCTGGAAATCGGCATAATAAACTAAATTACGATAGATAACAGTCAAAATGAAATGAAATGAAAGAAAACTCCTGGTCTGCTGGCATGTACGAGCGGGTAGATATGATGCTGATGATGAATCGCTTTGCATAAACCAACAAAGCTATCATTCAGTCGTCATAAAAACAGAAACACCGGCGCAAAGCATGAAACTATAAGTATGTAGTTGCATACCTACAACTATGAAACGCAATCATTTCAGCCAAGACATGAATACGAAAAGAAACCCAATAAAAATTCATCCAAGGAAACTCTCAGTACCAAGAAAAGCTCCAACTACAGTGTTCCAAAAGCAGATTAAAAAATAACCGAATCGAGCATAGCTGCAACAACAAGGCAATATTCAAACAAAAAACTTTCTCTCCATTCAAAGTGACTTGCTGGCTGATGCAGTCAGTTGGTACGGAACAGTAGAGTACGTAATGTACTTACATAGGTATGAATATCTACGATCTTTTTCGGTGTAATACATCATCAATAATTGCACAGCTTGTAGATAGATATAAATTGTGTTTGGCCGGGAAAATGTCGGCGTGGAAAAACGGATAGATGGATGGATAAGTGCGGTGAGTGCAAATTCGACAGACATTGTGATGGAACGACTTCGTAGGCGACAATGAAACAACACTTTTCAAATTAATTAATTGCTTGACCCGCATAGCAACGGATAGTAGACAATAATTTTATTTTGTAGCTTTTCGCATGGTAATAATTAGATTGATATTTTGTTCAGATAAGTGATTTCTACTATAGTGGTATGCTAGAGCACTTAATGATGCAATGGTACTTTTGCAACATGCCCATATTATTGGAATGTAGCACATATTTTCGTTTAGCATCAATTTGGTATCTAATTTTAAGACGATACAAAGCGATACAATGTTCATAAAAAAGTATAGCAGTCAGCGTCAAGTGATTCATTTCGTTCGTTATCCGGGGCTGTCAGGATATGATTCAACGCCAAATTTGTTAGTTAGCACCCACGAACTTATTGTGACACCGTATTACTGTGAGTATAAACACTGAGGATCCACCTCCAATCTTTGATTATCCAGGTGATGCTCTTTAAAACCCGCTGAAACTACTTTGGTCACGTTTGCAAAGAAGTATGAGTCAAAAGACCACCTCCTTATTCCAGCAAGGAAGCTATAAGGGGCTGCGAAAAACAGACAATGTCCTATTTAAATAGTTACGGTTACGCGGAGAGAATCCCTTCCCAATCTGAGCAGTTTTATGGTGTGACGAATGTCAAAATTGCTCCGCATTTGCCTTGCAAGCGCGCAAAAATGTTCTTCCGGCTAGTTTGGCTAACCCCATCGGAGTACCAATCGTCAAATTACAAAACACCTCCTGCAAAGGTTTACCTGCTTTTACCAGTTCGTCCGCTTCGTAGTTCCTCTTATTCCCATGTCCTGGCACTCAAAATAGCTAAACCGTCGATCGTCTCAACATCTCGTTAAGATATGTACGACATTGAGGACTAGCTTAGAGAAGGTGTAAACTACAGTGAAGGACCGATTAAATTTTCGTTTTTTCAGTTGTCACTGAAAAAATGAAAATTCATTCGGAATATCTGATTATAAGAGCCAATTAATCGCTTTGAAGTTCATATCAGTGATCAGATAGGCGTAAGAAAATTTTCAAATTTTAATCAGCGGAAGATATACATACCACTGTCCTGAGTCATATATTTCTACTGCATCTGTGTCTAGGGATATTTCACTTGCCCATCCCTCACTGGTTGGGATCTTTGCTTTAATCCCTTCAATCAGAGATAACTGCAAGAAGAGATATTCCCTGCACCAAGATCTTTGCTCGGTCGAAGTTCTTCCTAACCAGAAATCACCACAATATAGGCATATCACAGCGCACTTCACATATGGCTAGATCAGCAGATCAGTATGAAGCCATTGAAGCAGCCCTAAACGTGCTTTCATTTGGGGTAGTACGGAGCACTTCCGTTATTAGCGAGGCTACTCCCTTAAGCCTTAAGTACCTGCGAGCGGCCACCAAACTACTGTTCCGTACACCAGCTTTGGTTGTACTTTACTAGTGTAAATTAAGATGAGTTAATTTCTCTTATTTTCTTTGTTGGTATGGTTACTTTACACGCAATGCAGGCTTGACGAATTTAACCGCCGCTTTGCCAACATGTGACTATACCATGAGGATATGAAGTAAAAAGCAAAAGTATTTGCTGCTATACTCATCTCGCTGAGCGGAAAAGGCTTACCAAAAACAGACTGTCTTTATTCAATATCTGGTCTCCTGTATATAGTTAGACATTTTGTAGAATGCGTGAGTAGGTGGACTGGTTTCAAATTCAAAAATACGATTTTACTTATTGTTTTTATGCGATTTTGCGTTTTGACCGGTTAGGAGGGTTGTCGCTGCTATCGACAAATACAACTGATGTCTGAAATTGTCAGTTTCACGTTTGTCATCTGTTGTACACAACAAAAACCAGGACACAATGCATGGTCGCAACTTCCAAGCTGCTTCTATGGCTCTTGATCAGCTGATAGGAGGACACAATATCTTACGAGCCTTTCATTCTATACTATGCTTTCAGAGAAACTTGGCGTCTAAGATTTTTAACTTGGTTTTGATGCTTATAAGAGTTCCGTTGAAATAGAAATTTCGGTAGAAATTTCACCTTCAAGCACCTTTGATTAGTTCATTAAAAATACCCATAATTCACGTTATCTTACATACAACTCTTCATTACCATACTCATGCGTCCGCCCAAAAAACCAAAACTCGTTTAACCTATCCAAACCTCAAATAAATTTATAAAAATATTCACACGATCCAGGCCGCTAGTCAACATCACAAAACGTGAAAATAATTCCACATCCAACTAACAAAACATAACTACCACACATCGTCACATAACGCTGTTAAGAAAAAAAGAAACAATATTAACAACGTGAATTCACTAACATCGCCATCATTAAACCCTCCATCTGTCTGAAGTCAGCGAAATGAAAATGAAAAACGTTGAAATTACCGAAGGCACTCTGAAAAATAACTTTCACTTACGATCTTACATTCATCCGACCACATCGCATCCATCCTCCATATATCATATTATACGTATAAACAGAACATTGGCTGCACTAAGCGGAACTAACTGCTCCATCGCGTCGCACCACCGCAAAGGCTGCAAAGTTGTTGCGAAAGAGCAGCTTCCGAAGGTAGAAGTCATGATCTCTGGATACCTTAAGCCAAGTACACAATACACCAAACTCATTCACTAAAAGCATCGGAAAACCAAGTCGAGTATCTTGCGCTCTGTAGCTAAGATGAAATGTAGATAAACCGAAAGCTGGATGGGATGCATGCGATAGATACATACGAATGTGGAATGGGTTGGCTCGTTAGATGGGTAACAGCGACCATTTCACGGAGATCGCTGTAGATAGCAAACGATTCAGTTTCTTGAACAGCTGGATGACTTTGAAGATGTATTGTTGTATAGGTACGAATCGTTTAGCACTGGTCCAGATAGTTCCAGTTATCAGTTTAGCACAGTGACATAGGAATCCGTAGTGCCGTATGGAACGTTCATGTGAGATATCAAGATGTATTCGAGTCTATTTTTAGCTTCACAGTTAGACCATGCACTCAAATCGAATTACATACAGATGTGGGGTGTCAATTGGAGCAAGTGCGTAAATGTTTCACTTTCGGGATCATAAGCTGTTCTATTATTTGGATAATTAACTTGATGCTGATTTGATTATTGGAGAAAAGTCTGTTGAAAGTGGCTGATGCGTAGCAATTAACGCTTATAATTAGCATTGGATATAGCTCTGGTGTGTGGAATTTCGATACTTTTACTTTTGTATAGATTTGTATTTATTTGTATTTCATGTTTTGATTTAGTAGCTTGACTTGTAAAAAAAACAATTGATTAGCATGTCTACGTCTAATGTATAAGATGTCTGCTTATGTGAGATAAACATTTCAATCTGTTACAATTAATCTGTTACTTTCCAATGTGAAATATAGTCAATTTAGAAGGCTGGGTTTTTCCGAGTATAAGCTGGCCTCTCTTCTGCAAGCCATATTTGCATCTGCATCCGTTGCATCTAGCTTTATTGAACTGACTGTTGAAATTTACTTCAATTTAACTCTATATCCAGAATGTTTTATAAAACGCTGAGCTTTTTACCTAAAATAAGATTGATTTGTCGCCGAAAGGTCTTCATATAAAGATGATGAGAAATGCTATCATATTTCACCATTTCTTAATTTTAGTCATAATCTTGCAAAAATCGTGGCCGAATTCTGTGCAAATCCGGTAACGATTCTGTCGATATCACTCATATATTGGGTCATATAAAAAGTCTCCGCGGTTTTTGGGTACATTTTTGAACAAACATTTCTGGATTGCTTCGTTCAAATGGTCGAGTTGTGCACAGTACAGGATCAAGTTGATAGTTTTGCCAGGTTGCAGCAGCTCATAATGGACAATTCCCTTCCAATCCCACCAAACACTCAACATAACCTTCTTTTCCGACAATCCAGGCTTTGTGGTCAATTGTGGAGGGTCACCAGCCCATGATCGCTTGCGTTTGATATTCTCGTATTTCACCCATTTTTTATTGCCAGTAATGATTTGCTTTAAGGGGGAATAACACCTTTGAGGGTCCGAAAAATTGCTTTTCTTTTTTTTTTGCTTAAATGACACTTTTATGTATACAGAATATAATTCCATGAACATTTAGTCGGTGAAGACCTTTTTCATGTTGAAAATAGCCATTTTTATACGTAGCTTCTATGCGCGTGGAGATAAAATCCAAAACTTCAAACTTGATTTCTGAAAAACACCTTTTTTCAAACTGGTGTACATCAGAACTCCCACAATTTTTATCAGATTCACTTGAAATAAAATTTTTTCTTCTCTCAATAGAATTTTCCATGGAAGTACGTAGCCATTTTTTAATTGAACTGTTAGTTTTTTTTCGGGAACTCATTTAATGCAAGATTTTTGAGTATAAATGTTACGTTTTTTGTTCAAACGAGTGTCAAATTCACAAAAATTAATATTTTTCAAAAATTCTACGTACTTCCACAGTTAATCTATCAATAATTAATAAATATATTGGATTTTTGTTGTAGGTCACACCAGTTAGCCGAAATCGTGTACACCACCCGGACTCACATGACGCAAGTGGTCCCTTAAAACGGTCTGAATTCAGTGTTTGTTTATTGATTTTCTACTTAAAAAATTTTTTTTGTAAAACTTGAATGTATAATAAAAAGATAACTAAAAGCTTTTTTTCAATAGCTCGATTTCTTATTCATTAAAAAAAATCGTAAAAAAGAGGCCGAAATTCAAGCTTCAAGGTGTTATACCCCCTTAAAAAAAAGGTTCGATTTTATTGCGTTTCACTTGCAGTAATTCGGTCAATCAATTGTCATTGCGTTAATTCATGTGGCACCCAAATATCGAGCTTTTTTGTGTAGCCTGCTTTTTTCAAATGATTCCAAACTGTAATGTGGTTGATGTTTAGTACCTCCGCTACTTCCTGACAGCTCGCATGCCGGTCTTGCTTCACCAGTTGCAAAATTTCATCGGCTTTTTCAGTGACTGGCTAACCAGAGCGAGATGCAGGTTCCACATCGAAATTTCCGGAATGGAATCGAGCAAACCACTCCTGCGTCCTTTGTTCACTCAAAGCATTCTCAACGTTCACTTCACAAATTATATGGCATGTTTTTGCAGCGTTTTTACCGTTTATATAGCAAAAAAGCATTACATAGCGTATTTCTTCAGATATTTCACTCATTTTCGAATCAATATAACTTTTTACACGAGCAACGAATTAGGAAAAGATCTTCGCAAAAAATGTAAGCTGAAATGTCACCTTTCAAGCATATGTTTGTTTGAGATGACCTGGTGAGTTTTACCTAATATATAGGCATCAACACCATCTAGTGACAAAAAACCGCGGAGACTTTTTATATGACCCAATATTATGTATAAACCACGAAATGTATCTATTTCTTATTTTAGAAGTAGCTTTCGTTATAAGTATCTTACCACAAGGTTGCTCTAACATAATTTAGCTTGCAAATTGAAAAAAGTTAATTGAAGCTGTCGGTTACTCAAATTTCAAACAAAATAGTTCATTTGAAGACTAGACATTATAACAACTCCACTTAACACTTTTATTAAATTAATCTTGTTTTACAATTCAAAAACACTTATTTGATAAAAAATTAACTGATGATTATTAGATTAATATGACCGACTATTCTCTCAAACTACAAAATTCAATCAGAACATTTTTACACCATCTTAAACATTACAAAATTACCTAGCTGCTAGGATTATAATAACAAAAGTAGAATGTGTAGTAGAATATAAAGTGTGTGAATTGTATATTGGAATATAGTGCCAGTCTGTAAATGTAATAGATTATAATGAAAAAACAATTCAGACTTCTTCAAGGTGTTTAATTTTACCAAATGCAATTTATACGCATTTTGTTTCCAATACTTGAAATTCTGGGACCATTATCCAGAATCGCACCATCTCCACTAAAAGCTAAATGGTTACAAGGTTATTGTTTTGTTGCCCTTATTTTTATGGTAATGATCTCTTTCGCCTTATTTCTGTGTTATTCATGTAAGAATATTTTAAAAATTTTGGCGTAGAGTTTAACAATAGAAAACATACTATTATTCCTGTCCAGTAGTACAAATAATGTACGCAATATTCGATTCCCAAGAAGTTGCCCATACGCCATTTGATTTATTCATTGAGATCATTTGAATCGACTTTCCAAAAGTATCTCAGAGCCCATTTGATATCAAACTTCAATTTGGCATCTTTGATATCGCCAATGCTTCTCTACATTCCATGGACTTTTATGCACATCCTAAGAATATACATAAAGAAATCGATATCAAAATCATTTTTCCTATAGGCAACGCTTGTCAAATCATTTGTTAATATGCATTTGCTGTTTGATTTTTATGGTAGGAATGTGATAGTAAATCTATTGAATTAGAGTAATGAAGAATTTAGTGGTCATTTTCTTCCTTCTCTTCAAGAAGCTCAGTAGAAAGAGCAATGGCTATTAGCTTTTGTGGGCTCCATGGTTCAAATCTAGCCATCATCACACATCGGGCTTCGGGTCAATCTAACTTATAGAAGGTACCTGACTCAAGTCGAGCATAAAGCTTATCACTCAACACTCACATGCAATGATTGTGGTCAATCAACTTCTACCCCCAGACCTAATAAGGGTTCCAGTGAGAAAACTTAGTTTTTTTTCTTAAAAATAAATGTAAAATAGCTACTTTTTAACTTCTATGAATTGATGATTTATTATACCTACCCGATTATCCTTGATATATATTTTATATAAAACTTATGAACTGGCATCTCTATTCGGCCCCTGTTATTCGAACTTTGAAAACGTCGAAAGAACCATTAGCAATAGACAAAGCTGATTGAAGTAGAAGACTACTCCACTTTGTGGCCTGGAATTATTATGTTTTTATGTTTTTTAGTTATCACAAAATATATTTCATCAAATTAACAGGGTATTTTTTCACACTCTCCACTAATCAATCGAATTCGGAGAGATCTCTACTCGGCGACGATGAGTCGCTTATTAAATTTGTTGGTAAAATTGATTAGCTTACCTACCCGGTAAATATTTACGTGCGTAAATTAAATAAAAGTAGCTGAAGTGACAAAAGACTAGATAGCTAAATAAAAGCAGCAATGTACTAAAACTTATGCAGCTGAGTTGGCAGAGGTCCAGAAGACCTATCAGTCTCGTTTTTCCGCGATTTTAGTTACTTGCCCTCCTGTTTTGTTGCACGTTAGCATGCTAAAACTCCTGTTCTATCCATCTCAGAGCGAGTGAGGTAGTCTTCTCTGCATTCTCGCGCAAGTAAATCTCTTTAGATTACTCCCGCGGTAGTCATTGGCGATACGTAGAGCAAATCCACGCTAGACGTTGAAAATCTGCGTTCTAAATCTCTTCGTTTGGCACGCGTCTGCACAAATTCAGCTCTGTGTAGCAAGATGGAGTTGCCATCAGCAGCCTCCGTTTCGTTTAGTTGGGACCACCGATGTAGGATAGCAAACCGCTAATCGAGCCGACACCTGTCAGACCGTTATCACATATCTTACGGATTTGATCTCAATAATGTCCAGCATCATTACGAAGTGCCTTGCTGACTAACTGATTTGGCCTTCTGTGGGGTCCCTTTCTAATTGGGATGATAATCGGTACCCTCTGCTTCATTTGCATGACGCTGCCGAAGAGCGCCAGGTGCAAGCCATTATAACGAGTCATCCATCGCTCCACCTTGCTCATCACTTGGTTAAGTTTGAAATGCGGGAACTTGGCAGCTCTGGCAAAAATTACTGCTGCCATATCGTCAGCATAACCCCCCACTAGAAACTCATCCACTAACACTCTCAGGCACAGCAGTCCACCGCAAACGATGTTCTAGAAGTCAGGCTCAAGAATACACTTCTGCGATGCCCTTGAGACGATAAGCTTCCAGTGAACTCCTTTGTCGATGTCGAACAGCAGCGATTCTTGCATCATGACCAACAAGTCGAAAATGTGGAACCTTTGCTCGAAAGCCCATAGTAAATCCGTCCACCTCACCAAATTGAAGAAATTTTGAACATCTAACGTTACCAACAAAACGACCGGTCTGATGATGTGGCATACCTCTTTCCGTGTTGCTACTACCCCAATCAATACTGAGCTGGCATTAACAATAGAGTGCTCCTTTTCAAAAGCCGTACTACCTGTCAGATAGATCACCAGCTGATCTAATTGTTGATAGCAAGCGTGGCTTGAGCAATTGCTCGAGAAGTTTCTCCGCCATGTCCAGCATGCAAAGCGGACGGTACGTCGATGGATTGCATGAGTCTCCCTTTCCTTATTGATAAGCACCAATCGGGGAACTTTCCATCACTATGCAAAGATCCCGCCACTAAATGGGAACTATATAACTCCCATACTGCCCTACTAAGCGCAAAAGCGGTATCTCAATGAAAGCGAGTTTCGTGATAATTGAAGTTTTGTAAAAGTAGTAACATTGATATATCTCTAATTCCCTAAGTGATTTAAGGTAAAATTGAGATAGGCGACGAGGAACTGGGTTCGTTTGGAGCTGGTGGAGGATTCTCTTTACTCCACTTTTCTCGGAGAGCGGTCTTCGGCTCTTGGATACATCGGGTACTAACAGTTAGAAAATTTTGTTAAGGTGTTTTTCATATGTTTTAAATAAGATACCATTAAAAGGCTTAGTTCATTAGATGCGTATTGTTTTAAGCTTTCTAATGCTATATTAATCAATTTTTCGATTTTTTTTTTAGATACCGCTTTTGCGCTTAGTAGGGCAGCATAGTAGTCACGGCTGATTCTTCACTACGACTTAAAGTACCTTGACTCCATCAGAGTCCGGCGCTTTTCCTTCTCCTTATTCTAGCCAGTGCGTCAATCAGATCCTTATTTTTTAATTGTAAAATTATGAATCTAAGTCAATCAACAAGGTTTCAAATATTTCATTTGAAAAAATGGCCAGCTTAAAGTTACAGCTCGTAAAAATGGCAGCTTTGTAAACATTAAAAATGGTTGCATTCCGACCAGGTCCTTATATAAAATATTCATTATAAAAAACATTGATTTTTACTTGTTTCAACAATGAGTTTTCAGTTATTATATATATAAATATATAAATAATGTAACAATGGTTTGCCGCAAAAGTTCGTTAGTAGATTCACCTCTTCAAGCATTCTCAAATACTATTTGAATATCAAGTGTGATTGTTCACAATACGATACTAGGTCCTTATAACTTAAAATAAATAGCGTATGGCTGTGTGCACCTCGCAAAACCCTAATTGGAGATAATATTCTTTATCGGTACTTAAATTTGAATGACACTATTCGGAGCTATTTAATTTTATAGGTTTCTAAGGTTTGAAAATTTGGTTGAATAAACAACAATTTCAAGGTTAGAATATTAGGTACTTCCACGAGTTTTGAAAATCTGATTTTTTAGACACATTTTCTTAAAGAACTAAATTTGTTTTTACTACATAATTTTTTTGTGTTGTGGTATGCTATCTGATTTCAATATTTATTTTTTGTCTTATAATTAGCAACATAATTCACTGTATTCAGGCAGCCTGTTTACCATCCACTGAATCATCTTATTTAGTTTATGTGCATTGCCGGAATCTGCTTATTATTCCAAGCAAAAATTTGCTAATTTTTCGTCTTCGTGGTAGCTCTGTTCAAAACTAAGCGGTATGATATTCTACCTTCTGGTTCATAGTACGAAAAAAATTAACCCGAATTTCCCATATTTCAGAAAAAACTAAACACCTTGCATTCCCTTCCTCCTCCCAAAAAAATTGAAACTTTCATCTGATGTATTGACACTTCAAATTCAATGATAATAAATTTACTCATCGTGATATCTGTTCGCATTCTTGAATATTTTCACTTTAAACAAAAAATGCAGCAAAAAAATATTTAAATGACATCATTGCACAAATAAAACTTTTAAACAAATTTCTATCCAATAATGTCAACGTATAATGTGCCATACTTTCAGGTCATCTTACCGAAAAATCCATAGACCACTACGACCTGCGCAATCTGCCAATATCAATACCACACAAAATACAATACTATCGAAACTGCAAAAACTTTCATAAATTCTTCTTTATCGAAATTTGCATTTTCACCGATCAATAGCATACCACTTGATATTCATTTCAGTCGTTCGCACTGTAAACCGATCCCGATTATTATCATACCAGCCTACCAGGTTCCGAAACAAAAGTAAAAATTACCCTGCTCGTACCAACGGATGCCATTCACTCTTTACGCTCCCCTATCGAATAGCAAAGCCAAAACGAAAAATAACCATAAGAAATACCAATTCTTTCGCGCGCGCCTCAAGTTTTCCCGCTAATATAGTTGAGTGGTTTCATATCAGTAGGTTAATGGAACAGAATTCTTACGTTATACGTTTTGCTACCTGTCGGCCCATACCTATCTACATGGCCGAGACGAAGTATAGTGCATGCAACTAGCACTAGCACTGGCTCTTGCGAATCTTCTCGTGCGTGCTTTCATCTGGTCTGAAATTGGAAGAGCGAGTTGTGCTTTGGCCGCAACTGCGGACTAAACGACTGAAAACATTTTCACGGCATCACCTACTGCTTGCCATCGAACCAGAGGTATGGTCGAGAGGTTTCAGCCATGCAAATTAAATTCGATAGATTTTACATGCATTACGGTTATGTTACAGCTTTTCAAAGCGTCGGGTACTTTTTATACTAATTCAGCATGACTCTTCCGATCATAGCCCTCGAATTCGCTAATTACCAGTTAATAATCCATTATACACGATTTCGCCTTCAGGCCAGCCGACTTCCCCACAATTTCCATAGACCTCGACTGCCCAAAACGAAAGACTCGCCGCAGTAACCTGCTATTGCACTTTCATACTCTCTAAAAATCTCTCCAGGCCGTCACTATCTCGACGAAACAGAACTTGATAATCTTCGCGATTTCTGCTTTCAATCATTCTCCAAACGTGGATTTTACGCCACTCTCTCGGGCTAATCTTATCGCTGCCAGATTATTTTACCAGCTGATGATGATGATGGCTGTGACGATGATCGACTCAATATATCTGCAGATGCTATGTGGCGGGCTTGCTGGATTCTGGTGGTGGTTGCGTGCCATCCCCCCGAGGCAGTGTATTTTGATGATGAGATTGCGACCGCTTCTAGTGAAAAATACTATTTCGAGCTAGAGCAGTTTTAATTTGAGATCGCGACGGTGAACGTCTAAACGCGCGCGCTCGCAGCCAAGATCTCTTGCGCGGAACGCTCGATCGTAGCCACGGTACATGATCGTCTTGTGCACCTGATCACAAATAGAAATCAAACATTGATTTCTTTTTTATCTTCGAATTGCCATTTTGAAAACGCAGTGAAATATTTACGGTAATAAGCCGTTTCCGCAGCTACGATTGTGATCGTGAGTTCTGGCTTTGTTGCCGATTCATTGGCTTTTCGTTGCGAAAAAAAAACGATTGGAATTTTGACGTGACCAGTTGATAGTAGTTTTGGTACAGGTGATTGAAAACCCTTTCGGTGACTGAGTTTAAAAAATGATATCGTTTGGATAATGATCGAGGAGAAAAAGAAAGCGGTTTCGTTCAGTGAGTGATTTCTTCCTATTTTGCTGCAGTGATTTGATTGCGTGTCACCTACGTACCTAATTAGCCAACTACGTATATCCGTTTTCATATGTTGTGCAATAATTTCAAACGAATTTATTTTAGAAATCTCTCTTCTTCAAATCAAATTTTAAATGGGCTTTTGTGTCTTATATAACGATCAAATCTGACTCAGGCGAAGTGAAACTTTGATGATTTTGGAAAACTATTTTGTTATTGCGTGCAAGTGCTGTTCATTCAATAAACGGTAAGAGTTATATGTGTAGTGAAATAAAATTGCCAAAACTGCTGATTAACAGACTACCTTTAATGAACTGACTTTCAGTTGCATGCTCAAAAAAAAAATGAAAGTGCTAAATTGGCATGCTGATTAATATGGCATTTTCCAATTTTAGTGATTGATTCGGATTTTATCCTTGGCTTCTAACTTTAAACTCTTTGCAAAGCTAATAATACGGTATTAGATAACACGAAAATAGCTTAGAAGTAATATTTAAGCAACATGCATATGCATGCATGACCTTTTGCAATAAAATGCGAACAAAATTAACAAAATCTGCCGTATGATATCTCTATCTCCGGGTGTTCATTTTATTTTTGAATGAAAATTATCCATGTTTGATAATAGGTACCAATATTAACATAAAAAAGTGAAATTCAATGAATGATATGAACATCAGTGCATCCAAGCCTGGACAAAATTCATACATAAACATGAGTATCTTCAATCAACTATCGTTTTTCATCTATCGCTGGGCCACGTTGGGCGCAATTCATAACCAAAAATATTTTCGTATTTTTGCTTCTTTTTTTCTCCAACAAAACTAATGCCAAGCAGTGCAACAAGCATCTTGAGCACAACTCCACTAGACTGATGAGACCACAAAATCAAATCTCAAGTCCCATCGATCATCATTTATTTTGCAAGAGAATCGATAGGTGAAAGTGGTTAAGATATTATTTAAAACTATTTTTTCTATTACTAATTCCACTCCTATCGCAAATAAACTACAAACTGTGAATTTCCTATTCATTAATTAGTAGTGTAAATTTTGGTTGTTTTTATGGTGGTCATATGGCGGTGTATGCTTTTGAATAGAAGTTTTTTTTTCGGTTTCTTCATTACATACCGGATAGTAATTGCAAGTTTGTGCAAATAAGCATTTTAGCGTTTTCGATTAACTGATCCGGTAGTGAAAAACGTTGGAAATGTTTGATTTCGAAAATGGTTTAATGAACTACAATGAAGAAATGCGGGTGCATACATTGATGAATGAGAAGTGCGAATTGTTAGTGCTTTTTTTTTGAAAAGTAAAAGCTTTAATTGTGCTCAATATATGTGTGTACAATATCTGTGAACTTTCTTTTTTAAACAATGATGCTTTGATTTTATTATCATATTGAGATAAAATATTGCTGCATTAAAGCGTGAAGTTAATAGAGACTTAATTTCATAATTATTATTTCTAGTGTGGTTGGTATCATATTCATCCAATTACTATCTTTTACTTTTTACGCTGTGAAGTAACGATAACTCTTTCTTTAAAAAATAAAAACAACTGTTAAAAGAATTGTCGATCATTTTGAATGCGTATCTAAAGTGATTTCTGCTTTAGTATTTATTCATTAGCAACACATTTATTGCTGTTAATATGGAAGCGTGGTCAGTATACATAATTTCCAAAAAAAAACACGTAAGATTTTGCATCTACTAGAAACTATTTCTTCAGTTTAGACATATGAGCACTAAAACCTTAGTTATGTCTTTATACGGTGTCCTTATATGAGATATGTAATGATTAATGTGTTTGCATGTCATATTTAAGGAAAACGCTTAACGAAACTTATGTAACTTTGGCCAGGCTGTGTAGTTGTTGCGTTATACAAAAGAGAGTTTTATTCATGATGGCTATTAGGCATATAATTTTCAGTTTTTTGGCAGGATGCACTTTTTTTCCAAGTCTGTGCTCCGCAAAACAAAGCTGGTTGCACAGTTGGTTCCTATAACAGAACTTTGTTGACCGAGTATAGTTTGGACTTGTTGCCGATGAACGGATAGTCGTATTTTATGCTATTTGCTTTGAAGGTTAGTTTCGAACCCAAGTGAAGGTCGAAGTGTTTTATTGACCATCACCAAGAGATAATTGTGCTTAAAATATTAAAATGAGGATTGGGGAAATATCTTTGTTTTTTGTGGAAAAAGTTGCTTGGGGTTTTTCTGGATTAATTTTAGTTTTCCCTGTAGTATAAAAACTATAAAGGGACTCTAATTGTTTTCGAAGTTGTTTCTTACGGGATCAATTGAAGTTGACAAAAAGGCTGTATTAGCTGCATGCTTAACAGTTCCATAGTTTGGGCATTTCCCTAAATCTAAGGAGCTTGAGACTGAACTTTGTGGCACTCCCACTGGAATAGAGGAAGTGAAACGAGCTGTCGCTGAAAAGGTTCACGTTGCAAGAGGTATACCGAGAAAGAATATTTTATGAGTTTAAATATGAGGCCATCATCGCAAGCAGAATCAAAAGGTTGCCTCATGTTTAAGATTATAAAACATGGTGGTAAATCCTTGTTCGATTCGACTGGCTACTCTACATAGCTGATGGTTAGTAGAAATGCCGGTTATAAATTCAAACCGCCATTCCGGTATGATGGTTTTATGTCAATTAATTTATCGCAACAGACTTGCAAGGATAATTTTTGAAACACCTTGCCCATTGTAGATAGCAGTCTGATAGTTCAGTAGGTCTGAGCAGAGTTCAGTTTGAGGACCAAAATGACATTAACATTTTTTATATGTAGGAAAGTACCTTAGATTTAAGGCCCCCACTCACGAGCAGTCCATCAGTCCAAATGGCCTGAGGCCAGGCCAAAATCTCACCGTGTGTAGGAGAACCCGGAAGGAATCATGGACTCATGGAACCAAATTAGATTTCCAATCAATCCAAAGTGCATGGACTCAGGCCATCGGGCCATTTTTTGGCTCGACCGTGTGTAGGTAAATAGTAGGGCGAATTTGGACAATTGATTAAATGGACTAGTCGTGTGTGTTGAAGCCTCAGTCCAAACAACGTGGCAGTCTTGCTTTGCACGCTGATCTGTGACAAGCTCATTGACTGTTTCTGTGATTATTTTATTTAATCGAAATATTCAGCATAATGGATAGTGGTGGCCATGATTTTATTTTGGAAGTTATCGAATAATATAGGTCACATGAATGTATATTATATTATTTGGCCTAAAGCCTGCAACCGCTTGCTAAGTACCGCAAAGTAGCGGCCAATCTTTCGTGAGGAGTGATAGTTTGCCTCATATTTTTATCCTTTCGTTTGATAAATGGGGTGACCAACTATAGCAACGTTATATATGTCGCATCATCCATTCTCAAATAATTTTGACAATCAGAAGACTCAAGTGTGAGTTCTTTTATCAAACAATTTTACCACTTCCTTTTTGGCTATCGTTGCTTTATGTAGATGCAAGTTGCAATAGCAAAAAACTCCTCCACATGCTTCTGATCTATTAATAGGTTTAAAATATATTTTTTCTTCAATTTATCTTCGTTTTTTTCTAAATTAATGACAGAAAATGAAATGAACTGACTTAAACCAAACGGACTCAAGCCAAATGGACTCAGGCCATTTGGACTGCTCGTGAGTGGGGGCCTTTAGACAAGAGTTTAAAATAAAACAAAATAAACTAGTGATTTTTTTCGATAAATATTAAGTGATTATATTTATATATTATATTTTCTATTTCAACTATTTGATATGTTTCTTCAACTCTGCGGGAGTGCAGAAATCTGCTGGTTTGAAGTCAGACGTTTTGTTTGTAAGCTAGTTTAATTTATTATCAACCTGATCACTGGAATTCTGCAACTCCTATGTGTCTAGTTAGAAGGTGAGCTTAATGGAAGTTTTTGGCCGATTTTTCAGTTTTTTTTCCAAGTATACTGTGGAGCCATCACATGCCAGGAGAGGAAAAATAAAGCGAATTTTATTCTTAAGCGTCTTTTGTAATTGCCATAGTTTCGTCACCCCTTTGTCTTCTGACGCAAGAAAAGAATTCCATTGTTCATTTTTTAATTTCAATAAAGAAAATTTAATTTATTAATTCATTGAGATATTTCCTTGGATCTCTGTAGCGTTATCATCGTCGTCCGATATTATTGCAAACAGAGATGAGCTCCTTTTTTGCAAGTCCACTAGAGGTTTTCATATAGAAGAGGTTTTTTTTAAGTGTAGCTGCATCCCAAACCTGCTGGAATTTCTATACAAAGTCATTAATAAGTGTATTTGTTTGATCGCTGTGAATGATTCTCGATAAGTCTCGACCCCAAAAAAACTAATAGAATCATTCCAAAGCTTTTGATGATTTTCCCAAAAAGTCTTTGAACATTGGAAGACACAATACCAGTGCACATTAATACAACAACTGATTTAGAATGCTGCAGGAAGGTTGTTATCAGATGAATTATTGCGCGCTAGAGGCTGGGAGATGATGAAATGACCATTGTTAATTACTAAATCAAAAGTAGATGATTGCCCTCTGGACGGAAATCACGTCGGATCATCTGAGTGTGAGGCTGTGCAATATCTTCCCGGCCTAATTAGATTTCAAGCGATTCCAGTGGAAGTGCCGAGAATTTAAGTCATTATATAGAATGTTATCTCTCGATACAGTAGTCAGCAAATATAAGTTAAACTTAAGCAAATTTTATTTTGAAGAGTCAGCCTTGGTGCCATTGAAATACTTGGCAGTAAGAGGCAGAGGAGTCGTTTAATATAATAGCCAAAGCCTCAACGATTTGGGTATTTATGCCTAATCTATCTTGCTTCGGATATTCTTAGGCATAATTTCTTTAAGTAAGATTTTACTGGTGCATCAGCTCTATCTATCTTTAATTATTCAGCTGAGCTGACATATAACTCCTATGAAAACTCAGCTGGCTACTTCTTTGCAATTCTTATATCAAAATTTTCTTTTTTGTTCTAATTTCTGGTTATCAATTCGGCATATTAATAGTACTTTGTATACTATAGTACTTTGTATACTTTGTATATAATAGTAAGGTTGCTGAAAATCAAAATAGTCAAGAGTCAGATTTTAATCAAAAGCTTAGAAAAGAATAAGGATAAACTCAGTTTTACAGTGCGCACACAAATAACATCACCGATGAAACTCGAATATAACCTCAATATACCACAGCTGGTTATTTGTCACTTGAAAATAATCTGCCAGCAATCGCCAGTAGAAAAGTTCGTGTAAGCTCTTGCAAGAGAACAAACTATCAAATCAGCAAGAAGTTCGCAATTTTCCAAGCACGTCTTGCATTTTTCCTATAAAGCTGTTATTTTATGACCAGTTGTTTCAAAATGGGGTCAAAACTATAGAGTTGCCAGCATATTCATTAAACTTCTATCAGACCTGGTCCTACTCAAAACTAATACATTCTGCAAGTTTCAATTGAATCTAATATCCCGGGCAGTGAGTTCTCGCCAACACCGATTACAGATGCTAGAATCAGCTATTGGTTGACGGCTTACCGTTATTGTACGACGAGATATTTTGGAAATTTTAAACTATTTAGACAAAGCATCAAATTGATCAATAGTTTGTAGTTTTTTCTGAAAAAAGCCAAAACTTTTCAGGAGCGTCCTTTTTTTATTACGTACCTGTCATAGCTTCAAGGTTGCTCGCACATTTTTCTAAACACAGACCTGCTTTTTATTTATTTTAGTTAGTATTTAAGTATTATATAGCTAAACCAACTTCAGGTAATGTACAACGTGGGTAACATTTTAGAAGTGCAAACCAGAAAAAATTAAAAGATAAAAATAAAAAAAAAATAATTACAATCCAAAAAGAGCCAGCAGGCCAAAATACTCGTAGAATAGCAGCTCGTTATAAGATATTTTATGTTAAATATCTCTTATAATATAAGTAATCGATTTACAGTAATATAAGTAATCGATTTACAGTTTAATGAATAAAATTATTATTTTTATTATTATTTTATTTATTTTAATGTTATCCAAATTTTTCTAGCTTTCAAACAATATTTTAAATTAAAGACCCATTTTTCGTTTGGAAGCTAGATATATTTTAACCCATTAGTGTTTTCTGTGAATTTCATAATGACTTGATGATTCTGTGGAAAGTTATCACAATTTTTTGTTGATGATTTGGAAGATTTGCAGGATTTTACAAACATGAATTTTCGGGCCAAACGATTCTAGCACTAAGTTTCTTCGAAAGTCAGTAAAGATATCAATATCATTGTTTAAACTGCTTAAAGAAATGTTCATTTTCAATTGATAATATTATGTACTCAGTGATTCCCAATCTGTTTTGCTCATCCTCAAGAAACAATTTTGTATGTTTCCAAATATATGTAGCATATTGTTGTGACTGATATATAGCAAGTTTTGCTAAGATTGGTGTCTACTTTAGAGAGTAAAAAACCTAGCTTATTTTTGAAAACATTTTTCTCAGCTTCTTAATTAGATATAACAATAAAACTTTTACTAAGACATAATGTTATCCATATAGAATAGAAAAACTCTTTCCTTCGGCCAGTGTTTTTTGTCCACTTTTCAGAGTGCGCTAAAATCGAGTCCTCAAAAAAAATGTGTTCTCATGGCGGACAGACAATCCCCGGATTGGCACGTCTGAAACAAAAATTGTAAATGACATTTTAAAGAAGAAAGTTTGCCACATGGTAATTCACCAGTTTGCCAAAAATCGATACTAGAAAAAAAGTGGCAGCTTTTTGAAAACAAAAGTGGCAGCTATTTGAAAAAAAAGTGATTTCGTGAAAAACACGTTTAAAGTTTTTTTTTTAATACTTACCATGGCTAACTTTAATTACAATTAGTACTTTGAATGTATAAACAAACAAACAAAAACAAAATAAATTAACAAACAAAGCAAACCGGGATTTTTTGAAGTAGGGATTCAACAGGTGCGCGGCGCTCCGCAGCTGTCGACCGCGCGCTCCAACTTGTCCCTACGCACAACCCTATTACTTTTTTTCTGTTACGAAATTCGTCATTAAGTTTTAGGAGGTGACTCTCGACACTATAAGACGTTGAAACATGAAATATTTTTTTTTATTTTTCAAAATTTCTACTGCAGAAACTGTATTAATTCATAATGGACCATTTTTCATCGATTTTTGGGTCGAATTAAAAACTATTTAAGTTAAATCTATAAATTTTCGATCAAAAAACTAATCATTTTCCGGCTAAAATTCATGATTTTTCCAAATCAAATTTATAATTTTTCCAAGTCAAAGTCATATTTCTTCTAGCAAATTCATAAATTTATCATTAGGTTAGGTTAAGGAAGAGGGTTGCCGGGAACGCGGATAGCATTAGGCCGCCATTTTGGGCCCATTTGCCACCCTCCGCTCGCTTGTTAGAGCTGCCAAGTGACCGCTTCGCCAAACTGAATTAGCTGACTCAATGTGACGTTACTGGCCACCTCTGCTAACTCTTGAAAGTGATAAAAACCAAAAATCTTGATGCGTTTATTATTTAGGGCCGGGCAATCACAAAGAGTGCGCTCGATGGTGTCTTCTTCTATCTCGCACCTCTTGCATAAATTGCTGGATATGGTCGTGTGGACCGTGGCTCTCAAGCAGTTTCTGCTGAGCTTGAACAGTTTCCTGCTTTTACTTAGATCAAGTGATGGCCATGATGTCCTGGCTACCCTGCAGTCCATCTTCTTTAGCCCATGTGGACTTTAGTTCGGCCAATATGGCGACATCAACTTTACTTGTGGTATCAGCGATTGACCGTGGTACAGTGATGCAGGGGCTATTACTAGCTCCTGAACCTTTCCTCGCCAATTCATCGGCTTTTTCGTTCCTTATAACCCCACTATGCCCTGACACCCACATAATCCGGATAGGAATATGCCTTGCCTTTTCATAGAGAGCCACTCTGCAAGCGTTAACAGTTTTTGAAGAACATCTGTAAGACGCAAGAGCGAGAATGGCTGCACTACTGTCGACGCAAATCGTCATTGGTTTGGTTGATATTCCGCTAATGGACTCAGCTCCCATGCTTATAGCATATACTTTAGACTGAAAAACGGGTAGCATGGTCCGACAGTCTACACCACAGGTTAAGGCTCAAATCTGTAGAAAACACGCCCGAACCGACTCCTGCGTCCGTCTTTGACTAGTCCGTGTAAATCCAGACGCCCCCATCGGTGTTAGCTCCCTTTTTCTTCCAGTCTGTTCTTGTGGGTAACTTGACCTGGAAATCCCTGCCGAGATGTATTATTTTGCTCATGTGGTCCGTGTCTTCTTCAAATTTCTTATCAGAGTTTACCCATTTCGAAGACTGATTCGTTGCACTTCATTGCAATATCATGTTTTACTACTTGGCCGGATAACAGTCATAAGATTTGAAATGAATTTAAAGCTAAATTGTCTCGGAAATGGATTAACTCCAATCAGAAATTCGTAGATTTCACTAAAAAATTATGGATTTTATCCGGAACAATTATGAATTCGACTTGTAAAAATTATGAATTTGTATCGAAATTCTATGAATCGAAACGGAAATCGGTATATATTTTAGGGACATATAATTAAAATGGTAATGTTTCCCGAAAAAAGTTCTGTCGCACATTCCCTAGTGCCAATATTATCCATTCATTTAATTCAAACCGACCTTATGACATGAACTATTCGATCCTACTTAACCTTTACCGAGTCTTATCGACCGATGCAGATCTAAAATTTAATACATTATCAATTTGAATGACTGGATTAATTCAAAATCCAGTGTGGAGTAATTATTCATCGTCCATACCCGGGTTCGAACCACAGACAGAAAACGCTACCGGTGCTATATCCACTAGACTATACCAGCTATCTCTCGCACATCAAACCACCGAAATTAGCTCAAGACACATTCCAGGTAATTTTAAATTCATAAACACCCATTACTCTCTTTCTTAACTCTTCCATATTCGTAATTTGCTGACTTGATTACACCTGTTCGAAGTATTGATTACACCAATTACATGGTAATGATTCTAAATCCACTAAATCAAGACCAATACTTTTCGGAACTAAAAAACCCATAGTGTCTAAGAGCGAATGAACTATTTTACTTCACTCACAATTTCACCGACCTTGTTATATGTGCCCGAATGCGAGATTCCTCCATCAGTAGCAGGTTGCAATTTGGGATCTTTTCGTTTTTTTTTTCGTGATTCTACTGCTTGTAATTGGGTAGATGATTCTTTGTTCGTATCCATTATGATTGTTTATTTTGATAAATTGCGTTCTAATATTATTTTCGAGCGTTTTGGAATTAAGTATTTTCAGAATTATTTCGTAGTTGTAGTTTTTGGTTAATTGAATTTTCGTAATGAATATGGATGAATTCTGGCATCCAATATTGAATTCAATCAATGAAATGACCTGATGCGGCAATGTAATTAGAAATAGGATCAATTAATTGACATAAATTCATCAAGATGTCATATCAGCTACAGTTAACCGAATTTAGTTTTTATTCTGCTCTACCAACTCGAAAACTATCTGTGCTCCAGTTTAAGCAATCTACACATAAAGTTAGGTCAAACATGAATCTTGACCTGATTGCAAAATACTGTCGTCCGAACACAGCCGCTAAAATTTCTAATGTGTGTATACACACATATATTTCATCCAAGCCGAATTCCTAGGACTCATAAATTAGCATAGTTTATAAACACTTTTTTATTTGACCATTCAAATGACTTTTCTCGAACATTTTTGTCACACGGCCGAAAGAAATCGTTCTCTTCACTTTCCAGTCATTTACAGTACGAATACACATGAGTATGTATGATGGTAAATTTAGATGACGGAACGTTATCGTATCCATGCAAATGCTTACATACGTCCGAAAGCCAAATTTTATTAACATTTCAAAGAAACACGTTTGCATCTAATTTTAATAGTTTTTCATCTTTCTTTTCAATTTCTTTTCAGTAACCGACATTGAGAGCGATTCGAGTGTAAACTTGACGACCCAGACGAAACTGGCTAAAGTGCAACTACAACAAAATAGCCGCAGAGCATAGGAAAACAAAATAACGAATAATTTCCAACACGACAATATATAAAGTGCAAAATGGGACATCACACGCGACAACTGTTCGCGACATTTACTATAATTCTGTTTATTTTTAAGGTACGTACGTAGCGTAATTTTCAACAATGACCGGTGGCGGTAACAGAACAATACCACTTTGATATTCAACTGAATATGATTGTAAAAGCTCTGTATGAAATCAGTTCTACATTATATTGTTCGGAGTTTTTGCACAATATTCAACAATAAACGACATAACGCAAATAGTTCAGTCGCAATACTAGACGGTACGAAAATATAGTTTCATACTGTTGTGTATTGTCAATGAACCAGTCCGCTGACCGATCCAGATACTTTTCCGCTACTGCTTATGTTTTTCATTTACCTAGTTCTGACGTGATTCGAACGAAAATAGGTTGAATATTGGAATGAATTTGCAAAAAAAAGATATCGAAGAAAAATAGATAGGCATTAGCATTAATGTAATAGTTCTTGTCTGGCCAGTTAATGTAGGAATGGTTTCATGCAAACGATATACGATTGATAGTAGCGGAATTCACAGTTTTCCACATTCATGAGAATTCGAAATTTTATATCTTAAATTTCGAATGCTTTATTCTCAAAAGTAAAGATGAGGATTGAATCAAAGGAAAATTAATCGTTATGATAGTTAAAGTTAAATATACGCCAAATTTTCCGTACTTGCAAAAGAGTTTTCTTAACATCAATTAAAAACTGAAATTTAACAATAAATACTGTTTTAACTTACGAAAGGTAACAGCAAATTTTTACGTATTTATCGAACTTATGAATTCATCAAGTTGAATTCTCACTTAACACAAGGACTTTTAAAATTCAGAAAAAAACATTGTTTTTAATTAAAAATGCAAACAAAAAAAACAGGTATCACTGAAAGTTTACATCTTGTTGGCATAATAATAGTAAAAAAAACTATATTCATCCCTTGACCTAATAACAATTACAGTTTCATTATCATAGACGTCGAACTACTTATTTACAGCACTTTACATTTCGCAATAATATCTATTGTTATCCCAATCATTCAACAATTTGATATCTCTTTTTCTCAGATAGTTCAGCTAAACCGTTATCACACCTCACCACGTCTTACACAAGCTCATAGCAGATATATTACAACTAGAAACAGTCCATTGTGAAAATTATATTTCCAGAATCCTAGATAAGTACCAAAAACCAGCAAAAACAACTCATAAAAATCTCTTCTTGGTTTATTGTTTTTGCGCAAACTATTTTTTTTTGTACAAAAGTTTGCAATAACTACCTTCTAGTTTATGAGACTTTAATTCATGATTGTTTGGAATTTTATATTAGAAAATCAAGTTTTTCTCAGAAGATCAGGAAAAAAACACCGCTAAACATCAGATTTGTTAGGAAATTCTGAATGCTGTGCTACGTACTATAAAACTTTTAAATCAAAATTAGATCATCATGATGTGATTAAGGTTTATGAAACTGAAAGGTATGAACATACTTGAAAATTACCGGTACTTTCTCGTAGCACCAAACCATTCGAAACCACGACCAAGCAGTTGTATTGTAATCTGAATCCGTAATAGAAAAAAAACTGATATCGAGAAGATATTTGAGTTATTGGATTATGATGCAAAAAACGACTGGAACCGATTAATATCGCTATGGAAATAAATAGATTCAAGCGTATGAGGAGTTGTGAAATGCGCGCATGAACCCATGTTTTTGCAAAAGCAAATTCCACGTTAATTTCACGATGCATCTTTTGCGAATCAATTAAGATCTGCCGGTAATGATCTACTCCGTTATTTTGTAAGTGCGTGTGGCTTACGGTATTATTATAAATCTAATCATAATGCATTTGCAAGCGGAAGCTCATTAAGTTAAAAGCAGACGGTACTTCGTGATTGCGGTGGTTCCTTTTCTAAAAGGTCAGGAATATCGATTGGTAAGATTCAGTTCAAATCCCTTATAATTCTTAGTCGTTACAAACATCTACATATAGAAATAAATGTGCATCTGTGTGTTGGATACAGGTGTTGAAACCGCTCATTCGATTGCAAAGAAACTTTAGGAAGTCGTTTAAGTGCCTAATTCGATGACTTCGGCTCACGATCGGGATCAGTAGAAAAATTGTTTTAAGAAAGCTGGAACCGGACTTGCCAATGATAATGGTGCTTTTTTTAGAAATTTCGCCCCAAAAATGGTCGTAGCTAATTTAATAAAAAATTTCCTCCCTCGAAAACGGATGAAGTTAGCAGACTCGAAACCAGCTTTTAAGTCATGTACGTGTTTAAGAGTTCCCACAAAATTCATCTTTACTGTAGGTCAAGTGGCATGGCAGCTGCACTTTGATCTATATAATAAGGGCAAGTAAATTACTGCAGACTTAAAATGTATTCGAATATTATCAAGCACGAGTTGCAACGTTAAAACTCGACTAGAAATGAGAAAAAGAAGCGTGTTTCTAATAAACATTAAAAGCATAAAGAACACAAATACGGAATTTAACATTTGAAAGGACGACCAAACACCAAAAATAATATAAAAAGAGTTTTTGAATTTATTTGCTAATGCTTTATCATTAGGGGTTGTAAAGATAGGTCAAACTAAGAATGACGATTTAAAATGACATAGAACTGCTAATGTCTTGAAAATTGTGTATTTGTTCCTCGGGAAAGTTGTTTATGTAGAATTATCGTCAACAAAGAGGTGTTATTTGCACAAGACTGAAAACTAAAAATACAAGATGTGACCCAAAAGTAATAAAAAGAAATATTTGAAACAACGGTTAAGTTGTTTCAAATCTCCTAACAGATTAAAGCAACAATTCAAACATTAAGTTTTGGACAAAGCTCGTGTGCTCCGCGGCATTAGGAAATGCTAGTACACAGCTAAATCGATGGTCATTAACAAAAAAGTCAGGGACGCAATTATGCCCTTTGAAAATTTCAAATCGCTGGGTCTGGATGGTATCGATTTGGTTATGTTGAAGAAAGGAGTTGATGACCTGGAGACAGATCGAAAGGATATCTTAAGGGCATACCTAGCATTGGTTTACGCTCCGCCCAGCTAGCGACAAGTTAAGATAGTCTTCATACCAAAACCTGGGAGTGATGATTGTTCAGATTCAAGGAACTTTTGCCCGAACAACCTATTATCGTTTATGCTGAAATACCTAGATAGGTTGAATGAACGACACATACGCACCAGGGAGTTTAAGTTTAACCCCTTAAATGATGACCAACATGCGTACCAGCGAGGCAAATCATGGGAATCGGACATGCATTCTCTG
Organism: Nemotelus nigrinus; assembly: GCA_947369275.1. Classification (NCBI taxonomy): domain Eukaryota; kingdom Metazoa; phylum Arthropoda; class Insecta; order Diptera; family Stratiomyidae; genus Nemotelus; species Nemotelus nigrinus. The sequence goes on from OX376373.1 coordinate 22,389,544, forward strand.
ATTTTCAGAGTTAAGGGAGTGATTTCTAATGCGATTGAAGAGGCCTTTGACCGCGAGCTCTTTAGGAAGCTATGTGAAGCTGCAAAGAAAGTTAAATGAGCACATGCCATGCCAACACACAAATAGTTGCTGTTGAAAGCTGAAACCGACTGATACTTCAAAATGAAGGTTATGGATTGGTTAGGAATGGATTCGTGCATGCTAGTTGACTCCTTCCTGGAATAAACTGTAACAAATACCGCAGTACGCGCAAGCTTATGCTGATGTCGTGGCCACACTAGTAATCAGTAGGGATTTTTGTATATCTACGATATGCAGATATACACAACGCGCAAAAGAAAACTGGAAGTACTAGTGCTTCCAAAATTGAAGGGTGGAACTGTTCAACTTTCAAATGAAGTCAAATATCCTGGATAAATCAAGCAAAAAAAACTTCTCTGGAAGAATAATGTGGAAGTGAAGTTTACTCGAGTTTAAAATTCTTTTAAACAGTGCAAGAGAGCTTTCGTTACCATATGGGGTCTGAAGCGACGTATAATTGTGATCACGTACGCTTCCGTACAACCTCATATATACTGGAAGGAACTGCTGCTGGAACAACCGCATATACGAGGTGTACCGGAAAAAAACGATAAGCGGCCTCCTACGAGCAATAGGAGAGATAAAAAAAACTGGAAGATAGGTGCCACATGAACTGAATAACAGGCAAATGGAAAATCGAAAAACCGTTTGTGAAATGCTGCTTCAACGGTAGAAGAGAAAGTCATTTTTGCATTGGATTGTGATGGAAGATGAAAAGTGGATTATTTTCGAAAATCTAAAGCGTAAGAAATCGTGGTTATCACCTGGCCAACTTTGCCCATCGACTCCAATGCCGGATCGCTTCGCAAAGAAGACAATGCCCTTTGTTTGGTGGGACCAGGGTGGTGTGGTGTATTATGAACTTCTGAAACCTGGTGAACCAGTTAATACTGATCGCTAAAAATAACAAATAATTAATTTGAATCATGCACTGATTGAAAAACGTCCAGAATAAGCCCGAAGGCACGATAAAGTGATTTTGTTGCTTGACAATGCACCGTCACACACAGCAAAACCAGTGAAAGAAGCATTGACAGGGACAAACTATCGCACCGGACGTACTCTCCAAACCTAGCTCCGATAATCGGATCACCTTTTCGCATCAATGGGACACGCGCTGGATGAGCAGCACTTTGCAAATTTCGAAAAAGTCGAAAAATGGCTGGATGAATAGTTTGGCTCTAAGGAAAAATGGTTTGTATTTGGCATTCATAAATAGCCAGGTATATGGACAAAATGTGTGAAATCGAATGGCCAATACTTTGAACACACACCTTTTTCCATTTTCTTAAATTTTACGTGCTTTTTTCCTTTAAAAACCGGTAAAATTTTTCCGGTACACCTGATATGCTGGAATACTATAAAGGACTGAGTACCACGCGTACTACTCCCGTTTCTCTTTCTGTCTCCACTCAACATTCTAATTTACAGTAAGGTGATAATTAATTCAGCATATGAGTAGGCAACGAGAATGTTAATTCGATGCGTCAAATCTTTCCAGTTCTCGCGATGACTTCGGACGTTTGAGTGCCTCTACTCGGCTTCGGGACAAGGTATGAAGTGATCTTCTTAAGCGAAAGTGAATGGGGATGTCGTAATCTTCTTAAAATGAAGTGAATGGAGTGACGGCTCGAAAAGGGATGTTAAATTTGGAGTTTTTGTCTGTCTGCATTCATCGAATCACAGGTTGCCTTTTTCTTTTGAAGAAGCTGATTCCATTTTTCATGCAGAAATATTTGCGATCTTGAGAGCTATTTGCTCGGCAATTGATGAAAGGTAGAAAGGTGACCGTATTGCGGCCACCCCTCACTTCAGTCAAGCTGCAATGTTAGAATGCAGCACCCGTTTAAGCTCTGTTGACAGGTTCAATAAGGCGATTCTGCTCTGAGTACCAGGATGCGATGGTGCTGAAGGAAACGACATTGCTGATACCATTCCGAAGCAAGACTCAACACTTTTATTATAGAGCCCTGAACCCGTCTTAGGGATACCCAGTACATCTGCACATGCCAATTTTTCGAACCGAGCAGTTGATCGCAACAAAAAGGGATGGCATCTTCCGACGAGCTCCGCACATCAAAGTTTTCTTTTCATGGCATAGCGATAGGAATTTAGAATTCCTCCTGAGTAAGAGTAGGAAAGTTTGCAGAGCTGTGGCAGGCACACTGACTGGACACAATCGCCTAAGAAGAAATGTGCACCGAATAGGTGCTACGACGGATTGTGTTTGCTGATCCTGCGGAGCATTTATTATGCGAATGCCTAGCACATGCGCTTTTTAGGCTCCAATATTTTGGCTGGGATACAGTATGATGCGTATGCAAAGGACATCCTCTTTTCCTCTATCGTTAATCTTTAATTTTGTTTCAAAAAAAATTCCGGGAAACAATCGTAGGCTGTGAGTGTTTTGTGAGTGCAAATGGCCTTTCTAGTTTGGATTTTTAGAGGTGCCAGACCCCTACAACCCACACATACACCTACTTTGGTCTTAGTTAAAAACCATATTTATTCACCAAGCTATCTGTCACATTTATCAACTACGCGATAGATGGAGCCACTTTGCCAGAAACCGTTAGCAGAAAAAGTTCGGGTAAATTCTTGTAAGAAGGAAAGCGCTGACGTCACCAAAAATGATGTCCTTTTTCGGTTGCCCGAAACTGTGTTATACTGGAGAGAAACAACAATAAAATCTGGTTTCGCAAATCTCCAATGACCTTTTAAATTTCCATTGCTTGATGCACTAGAGTATCCGATCCGATTGTAGTCCAGAACCCCCAAAATGGGGTATTTCTACCGTTCGGGGTAAAAATGGTGGAGACAGAATTGGCAACACATTTTGGGGGATATTGGAGTTCTTTAAACCAATCAATCACTATGTCTATTTGCTTAAGTTTTTAGTAAAAGAAAGTACGGTTACGAAATATTTGACTAAATTGTTTGTGCATTCATTGAAGACAAAAATATGAATGGAATTTCGCCTACATTGCTCTATCATTGGTAAAATCGATTTATCAAGTAATGTGTCTGAAGGATGTTCGTTTATTGTAAAATTTCTTTGATTAATTATCTATGATTTTCTTATCCAAAGAAGATGTCAAAAAAGTTCGTTCTATGGGTTTTCCATTGCACATCCACACGACGCAGCGCGAACTTTGTCGCAGCCAAGGACTTGACACTTGCGACCACTGAATTTTGAATTTCGATTTGAATTTGGCGTTAAATGACCTAGTTTATGCGAGAGCCCAATGTAATCCCGATTCGGGATTATCCCAAATATCGCGTCGTATAAACGGGCAAAATTGGAATTGGGATTTTATGAAATTCGAATTGCGTATAACCATAGAAACTTGATTTGCGGAATAGGTTACACTCACATTGAAAGTGTATTGTATAAATGTGACAAGATAGGAAGTTTGAGTTACGTTGAACATTTCAGTTAACGTACGAAGAAGGGAATGACTATGGCGATAGCCTGTTCAAGCTAATCTTGGCGGTTGCGGATACATTTCGTTACATGTTGCTACTTCCTTCAACCAGTTTGAATACAAATGTTCCATTCAGCGTTCCACAATGTTGAGGAAAATACAGCAGGCGGTAGTAATTTGCGGCACTAATTTATGTATAACGTCTTCTTTTGCGAAAATAAACGAAACGACATTAGTTTTGTCCAAATACATAAAACAAGCGCCATCACATATTTCATATGTGTAATGTGTAAATTTGCTCAAAACAAGACCCATCATGTTTAAGAATCACTTTTATTCACACATTTCATATGCACACTCACACATAGTCATCGGGCGTACACCCAACTGTTCGGGTTTAAGCTGAAATCCGAATTTGACCGTTTATACGACGTTCTGACTGGTATAATCCCAAATCGGGATTACATTGGGCTCTCGCATAAACTAGGTCATAGAGTGGAGATATGCTGCAATGTCATCCGTCGCATTTCCATAGCGAAAGCAACTTTTCACGTAAAAATCTCAGTACTGCTCTGGCGAAATTACAAACTAAATTTGAGGCGAAACAAATTTCATGTCAATTTTCATATGAAAATTGCACGTGGAACTGAAGTCAGTACTATTCACCGGTGAAGTGGTTTCATCTATAAGTGCATCCTAAAGCACTCGAGCTCTTCCGATTAATGCACATGATTGGAGCTGGTACTCAATATTATTATTTGGATTTTATAATATTGCACGAAATTTTTTTTTGAGCCCACTTTTGGAAACTAATTGGCTTATTTGCAGTTATTCAAAATGACCAGATAGAATTGTCTGTAGACCTTATCTTTATTAGATGGTATTTTCATATTAAGCGCGTTTTTTTTTTGTTCTCCTTATCCATAACAGAACAATGCAGACGCATTGGAAACAACAACAGCTCCTGTTATGGAACAACAACAACTCCTGTTATTGTTCTGTTGCATATAAGGGGAGCGAAAAAAACACGCCTATTGTTTGTATTTAAACGGATTTTTTCGAATGGAAATAGCCTGAGTGGTCAAATTCGATTATTATGTGCCAAAATTGAGAGCGTAAGCCGCGGAAAGACTAAGTTAACGGTCGCACGCATTATAAATTTAGACTTGGATTTCCGACTAATAAAGTATAGCTTAGTAATGCATGATAATGCAAAGTGCAAGATACAATTTCTAAGAAAAAAATTTTATTTTTCGAATATTTCTAATAAAAGTTATTTCAACTGTATGATTTTACTGTAAAATTCATTTTCGATTTGATTTTGATTCTTTACCTGCATTTAATTGAAAACAAATGTATTTGCCTCAAAAATTCGTCCACCACGTTTCCGCTCGGTCATGTATAGCATCACCTATTTAGTAAATTATTTTGAAATTTGTCATAAAATAAAACAAAAACCGGCTCATATTTCTTTTAAATATGCCTAAAATTATCTACTCTGAAAACGAAAATAGACTCGGCTTTCACTCGTCTCTTTTTACTTTTTTTTCTGTCTAAAAATCAAGTCCCATTATGATTTCCATATCCCATTTGTCTACGACTCTCTATCGAAATCATACAAAATGCATTTGTGCCACAATTCTAGAATAAAACGAATCTCATTTTTCAATAGAATTTCATCTGTTCTTTTCAAGATTTTTGGAATGCTTGAGGCGACCTCATATCAAAGCTATCATTGATCGTTCTATCGCTAGCCTCAAATCGATAATCTTGCTTATATGGGTTTCCAAAGCATGCCAAAACTGCATAAAATTTCGAATAATGAAACAATCGATCGCGAATATGCAGATTTATTTAAAATATGTGATAGTACAATAGCACACATAGCCATTCATACATATATACATGTTTGCAATGAATGCTGATTGTGAGCGATGTGATTCCAGATTCAGTTTTATCAGAAATTTTAGTCAGTTGTGGAATATATTAAGTCTGAGTTGAAGCAAAATGGGTGACCACTAAAATTAGTAGGATAATTTATGTTGAAAGCTGAAAATGAGTAAGAATGAATATTTTTTGTTCTTCCTCTTTAAAACAAATAACTACAGAACGACTTTACAAACCAGTCATAGTACAAAAAAGTATTTCTAGCCCTTAGAAATCCTAATTCCAAAAGCAATATATAATCAGAATTTTTTTAAATAGATTTTATTTGTTGCTACCATTAATTAAAGGATCATTTATAATATAAATTAACAATGCTTATATTTTCACGTTCATAAACTTATAACTTGCAACCTTGACCTCTTGCACGGTGAGCGTGGATATTACAACATCTTACCATTTTACCGTTGATATGTCCAAATGTAGACTTATTCGACCGATTAATTATTCGTAATAATACATTTATAATTATTATGTAGTAGTCATTTTGATTATGGAAATGTTTATAAAAGAAATAAACAAAAAAAAAAACAACTATACAACTTACTTCAGTAACAATTATAAATTGCACAATATTTTAAGTTATCAGTTATTTTCCCCAAACTAATTCGTTTCATATTTCTTTTTTTTCAGAATGCGAGCTGTGATGCCCCACACGTCGATTCGGCCACCCTACCCCTAGAACACAGAGGCGCTTACGGTCCACCGCCTGCCGCACCTGTTTACGGAGCACCTCCAGGACTTATCGGATCTGGTGCTAGTAACGATGTTGCAGATGAAGCATGGCCACTGTCGGCATCGAACGACAGTCCACAAATTAAAAATCTCCAGGTGCAATGCGAGAAGACACATATGCGTGTTAATATCGAATTCGATAGGCCCTTCTATGGTATGATCTTCTCGAAAGGATATTACAGCGATTCGCACTGCGTTCACTTGAAGCCAGGCACAGGCCATTTGAGCGCTACATTCGAGATCTTCTTGAACAGCTGCGGTATGAGCAGTTCAGCAAACCATAATGCTGTGGCTGGATATGGTGCTCCAACACCATCTGGAAGCTATGTGGAAAATACGATTATTATTCAGTACGATCCATACGTGCAAGAGGTCTGGGATCAAGCCAGGAAGCTTAGATGCACATGGTACGATTTCTATGAGAAGGCAGTTACATTCCGTCCATTCCAAGTTGATATGCTGCATGCGGTCACGGCCAACTTCTTGGGCGACAACCTCCAATGCTGGATGCAAATTCAAGTGGGCAAAGGACCTTGGGCTTCTGAAGTTTCTGGTATCGTCAAGATTGGACAAACTATGACTATGGTTCTCGCCATTAAAGATGATGAAAACAAATTCGATATGCTTGTCAGAAACTGCGTAGCTCACGATGGAAAGCGCGCTCCTATTCAACTTGTTGATCAACACGGATGTGTCGTGAGACCAAAGATCATGAGCAAATTCCAGAAAATCAAGAACTTCGGACCATCTGCGTCGGTCGTATCGTTTGCATACTTCCAAGCCTTCAAATTCCCCGACTCGATGAACGTTCACTTCCAGTGTGTCATCCAAGTTTGCAGATATAACTGTCCAGAGCCTAAATGCGCTCACAATCTTGGAATTGGTCCTGAATACGGTCCACCCCATATCGGAAACACCATTTCATCGGAATACGGCGCTCCTACACTGGGAGCCTTAGGTGGTGAATATGGTGGACCCGCTGAGTATCCTCCAGCTTTCCCAGATCCTCGTCATCCCGCTGACGCTACCGGAGCTTACTCTGAAAATCAAGCCGACGTTGTACCCTCACCACAAGCTCAAACTTCATCAGTAACAACTTCTGAAAATGCCGCCGCCAGCTCACCATCACCGAAGATCTCAAGTCAAGGACCAAACGATATTAACTTACCTCCACCACCCCCACCAGGCCACTCCGGATACAGCACAGTAAAGAGGAAGGACGATCTTGATGGTGGTAATTTAGTGTCACTTGGAGGACGACCGCGGTCAGTAGAAGGCTTGGACGATCTTCGCGGAGCCCGCAGAAGACGCGAAACCATGGAGTTTGTTGTAAAACCAAGAATCTACAAACGTGATACGCAAGAGATGACCGATGTTAACACAAGTCGAACAATTCAAGTGGTTGCCCCAGGAGATGTTAACTTCGCTCTCAACAGCAACAGTGGCAACGAAACCGTTGTGATTCAGTCGGCCCGGTCCGCTGACTCGGAAACGATTTGCATGTCAGTCCCCAGCTTTGTAGGGGGTCTCGTCATGCTCTTACTAGTCCTTGCTGTTGCTTCTCTAGTAGCCGCTTTTCTGTTTGTTCGAGTTCGACACTTCGATCGGAAGGGTACGAATATGGCTTACGTCAACTAAAACGAACTAGTAGTGAATCTACTCAACGAACTGATTTAAATTTAGTATGCAGATAAACCAAAATTTCTCGAATCAAACACAAAACGGTACTTTTCACAAAGAATTCAACGACTCTCAACATTTAGCTACTACAGCCGAACGCCAGGATTTTTATAGCTAGAACTGACGCATATGAACATGCTCTACGTTTCACGAGCGAACACAAGCTTATCATCCCAACCCACTAATTTGTTGTTGTTTTTGACTAGCCACCACGTTATCGCTAAAACTTTTAAAAGCAACCACAAATTTATGTAGACTATGTATTTAGACCAGAGTCCGTTTTGTTGGCAATCAACTGAAAATGAAATCAGTTTCCCTTCATCGAAACTACTCTTTGTCATTTCCTTATTTATTGTTATTTATTTTTATGTATCTGTACTTTAAAAGTTTCAATGCATCCTAACCCTTCAAATAATTTCACGTCTAATATGATTGTAGACATCTTAAAAATCATTGTTGTAAAACTCTTATCTAATCTTAATTTATATGAAGCTTGCTACTATACTTTTTCGTGAGATAGTTCTACGATACGATATTTTAAGCACACATGGAACAAGGATTTTAAAACCGGAATTGGAACAGTGAAATGCGAGTCATAGTGTGTATAGTAAGTCCGTATGGACTGTACTAGACCTAGTGCTTATTGGGATTTTTTTTTCATAGTTTTAAAAATCGACATAAACAGTTTATTTGTCTAATGAAATAATGCAAGAAAACTTACTAAATTCGATTGTACATATTAATAAAAGTATTGTTATATTTTGTAATAATAATTGTGAAAATAAAATTGAAGATGTTGTTTTATTAATTCTTTTGAAAACTAAATAATGGGAAATCAATGATGAATGAATCAATGAATGCATGGAGTGGGCTCAGAAGACCTTTGGCACTGCGACCTCTTGGCTCTATTGTGCCCCCTCAGCGCTATGGCTGATAGGATATCCAAACGATTTATGATCTTGGATATGCCTTTATGCCAGACGTTTACGAAAAGCCACTGCTTCTTTTGCTCTCTTTGTATCGAAGCTGAGGTAAGTTTTTTTTAGTGCTTCAAACCCTCCAGATTAAGCCAAAAACTTTCGATCACTTAATTTTCTTGTCCCTCTATCAACTTCGTAAAGACCCAGCACGAAGTGGGGCCAGTCAAGGGTCATTTAACTCCTTTTTTCTTGATATCAGCTTCGTCGTTTCCTTGGTGCCCCTCATGGCCAGGGACTTTTATTAGTTCCAGGCTATTATATCCCTCTATTTCATTTAGGGCCTCTTTCGCTTCTAAGAAAATAGCTGAGTTTATTTGATTACTATTGACAGCTTAGAGAACCGCCTGGCTACCCGATAAGATCTTAAAGCTGTGTTTTAACGCCCAGTGATTACTATAAATAATAGTGACATAGTAGGTCGGCTCGCGTGCTTGAATCTATTATAATATATTTAAATAGATTCGCAGCAAGTCGTTTTTATACTCTTGCTGCAAGCCAAATTTTGCCATAAAAAGAAGCCAGCCGCGAAAATATGTTGCTGCTGCAGTGCGCGAACAGACCTAGTGTATACTTCGCAAAATAAGAATGTCGAAATTGATAAGCGATTTCAAGTTAGCAGATTTGAAAATGTATTGCCGGAAACGAAATTTGTTGCAAACCGGAAATATCACAACTAAGGAATCAATTCATCAATTACGAGAATGGACGATATCTTACCGGAAATGTTCGAATGTTCAAATGGTGAAACGGACTAATAGCACGCTCAGCGCTTATTAGTCCGTTTCAGCTCAGCGTGGAGATGAATTGGAGCAACTCGAGACTGAGACTGCAGAAGTAAAACAATAGCTGGACATTCAAGCTGTGGAATTGAAATAGCAGTTCGTGAAAATTGAGGAAGGAATCGATCTGTCAAGGAAAAAAATGAGCTCAATCAACTGGTAGTAGAGGACTCTAAAAGTAAATTTTCAATGGCCATATTTCTTGGGCCATCTACAAGAAACAGTTCGAAGCTGTTGCATAGAGAGAACGAGCCACTACACCAAGTGAGTCGCTAAGAGGAACATATATTTATCAAATTGCGTATTACTACTATACAAATTACTGCTTTTGAAATTAGGTACGGGGAAGATTTCTCGAAGGAGATCGATTGTTCGCAGCTAAAAACACATGCATAGAAGCCAAAAGAGACTTCACAGAAGCTGGCTCAGGACATCGACCGTTTAACACTTTTTTCTTATTTTACATGAAATGTAGAGCATCGGGATAAATCTTCGACAGATGTATTCATCTAGGCAGTATGGGATGGAGAAATGCAATAGACACTTCGGTTAGTGGATAAGAGGGTAGTCAACGATGATTTGGCGTACGCATTGCCTAACGAATCGGTGAAGCAGGCATCTCACAGTAATATTCGCGTTTGAAAAGCGTACGAAGAATACGTGTGCCTAAAACTAGAAATTATTAAAGAATTGACGATATGCGGGGATCCACACTGCTGCAATTGTGATGAAAAAAGACACTTGAAGCACGATTGTCGTAATAAGTGGATGCAGATATATTATCAAGAATGTATACACTAAAGGATAACTATCACCAAAAAATTTGCAGGCCGCGGTATGTTGTAATTGCGGAGTGAAATGACACGTTACCCGCAAGATGTCTGAGCTTAGGCACTATCACTGATGCGCACCGAGATGCAAGCAAAGTAATCAATTTTTCTCGGAGAGCTGCAGGGAAGCTAGTCTGATCTAAGTTCGAAGATCACATGTTTTCGGAGGGAATTTTTATGAAATATTGTAATTGGCTTCTTGCGCAGAAACTGAAAATAGGCATTGACAAAAACACAAAGCATAAAAATAAGAAAAGTTTCTGTGACTATTTCCATTAACAATCAAATTATTGATAAAACAAAATATTTATGGATGCTAATTCGATCTTGTTACCAAAATCAAACCTAAAACCGAATAAAAAAGAATTTAAATAGTATAATCTAGCATGCAGTTGTAACTCTACCTATCTCTTTTGGTATCATCCACATCTCGACTGGAAGTTAGGAAGAGTATAACATATTTTAAGTTCAACTGAAGATTGTTTAGACTTTGTACAACAAGTAAACAATTGATCCTAATATTTAGCCCTGGGCTATGGCAATCTTCATATTTTTTATCGCTAAACTTTTTTTAAAACTGAATGCAGATTTTTATTGTTATTTCCTGTGCTTTTGATATCTAGTTTCACCAATAACTCACACTCACTAAAATCATTATCCCTTTATGTTATTTTATTGTTTGTAATTTTTTGTATCCTCTTATACCATTGATACTCACTGCCTGAGGGCCAGAATAAGAAAAATAAGATTAATAACCTATATTTAGTATATTTCTTTTTTTCTATGATATACAAATAATTACATGTACTTAAAATAACTTTCCCATCTCCATTATCATAAAATGTTTGTTGAGTTCACTAAGGGTCAGGTCCAATTCATGTGTAGATATACTTTTCATCTCCGATATGCACAACTATCGCGAAGTCAGTATAATCGCCGAAATTGAAAGACAGGGGTTTAGTTCTTAATTGATTTCTTAACAAATTTAACAAAATATGGAGGTATCAAGCGTATAGTCCCTTACGAAATCGATCGCTAGGTCAAACCAACATATTGCGCGTATTTTGCGAGTTTACTTATGTAGCGATAAATATTGTATATATAATTTAAGTCGGGTTGCAGAGTTCACAAAGAGAAGTTTTGTTAAGCAGCTTCGAATTGTAGGTTAAACATTGATAAAACTTGACTTGAGTCTAGTTAAATTCGTTCAGCTGTGAACGACGAAAGTTTTCTTTACTTTAGAAAATTTTGTGGATGTTATTTCTGTTATAAGCAATAATCATCTTTGTTTTACTAGAAATAGAGTTCGTTTGCTGAATATCACTGTCAGTAAGTTTGCCTACTTTATTATCTTGAAGGGCCAAATATATTCTATATGAGTTATATTCATAGCTCTAAAATTTCGATATAAAATTATTGTCATTACTGCGATATTTCTCACTTTCTCCCTGTTACATGGTCTAATAAACAATAAAAACACCGATAAACTATAATGGCACATTCCATGGAGGGTATAAAATTCAAATCATCTACTTCAACTGTTTATATTCATAGCTATTTAAACGGCAGTAATAAGCATCTTCTTTTCAAGCAGTAAAAAATACTGCGAAACCTATTGAAAATATATGTACACCTAAATTCAACGCGTATTACTCAAGCAGTATCGCGAAAATTATCAGTCCACGCATATTGCATAATAGCCTACACACGTTCGAAATCACACACATATACTTCACAAATAGTATTTGCCTACTCTCTTTAGTACTATCATTGATATAATGCTAGTTTAAATATAAACATTGTATATATTGCCAATGACAATAATTGTTATGAAAAATTGCTATCTCATTTCATCGAAAAGATAATTATTACTCAACATTTTCTTGTGACATACAATTACTGTGCAATATACACAGATGCTCGAATCACTTAAATATTCGTAGATATTATATATTGCGACCGTTTCAATTTGATTAGATTTCATTGAAGCACACACACATGAAGTAGCCTTGACAGCTAATCTAAACACTTTTTTCATTAATAATCGCTGAACCGCATCCCACTAGCGTTTCTTTCGTCCAAAACAATCAAGAGAGCAAGCGTTTGCGGTTGCCAGTCCAAATTACACGTTATCAAGCCCAATCGAAAGCACTTAAATGATATTGAACAACGACTTTTATTGGTGTAAAAAAATAATCATTTTTTCTAAAAATAATACCCCTGGAATCTCTTTCATTCTAAAGCACAATTGGTTCCCTAATTTTGAGAGAAAATTTGTGAATATTTTTGGGACTTTCTGGATGAACACAGCTTACTTTTGCCCTAACTATCCGGAACTGCTCTAGCGTCGTTTATTGTTGAAGGTACTCTTACCTCCAGTCCGTTCATGTCTTTAGTCAAAGTAATTTGGCATCCTAGACGCGAAGTGTCGCAAAGTTCGTAGGCCAAGTCGAGCATATCCAGCTCCTCATCGGTTGGCTTTTCGGGCAATCGCTGGAAGTCATCTGGTTTGAAAATCAAGTGACATGTGGAGCAAGTTAGGGTTCCTTCGCATGCTCCGAATCCATCGAAATCCAGGCTACTGTTAACTACAACATCCAACAGGGAGTCGCCGACCTTGCCCTTGGCTTTGATCTTTTTGCCATCGGCTTTGATGAATGTGATTTCGACTCTGCATTAGAAAAATGCAAATTAATGCACGACAGAAGTGGATATAATTTACTCACTCTTCAGCAACGTTTTGTATGTTTGGTTCACTCGTCGAAAAAGGTCTAGTGGCCACAGGAATATGGTATCTGTAACAAGGAGCTGAGTAAGTATTTATCGCTGGATTTCTTGCAGCGCTGGATAGATTTCTGATGAAGAATGATGATGTTCTTAGGCACTGACGTACTGCGCTCCCGGAAATTAGCATATTAACGGCTGATTTATCTGATACAGATCTAAATATTTCGATAGAACTTATGGTTGAATTATGAAATCACTGCCCAATCAAAAAACTAAGTACTAAATTTCGGTAACTCGATACCCAACGACCACAAACTCCGACACAGCACGACAGAGTGACAACCGAAACTGACAATTGACGTCCCAGCCAGTGGTCCCAGTTCGTCAGATTACTGTATTGGTCGAAATCAGCAGTGCCATAGTAAAGTTCGAAAGCTAAATTTCCCACATTGGATTCAGTGAAAATTAAAAAAAAACGAATTAGTTTATGGTTCTGAATGTATTATGTATTATAAGTATTTCAATAAATCTTGATGATTTATGGTACACCAAATTGTATATACTTTTACCAAATTAAGAAAAAGGCACTGATGCTATTATTTGCGAACTGAAATCTTGCAAAGCATTTGGACATAATGATTTACAACATATTTACACTTAAAACTTATTTTGTTATGAAAACAAAAATTATATATGGCAAATTAATTGAAAATCCCGATAGCCCTACATTGTCAGCCTATCACATTAAAAAGTAAATTGGTTTTTAACAGACCTTCAGGAATGGTCGAATTTTTCGAAAATTCAACAGCTGTGTTTTGTTTACTTTGAATATGTCAAATTGGCTACATTCGTTCCCCTCGTTCCTCGTTTCTGCCAGGCTTAGATTTTTGGGACCGTGAAGGAGGTTGTATTTCGCATGTTCTTTTACAATTCATTGCAACATTTCACTACATAGAAAATACGTGCCGCTCTAAAGTTTTCATAATATAATGTCTAGCGAGCCATGGAACGAATTCAATTTGACACAACCTCCTGTAATAACAATCCCAGTTACAAATTCATCTCTAGGTAACTACAATAATATCCTTATTTCTATCTATTCAAATAGATATCTAACATTCCAGACCTAGAATCCCTTCGCACACTTTTCGAAAGATCAATTGTACACTATGAAAACCAAAAGGACCTGGAAGAATCAGCAGCATTTTTGTCTCGATTAATTGCTCGACGCAAGAATTCGTTTCGTAGTTTAGAAGGATACCGTGAACTCCGAAAAGCGAACTCAGCATTATGCCGCCTTTTGCGTCTTGATATCGTTAATGTACTTAAAACAGTTTCAGGAAATCTGCCAGACTTTATGAAAAACAAGAAATTTGAGACACAGTTGCCATCTTTGGAAAATTATGATTATCTTTTACTGCGTATGATCGCTCTCCAGAAACTTTTCGATCGAATTGTAGACTGCTGCCTAAAATCGGCTTCTTATTTTATGAAACTAATACAAAGGAGCTTTTTCTTAGATATACTTACAGTTTTATTGAGCACTGTAGCGCGATTATGGACAGCAAGCGTCGCCAACGCAAAACAAACTGCAGCATTCTACAATGAACTGATTAAGTTTAGAGAATATTTTCCGGCGAGAAGAGGGTCATTATGCGAAGATTTTTCATTCCCTGGAAAACTAGAATGCTCAGAAAAAAATCCCTCTGTCAAAGTAGTTCAACAATTTAAAAAAATTACAGGAAAAGCAAATAGTTCATCTACCAGTTCAGACGCTGACCAAATTAATCCGACTACTAAGATATCAATGGCTAAGAGTGCAGCCAGTATCAATCCTCAATCGACAATGAAGGCATTTTCTGTCGCTTCTACAAGTACTACAGACATAGGTGTGGCGATTAGTAGAGATTCGATCTATGACCCGTTGTCGAGCATAAGAGAATTAAAGACTTTGGCTAGCATTCGAAAATTTATAGAAGATGAGGACATCAGACGAAGAAAAAACATAATAGATTGTGCAACAAAAAATGTTTCGGACAAGACTTGGAAAGTTTTCAGAAAGAAAATATTCCAATTACCACTGGGAGACAATCGTTCTGCTGCCAAATTAATTCGAAATATGCTGTGAATGTTCGAATGGCAAAAATGTTGTCTGTTTATTTGAATATAATTGATTTGAATGATAAAATATCGATTTTGTTTAGCGCTTTCAATTTATTTATAACTCCTGATGGACATTGTTTTATGGCTACTTCTCAGGAGAGGGGTCGACTGGTTTAATTTTTACCTTACAATTCTCGGAACGCTCGAACTTTAATTATTCAAAAATCGATTCACTTTATAATTTGATTCATCAGTCATCGTTCGAGTTGGAAACATGGTTTAAAATAAGTGTGTACCTTCATTTGTTAAGAAAATTGAAACTTTCAAATAATCAATATCAGCTACAGTGCGATAAAGTATATTCATAAAATATATATATAGTAATTCTTAACCGAAACATAGTTGAAAGCACAAAAATAACAATTGCTAAAAGTCGCCAGACTGTTTTAGACCAACATAAATAGGAACAGTTGAGATTATTGTTGTTTGTGGTTTATAATTCCGTTTCTGAAATGAAATACAACTAAAATTAACTGCTTTCATGATAAATTGAATTGTACCTTTACGAATGCTTTGAAATTCTTTCCATTCGATGTAGAAGAGACTTGGGAATGACCTGCGTCTGCATACTTATCGCGAAGAGATCGGCAGACTAATTTCATTTCCTTCACACGCACTTCAAATCCACCCTTTAATGAACCAAGCCAAGCTGTTGTCTCCGGTGATTCCTGCTTCACCATATTTTCTTTACCGTCTTCGGATTCTATTTTCATACCAATCATCGACTTCGACAGCCATGCCTCGCTTGGAAGTGGAAAAGGAATCTTTCTTCTTGGGATGTTTGCGTCAACTGTGTCAGCCGATGATTTATGTTGCTTCGTAATGTTTTGCTGGGGTATTGGCATTTCTTCGGATTTTTGACCTGATACTTTGGACAAACGAGTTTCACCCTCGTTCGTTTTCTTTTTCTTTTGCGTTGCAGAGCTTTCGAACGCAAACAGATCATCGTCCTCGCCATCACTGCATATTACTGCTACTTTCGCTTTACGTTTTCTCTGTTCACTACTACTTTGTAATGATTGACTTTCATCCTGATTGCCCTCTGAATTTTTCGACCGTTTTATCTGGTCCATATCTGTAAAATTACTCTTATCCATGGCAAATCTTGAAATCCTTTTTCTCGAAGTTGGTGGTTCCGGTGTCCTGGCGCTATTTTGTTGAGCATGAAGAAGTTGCGAAGATGATTCGATTGCAAGATGCTGAGATAAAGTCGTGGAGGTAGATGTGCTATCATTTGTTTCCTCTACCCCAAAATACTCGGCGTTGGGTTTCTTATTTGATTTTGAAGGTTCGCCGGAGCTAGTACGTTTCCTTTTAGTCGACGTTGAAGGAGATGCTTCCTTTGGAAGGTCAGTTGTTTTTACAGTATTTTGATTTTTCATAAACTTTTCAGTGCAGGCAACTAATGCAATATCGTCTTCATCGTCTAATTTATCAGACTTGAAATTCTCTGTAGCATCGTACAAAATGCTTTCGGGCACCTCGATAACGTCTTTTTCCATTGATTCGGTCTTGAAGGCAGGCGTTTGTTTTGCGATTATATTCGAATGTGGAATTACGTCGTTCGTTTCAGCGGCAAATTCATTAACCATGTTGTACTGTGGATTGCAGTATTTCGTTATATCACAGTGAATAATCGCTAATCCGATTTCTGCATCGGGAACGAGACGACGTCCCTTTGTTTTCATGTAATCTATGAATTAATAATTAGAGTTAAAGTTTTTTTTGGCATATTAACGAAATAAAATATTTACAAAAAAAACCAATTGTGTTCAATTTCAATCATCAGATAATTGCATTTTGGCATTATTTTAAGATGCCTCTGTTTCATAAATACACTAAAGAATTGATTACAGTGCAACCAAATTACTTATATATTTTTCAATAATACGAAACCTCAACCCACGAATCAAATCATAATTTTTTTGACTTTATGAAAACGACCATTCGAAACGGCAATGACTACGTTTTTAAACCGTGTAAAGGTCAAACTTGACAAAGTACGATACTGAAAAAAAAACGATGCAAGTGCCGTCCTGTAAGACAATGGCCCGTAAGGGCGGCCACAACAAAGCGAAGGGCACTGCGAATTAATTTTAATAGATGCCTGCTGCGACACGCATCAATAGAAATCGAGGACCGTCTTGCAATCAGGATGATTATTCAACCCAGGACATCCTCGAGGTACTTATTCCCGACGGCTTGTTGAGACCAAGCCTTGACAGTTTGTCAGCCATACCATTGCCCCAATTTCCTCTAGACCCACGTATCAAAATCAATTGCATTGTCGAATGTCTAACATCTGCCTAAGAGATGCAGAGCATTCAGAAACAATTCTGGACACTGTACAAGTCCCAGCAAGCGAATTGATTGTCTCTTGATTATCTATGAAAAAAACATTATTAGCTCTGAGTATTTGATTGCATAGAAGCCGGCAGTTTGCCTGAAAAATAGGCACCTCCTTCGTTTGAAAACATTACAATGGCCCGCGACAAGAAGGGACAGTTTTAGATTTAGCTCATCCGACTGCATTCCACTTTCGACTTTAATGTTCAGTTTTGAGTCGTTAAGGTATACACATGGATGAGCCTACTCCCGAGGATTATATAAAATTCCATTCATCAGAAAAACATTCTAACATGACCAAACTATTTCACGGCCACGCCGAAATGCGATGAAGCTTCGCAGCAGCATCATCAGCTTTCCGTAGGATTGGTAGATTAATAGATAACCATTGAAGCAACACGAAAAGCGCCTAGGTGCGATATTTTTCCTGATTATCACAGATCTCCTTGAGTTCAGGTAGTGTTTCATCTGTGGACCGCTAAATGTCAGCCACTCTTGAACTTTTTTCCCTTAAATATTAGAGTTATCACAAAGTTGCTTGCACTTGTACTTACCATTAATACTATCAACTGTTTGTGAACACTGTGTTTGTGTCAAGGCACTGCCACGAATTACAATTACATTCTTCTTAACTAGAGTGCTTTTTGTTACGCCCTTATAAAGCGTCTCACAAGCACCACCAGCACTTTCGATGATTGGTTTGTATTTTTCAAATGGGTTACTCGACATGAATACGAATGTTTTGCCGTTGAAAAGAGTTTTCCTCTCGGTAACCAGACCGAAAGTCACATTCTCACGATTGATAAATGTCTCGGCACACTCCGGTAAAAAATTCGCAGGATCAGTTATTTTATTTTCTGATTTCAAGTTGGCCAAATATTTGCTCCAAAATTCGATTGATACTATTGGAATATTTTCAACGAGTGCCTGAAGTACTTTATGGGTTACTGTGATTTTCGACATAGTTAGATGAGTGCAACATTTGTCCCATTTATCAATAATTCGACCGCCAAGAGCTTTCAATGATTTCATCAACTCTTCTTTATCTTCAAGTGATAACGTTGATGTTAACGTGCAGAGGTTTATCTTGGAAACAACCCATTCATTCTCTAAAATTCCAAACTTGATGCGGTCACCAATTTTCAATTCGACGGGTATGTTTTTGTGAATGGCCACCTTGTCTTCAATGTTTTCATTGTAATAGCTTCCATATTTCGAGCCAACATCAATTGCTTTAACACTATCCTTTCCAGGATAGAGGTAAACATGCGTTCGGCTAATAGAAGAATCGCCGGTCAGTATTAAATCTGCATTTGATCTGCCGACAGAATGTTTTTCTTTCTCAGGAAGAAGATAGTAGATATCGCCTGTACACCAAAATATTAATTTCAGATGGCTAAAATTAGAGTGAAACTACTTACCGTTCTTCTTGCTAGTTAATACCCACATGATAGTGGAAAATTAAAGAGGATAAACAACTCGCGAAAGAAGCAATAAGCAACTACAACAAATCTGACGGCAATCAGCTGTATATTGAATTCTCACATGCCCATTTGCGGGCATTCGTCTGGTCGAGATGGGCCAGAAGGGTTCGTAGATGTTCGTAGCTACAATCTAAATTCAAGAAGAAGATGCGGTTCAATTGACATGTAAACTGGTATAAATTGACAGTTCTTTTAATTACGTCAATTTGCCTTCTTCGCTCGGTAACATGCCGTCGTATGAATTATCGTTAGTTTTGCGGCAAATGACTCGGGTAAATATCCAAATTCACAATTAATCAAATATAATACAATTGCTGTCATTTTAAACTTGTAGCCGGAAGTCATATCTACTTTGAAACGAACAGCCGAGAACATCCTGAATCGGGGCGGAATCATACGGAAGATCGAAAATATGGGAACACAAAACCTTCCCTATAAAATAAGTGTACATAGTCAAGCCCATAGAGTTGGAAATTATTTTTCTATCGAATTTGATTCAGCGCCAAAACATATAGATGACTTGCTGGAGGAATATAATCGAGATATCGACATTGTGCGTAAATTCATTTATAAAGTTGAACCTGCCCCGGAAATTCAATGCACCTTGCACGAGGAGCTTTTGCCACCGGCCTATCGTAAAGAAGTCCAAGAAATGATTCGAATCGGTCAGAGGAAACAGAAGAAGAAGTTTAGTTATAATTCTGGATTAGACTATTATCCGTTCCAAAAGTAGGATGTATGTTAATGCTAGTTATTTGTAATAAATATGTAGAATCAAGTGATTGTTACAAAAAGTGAATCTTCACAATATTCCTTTGTGTAACAGGTAAAAAGTAAATGAGGGCTGATGTTAGCAGATTTTGATTCAGGTATCTACGCACAAAAGATTTGAGCCACGGGGCCCATTCTAGAGGCTGACGTTTTACGCACCCTTTCAAAGTTTGTCATATTTCATTTATAACTTATCGTCGTAGAGTGTATAAAGCTCCACATTTTTTACGCAACAATAGTTTCAAATTTTCCACAATATCTTCCTTGAAATGTATAGTATTTTATTCCCGCAGTTGTATCCTTTATATTATAATATAATCGAATCTTTAGCAATATAAAGTAGAAGCCGGAAAAATTACGTATGTTCCGGTTATTTAATTGTTTATTTCAATCTCTCTTATAACTGGAGTTAATCTTGATTTGATGATTCGCTTAGCGAGCGTGTGCGCTCTATTTTACATTACACATTTTGGAATAATCCCTAAAAGCCGATGGTGATCAGTGGGTTCTTACACGCGCCATGCGATGGGTTTTCAAGTATTGGGAAATATACCTCCCGCCTATGCACAACTAATTTTTTAAGTTTCATCGGTTTATTGCGAAATGTGTGAGCATAATAAAGTATTAGGAGTTCATTACTTACATGTTGGAAAGATGATTTAATATTATAGAATTTACTGGAGCACCACAAATGATATCACAACCACACTTCAAATAGCATCATCCAATTTTTACTCATACAATCTGCCAAAAGCTTAAGTAAACAAATTCATTTGCAGTATACACCCACCCCATGAATGTGAGCTTTGCTCGCTGCCAATTACATGATCGTTTAGTGGGAATTCCCTAAATGCACCGGTAAAATTTTAATTATGGCAGTGTTTTTTGCATGCATATCAAAGTCTCAAGGCGGAACATATCTTATTATCGCAAATCAATTGATAAACATTCGTAAGGATTGAATGACACTGCTCTGTTGTATGATGGCCAGAGTTGTAAAAAATTAAAACAGATTTACCGATAATCGTCCCTAAATGGGTCGATATAGCCACAATTTCAATATTTCAACAAGTATATCGGCAGAGATAAAGGGTATTTACTGATTTAAGGATTGAATCATCTATTTGTACATCTATTCCGTGAAATTTTTTAACAGAACTACAATTAGTGCCTACATCTATGAAAGTCTCAAATATTGTCCAAATTTTCAAGCAAAGCATTTAATTTGTATCATTGATACTTTTATGAGAATTCAGGAGTTTTTTTTCGGCATGCATATATAACATTTAAGTTGTTTTCTGATATGCATAAAAATAATACTGTTTGTGAATCACATCGTTTGTATGGATCCACGACTATTTTAATGTGATTACGAGTGCACTGATGAACTTTTATATTACCCGCTATTGCACATACTGAAAACTCACCACAAGCTTGACCCAGGTCCTTTACACAGACGCTTATACTATTCAAGTGTATTTCAACAAGTATAATTTCATTATTTTCCTCATTAACTCATGAATGTATTTTGTAATTTGTTCTTATTTAATAGAAGTACCATTTATCAATGAATTTTCCTTTAAATGATAAAGGATTTCGTTTTTTTCATATTGTTTTGGTAAATTTGTAATGTAAACTGAATTTATCTATACATAAATCATAAATTTTCTATTGTACTAGATGATTGTGCACAATCCCTAGCTGTGTCACTCTAGGAAATATGAATCTACCTAAGAAAAGAAGAACTAAAGGGAATAGGAATTAAGAATGCATTGATTTATGCATTTATCACTGTTATACTAAAAACACGAATATGTTTGTTGTTGGTTACAGACGTTGGGATTCTCGGCACCATTGCTTACAAACAGAATCAGTAGATACGGGTGGCTACACACCAATCGACTAGCCACCGGAATCACAATATTCTGATCAGTATGATCACACGATTCCCTAAGCCATCTTTCAACATTCCCGTATGCTAAAATCCTAGCAATAGACCAATAGGGCACCGAAAGCTTCACAGTCATATGCAGATGTTCTTGCACGATCGCATCCATGCCCGCTCCGAACCGACTATTCCACCTTCTCTCCTCCAAAAATCAACCGCCAGCACGTCACCTCACTTCGCTTGCTAAAATTCAACTCCCAGTACCAAATATTCCACTAAACGAAACAAACAGCCAATCATCCACAAAAAAATAGTGACATCAATCGTCTTTGAGGACGATTGGTTTATTACTATCGTCGCTGACGGACGTAATTCAAGTGTCAGCCACTCACCTGCATCCATACTGCTTCACCAGCGGACAATCCGGCCGCCGCTAGATCATAAATATGGAGCAGAAGATCGCTCAATATTGCAATTCGAATTAATCGCGCGTACAATTACAGCACTATACTAGTGCAATTATACCCGAGCTACATTTTTACCAGCATGAACGCGGGCGACGGCAATATTCTGTCCGTAACAGTACTTGAACCCATATGCAGTCCAAAATAAGATTTGTTATGTACATTGAATCTTGAGGTTCAAAAGTTGCCGGTTCCACTTGATAGTTCCCCCATGTATTCGACGCTTCACACCCTTGAAATCTACCTACTGTAGCGGCAGGTACGATCCCCTCGTTTCATTCACTTGTATGATGACGTTGAAACTGTGCAATTCAGGTTTACTCATTGTTTGTGCTACTCTTTACAGATTCAACATCTCTTTGTTCAATGAATATCACTAATAATTATTGTTGAATTAAACTGACAGAACAGGATTCTGCTTTGTTAAAAAAACCAAACGCAACACAAAGGCATCCTCAGCCAAACAACAGAAATAATATAATCCAATGGACACTAGCCAACGAGCTTAGAAGCTCAATAAAACAATTATCTTTATCTATAAATAAAATTTATTTCAAGTTTAACATTCTACAACGATACAACCAGAAAAAAATATAAGTTACACTTTCTTTTTTCCAATATATTAATTTGACAACATCTGAAAAGGCCATTTTGCGCTTAAGGCTATATAATACTACTTACTTCCTTTTTTTTTGTTAGAACAGAGTCATGTCCTTGCTTGTATCGAGACACAGGAAGATAAATGCATTTGTTATTTACACATATTAAGAGAGTAGTACAAATATTTGAACGCTTTCGTCGAACAGATTTATGGAAGTTTAGTTTAATTTGCAAGATTTGAATTGTTCCCAATAACGATTTTCTACATTTTTGTTTTTCTTCTAACAGCTACTCGATTATATGAACGTTTTTAATGCTCAATGGCACTTCTAATTTGCTCTTTTTTCAATTAATATTATTCGCATGGAATGGAAGTAAATCAGCATATTCTTAAAATATTTATTTCAAATTCGAATGACACAAAATGTAAATATGTATATAATAGAATAATGTCATACAAAAACTGTGTGTAAAGAATTTCTACTTTAAGCGGAAGTTTATTTATTTTATTTTATTTTTTTTCAAAAAAAAAATTATTTGTTTTAAGGTAAATACGTTGTTTTCTATTTTGTTGGAATGTTTCTGATTGTTTTCAGTTACGTTTGTTTTTGTTTTTTGTATAAGTACTTTAGGAATGCTATGAAAAATATTACATGTGTCGAGTGTTTCCAAAATTAATACCACTTTGTGTTGCACCTTTGTTGGAGCCGTATTGGAGGGAAATTACATTTTGGCCGGCACGCAATTGCTCTTCCGAGAAATTACGAACATTTTTGTCAGCCTCTTTGGGACCAATACCGGGCTTGCCGTAGTTGTGAGCCTGAAAATAAAGGAAAAGGTTTTTAAAATGTTTCTTTGATTAAAAATAATAGCTTAGTTAGCGTTGATTAAAAGTGTAGATAGTATTTTGGTTGTTTCATCATGGTAAGTGCTACGATATAATGAATCATTTGGAGTTGATTTTATTTTGATACAATATCTCCACACAATTTTCTTACGACTTATATGCAATTTTGCATTAATTCAAAACTTATGAAAACATGTAAAAAAAAAAAGCTGATATTTTGGGTATGGGAATAAGTTCTCTTCTTTTTCACAAAGGTTTCACTAGTGGTACTAGATGCGTGTATAATGAAACAGCTTCTCTTGTGTTTGGAAAGCGTATGTGTGCTTTCGAATGCAGTAATTCACATTTTTAAAACTTTACGACGACGATGCTCCATCGGTTCGAACATTCAGAATCTGGTGTCCTCGATTAAGAGAAAGTGATTTTAACATCAATAACAATGAATATCTAGTTCTGGCAGAAAGACTTAAAGAAAATCAACTCAAAGGCTCGAGTATTTGTTGACAACCTTAAATGAGTATAGGTAATGAACGGCAACATGAACATGACAAGTTTATTTTACTACACGACAACGCTAGATCCCATGGTGGAAAACTGATCACATAGCAGTGTCACATAGGCCTAATTAATTTAATACAAAAATAATGCATTATTGTGAAAATATAATTTAAATCAAACTGAATAAACGAAACTTGAATTCAAATTCTCGTCTTATTTTTTTTTCTTCTTCGTACCATCAACGAGTTTTAAATCAATCTGCTTTACGCTTTTCTTCATTCTTGTTAATACGTCAACAATAGAATAATAATTTCTCATTACCTTTTCAACTACTCAAATTGCATTCGAATGCAAACACAACATCACTAAAGCAATTGTGCCAGTTTCTTATCTTCTCTTTTCAGTATTTGAAGCCCACACAGTTTCATTGTGTGTATAATGTGCGCTTTGCTTACGGAAGGCAATGATCAAGGCACAGTAACAAATGCATTATAAGATCAATTGATCCATGAATTAGTGGGACACCAGTTCTTGCATTATTGAAAGGCGTCGTTTTTAAGGTTATTGCTAGGTAAACAGACACATGGGCGGCGTAAGATAAGTGAAAATAATTTTACAAAAAAAAATTATCAGCGTTTCGTTGTCTGAATTATTAGAATTTTACGTAGAAAGAGTAATTTGCTATCGCTTTATTAACGTAGCGATGCGAATTTTTAAAAATACCAAGTTACTTGTAAAAATGATTAGTGCAGCATTAGAAGCTATAGAATTTTTAGTTTTTGGATGCATTTCATCAATAAATGGGCAAGTCGAATCAAAAAATCGAATGAGAAATGCAAAAATCGCGAACTGGTATTCATCCAGAATAATAACTATAATATATTTTGATATAAAAATGATTGTGTTAAATGTAGGCGTCAATATCGTTCATCCGATGGCAGTGAAATTTCGCAAAATGGTTATTTATCAGCCTGTAATGGCTTAAAATTATTGAACTACCCCCCCAAAGCGATCGAAAATTTTTGAAAATATCACTTAAATTGTATTTAATGTGTACCAATTTTTTTCCTAGCTCAAAAAATTTAAAAAAAAAACGATTTTTCCTTTCGAAGCTAGATATATATTGAATTTTGTGACAAATATCGATATTTCGAGGGTAATCTGCCCTCTTCTTCAGTGTCTATCGCTATAGATAGACACTGAAGAAGGGGGCAGATTACCCTCGAAATATCGATATTTGTCACAAAATTCAATATATA
The DNA here is from genome assembly GCA_947369275.1 of Nemotelus nigrinus. NCBI lineage: Eukaryota > Metazoa > Arthropoda > Insecta > Diptera > Stratiomyidae > Nemotelus > Nemotelus nigrinus. The sequence continues at coordinate 22,415,045 of OX376373.1, forward strand.
TCTAGCTTCGAAAGGAGAAATCGGTTTTTTTTATTAAAATATCACTTAAAGTACGGAAAAGGGCGTGGCAGCTTCAGCGTTGGTCCGTATACCAAGAGGACGGAGACAGCAACAGATTTGAAATTTAATAAGCTGCTTTTTCTAACAAGCGCGGTATTCAAGGTTTTTGAAATTTCAGCCTTGATAGGCAGGATGAGTGTTAGCGAGGCGCGTGGGACTAAATAAACCACAAGTCTTAGGAACGAGAAAAGTAAGGTCATTGAAATTGTGTGTGGTAGATCAAGCTCTTAGAACAGGAGATATCTCTCGGAATTCTTTTCAAATACTTTATCAAAAGAGAGTTTAGAAATTGATCAAAAGGGCAATAATATTCATTGTATTTATCTGATTCGATTTTTCCTAACTTTTCAAAACCAAATATTATAAGTGAAATGCCGATTTTTTCTTTAAAAGCTGGATATATCTCAAGTTCTTGCCAGGTATTGATATTTCGAGGCTTTTCTGCCCTCATTTTAGTGTATATGGATTTGAACCTCATTCCTTCAATTATTGGTCATTCGGAAGCTAGTTTAGGTTAGCTTTTACTGGCTGACACAAGGTCACGCATTCCCCTATTGGTCCGTATCGATGCCAAAGAAGACTTGGAGCCTATGGATTTTGTCCAAGTGGCCATCGAAGGCGCCAGACCTTTTTGCGAATTAAATTATGCTCTTCAGTCTTTTCCCTGCCACATGTGTGAGGTCCAACAGCCAGAGCTAACCGAAGCAGTGCTGTTTGGTTTTCTCCATTGCCGGACAGTGGCAGATTCTCGTCTTCTGACACTTCCTACAGGTGGCACTGGTTAGTAGTCGCTGTAGCAGCAGCACTTGTTCGAAATTCACAAATATACCACCATATAATTTGGCGCTGTCAACGCCAAAATGAAATTGTATTAGTCAACCATTTTATAACACATTCATATGTAGTTATCCTTTTGTTAGACGAATAAAGATTCAGTCACTGTTGAAACGTGTTTCATTATACATACATCGCAATTACATGGCGTGTGCTGCTATAAGACAGTGGTCACTAATGATGCCAACTAGCCGCTTGCACTCAACCTGAATTAAAGTAGGTATTTAGTAGCTGAATGAAGTAGGTATTTAGTAGCTGAATGAAGTAGGTATTTATTAGCTGCGATATTGTATGAACCCCACATGAATTTGGTTACCTCGCAAGCCTTAGTTGTGGATAAGAATTGGGATGTCTTCCGATCCTACTCTAGGAAGACTGTAACTAGTTTAATTTTGGTAAAGCAAACTAATTTAAATTACTACAAATAATTGCAAATGATTTGCATGATGCTGAATAGTTGATAGCCAATAATAAGGTTTATAGGTTTGGTTATCATAGCAGTTCACATTAATTTGTAATATGGGACTAAAAAACGAAGACACGTATTTTTTTTCAAGTTCAATGAAACTATTTAAAATATATCGTGGTTTGGCGCTCAAAAACAGCGCAAGTTATAATTAAAAAATCATATAAAATCAGGAAACTGATCCATAATCAATTTAGAAACGCTAACTAAAATTTGCGTACACAAAACATTATGACCACCATTATCATTATAGGAATTTTTGAAATGTTTGGTGACTGTAAAAATTTCGTCCATTTAGCACTATTTCCCACAATTTAATTAAACAGTAGGATTGTCCAGTATACAATAAAGTATAAAATTTGTTAAACTACAATACTGCCCTACCAACCATAAGGTTGTATGTACATTTTTGTCATTTTTGAGTTAACACCGGATTCAAAACGACATACTCAATTACATCATTCTACAAAATATGATAAACCTATCTTTTGTAGAAGTATTTTAAAATCAATAGCGAAAAATATCCCCATCTACAAAAAAAAAAACATCGCACTACTAAGCATAAAGGTTATATCTACTGCAGATAGAACCTTTATGCTTAGTAATCTGTATATAGATCCTTTATGCTTAGTAATGGGGCCAGTTTTTCGTTTCATGCTACTTTCATTACGTTAGAAGGTGTCTGCAGCATTTAGAAAAACATAAATCATTGAATATCTCGAAAGTGCTAAAATAAAGAAAGAACCTTTAGGCTTAGTAGGGCAGAATATTAGTCTTATTCAAAATGTAACAAACATACCTTTCTGCCTAACGACTGAATACAAATTACTACAGAGTTGAGGTTTTGTCGTTCCCACAAATCGACACTTTGGAATGTTTCTTGTGTTGGAACACCGAATTTCTTAGCAGAGTCCAGGAATGCTGAAAATATTGGAAACAATTAGTATTATTTTCAATAGTTAAATTTTGATATGTTCAACTTACCGGTAATGTTTTCCATGCACTTGAATGCCATTTTACTCTCATTCACTTTTTTCACTGAACCAGGTTCTATGCAATTTGCAAGTTTGCAGAGGAGAACGCCATCTTTTAAGACTTCAAAGAAATTATCCATATCACCAGAAGTATTGATTGGTTCGGCAGTGATTTCTTTAATCCATTCTAGACATTCTGCAGCGAGCTCTTCGCTGTATTTTGAGTTTATCTGAAAGAAATCAAAAACGAAACAGTTACGATTTTTGAGCGTGTTTAAAGAAGTATTGGATAATAGAGCAAAAAGTATCAGGATAATAAAGATATTAAACAGTACGTAGTTACTGCAAGCCATAAAAAACCTCGACTTATTTTACAATAACTAAACATACGATTTGAAAGAAACCTCTATTCAAAAGTATGCCTATTTACTCTTATTGACTTTTAATTAGTTTACTTGTGACGGCAAATAAAATTTAATTGTGCTTTTCATATTCAACATATGTGCATAATACAATTCACTACACACATTATTCGAGACTAGCTCATTTCACACCCCAAGTCATACATTTCTCTGCACACATATAAGGAAGCTTGATTGATACAAACCAAATGTTTTCAATGCTAATCATTGAAATTGAATGAGAGAAAAACGTTATGCAATTGCCCTCTGTATTTGTTGCTGTGCACATATGCTGCCGTATAAAGTCACGCAGAAAAACTTAATCAATTGAACATCAATTCACATTGCATCTGTTCTTCGTCTATGTCCTTTTACGGAAGTTAAAAATAGAATCGATTCACCAGCTCGGAGTCAATAAATCATAACGCAAACTTCAAACACAGAAAAGTAGATAATCTCGATTTTCGGTTTTAACATACATAAAGAATGGACTACCAGTTGTCAATATTTTATTTATTTCGCCATCAGATAATAGATGGTACATCTATAAAATGTTAACATGTTTTTACTTTGTTAACACCCGAAAAAACTAATGTCCAATTTTTTTATACACATCTTTAAAAATAAATTTTCCTTGTTAGAAACAATCGAATTGTTAACAGCGATGTATACGAATCCACCTTTATCATGAGTCAAGATATGATTTTTTGCTCCCGCTTGATAAGCGCTTGGAATTTTAATTGCTATTATATCATAAAATTATATAGAATCTCGGAACAAAAACCGCGACAGCTACAATACTATTCACACATACGAATAATGCATATTTTACATGAATAGTTTTCAGTGCATGATCCAAGGCCAATTTTCATCTTTATTGGATATAAAGAGGAATATAATAAGCAATTTAATGGAAAAATATCATCATTCATCTAAATCGAATGTTTTTGACCTTTTTATTAACTGATAGTTTATCATCTGGTTTTGAATTCACATAGACAAGGTGATTAAGAGGTTTCTCGTCACATTTCACGTTTTTTTCCCCTAGTGCATTTAGATTGAATAGATAAATCTATAATTGGACGCGAAACAAGGTGCATGAGACACATTGAAACGTAGCAATAGAAAAATTTAGTTTAGAATAAGATAGTACACAACGACAGATGTTGTATTATCTTGACAGAACCGGCTCACAATTTACTATGGATGAGCTTAATTAGTTGAGTAGATAAAACGGGCATTGGTTCATAGAAGATATTTGTTGTTTGATAATCGAATGGACGGACATTCACTCCATGAAAATGAAAAGAGGACATTTTGCAAGGTTTTAAAGGGAACAAGAAGAAATAAACGACAACTAAGGATTTCAATTAGCTATATGATCTATAATAAATTTCTTTTTTAAATATACATTCTATTAATTGTACATTTTACATTCGTATCTAGCGGCTATTCTGTTTTAGCCTGTAGAATCGTAATTGAGTTTCAATTTTTTTAAGCATTCATAGCTTGTCGGATGGTGATTGTCACAGTTAGCACATTTGGTTTTTACTTTACGGTTTTACGTCTCCTTCAGGAAGTGCTGCTGCATATACGACTAGAGGAATGGTACTGCTTGGCCAAGGTAATTAGTGCCATGATCAAACTGCTCGAAATTGTGGTTTACGTTTAAGCGTCGAATGAACTTCAACCACTTAGTCAAATAAAATTTTCAATGTCAATAAAATTTTTTTTCAATTTTGATCATCCCGCAAAAACAATTCCAATTCAAATGAAATTAAAGATTAAAGCATAAAGCGGAAGCATAAATTTCACTAATTTAGAAGTCCAATTTCTCATTTTGATGAAATTACACACAGGTAAATGTTGGCGAGCTGAGAGTGTAAATGGTCATCTCGTCTATTATCCCCTGTTTTGTTTCACATGCCAAAACGTGGAAGGAAGTAAATTTACAAGTTGATCGACGAAACGTTCGGGGAGAGTGTTATTGCGCCTTTACACTATCACTATCGAGTGATATGTTTTATTTTTGTCAGAGTTTGATGATCGCGCTATTGAGTTGGTCAGTTTCTGTTTTACATTCTTTTCGATTTTTGAGCTATAAATCTACGAAATTTTTATTTTTCGGTATCAGATCAAAATTTTGCCTTCGCTGTGCAATTAGTTCTGTCTCCTCATTTGCCAACTGGGAGTGTTATTCATTCCCTCGTTGGCTGATGTCTTCAGTGTTGGGGAATTATCCTGTTCTTTCTTTTTCGTCTTGTTTTCTTTTTTCCTCTCACTTCTCGTTTAAAACGATCTTACCTTTGAAACAGCATCGTTATCTATCATAGTCGATATGATCTTCCATTTCAGTTCCACTACTCTTCCAATAATCTTACGATCTTAATTTATGACGTTCTTAATGATAAAAGAAAACCACATTTTTTGTTCATATCGACTTCAGTAAGGCTTTGGCCGAATTAATAATAAAGCTTTAGTATTTAATCTCTTGATATATCTGGCTCAGAATGAAATTGGTTCCAATCTTATCTTAAATGTCATACTTATATCTTAAAGTGGTAAGTTAACTTATCCAAGAAAAAAAAATCATTTCTACCGGAGTTCACCAAAGAACTCACGTGGACCCAGTACTATTTAATACCTTCATTTCATAATTCAGACGTATCAGTATCGCATATCATCATTTCTATGCTGAAGACTTGAAAATATACTACATGATCAAACTGTAGTCTGATTCAATCAATCACGCAAGTAGCCCCTAGTAGAATGACAGAATCACATCTATTCGGAAAATGTGTTGCTTAGTCCTCTTCTTTACAAATACAAACTGAATATTTAATGATATTTTTATCGCAGAGAGCATTAATTCGTTCCTGTTTCACTTTTGATGTCATTGGTGGCATAGTTAATATAGAAGTTGATGTATTAGCCTAGTAATTTTAAACTTTCTCTGCCAAAAAAATTGAAGTGAATTTTTTTCAACGGATTTATTTTTATTGTAAGATGAGAAACGCAATGTGAAAAATCCATTCAGAAATCGTGATCGCAAAAAAATTATTGAAGCTCAAAGGCCTCGATAATCAATTTTACTTAAATATCTCGGAAGGGCGAAAATAGTGTCAGCTGGAAGGCCAAATCTTTGCAAAAGATTGGAGAGAGTCACTAAAGGAGACAGCTCCGGCGAGTGCAATAAGATGAAGGAGTGCTCTGTGGTCTAAACTCCGCGAATCTTTCGAGGCTGTCAGTCGGAGGCAACTTAAGAGGTTGCGCAAAATGAGAAAACAGCTTGCGAACAGCCTGGATGCCAGGGCAGTGGAACCTCAGAGCATACCTGTGGAAGAGAGAGAAATACTGGCGAGTGATATCGATGTTGTCAATTCGGGGTAGAAACGTCTCGAACAGATGCAAATCTACGCTATGTGAACATGATTAACAAGGTAAACCACGCAGCCGTTATAATTCAGAATAATTCTATACCTGATACTGTACGGTTTGTTCACATCAACTTGCAGAAGGCAAAGGCTTCGTCTTTTTTTCTAAGTAGAAAAGTTGATGAAACTGCATGCAGCCTCTATATTGTACTTGTACAGGAGCTATAGGTCAAGGCGTAGTTAACTGAATTCGAATAGGCTCGACTTGATCTGACGTCACATTCTGTTATAATAAGCTGAAGACGAAGGCGAAGACGTCAATTCGGAAAGGTTCTTTGTACTTCTTAGTTACAGATCCAACATCTTTGGCCAAGAGAAAAAAAAACTGAAGAAAAACTAATTAAGTTCAATCGACTTCTTGTAGATAGACCGTATCCTAGAGGCAGGATAAAGTCGCCGAAGTAAATAGAATGTTGATTGATGCGGCAAGATACCAGAAAACTGCTCGATAGAGTTTGTAAGAGCAACACAGAAGATGACTGGATCGCCTATAAAGTCTCACAAAGAAATTATGAAAATTTGTTGAGGACCCTCTAGAGGGAATCAAACGTGACTAAGCGTGAACGTGACTAAGCAAGGTCCTGAAAAAGGACCAATTAGCTAAGCTGGACTTTCTAAAATGACCAGATCAGTTTACCAAGCAAAAACCGATTTTTTATATAGTCCTTGTGTAGGTTTTTTTTTATAGCGTAGGCGACCACAGCTGCTGGACTGTGTTACATAGGAATACACTTTATGTCGTTTTTTAGTAAGCTTTTCAATTGAAAAAGAAATAAAAAAAACAAAACTGTGCATTCTCAGCTGTTTACGTCAGGCAAAGTCGGAATAGTTCCAACTGAGTGGTACGATAATAAAAGTTTGGCAATGAGATCAAATTTTGTTGGTATTGGTCAACAAGGTTACTGTCGATAGTGGGACAGAACGGATAAGGGATAATACAAGTCTTAAGCGGGGGGTAAGGGCTATCACATGTGAAAAAAAATTTTATAGTCCCAAAATTTAAAGTCAATCATAACAAAACACTCGAAATTATTGAATACTTAGCCCCATTTCCTCTATCATTGTTGCTCGGAGTTTAGTAGTCATTTTCTCAAAACAATTTTTTAAAAGTCCGTGTTCACTGTCAGGGAAGGAGCCGGAGGAGAGGCTGAGGTTAAATATAATAGATAAAAGAACACATAAAGATGATGATAGTGATTTGGCCAACAGGTAAGGGATACCATCAGAACCACAACCAAATTGGCATCAAGCCAATTTGGCATCAAGACACTCGAGTAAGGACTCAATTTCAAGAGGATTGGTGTAAAAGGAAGATAGGGAAGGTGAAGCAACACGGGGAATATGACAAGGCAAGATATGATTATGTTGAGAAAAGAAGGAAGAAAAATATTTTGCGAAAAGGTCGCAAATTTCACATGGATTAGATGCAGTATCGTTCTCGAGGAACATGGAATCGGGGAAACTATGGGAACTTTTGAGGGAACAGACATACGACCAAAAGGGTTTTTGATGATTAGAGCAGATAGAGGACTCAATGCTGGAAAAGTAATCTCGGATAGCTTGATTAACAGCAGTTTTGGCAGAAGATCGTAGCCTTGAAAATTCGAGGAAGTCATCATGAGAGGCTGTATGCTTAAGTCTAGCTCGAGCGACATCCTTAGCTTGCAGGGCCGACGCCACATCACGACGAAACCAAGGAGCGTCATTAGGCTAGCGAGGACGTCTGGATGGAGTGAAAGGGAAATAAGGTTAGATAGGAAGTTGTAGAATTTTATGGGAAGCTCATTGACAGTGAGGCCGCGAGAAAAGGAGAACCAGTTAACCGAGTTCATTTCAGTCATCATACTAGAGAAGTTAGCTTTATGGAAGTTAAAGTTCATGGCACGAGAAGGAGCTCTAGATGTCTGAAGATCGATATGAAGTGCGATTGAAAGAGGAGGATGATGTAAGTCAGCTTGGACGTAGGGGAAGGATGCGAAGTCTAGTATTTTGTTATTTATATTGGGAACACAGTTTACTTGGGAGATTGAACACAAAGATAGAAAGGATGAGGTTATTAAGGAAATATTGCTGGAAGAGATTATTGAAGAAAAATTATGATTCCATACTAGGTTCGGTAAGTTAAAATCACTACATATTAAAGAAAAGGCAGAAGGAAAGCTAACGTTCAAGTAGGTTGAAAGCTCATCAAAAAATTTACTATAAACCACATTGGCCTTGGTTATGCCGTAGCTAAAATAGCGCTGCCAAACTGGCGCTGCTATAGTAGTAGCGTTTACACCGTACAGCTTATTAACCAAGGCAAAAATGGCGTCATATCTGAAAGGAGCTCAATGCTAAGAACAAAAACACCCTTGCACCAAGGCTTCCAGATTGCGAATGCCACTCGAAACTAGAAATCCTATTTATGACTGTTATAGTGTTTATACCACTGCTACCTTCACACTTATAACCGCGCTAAATTTTAGCAGCGCTAAAGTAGCGTAGCCAAAATAGCAGGCTCTGCTAATTTAAAAGTGGTTTATACCGCTGCTAAATAAGCAGAGCTTACTAATTTGGCTACGGCATAAACGCACTCATTACCGATTAAATTTTAATTTTTAAATTATTACTAATTTTTAATGTGGATTAAAAACCACATTACCGATTCATTTCATACTTGGCACAATTACACAATGCTATTGAAATGATAATTAATAACGTACAAAAGGTTTAAATAAATTTGCTCTGTCCATATTTCTGATAAAAATTCGTAAAAAAAAGTGTAATTTCTCACGCTGAAAACCTTATCCCTCTCTTAAGGCCAGAAAAAACAAAGCTATATAACACCAATATGAGCGGTGTAGGGAAGCCAGATCTCTCACCCAGCATAAATATATCGTATGTAAGGACTAATAAGTAGATCGTAAAAATAACACATGCTATAAATCTTGTGTTGACAAACTCTTGATTGGATTTTCAAAAACAAGCAACTGAAGTGGGTGTTCAATAGAAGCATATATTAAACCTTCTTACAGTTTAGTAAATGTAGCAGAGAATGATCTATTTCTGACTGTGATCTGTTTCAAAAAATCCTCCAAAGTGAGGTAGACCTTCTACTTGGAAAGATTCTCCTAGTTCCCTGAAAAGCACGCCAATGAACAAATGGCTATGGTGGGATAGGGTGGCTACGCAACTTCAATTTTCCTAAAAAAAATTCATATTATAACTGCGTGTTGTTATTATTTTATATGTATTTCTATTTGCATTGAATAATTGGTATTTCTATTTGCATGAGATAAATAATTGCTGCATCTGGAACGAATAATGGTAGCAATAACTACATTTATACATTCTAGACTAGATTCACATTTGTGTGTAGTTTTAGAAATGTTTAGAAAGTAAATATTTTCATTAAAATGTTCAATGCAAAAACTATCCACAGCTCAATTTCAATACGCCTCCTAAGCAATAATCAATACAAGGCGCCAAGGTTCTTGCATCACAGAATCAAGAACGCCATTTCTAACATAAATCTTAATATCAAGTTCAGTGCAACAATAATTTCCATGACAGTTGTCTGCTACGATATTATGACGCGTTCATACTCATGTAAGTGCATGTCGTATGTTACGAATGACAATTCACTCAAATGAAAAGTAGGAACAAGGTCGAGTTTTCATTCAAAGGAAAGAAACTTTAATATGGTCAATGTAGCGAGGTTTGTGCTAGTAGTGAATCATAGGGGATATGTGCTCTAGTTCTAAGCTTATTTAACACGGCAGTTTAACATTTATAATGCCTCGTTCATGTCCTTAGACTTTATTTTACTATACATGTTTGTGTTCACAGGATATGTGTGCACTTTAATTAAATGCAATCTTCATAGCCTTTCGTGAAACACGACCGTCTATTATGTCATGAACTTTTCTAACGAATACTTACGCTCATTTTATTATATTAAACATCCCTAATGACCCTCTGTCTAAATCTAAAGCTCCGTCTGCCGTAATCTGATTTTTACGGATCGTAAATCAAAACCAAGCCTTGTGCCATGGAGAAAATTAATTTCCACGAAAGTACACTCCCAGACTTACTAAAACATGTGGTTAACAACAAACACTAATTTCATTGTGTCGTCATTTTTCATTTTGTTGTGATGAGCTCTATGATACCAGATTTACACTTTCACATATGTGACACATGCTGGAATCTGACTTTGCTCACTAGCATTACGTAAACGTAATGACGATCGTGTTTTCGTCTACTTTAAGCTGACGACAATATACAGCCTAACAACGTGGCATAAAGAAGTGGAAAATTCGCGTGCACCTTATAATTAAATACAGCTCTCTACAATTAAATTAGCATTCGAGAGTGAATGTGCTGTGTAATTATGCAAAATAAACGAATTTCTCTAATGGGCTTGTTGGAGACTTAAGACAAGAATATTTGCTATTTGATCGGACTATTGCGGTAAAGATAATGTGCAGCAACATTTGATAATGTCTACACCTCGACTCATGTCGCAAAAATGAATTTTGCAAGGAAATGTGAAATTTGAAAATAAATAATAGATAGAGATCTATTGCAAAAGATATTTGAGCTTAAATAGTAACAATCACTAGCTGATCCTTGCAGAGTTTTTTTGTACACAATGAATGAAAATAAATAGAGTAATAAATCTAAATCAATATTGTATCTTCTGAATATTTCGTGAACTTTTTATTTAACTAACGAACAATCTACACATTGAAATTCAATACTTCAATATCCCATGACACATACTGTGTAAGTTTGTCGAACTGTTATTGCAACATGGTCGTTAAATTTGTTTTCTTAAAAAGCACACCTTATTATTCGACCGATTCTCACCCGCATACATCATGCATCAAATATGAATATCATTCAGTTATTATACACTGTAAAAACGAATTGGCTGACATGAGCATATACATACATCACTGAATCAATTTACAATGCTTTTTATTGCTTTTATAGACATTCTTATCTCTATTCATTTAGCGCATATCACTTTACAGACATATCTGTATGTAGATTGTTTTTCTCTTTTGAATTTCTTACATGTTCGTGTAATTCGCGAAAAACCCCTTGCACATTCCTTCATCTTATTTTTTTTATTTTATCGCGCGTTCAGCCATTTCATGGCATTTGTGGGATTTTATCTGATTAAAGACTACACATGAACCCAGTACATGTATTCTTGTGAATACAATATATATCTGCGCTTGTATTTCGCACATGCATTACTTTCTTGCGATGACCTAGATACTGAATGTGCAATGACATCATTTTCGCATTTTAAAGTTATCAATAAATTTGAGTATGTAAAAAAATTTTTCATGTTTTGACACACAAAGCATCTGTTTGGTGATTGTTTGAGGATATTGACATATAACGTCATTTTTGTTTTAGGTTTTTAAAACTCTAAACAGTATTGGTGAATTACTTATATTGTATGATAAGTTTGGCGAAGATTGCATAAAGCATGTCGAACTCGAGAAATTACCCCAGTAAATAACAATTGTTTTTCTTATCGCACTAATTCTATTGTCGTCTTTGATTTTTTTTAATTTGTCAAATAAAAATATAGATATAAATACTTATTTGCTAAAAATATATTGATTGAAGAATAAATACCGATCATTGCGATCTTTTCATAGAGCATTTGCATAACAATAAAAATAACTCGGAGATTTATGAAAAGAAACAAAATAGTGCGCCTTAAGAATTATATTACATTATTTATTACCGCCATAGAAGTCATACAAACTTATTTGCTTTGCCTTCGTATAAAGTGCATTAGCTTCTATTTTATTTGTTAGCTCAAACACTGTTTCAATTAAACTTGGCTGATGAGCTCCGGCGTATCTTAGGCGTAGTTAGTCAATTTAATGGCCTGCTTAGCGGTAGGGAATGGTATCACCGAACTAACTATTTGAAGATCGGCAGTTTCCTCTTCTTCGTCGGTTCGAATGCTCATAACATCTTCTAAAATTTCTTCCTTACGATTTCCAGCGAAGGAATCAAATTCATTTGAAGCTTATAAATAATCCAGAATGATTTGAGGCAAGGTTGAAATAATTGGCAGTAAATTTACTTCGTACGCATCATACAATGATGGCGTTAAGTTGAAACCCGCTCGATGAAAACATTTCTTTATTGTATCTTCCGTCACCTGAATGAATCCACCTGATCGCATCTAAAGCAGTTACTTTTCTCACCATTTTTTAGGTTGAGCCGGAGTCAGTATCTATCATGGAAATTAAGTGAAGCAAAAGATTTTTCCGAAAATGTATGATCCGATAATATTGAATAATGCCTTGGGCCAAAGGCTGGACCTCAGGTGTCAAATTTGGAGACAAGAATTTTATTTGTACATTCGAAAAAGAGGTGTCAAGTTAATGACTTGTAGCATTATCCAATAAAATTATTATACAAAAAATCCGTGCGGTTTTAGCTTCTCTCCTGTTGCACTACAGCATAGGAAAATGCTCAGTCTTTCCTTGGCCATCTTGCTCCCTTTACACTTTTCGTCTTTTGTCCAAGGCTTTTGGATGGTAGCTGCCTATTAAACAAACCAGTTTCGTCCATATTAAACTGAAACAAGGCGCCGCTGCTTCATAGTGAACATTTGCACTTTCACCGGATAATGCTCTAAACTGGATATTATTTCGCAACCAATTCTTTCACTTGAAGTAATGGGCCAGTCACTGGGATATTTTTTGATCGGCACTTATCAAAAAATTCTAGAACTTGACAGGCTCAAGCTGCGTCCTCTTCAATTTCCGTTTTCTTTCTAGATTAACATTTTGGTTAACTGCTGTTAAAATCCATTCTTTATTCTTGATAATGCTAACAACTGTAGATTTCACTATTTTATATTTTTCCGCTAAAAATCGCTGGCCTTTTCCTGCGTTGACTTCATCTCAAATTTCCTTTTTCGTAAGCAAATTTAGTTCTACACTTGTCTTTTTTTGTGCCATTTTCCGCCTAGAAAAAAAATCTTAAACATAAATACATTTCACTACAAATAATTTTCTTCCAACCTAGAAAGCAAAGCCAAACTTAAAAAAAAAGTTAATTTTCACTATGTCACAGTGGCGAAATTATATATATTCATTATTTTCATTTTGATTTCAGTAGCCAGACAGATTTTTCATAGAAAAACCAAACTGGTCAGCTTAGAAAGGTGGAATGTAATGTGACGTTTTGCAGGCTTACGGTCAAGTTACAAGTTAGACAGGTGGTCAGCTTGTAAGGGTATATTTGTATTGGGAACGAATTGAGCTAGGAAAAACTGGTTAAATTCGCCAGGTGTTCAGCTTGTGGAGGTGGTCAACTTCACAGCTTTCACTGTACAACCATAAGCGTACGACAGGACTCGAACCTAAAGCCTTCGCTACATTAAATTGACGTTTTAGTGACTAGAGCTACCGACCCTAGTGGTAGCCAAAAATGATTATCAGCATTGTTTTTAAATTGATCAATTCAAAATGATCCGCTGGGATCAGGTCTGGGAGTTGAAGTTATTATACATTGAATTTCATAACCGATAAGTGGGGATGTGAAGTGAGACTAGTTCTATGACTCACTTGACCATTGATTTAACTCAGCTACCTACTTACAGCTAGGTTGACTCAAAGATCGATGCATGGTCATGATTGGTCGTCTGTGGCTGGATTTGAACCAGGATCCACACAAACTAACACTGAGCAATACAATATACTAAACTAGCAGCGTTTTAACTTGCCGTTTATGTTCGGGATTCCAAAATCTGAAGAAAGTCTGAGGTTGAAACGAATATTTTTCAGAAAGTTTTGTACCAAACTTTGCGTTCGGTTCGTTGACGACATTGAGAGAAGACATTTTATTACTATTCAATTAACACATTTTATCGCTATTCAATTTGAAAATTGAATTGCTCAAGAGTTTGGGATATCGCCCACGCTTTGACTAAAAACTCAAATAAAGTCGGGACCTATTTTTTGTTGCTACTGCCACATTTTTTTTTGTATAAGAAAAGTAAGATGAATGTCTATGTTTGCAGCTTTTCATCCAGTTATTTATCTTATATATTATTCAGAATAAAAAGAAGATATTGCAGACGGGTTTTTTTAGTATTTTAATGAATCAATCGTGTATTTATATTAGCAAATTACTAGCAGTTGTTACCATGCACTAGTCAAATCTGTGGAAATAGCTTTATTAGGGAGGTTAGGGGTAACGCTCTGCGGTACGAAAGATACTGTCATTTTATTTATTCTCAAAAAAAGGAGAGCTTCGATCAGGCACTAGATTAACTATTAACCTAGTATTTTTTGTTTTGTTTGATTGATTTCAGATAAACCAGTAAAATATTATGATGTTCATCGTAAAGCCCAACGTGTGTGATGAGTTCAACAAATATGGTGATAACTTAGTCTATAATAAATGTGTTTTTTTTTTAATTTTTGTGTAATAAAGTCAAAACGTACTATAATAAATTAATCTACTGTAAAAAAAAAATATTTACAACACTAAGTTTTCACGTCAATATTATCTCTAACCTCTTAAATCAACCCATATATACCCCTAGCATTTTAATCACCCAGACTAAATTTTAGAGTGATCAATTCCTTGCCAAGGATTGCTATGATCCAAACAATTTATTTTAAATTCACCCGATATTGCTTTGGCAATTTAAAAAAAGGCTCGATTATAATCAAATGTAAATAGTTAAACTGGCAATGTCTGAAGCAGCCAAAATACTACCCAATTTTCGTATTGCAAAACCTACAATTGATTTTGACGCTTTCCAGTATCTATCGAAAAGTAAGCCCACTGCAACCTTTTTCGAACTAGGAGTTTGGAGTTGGTAGAGACTTCATTGGGGTTGGATCACCTCGATGACTCACTAGTGTGCGATTATGATCAGATTTGAGCCAGGGACCACACAGGCTAGCAGCCGGTGCTCTACCCACTCGAATACACAAGCTCCTATATTTCCTTATGTAATCTAATAAATGAGGGTTTTAGTAACACCAAAGTAAACAAAGGAAGTCTTGCCGATATTACACTTTTTGCAGTCTTGTAATAATGGTTCATAATAAAAAAAAAACAATAATCTGCTGAAATTTTTTGTAGTATGTACAATGATCAAAATGAGATTTAACTGATATTTGTACAATTAATCTTTCTAGAAAGCAAGCAGACAAACCAAACACTTCAGAGTAAAAAAGCTAAGCTGACGCACTAAAGCTCTTAATTGATGTTGTAAATTTAATCAAGCCGCTTGTAAAATAATAGTAACAACTGTTAACTTCGGTGTTATTGACATTTTAACTGGAAAATGTGCTAGCAAGGTGTTTTCCGATTTAAGATAAAAATCCCGGTTTAATCTTCGCGTGGTGTGGTGAAGTAGTTGCAAAGGGATTATCTGATAGTATAAAATTATTACAGAAGATTAATATTGCAACCATAGATAATAAAATTTTTAGTGTTTAGGTGGATTTTTCACGCTTGGTTGCTCTGATAAAAATGAAGAACTATTGGTAATGATTAATGATGGGTAGCTCAGAAGTGAGTAAAAAATAGAGCCACTCAATTGGTCGAGCCACGTGAGCCAGTACTTTTTATTCAATCGAAACCACTATAATCAATTATCATAATCATCACGCAAGCCCACACTTGTAGTCGAGGAAACGTCATCAGTAACCGAAAAGGACCTAAAAGAACTCTGCTCCCGGACCAGATGCGATTCCAAACATAATCGGACATAACATTAAAGCAGGAATGCGAAGAAAACCGGATATATTTGTGATAGCCTTCTAACAAATTTTGGACCAATACACATTCCCAAGCCAATGGAAGCTACAAAGACTTGTACTTATGCATAAGGGCAAAAAACCGTCTTGCCAACCATCATCATATTGGCCCATATTACTGGACTGGATGAGTTAAGCTCTGGAGCGCATTATTTACGAGGGTTGATCCAAAAGTAATGATAATCAATATAAACCAAGGTGACTAAACTAAAAAAAAAATTTATTTTTCAACACAATTACAACACATTTTTTTTCCAAACCCAGTATACCCTTAGAACAATTTTTTTATCTTTACTCTCCCAAAACGCCCCAATAACGGCCATCACTTCGCTATCATCTTCAATTTTTTTGCCCCGAAGGTGTTTCTTGAGCCGAGGAAGGAGGTAGAAGTCACTGGGAGCTAGATTTGGCAAATAGGGTGGAGGGTGGAAGCAGCTCGAATCCTGTTTCTTGAACTGTAGACATCGCAACTGCAGCCTTGTGAACTGGTGCGTTGTCTTGATGAAACAGCACTCCGGCTCGCAGCTTGCCGCGTCCTTTTTTCTTAATAGCCTCCCTCAATTTTCTTATTTGATCTGCATAGTAAGAGACTTCCTTTTCCAAACATTCCATCATAATAATTCCTTCAGATGCATAACCTGATGATAACCTTTTCTGCCGATCTCGACCCCTTGGATTTCTTCGGGATCAGTGAAAAGGTTTCACTGGTTTCGCTTTCAGGCTATTGATTGCTGTTTGGTTTATGGATCAAAATGGTGGATCCGGGTCTTGTCCATGGTTACGAAACATGATAAGAAATTCTCCAGATCTGCCTGAAACTTTTCGAGATTCACCCTCGAAATGTCGACTCGTTTCTTCTTTTGCTCGTCGGTTAACATTCGCGGCACCCAACGTGCAGATACCTTCTTCATATGGAATTCGTTGTCAACGATTTTTTGAACACCCATACGAGATCCTTGTGACCTCAGCTATATGCCTGATGGCAAAACTGGACATGATCTGCAAAACTGGACACATTCGATTTTATTCACGCTGTCTTCAATGAGGGACGAGGATGGACATCATCTGTGGTATTCAGTAGATGTTCTCCCCAACTTAAACTCTTTGGTCCAGTATGCAACGGTGGAATATGGAGGAGCAGAGTCTTCTAGTGTTTCCACTAAGTCGCTGTCTATGTCTTTGATAGATGTTTTTTTTTCAAATGCAGGTACTTAATGACAACTCTAATTTCGTTTTTCTCCATTTTGATGTTTCCTCAAATGAATCTACCTCCCTACAATCGTGACCTGTTTATATGTTTTTTTTTTATTTTGACTTAGTGGCTATATAAGGTAGTAAAATTTTTTTAAATATTTTATGCGAACTGGAAATATCACTACTTTGGGATCAATCATCGTACAATCGACAACTGACAATCGTAGAAGCAAAAGCGCTCTCTCCGAAAGGTTTCCAGTTTTCAGAAAGCACGTACAACAATCGACGCAATCAACAAAGTCGTAGAAATTGCTGCTGGTACCATTGCTGGGGAGTGATGGAAAAAAGAGTACTGCGCTATGGCCACACTTGACGTAAAGAACCCTTTCAACTCGGCCACCTGGGAGCACATTGTAGAAGCTTTTATCACTATGGAGGCCTCAAGCTACATTCTGAGCCTGATATCGAGCTACTTCCAGGATAGCTACTTATATTCGAAAGTGACAACATAACGGGAACCCATGACATCACCGCGGGTACTCAGCCGCATGGCTCTGTAATGGGTCCACTCCTGCGGAATATAATGTACCACAAGTTATAGAGACTTATACTGCTACCGGAGTGTATAATCGTCGGTTTTGCCAATTACATGGCAATAGTAACAATGACTGAGCATATCTACCAAGTTGAGGCTGCTACGAATGCTTTTATTGCTCAAATAAAAATATGGCTAGATGCCTGGATCTTGCCGAGCACAAAACAGAAGCAATGCTGATAACTAGCCCAAAGAGAGTCGAATTTATGACGGTGCGAGTTGAATCTCAAGTTATCAAATCAAAGACATCACACAAATACCTTGGGGTTTGGTTGGATAACAGACTGAGCTGTAAGGAGCACATAGGCTATGGAAGTGCAATAGCAGCAAAAACACAAGCAAAACTTGCCAGAATATTGTCCAAAACGGTCAGGCGGAAAATTTTGGCTGGAGTAGTAAACTTGGTGATCCTCTACGCTTCTCCAGCAAGGATTGATGCTCAAACCCATCGCGGCAGCGGCTGACATTAGTAGATCGGCTCAGCGTGCTGAGGACCATAAAAAGCTTTCGCAAAAGCTGTTTGTGTTATCCTCGTGGATGAAATAAAATGAATACACGATTGGCCTGTCCTGGATCGGAGCCGCAGAGACGCAATTAAGCAAGAAGAGCGAATAGTTTCTTCCTCCAAGTGGCAGCGCGGTTGGGATTCGAGTGATAAACGAAGATGGACTTATTATTGGATACCGGAAATTATTCCTTGGATGCAGAGGAAACATGGCGACCTAAATTACAATATGATCCAGTTTCTTGTTGGACATAGCTGCTTCTGCCAATATTTGCATAGATTTGGGCATTACGACATACCAATGTTCCCAAGCTGTCATACAGCGGAAGAGAATGCAAGACACGTGATGTTTGAGTGCCAACACTTCGACACCGTATTACCACAGAATCAAAGAGCTTAGTGCGATATATGCTGCGATCGACAGTAAAGTGGAACGAAGCAGTGATCGAGCCCAGGAGAATCGAGCGCGTCAGGAATAGAGCTGAGCCCTTATAGTGAAAAATCCTAAAAGAAAGCATTGTGTGCTAGCCACATCGCAAAGTAATACCGAAAGACGGTCCTGCGAGGAGAAGGTTGATGAGGATGGTGTGTGTTTTAGTACGTATGTAGGTGATTCGGTAAATCGTATATACATTCAGCTTGGGCTAGGGTATCTATGAAGGTCTCACAGTTATCGCTCGAATGCCAATCGAATTGGCGCTGTGATTCTATAATCGCTCTAAATTCCCATATTAAGCTAGCCTTTGCCTCGTTGAAATATGTATGAAGTAACTCAAGCCACTATAAGGAGGTATTGAGTTAGTTTTAAAAGCAGCTGATCATACAAAGTTAAGAGTGGTGAACAGGTAAATGATCGTTTGTGGAGATTGATGGCACAACGTCGATGAGCTCTGAATTGGATCAACACGATTTCTATGCTGAAATGCTGACAAATATTCATTTCGAAAATGTACTGTGGGCTTGTGATTAGCAGGTCTTCTGGTATTGTGCTGTGTGGTGAGCCTTTTTGACGAACTTTTGGCACATAGAAATGAGGAAAATTTGATGGTCTTGATGCCTCTGCACTATTGATAGGGTGAATTATATAGCTCGGGTTGGGCGGGCTGGAAGATCAATCCATGATAAACTATACTTACAAAAATCCAGAAAAAAATTGTTTGATATCCAGTTTTGAGATGTAGATGCGATGAAAATGTAAAGAAGCTAGATATCAAGATGCTAAGGGCCTTTCCGAATTGACGTCTTCGATTTCGTCTTCAGATTGTTATAACAGGATGTGACGTAAGACCAAGTCGAGCTTGTCCGAATTCAGTTATCTAGGTTTTGGCAATGCTCTGCTGTATAACAGTTGACGAAGTCACATTCTAATTTGTCACGTTTTCGTTGGCTTGATTGTGTTCTGAGGCAATGTTACGCAGCAAAGCCAACGATTTCGGGCACCTCGTCTTGGACTGCTTCAAACTGTTAGAATAGCTCAGCTACTCTGCTGATGTCACAATCTGTCATAGCAAGCTGAAGATGAGGACGAAGAAGTGAATTCGGAAACGCCCCAAATAGTACTGTGGGCTTGTAAATAGCAGATCTTGTGGTCTTGTGTTGTGGGGGTGAGCATTTTTTGAGTAACAAACGCCAGCTGAGCTAGCAACTAAGATATATTGAATAGTTTTGGAAAAGCGATTCAGTAAAAAAAAAAGTGCGACTGAGCTAACTCATTTACAAGAACCAACAAAAAATATTCTTAAAAAATAAGCCATATCATACACAGAACTTTGAAAAAAAAAACACCTAAATTCGACAATACGTTTTTCTTGATTTTCAGTGAACTGCTGTGAAAGCACAGCAAATGTGTAGTATGGGGTAGAGTGCAATAATAAATTTTCAAGAGTGGCTCAGCAATAGAGGCGGCAATCGCCTCCCTTTGCCCTCGTCTGTGTACGCTACCGAAATGAGCTACATAAATTTAGTATTCAGCTTGGCAATAGAGACCAAGAGTGCTGCTATCAAGAAAACAACATATTCACTTGCGCAATCCAAGCAATCTCAGTTCTAACAAGTGCAAGATGCAAAAAAAACCAATTTCGAATTCAATTCGCGCTGCCTCCATAAAAAATAACATGATTACAACACCATTACCATGCAACTAAATTACGTTCTTTCGTCTTCATTGCTGTAGTAAACGTTATTAGATCCATGGTCAATCATGAACAGTCATATAGCTCTATTTCCGCACCGGACAATTAGGTTTCCTTAGAGGGCTCACCTTCGCAGCAAGCATACTATTTTCTTTTTGCTTCATTCTTTGTTCGTTTACTACATCATACAGCCGTTAAGCGGATATGTTCAAGCAATACGGAAAAATGCTCGATAGGCAAGTAGCATAGTTTATAACATTAATCGCACCTTTGGAGGTATGTCTGCATTGTACATCGAGTATATCAGATAGACCAGCATAAAAACATCGACAAGTATGTCATTTAGCATTCATCGAATGAAAGTCACGGTTGTCATCACTTTGTTGTTAAATACGTGGTTGCGTCCGTTCTGAAGTTTTTTCTTTCTTTCATGAGCTAAGCAAGAGCCCGAAATGACAGCACAAGTTATATTGTATTACAAGACCTAATTCAACAGATTAACTGATTTACCGCATTAGATATTCGTATCGATTTTATATATCCAATTGATAATAATGAAAGTCGGTTGGTAGGTTGGCATACTAAAAATAGGCATTTAATAGAGTAATGAGTATTTTGATGGGAAATATTTTGTAAACAGTAAATATTCACCGTAATAAATATCAAGCTGAAAGTTTTGCTGCTCCTAACAACTACATACATAGGAAATTCCGAAATTCGTTCCAAATTATCTAATTGAAAAATAAATGCAACATGAAGTTGTGGAAAACAAAATTAACGAATTATCAAAATATTCGATTTTTTCCCAGTCAATTCGAAGTGAAAGGTTTCTCATATGTATACATACATTACGATTTTTGTCAGCAGAAAAAAATACTGCTTTCTAGACGGTTGAGACGATCGTTAATATGATACGAAAAACATATCTACTATATGTGTATATTTCTGATATTTCTGTTGTTCTTGCATTTTCAGCCAATTTGAAAGTCTGCGCACGTAAAAGAGCGTCTATAACATTTCCGCTGACCTCCATCTTACATAACTTAATTGGAAATCAAAATGTTCAATTGGTTTCTCATTATCGAAGATTTATTTATGAGTGTAATATCTAATCGCTCTTCAAACCTATTAAGTGTTCTGGCTAATCTTTTGCAAGACAAATCGGTTACTACCCAAGAACACTATCCATAATTTTCAACTGGCAGATTTTTGATAATAGATTTTTGATTGAGAAATTTCTGATGAAATATAATTTTCCAGTGGTATCAAAGGCAAATCAACAACACGGCACTTATCAAAAAGTAAAGATTTTGTTTAAAATTAATTTCTGGCACAGGCTGCGACTTTATTTTCAAAGTTTCAAATGACGAAATTTGCAAGAAATCAGTGGGTTTTTACAAAGATGGGGTGGCAGTTGGGGCATGGTCGGAAAAACTAATTGATTGTCTGCTCAATACGTTGTATTTCAAGAGGCCCTCCCTATACACAACTAAAATATGTTTGCTTTATACGATGACGGTCTTCGTATTGAGCGAGTTTCTCCCCCACTCGGTTTTTGAGTACCGGCTCTTTCGAAATTTCAACCTTTCCTTCGACATTTTTTCACGATAATATGATTTTAGTATTTACCATCAGTTACGGAACATCCGGTTTGCATCATATTGAATTTCTTCGACAAGACAACATCGCACATGATATATGGAAGGAAGAAATAGATGTGCTGAATATGAAAAAAAACTAACTCAAAAAATTATTTAGAAACATGTGGTTCGATTTGTATGTTTACCTTCATATCAGTACTAACAAGAGATCAGCTCAAATGGTTTCACCTGTATTGGTTCAATTAGCTCAGTTTGTGTAGTTTGAAATATTAATTCTCCGCTTCTTAAAGTTCCCAGTAAAGGAGACTCAATATTATCGTAAATTAAAAAAAAATCAATCTAATGGCTTGCTTTAATGAGCTGAAAATTTTCATGCATGCCTGTCCCACTAACTAATGCCAAAACAACTATTCCAAACGAAGTCTATTCATTAGTCATCAGCTCAGTTAATTTTTTTCAATTATCAACAAAAGACTATCAATAAAAAAATATCGTAATGACATAAATTTGATTCTCATTACAAAATAAGCGCTGAACAAATCGCTTGGGAACGCTTGTTAAAACCATACACCTACGAGTGAATGTTCAACATCAATAAGAAGAATATACCAACAAGCGAACATTCAATAAGAAATAAAAACAAGTTTCGTTTTCTTTAAACCCATCGAATTCCATTCCGACAATTCATTCCACTATCGTGCAATCCGGATTTATTTCAAGGGAAGGAAGCTACAAGGTTTTCTGTCCCAAACAGCGGAAAACTACATATTATCTAACATCAAATATATTTGCGATAACAAGTACGTATGCATACGATAATTGACATTTTATACCATTCGCTGAGTTTTTATTATACTTTGATTTCCTTCAGTAATGTACATGTATAGGCGATTCATATACTTATCAGTTTTGTATATGTAATTGCTAAATTTACCCAAAATGATTCAATGAGCTGTCTGATTGCTATAAAATTATACGATAGATTTGAAATATTGTAGGCGCAGCGTATAAGTTGTATATTTTTGATTTTGATTGTAAACGAGGCAATGGTCGCATCGGCTAATTGATAAATGAACAACTGTTGTCGATCCCGTTGAGAACTGGGATACAATCGTTATCTTTCTTATGTAATCAGTATGTACTGATTATCATAATATGTGTGTTAATAATTTTTTGATCACAATTTCATTGTAATATTTTACCAGCATATGATGGTATTTATGGCAACAATTAGTATATAACCATAAATAAAAATTGGTCTGCATGAAAATTACCAAAAACCAGCATCGTAAACAGTGCACAACTATGCTGAGTTTGTACACATTTGCTTACTAGAAAATCGATTGTAAATTAGATTATTTATAGCTATAGTTAAATTTTAAGTTAATCAGAATGAAGTAACGAAGATAATTGTGTTGTTGTGATTGGTACAACTAAAGTACCATCATATTTCTATCCATTCTTGGGCCATATTTTTATTTAGAGGTTGAAGTTTACGAACATAACGATTTCATAATGAGAAACATTAGAGACAGATCACAAGCGAATCTCGTTAGCGAATCTCCAATGAGCTTTTTAAGTCTGCTTTGCTTTTGAATCTGAACCATGAAAAAAGCTCGAGATTCGATATGTCATAAACTATCTTCACTTATGTGAAGATTGATATTTTTCAGAAAGCAATTGCAGCAAGTTTTGGAGATTCGTTCTCGTATCTTCTTCTGTGAAGAGTTTCGCAAAGCCAATTGACCCAATCCGCAGACAGATCTCGTTAGAATTTAAATCTCCTGGTCTATAGTCAGTATAAATTTGTACACATTGCCCTGTAAGTCTGAAAGGATTTGAATTTGTAATTAAACAATCATGACGCGCAGGAGGAGAGTGCGTTCAAGTCACAATTTCGATTTTGCAATTTTAGTCATTATGACACGTTTTACACAAGCGAGCCCGCCTTTTAGCCCAGTGAAATCCTACATAAAAAAGGCGAAACTTCGGAAAAATTAGGGGAAAGCTGAATTTTGCTGTGAACCTTAGTACTGGTGTGTTGAACAAAATGTCAAAAGTCCCCATCAATCCGAGTGCTGCGTCACTTTTTATACGGGGTCAAAGGTCACCAAAAGTGACCTTTCCTAAATATCTCAGTAACGGTCACGTCTTTCGAAAAACAATGCATAACGAATTTGTAGCTTGAACAATTTCCAACAAAAAAGATTATATAACTTTTTCGTGTAATCATAACCGTTTTTGAGATATTTTGATCTAAACATTTGATACTAACAGCATCCTCTTTCTCAGGGCATGTAAATATTATCCGATTTTGATTACGACTTGGCATGTTTGTGAGTTTGTTTTTCTATGTTTAAGAGGCGCATGAAAAAAACAAGTAAACAAACTTATCTACCATACTCCAGGGTAGATGGAAAAGGGTGCTCCGAAAAGTTACCACCACCCCCCGCCCCCCTTTGCCATATAACTTGTAGGGACGTCTGCTCGCTACTCTCTTTTCGGAAATAAACTGTATTGCTGCATCATTGGTATGGGATTTTCCACGAAAAAGCAGAGCAAGACAACAACATTGCAAGTGAAACTAGGTTTTGTAACATATCACGGCGCTAGGAGTATGAAAAAGCAAGATAAAAACATGGCATAATTCTGTAAACGCTCATTCTTGACATTATAGGGGCTCAACCCGCTGCAGACTATCCCCTAATAATCAGTTTTTTACCAATCCTGTGATGACTACGTAGCGCGAAAGGGACATGACACGTTTGGAAACCAATTTGCACCTGAGATTACTTGACCTTGCCCTGATCGTTCATGGGATAAGACGGTATGGAAGAAAAAACTAAAAAACCGGCTATTTCGGGATGGTTCGTTTGCGGGGGTGGGTAGGGTGGGGGTAGGATTTGTGTGTATGGCTAGTCTCACGATTTCAATTATAGACAATTTACAGGATAAAAAGTGATCCTATCTTGTTTAACAGTGGGCAAAGAGTAGGCAACGAGCCCATTTCTGAAGATTTGGGATGGATGCTCAGGGATACCATTTCATGGCAAAGGGGGATGGGGAAACTTTTCGGAGCACGCTTTTCCATCTACCCTGGAGTATGGTAGTTAAGTTTATTTACATGTTTTTTTCATGCGCCTCTTAAACATAGAAAAACAAACTCACAAACATGCCAAGTCGTAATCAAAATCGGATAATATTTACATGCCCTGAGAAAGAGGATGCTGTTAGTTACAAATGTTTAGATCAATATATCTCAAAAACGGTTATGGTAACAGGAAAAAGTTATATAATCTTTTTTGTTGGAAATTGTTTAAGCTACAAATTCGTCATACATTGTTTTTCTGAAGACGTAACCGTTACTGAGATATTTTGGAAAGGTCACTTTTGGTGACCTTTGACCTTGTATAAAAAGTAACGCAGCACTCGGATCGATGGGGACTTTTGACATTTTGTTCAACACGCCAGTACCAAGGTTCACACCAAAATTCAGCTTTCCCCTAATTTTTCCGAAGCACCATGTTAGATTTCCCCGGACTATTTTATCTTAGCCAGTTTTATTCTTAACAATGATTTGATGACTATTGCTCATATTTTGAGGACAATTTGTGCATACTTAGCAGCAATCTATCTGTTCAAACGGTAAGTAACTTACAAAGTTAAGGAAGAGGCAACTTCAGTGTAAAGCTGGTGCTAAGATCTGTTTCTCGTAAAATTTCTCGACCTAGGGACAGGACCGTGCAAAAGCTTTTACAAGTTTACCCGTGTTGTTTGCAGCATGGACAGGTAATCTACCTTGCGAAAACTACGTGCACAGCATAGATATGAAAGAATATGGATACGAAATGGCTATCCGTGTACCCATACGTGAATGTGCCTTTTTTAATACACGCACAACATTGCTCTCTCACAAAAATTCCGCTCAGTGCGCCCCTTTCTACCGCACTCAGCACCGAAAAGCCCTAATTCTCCCCCTTTTTTACGAGAAATGCTACCAGAGTACGAACGCAAGCGCCGCATGATGAAAAGAAAAGCCAATTTCCACGCGGTGAACAAAGTCTTGTCAAAATTCACACGTGTTTTTTCTGATTGTAGGGTAAGATCGGATACAAGGCGTTTGTTTTCTATATTTTGTATGCACACACAAAAAGCATTTAATGCATGTTAATATTGCGTTTATATGTTGCATCAAGTATTTATGTACATATAAACCTCACAACAGTTTGATTATTCCAATTTCAACCAAATTTTTATGTAATTGTTTGCAGTTATCTGAGAACAACAATTGCATAAGCGAGTTTAAGCATTAGGAAATTATTAATTTGTGATAGAAATGCTCTTGCATTAAACATTCATGTACATGCACATACATTAAATGAAAGCAAGGTGCATGAAGTTCATACAATTGTTTAATGTTTTCCCATGCTGCCATGCTCCCCTATAGCCGGTTTGGCTAGCCTTACACATTCGTATCTCATTCTCACACCAGGTCGAAAATTGGATCATTTCTCAGCTGCGATTTCTAATCCATTCTCTCTTATATCTGTGGTGCACAGAATAGATAAGGAGCGGGACGACTGCTGCAGACACTATAGAGACACGGCAGAATTCGTGGAGCATCTTCTATCACGAGATGATGATTAAAGCTTGTTGGCTCTGTCCTTCCCTCCAGCAGGGACATAGTAAATGTCCCACCAAGGAACAATCCAGGTTCCTACAAAGCCTCGATATTTAGAACGCAGAGGAGGCACAATAGACCGGGAAGGTCGAAGTGTTAGAGGCTTTCTGAACCGACTCCATGCAATCAATCAAATCAATCAAGAATATCGCGAGAACCCAAGAAAAGTTCAACAGGTTGCAAGTCTATTAGTGAGAATATAATCCTGCTCATTCGTTGGCGCTACAGGACACATTATGATGACTCGGAAATATCGATTTTGCCGGAACCTGGAAAGAAACGAACGCATGTTATATGCTACAGGCTAATTAGCTTTCTACCGAGCGCCCCTACAGTTTTCGTGAAGGTTGTTTAAAAAAAAAACTGACATCACAACCAGCGTACACGAAATCTAATTAGGCTTCCCGCAAAAAAATCTTGTGGGACCTTTAATATACAGCATTTTTACTTTGGTCCTCCCCACGCATTTTAGCCAAAGCATCGGACTTTAAGCCAAAGGACTGTAGACCTTTTTATTGAAAATTTTACAGAAGATTGTGGGCTACTGGATAAATAACGCCTTACACTCTACTCTAGTTTCCAAATTACAACATGCTTATGCCAGAGGTAAATCTATCGAAACAGCACTCAAATCTTTAGTAAAACACTTGCTTGCAAGAAGGACACGGTAGCTGCATTTCTGGGTATATCTCATAAACTAGTTTGATGAAATCCTATAATCGTCTAAATCAAAGCAAAATATATGCGACTTATAATTGGAGAAAAGGTCCGCGATTCATCGTGTGCCGTTTAAAGCTATAACTGCTTGGTTCCACTTCTCGCATATTGGAACTAAATTTGCCGCTAGGAGCAATAGTTTGGAGCTGCTTCACTGGTTTCCTACCGATCTAATTGTCTTGATCTGCTTGTCTAAGACTAAACTATGGATACCCTTAATCTAGGGCATGCTAAGATCTTAGACGAAGAGGAAACAGTTCTTGACCTCTTGTGCGAATACCCGTCCCTTGCTGGAAGAAGGGAGCAGTTCCCTGGCACATACTTCTTCAGTAGCTTTGTTCACTAAGACACCAGTCGGAGGTACTACTGCCGGCGGTTTCGAATTTTTTCATCTTGTTCAGCGTTCAGCGCTCCATTAGTTGTCTCATTTTTGCATTGATGGCGACTGGGTATAAAACCTGAAATCCAGAAATTAAATGAGTAGCACTTAACGGCTTTTAATGGAATAGTTATATCAACTTCTTCCCTATGTGCCACCTTAATGACAGAGCTATACGCCTGCTCTTGAGCTTGTGCATTATCCTCCTAAAAAAAAGCCTAACTAAATTAGCTTCGGTGGACTGAAAGAGGATTACCAAGTTTATCAAAGGCTCGGTATGGTTCTCCAGTGAATAGTGGATGTGCGTGCGCTAAGCGATGCGGTTTCATAATTGGCCTAAGTGAGCCTTCTCTGGAATGTGTTCGGAGGAGAGTACCGGGGTTATCAGAGAGTGCCGGGGTTATCAGAGAGTGCCGGGGTTATAGGAGAATGCCGGGGTTATAGGAGAATGCCGGGGTTATAGGAGAGTGCCGGGGGCGAGTGCCTACCTGCGATTATGTTTCAAAAATTGCTAGTAGCTAATAAGGTTAGGTTAGGTTAGTAAAGAGGGCTGCCGGGAAACGCGGCTTGCATTAGGCCACCAGTTTGGGCCCATTTGCCACCCTCCGCTGGCTTTTTAGAGCTGCCAGGTGACCGCTTCGCCAAACTGGATCAGCTGACTCAGCGTGACGGTACCAGCGACCTCTGCTAACCCTTGAAAGTGGTATGCACCAAAAATTTTGAGGCGTTTATTATTGAGGGCCGGACAATCGCAGAGAGTATGCTCGATGGTGTCCTCTTCCATCTCGCACCTCTTGCATAAACTGCTGGATGTCAGTCCCATTTTCTTCGCATGAGATGCGGTAAGGCAGTGCCCTGTGAGCAAGCCGACCGTGGTTCTCAAGCAGTTCCTGCTGAGCTTGAGCAGTTTCCTGCTTTTGCTTGGATCAGGTGATGGCCATAATATCCTGGCCACCCTGCAGTCCAGCCTGTTTTCCCATTCGGACTTTAGTTTGGCCCATATGGCGGCATCAAGTTTGTTTGTGGCGTCCGCGATTGACCGAGGTACAGTGATGCAGGGGCAGTTGCTAGCTCC
The DNA here is from genome assembly GCA_947369275.1 of Nemotelus nigrinus. NCBI lineage: Eukaryota > Metazoa > Arthropoda > Insecta > Diptera > Stratiomyidae > Nemotelus > Nemotelus nigrinus. The sequence goes on from OX376373.1 coordinate 22,443,899, forward strand.
TGAACCTTTCCTCGCCAATTCATCAGCTTTTTCGTTGCCTATGACCCCACTATGCCCTGGCACCCACATAATCCGGATAGGAATATGCCTTGCCTTTTCATTGAGAGCCACTCTGCAAGCGTTAACAGTTTTTGAAGAACATCTGTAAGACGCAAGAGCGAGAATGGCTGCCCTACTGTCGACGCAAATGGTCATTGGTCTGGTTGATATTCCGCTAATGGACTCAACTGCCATGCGTATAGCATGTAATTCAGACTGAAAGACGGTAGCATGGTCCGACAGTCTACACCACAGGTTAAGGCTCAAATCCGTAGAAAACACGCCCGAGCCAACTCCTGCACTGAAAAAAATCATTTGGTATTTCATATAAAGAAATAGTCATAATTTACTAAAGAAAATGGTTGATTTTCAGCCTACTAATTCAATTTGTTGTTTCCGCAAATCATGAATCGTTAATTATCTCCGTATAATATTAATCATTTCTTTTACTGTCTTTAGACATTTTTACAATAAAAATAACTAAACTTTCTATAATGCAGACATTCATGCAAATTATATTGCCAAAATTTTCTATTTCAATAGTAAGAAACTCTACAAACAGTTGATCCTTTTTTAACTAAAGAAGATTAGTAATATCAACTAATCTAGATTTCCTTATTAATTAAAGTGTTTTGAAGAATAAATCATACTTTTAGACTTTTCTACCAAATCAAAGTCATCTATTTGCAATTAGTTAAAATTTCGAATTCTTTTCGTTCAGTGTGTGTCCGTCTTTGACCCGTCCGTGTAAATCCAGGCGCCCCTATCGGTGGTAGCTTCCTTTTTCTTCCAGTCTGTTCTTGTGGGTATCTTGACCTGGAAATTCCTGCCAAGATGTATTATTTTGCTCATGTGGTCCGTGTCTTCTGCAACGAGTCCAAATCTTTTGCGGCATTCTATAAGAATACCGCTGTGGCCCCACTGATCTGAATCGTTCCACATGCCAGAACTTTTAGCGCGTATCGCCGCTAAGCTTGCGCTTCTAAAGATGAATCGATCTAGGGGCATGAGTCCCAAAATCATTTCCAACCCAGCCGTTGGGGCGGTTCTTAAAGCGCCCGTAATACATATGCAAACTAATCTTTGCAGTGTTGTTAGCTCCTTGATATTAGTTTTACTCTCCGCTGCTTTCCACCACACGACCGCTCCATACACCAAAATCGGCCTGACTACACATGTGAATATGTAATAGGCCGCCCTAGGTTTAAGACCCCAGGTATTGGAGTAGGCGGACCGGCAAGCGAAAAGTGCTGCGCGGGCCTTACCAATTCTGTGCTTCACGTTAGCCCCCCAGTTCAGTTTCCTGTCTAGTATAAGGCCCAAATATTTAACACTATCAGCAAGCTCCAATGTTATTCCGTTGAGGTTAGGCGTGGCAATAGCCGGTACCCTGTGTTTCCTTGTGAAGAGCATAAGTTCGGTTTTTGTCGGGTTTGCCTTAAGACCGACTTTTCTGGCCCAGATTTGAATATGGTCCAGCGCCGATTGCACAAGGTCCGACAAAGTTTGTGGGAACGCACCCCTCACAAGTACCACAATGTCATCGGCATACGCCACTACCTCAAAGCCACTGGCCCTTAACTTCTCCAGTATTTCGTTGACTGTCAGGATCCAGAAAAGGGGAGATATAATCCCTCCTTGTGGTGTTCCGGTACCGACTGTTCTTTCCGCTTTGGCCTCCAAAAAGGTAGCCTCAATCCGCCTGCTCTTGAGCAAGTCAGATGCCCAGGTCGCCAGGGTTTTATCCACTCCATATCGAGCCAAGGCATCAATGATACTCGCGACAGTGACATTATTGAAGGCCCCCTCAATGTCTAAGAAGGCTGCCAACGTGAATTCCTTCTGCCGTAAGGATTTTTCTATTGTACGGACAACTTTGTGTAGTAGCTAATAAAGAAATACTTATAATGAATATATTCTATTGTAGTACTTTTAGTGAAAATTGCATTACCAATAACTTGTCTGTAATGTCAACCGCCCATGATCTACATTAGTTATATTATTTACAGTGTACTATGGGGGGCTCGGTAGCTCTGCTCGCTAAGGCGTCAGGCCGAAAAGCGGCGTGCTACGGGGCCTGCGGGTTAGAATCCCGCCAGTACCATGGCTGTAAGTGTGAATGCATGTGATTGTCCATGAGGGTGGCAAATGGGCCCAAACTGGTGGCCTAATGCTGGCCGCGTTCCCGGCAGCCCTCTTCACTAACCTAACCTAACCTACAGTGTACTATATTTATATATATAATAGCCGGGTTTTTTTTGCATCTCTGCTGGTTAATCCAAAAAACACGACTAATATGGTAAAATAGTAATTCAACTAGCATAAAGCTAAATCTAAGATTCAATGATTGCAAGATTATTATTGACATCAGGTTTTCCAAAACTTATTTTCAACCCTTGAACATCGCACAAAATGTATCATGGCCTTAGTAAGCATATCGGAAATAACATTTTATATTACTCTGTACAGTTTCAACTAGAAAAATATAAAATATATTATCACTACAATCATTCCAGTCATCCTGTCTCGTTATTCGATATGACATAATCAGCTATTTATGAACGGTGTTATCACCTACTGGCGCATTTTTCCATACATCTTTTTAAGCTGACTGCGTTGATTTCGTGCTTCGAATGAAAAGCAAAATAGACTTCGGCAATGGCTCAGCAAACAGAGGGGTATCACTCCCAATCGAATAACTCTACTGTGGTTAGTCGGCCGAGATCGATATTTTGTATGTATATGAATCAAAGCCATATTGAGTATCAATAAATAGCATGAGAAAAATATTAGGAATAACAGCCTACACTGCATGTTGAGGGCGCGATCGTCTAACATCGATGCGTTTCATCGTGCCGAAAACAATCGAGGGAAACTGATAAGATAGGAGGAGGTTGTGAAACACAAAAATTTCCGTCAGCTTCAATGGAATTTTGTTTTGTTGCGGTAGCAAAAGCAGAATTTACAAGAATGATACAAGGTAATGATATGACGTGTATATTTGCTTCAGGATCAAATCTCAGAACTTATCTTATTTTGAAGATTTCATCGAAAAGGTCAGTGTGCGATGGAAACGTGCTAGTTTTCTAGATAATGTAGAAAGCGAAAGCTTAATTTGAATGAAAAACAGAAATGTTTTCATCATAGAACCATGAAACCGATTTTGTTTCAAGAATGTTTTACACTTCTTTTCAATTTACCATATATTTATCTAAATATTCACCGCATGAAATTTTCTCTCATATGTTAAAACCCTGTTTTCAATCAATATTTTTTACATATTTACATACATACAACTACATTGGTAGGTATAAGAATACAACCATCGAAAGAGATCAAGCTAAATTTATCGGAGAAAACAAGTTGTCTTCAGCCGTTTTCACGTTCATTTCATCCAGTCACCCGTCTTGAAAATATTCCAATGTATAATCTTTTGTAACACCTACACATCTTAGAAATCCATCATCGACCAGGAAGTAATGAATGAGTTACCAAATCATTTGGTAAAATACCAAGAAGAATGACTATAAATTCAAACGCAAGTCAGTCTATCGCTTGTGTGCAGAATGATTCAGAACCCAATTGAATGATCGATGAGCTGGAAGTAATTGTCAGATTGGTCTGAACCTCATCAAGTATACGCTGATTGTCCATTTAATTCCGATTAGAACTCGAGGTCTGCGTACTACATATGCACTGTTCATTCGATCCCATAAACAAAGGCAAGAAATAGACAAAAACAGTCGTCTAACGAATTTTATACACCGTGACGTGCACAAAGCCAATAATAGTAGCACCTCCATTCTCAGGCCAAAGTATTCGATGGCTGCGCCGGGAAAATGGGAGGCAGGTGACGGAGACGACTGTGAATAGTCGATCTCAAAGCTCGGCTCGGTCTTCAAATACAACTGAGTTTGTGCTGGCCATGTCTCAAAGATGAGCATGTGTTTAAATTTATGGACTTGGAAGTTGTTGGTATTGTGAGATACTAGTATGATTGTAATGAGTCGACTCCCAGACCTATGAGTTCGTACCAAATAAGGTAAAGGCCGTATAATATGCATTCGTTCATTGTCTGTGGAACACATCTAATGCCGAAATTACACTCTCGACAAATGTTGGCAAGCCGGGCGTGTAAACGAGGTGACCGTCTATTCTCCCGTTTTTTTCACATGCCAAAGCATCGAGGGATGTAATTTCCCAAGTTGCTCGACGAAACATTTGGCGAGAATGTAATTTCGGCTTTAGAAGAATTCCTTCGGGGGTTGAACCACACAACGTCTAAAGGCATTAGGCCGAGGGAGATGCCACACGTTTTTTTGCAACGAAATTAGTTTTGTGGATTTCACATATTATTTATGTATGTACATTAGGTCTGTTCGCGTACTTGAATCTATTATAATATATTAAAATAGATTCGCAGAAACTCGTTTTTGTACTTTTGCTGCAAGCCAAATTTTGCAGCAAAAAGAAATCAGCTGCCAAATTCTGTTACTGCTGCAGTTTGCTGAAGTACGCGAACAGACCTATTATTATTTTGTTCTGTTAAAATGTATTTATCGGCTTTTAGAAGTTATGAGCGGTTATATGTAAGTTTTGTAAATGCGAAGATTCACGCAGTCTATGTCTGAGCCTTAATTATGAGTTATTATTGAATAAATATTAGCGAAGAAGAGATAGCTTGGAAGAAGCGCATTATAAATGTTGTACCTATAAAACTTTAAGGAATAAAATTACATTTTATAAGATGAAGCCGCAATGTAGATGTCACAGACAATTATTCCGTATGAAGTCTTGATACGGGGAACATAACTTACATGCTGTTGGGGACTTGAATAAGTTCTCGCTGTTTCCTCTCATGATATTTTCATTGGGTTTAAGGAGCTCATAGTCCACCTGTTTGTTACCTTAGTCCGTTTTGTACTTGAATATTGCAGTCAAGTGTGGTATCCTCTCTGACGCTGTTGAATCAGTTCAGCGAAGATTTACACGCATTTTACTTTTTAAATATAATCTGCCGTATTTACCCTACAATGAACGCCTATCTTTTCTTAAAATTCCTCCCCTTGATCAGCGCAGAGTTTACTTGGATGAGAGTTTCCTATCCAAAACCTGTCTTCCTTCCTAACATTTTTGTTCATTGCGCGGCAACCCGTAAGGCCAAACAGGTCCTCCATTTTATTTGAAGTACCGTATGCTCGTACTGATTCTTTCTCCCACTCTTCTGTTTTGCGACTCTTACGCACTCATGACAGTCTTCAACTTGGTCCTCTTCTACATTCTATTGCTATCTTTAAAAATATGGTTCTACTTGCCTTATTTTTAGCACTAATATAGGGCCTTTTCTGACAGCATTCTAACAGCATTTTTCTCATTTTTGAGTTAACACCGGATTCGAAGACTATATACTCCATTGCATATTTCTACAAAATTTGAAAATCAATATTGAAAAATGCACTCTCCATATACCTCCAATACAAATCAAAACACAAATCAGTGAATATCTCGAAAGTACTAAAATGTAGATCGAACCTTTATGTTTAGTAGGGCAGTATTACTAGTTAGAGGGTATTAGAGGGCATAGTGGAAACCCCAAACTTTTCAGGAAGAATAGGGCCAGTAGGCTGTATAAGGAGATGATAGGGTGAAATTTAGAAACATGATACCGACACAATTTAATCTTATTACTCAGAAATGTTTTACGGCCTGAATATTGTTAACTATGTAACATTTTAGATAAAAATCCGTTACTAATATGAAATTTCAATGTCAAAATAGTGAATACAATCTAAACTGTCGCTTAATATTCAGGACGTACAAAAAGATAAGCTTCAGCAAAATGACTTCAAGCGAAATTATCACTTTTCAAAGTTTTCAGAAAAGTATCCAACAACATACATATGTAAGTATGAGAAGCCAAACCGTTCGAATGCCATTCAATATTGTAGAATGATAATTCTACTATTAAATTGATTATGTACGAAAATTTCAATACCACATGAATCCAAAATATTTCACTGTTCCATGAAATGAAATAACATCATATGAGGTCTTGTCAGCTCTAAGCCAGATGGATTCAACGGTTAGATTTCAAATCTATCGGTCACAAGATCTTTACGACTCTTCGCCAATCCAGCGTCCAACCAGTGAGAAAATCAAATAGAACGGCGCGGCCAAGCAACAGATTAATCGGAATCGGTACGCCCGATGGTTGGGGGTTCCATTAGTACCAAGTCAATGTTTGGTGTTATATCATGTTTCGATCGCAATATGGAATACTTCGCTGTGGAGCCGAGCAAATGGCTTGACGCAATAAGCCGCTACCACGAAAGTGAATGATGGTGACGATGACATCATTCAGATCGGACTCGAAGCCGGCAAGCACTGTAGCAACATTCCGTACTCTTGCCTTGTTGATACAAAGATTTGAGCCTTCTGAGCTCTGAACTATGTATTCTAGTCACTATCGACGCGATGATCGAAGCCATGTGTCCAGGCCTTCTCGAAGACTACAAATTGAAGGCAACCAGTTCCGCAGATGATGTCTTGTAGAACCAGTTGCGGTCAATATTTGGACAACATTTGGCGTATGCACTTCTATAAAATTTCTCTTTTTGTGTTTCGTATCAGGTGTGCTTAGTGCCTTGATGACTACTTCGAATTATCAGATTCTATTGGAGCCAAGAATGCAATTGGATTCCAACAAGAAAAATGTCTTCCAAGGCAGGTGCCAGCCAGAGTACTTTCGGCTCAGGCACCGCGATTCGTCCAGGTAACTCATTTCGATTTTTCGAATTTCCATGTTTCCAAGTCTTGTTTTACTTGTAAGGAGCTTCGGAGCATTCTTAAGACGACTTTTTCGTCGGTGCCCTCACATTCCGTCATTCAGCCACTTGAGAAAGTCTTGGAAATATTCGTTGAGTTTGAGTGTACCGAAAAACGGGTCGGTCAACCACTTGTGGCTTCAGTTCTTTCTTCGTGGCATCGCTCATCGCTGCAAGAACTTGAGAAGCTCGCTTGCATCCCCAAACCCCAGAGCTCCCGAGCCTATCAATTGGATCGTTGCACGTACCTACTGCGTATGCCAAGGTCAGATTTTCGCGCTCACAGTTGCATATCCAATTAGTCCTTGAGTTTGTGCACCCTAATAGGAAGTTACAATTAGCAAAATATTGTGCAAATATTTGATTGCAATTAGCACTAACTGCGAGACCTGTAGCAGACGCGATAGTTTAGCAAGAAAATAGAACGAAAAACACGTTTCCTGACAGTAGTACTCACTTTTCGCTGTGCTTCTGCTGCAAATCCAGATTTAGTAGCTCGATGGGTTGCCATTTTGATGATTGTTCTTTTTCTACTTTAACGACACGAAATGAAAATCACAAATCAACTTCTTTCAATATGAGGAATTAACACAACACAAATCCCGGTCAACACACGACTAGTCCACACCTCACCAACGCTGAGTCAAAATTCAACTGAATCAAAAAGTGCTTTTAGACTTGCTTCTCGCCTCATTTCTGAAAGCTTCCGCGCTGCCGTTTTATTCCAAAGAGAGGTAGAAGAGAGAAAGTCAAAGCAGAAGAGCTTTTTAGTGCTGCCAGTGACATGCTGGTATCTTTCTTTTGTTAAAAAAATGTAATTAATGACGGTGTTCCATTAGGTCTGTTCGCGTACCTGAATCTATTGTAATATATTAAAATAGATTCGCAGCAAGTCGTTTTTATACTCTTGCTACAAGCCAAATTTTGCCACAAAAAGAAGCCAGCTGCAAAAATCTGTTGCTGCTGCAGTACGCAAACGGACCTATTATGACTATTTAATACACACAAGTACTTCTGGCTACTCGTCCCCGAGTATTTCATGAGCAGTTACGCCTTTTTTGCCGTGAGGTGGCTACTTAGTTGACAATAGGTGGCTTTGGTTTTTTCAAGGTTATGTTGAATGCTTTGGTAGTTAGGAAATTAGAAAAAGCCCTCATAATGTGTAAAAAGTTAAAACAGGCAATTTTATGTTGCTTTTATATTTTCTATCAATTGTGGTAGTTCCCTTTATTTTAACTTTTATTTTCAACTTTTTTACATTTGAAAGCTGCATACAATTTGACAGGTTAGAATCTGTTTGTATGAAGGAAGATGGCGTTCCATTTGTGATCTACTCCCAAGTACTTGGAAGTATTAATTAGTAAACATGGAACACGGCAAATGTAATTGCAATTGTGTGAGTATTGTAATGCTCCAATTCTAGTTGCTATTATATTAGAACACGTGCACGTTACATTCTTATTTTGCATATTTCGGCTATGTTCGTGCACAATTTCATCAACTTCGTTTTTTGCACTTTTTGGCAATTTTTGGAAGTTTTTTCTTCCATATTTCGGTATTTAAAATGAATAAATTTATTTGTGACGATTGTTTTTTCAAAAGAACTGTTCTATTTGGAAAATGCCGAAAATCACGAATCCACGAAGCGTGTTTCAAGTGAAAAACACAACTAAATCAATGAAACTAGTAAAAGGCGCCAAAGTGACAGCACCATTACCAACAAAGATTTTTAAGCAAAAAGGTTTGCGCATTGTGATCCAAACCAAAATTCAACAGAGGCGCAAAAGTGCAAAGATTGATATACACTCGTGCTCATACAATTAAGCCACTTACGATGTCTGTGTTTGTTTTCGTTGTAGCTTGTAAATCAAGCATTGTATTTGATCCTCGTTTGTTTCTGATTTTGATGTACTGTTATGTTGGCAGATCAGCAAAACAACACGAGTTTCTATGCCTCCACATTTCTAGTAAATGCAATTTGTGTCTCAAAATTGTATTTACATGCTTTGTATTTAGCTGCTCATATAATTAAGCCAGTCAGTGCAAATATTTGAATTTAGAGGAAGTGAGTGATAATTGGTGTTCCGAATTAGTAAAAAATATGTACTTATTAAAATTTGTTATTATTTATTAAACGATACAGATATTTGACACCAAAAAATAAAACAAATGGGTAAAAACAAAAGCTGTACTCCATCGGAGCGAAGGGTCATATGGAACTTATACGAAAAAAAACAAGTCAATCGCCGAGGTAACAAGAATTTTGAATGTTTCCCGTGGAAAAGTAAAAAATGCTATAATATATTATAAAAAAAACAAGCATTTTGAAAATATGCCGAGACACAAGCCACGAAAAACCACTGTGGCTGAAGACAGAAAACTTGTGCGTTTGAGTAAGGCTGATCCGTTCTTAACATCTTCAGAAATACGAGCTCAAATGGAAGCGTTTCATGATGTCAAAGTGTCGTCGCAAACCGTCCGAAGACGTCTGGCGGAAAATAATCTAAATGGACGCATCGCCAGAAGGAAACCAAATGTATCAAAAAAAAATTTAAAAAAACGTTTGAAGTTTAGCCGAGAACATTTAAAAAAACACCAAAAATTCTGGGATTTAGTACTCTGGAGTGATGAGGTGAAGTTCAACCTCTTCGGCAATGATGGTAAGCCATACGTTAGACGTCCCCAGTGTACAGAGTTAAATCCTAGATACACAAAAAAAAACTGTGAAACACGGTGGTGGATCAGTCATGGTGTGGGGTTGTTTTTCTGCGTCCGGCGTCGGCCCGCTCGAAGAGATAAATGGCAAAATGACAGGAGAAATGTACAAAACTATATTAAATCGAAATTTAATAGGAGATTTTGTGGATAATTTGCCTTTGAAATGGATCTTCCAACATGATAACGATCCGAAGCACACTTCGCGAGTCGTAAAATCGTGGTTGGGAGATGAAAAAATAAATGTTTTGGATTGGCCACCTCAGAGCCCGGACTTAAACCCCATAGAAAATTTATGGGGAATAATTAAAAAGTCTGTTGCTGCCAAAAAACCAAAGAACAAGCAAAAATTGCTCGAAATTATTAAAGAGGAATGGAGTAGAATTCCACCCTCCGTTTGTAAGACATTAGTGTCCTCAATGCAGAGACGATGTGCTGCAGTTATCAAAAATAAAGGATATCCAACCCGTTATTAACAGGTAAATACATTTAATCCACAATTAAAACAATTTAATTGATTTTTAAATGTATTTTTCGTAGATGGCTTAATTATATGAGCAGCATTGAAGGAGCATTAAAATTTGAAATTTATTTTTTTTATAATAATTATCTGAATAAAAGGCTTATTTTTGTTGTCCACTTTATAAATGCATCAATAAAAAGAATTACGGTGTTTGGTTTATGTTGTATCATGCTAACAGTCATTTTTTCTCCAATTTAATTTTAAGAAACTCAGTGGCTTAATTGTATGAGCACGAGTGTATAACAGACTTTCGAAGATTTCGAATAACCGCCAGAAAACCAAATAATTTGTTTAAGAATAGTAACAATAACGGTAATGAATAACACGCCAATAATTTATCATGTAATGCATTTTATTAAAAGCATTTTGCATACAATAGTACAATAAATGTTCACTGTTGTTGTTTTTTTATGTTAGCAAGACAAATATATTTTTTTAATTTGCTGTAAGAATAGATATTCACAGTTTTTTACTATATATTTTTTTTTTTAATTTCGGAACTTAATTAGTATTTTGATTTATATTTTAAATAATATTTAATACAATTCACTTTTACATATTACAATTTTAATGTGAATATTTTGTGTAGTTTGGAAAATGTATCTTTAATTTTTTTTATCAATGTTTTGGATTGGAAAATTGTAACAACATACATGCATTGATTAGTACTAAATCATTTTCATTTTATGAAATTTCTCTTGTCGTATGCCAGCCAGAGTCAAACAACTTAAGAAACATTTTGTTTTTAATGTGTGTGTGGTTATAACTTAAGACGAGAATATTTTTTTTACTAATTTTCAGTAATAGACAATTGAGAATAAATTACAACAAAGGTCTTCTTAATAATTTCATTTTAAATAAATATAGTAAAAAATTATAGTTGCTTAATGATAAATGTGTTTAATTAAAGCAAGAACTTATTTTTAACTTAGACAACATGAAGAAATAAAACGGAAATTTTTGTCAACATTTTGTTATCGACCGCGCTTGATGAAACATGCTCTAATCCAAAATACTTATTTCAACCAGGATAGTATACAATATTTATTACATACTGAAGTTTTTTTTAGCATTGTATGCTGTGTTATTTGGAAATCGTACTAAATCATATAAGATATCCAAAACCAATTAAAATACTATGTAATATGTTTATTTTAACAAAGTGCACTTTCTTTTTCATGTACCTTATGTGTAACCATTGTGAAAAATTTCCGATCATATTTTTGTTCTATTAAAATTACCTAAAAATGTTTGAATAATGATTCAGAGAACACATCGAATGTAAGCCAAACTGTGGTGTAGCTGCAGACTATCTACGAGCAAATTTACTAAACATTTTCATATATTTAACAAAAGTTAGTGTGTTCTAAAAAAATACAAACTATTATTTCTAATCATATTCGATAGTAAACATGTTCGATCGAAAAATTCCTAATATATAAAACCTGACCAGTCACTAGTATTTAACTTCCCGATTTCTTACACAAATTTGACGATTTATTTGCAATTTTTTCATTTCTAGTTGCCTGTCATAAAGAAGCTAGGGTGGATATTATGGGAATTGTGAATTCCGTCAATTTAGAACATGACCTTCTTAGAGAAGATTAAAAATATCTTCCATACAAATCCCCTGTAAATTTTATTGATGCAATTGATAGTAATCAAAAATATATCTTTCATGTTGTCTATATGTGTGTTTTTGTTTTCTCGAAATATAGTCCTTTATTCATTTTCTGCAATTTCCTTACTCATATTTATTATTTGTGATAAATACTATCGTAGTTTGAATAATAAAAAGGAATCTCATCATGTTTATGTTATTTTTTCTGCTCTTAAACATGGATACAAAATGCATTTTGTGCTATATATCCGAACAATTATTTATGCAAAGAGTAGTATGAATGTTTGTATTTGCAGTTTATTGTTAATATTTTACTATTTCAATTTGAAGTTATATAATGAATTTATTAATTTCAGCAGTTTTTACTTCACTAACACGTTGCCAATCGGTTTTATGTGTAATTAGCTACCTCTCTGATAGATATTCGCATCCTACTAGCATATTTTACCTTTGACAGCAAATAATGGAAATATGTAGAGTATAACGATGATATATACACACCGTTTCAACTCTTCCTAGGATGCTTTTGTTTTTTTTTATATAATTGTTTACTAGAGAAATGTTTTTAGATTTTTTTTTAATATACGTATAGTTCTTACAATAGTAACATTGAATCTAAATTATAATTTTATTATTTTATTCACACATCATCACCACATTCGTTGCCGACACGCGACTTTGGAAACCTCACAATAGTGATATCTCTGAAAAGAGAATAATGCATTTTATATTATGGATAACATTTAAAAGTTTCGAGTCCTTTTTAGCTGAGAGAAACATTCAATCATAGTACAATTTGTAGTTGGGGCTTTCCCAAATACAAATTTATGTAAGCGGATAAGCTCAAGATTAGTGCACCAACGTTCAAGAGCAAATTATTTTGTCGGAAATATATTATCAAACAAATGTGGCCTGCGCAAAGCATCAAATCATAATCATAACTTGGCTTCCCTAAAGGTAGCTGCGGCAAAAAATCTTCCATAAAAGAAAGATTAGTCAATCTGATCCAGCTAGTATGTTCCAAGTAACGTTGGTGAGAGACCGATAACCTCTTCCATAAAATATTTCCGCTATCACGATTCCAACAACAAGCCTCGAAACCGGGCTGACACCATAACGACGAAAACACAAACGAAAACGGCTAAATGATTTGAGAATTTTCACATGGAACGTTAGATCGCTCTACAGGGCTCGACCTGCTCAGCAGATAGCCGATGCTTTTTCAGAATGCGAGACTGACATAGTAGTAACATAAGAGATCAGATGTTCAGGAAAAGGTGCTTTAGAAAAGAAAGAATATGAATTGCAAAACACCATGTTCTCGCTGTAGATACTAAACATATAAAAAAAATATAATCCAGGATACAACAATTTGAATTGCAAGCAATAAAAAATAAATTCTAGTACAGCGACAGTTTTAAAACAGTTTGATTTTATGACCAAGTGTTTGCGGTACACGTAAATGTGCAAAATATGCCTAGAAGTTGCCAATTTGAATTCATAACGTGATTCATTATTCACTTCTCGAAACTTATAGACATGATATCCAACTAGCTTACAACTTACCTGTATTTTCATGACTATCGGATGTGACTAGGTTCGGTCCTATTGTCGTTGACAGGCTATTATTGTTGAAATTCACAGTGCCGGTCACAGATTGGGACTCGTTGTTAAAATCAATCAATTGATCTGTTGAAAAATCAACTAACGGATTTGTGTCACTGGAAACGAAAATAGTTACAAAGTCAATTCAATCCTGTTAAAAGTTTATACACTTAAAGGTCAAACTCAGCATCCATAAGCCTTCAATTATTTACTAAAGTTTTGGCAAGCAATTCAAAATCGCAACACTACGAGTACCAAAACAAAGAGTACAATGTAGCAAGGACTATTATGCATATCTAATATAATATTTTATTGTTTAATTACAACTTCGTTGTTCAATTTTTTCACCCAGGCCAATCTTATAGAAGCTTTGAGCTACGCAAGAAACATTTTGTAAGAAACGAGTGTGACATGACTGGTACAAATCAAAAAGGTCACAGGTTATTCGTTGAATTGTGTATATTTTATAGTTGTATTGCGAAGGTTACGTTTTAAATGAATGCGCAGTTGATAGAATCAATCAATGAAGGATGAAAATATTCACATGATAATAGTTTGATCCAATCGACCATGTTTCGATTCAATATTTAAGAATAATATAATTTCTACAGGAATTTCAAGTAATTAGGACTTTTAGGGAATATGAGCTACAAAAAAAAAACATCCCTTATCCCTCTTAACCTAATTAATGCTTACTTACTACTACCAACATACGAAACTAAAACTACAAAAGCCAAGAAAAGTAAAAAAGAAAAAACTAATGTGCATCATAATTATTTTAGTGTATTTTCTCAAAACAAAAATAGTTTATCTTTTAAATTATATTTTAACAATGCGTGTTTCCAGTAAGAGTTTAGTGTAATAGCATTAATATTATATACTTACTTCTTAATATTTTCAATATGACCATTTCCATTTGCTATCGTTTGCACAACCGATTCATTCGACTGTATTTGTTGTTCTTGGAGTGTCTTACCATTCGTCACAATCACACCTGCTCCAAATGGATTTTGTAAATTTGAAAGAACTTGGTGGTCGTCAATTAACATATTTGAGAATGATTTGATTAAGGCATTTTCCCTATCTGTCACAGTCTTTTCATAAGAGCCTTGTTCTGGAAACAATTGTGGTTGATTCTCTTGTTGGTTCTGCTGCTGCACGTGGGCCGTTATTTCTAACTGTTCTTGTTGCTGTTGTTCAGGTTGAGACTGATGCTGTGATTCTGGCAACTGTGTTTGTTGCGGTCGATGTGATTCATCCTGCTGCTGGACTTGTTGCTCTAAAACGGGTTGCTGTTCAGGTTTTGATTCAACTTGTGAATCTGTGAGCTGTGGAAGAGTGGTGTCTTCGGTCTGTGCATTTTGATTAACTTCCTTATTTAATGTGCTTTGCTCGCTAGTCGATTTTTCGTCACTTTCCTTTTCGTCTTTGCCGTTTGTTTTGTTATCATTTTCCTAATTTTCCATTCATTTATTTTTTGGCCTTTATTAATTCCATGAATACAAACCTTAGTTGGAGTAGAGTTTGGAGTGTTGTTTCCACCTTTAGCTCGGGTTCGTGACATGATAGCTTCTACACGTTTCCTTCGTTCCTCGCGCTCCTTTTCTTCTTTCTTCAAGCGTTCTGCGATTTCCACTCTTTGCTTTTCGGCTTCCTCTTTCGCTTTCTTTTCGGCCTCTTCGCGTTCGATCCTTTGACGTTCATCTTCCTCGCGCTTAATACGCTCTTCTTCCTCGCGCTTCTTTGCTTCCTATACAAATTGAATGATATAAACAAATAATATTACCCGAGTTTTAAATTTTACTGATCCTACCTCTATTGCTTGCAACAATCTTTGTTCTTCAGCCAGTTTTTGCTCTTCAGCCAATCGTAAGGTTTCTTCTTCGAACTTTCGTTGTCTTTCTTCCTCCTCTGCTTGGCGTTGTAGTTCGGCCAAATGCTCAGCTTCGAGACGCTGCCTCTCCAGCTCTGCTTGGCGTTCGGCTTCTTCGCGCATGATACGTCGCTTTTCCGCTAATGCAGCCTTAGCCTGTTCCTCTGTGGTTATTTTTCGAGCCATCATCGAGGCAGTCATTTCATTATCTTGACGTTCGGCTGATAGTTCTCGCAATTCACTACTGCCTTTTGGAGTAGGCTCTTTTTCCTTATACTTATCCTTTTCTGTATCGGTATCAACTTTTTCCTCTGTTGGTGTAACTTCTGCTTGTTCCTTTGTTTCAACCTTCATTTCAATTATAGTTTCTTTCGTCATTTCTACATTTTCGGCACTACTATTTTCAGTTTTTACTGCGTTCAAAGCTTCCTTTTCTTCTTTAGTTTGAGGTATATCTACTATTACTTCTTTTTCGGTCACTTTTGTTTCTACCGTATTTTGGGTGACTGTTACATTTTCGGTTGAAGATTTTCTAGACGAATTATTGTCAGATGATTGTTGCAGAATTGCACGAGGCTTAGGAGTTGGAACATCCTGCAAGCAAATCAATATTAATAAAAGCTAATGCTGAAAGCATTTTTATAAAATATACCTTTTTAGCTGAATAACGTCTCTCCGCCGATTTCGGAGTCTCTACAGTCATTGACTTAGTCATTGCATTGGAATTATTACTAATACGTTTCGGTGTGCTCTGCTGTTTCGGCAATGGAGGCTTCTCTTTTTTATGTTTATTTACTTCTAAAAGATCAAATTTGTTGTTAAATAGCTTTGTCGTGTGGTAAAAAAGTAAATGAATTTAAAACGAACCATCATTTAACGAAACACCAGTAACAGCTATACTAGCAGGGCGTGGCTTACGAACAGTGCCCAACGATCTCCTTGGCACCATACCTGAGGCTGTTGTGGATGTGGACATTGCACTTCCCGGTCTAGAAGTGTTAATGCTACCTCCCGGAGTGACATCTCCCGATCGGGAGCCTTTAGAAATACAGTTAGGGTGATTTCTTTGTTCACTTGTAAGCTTTTAATATGTATTTGTAAATAGCCAAGAGATATATGGTCAATGATAATAACTAAATATGTCGTAATTACTCTTTCAATAAGTAGCAGTAGAGAAAATAATGTATATTTCCAAAAACCAAAGAAGCCAGTTCCAGAATATTACAGAAGAAGGCCGTTCGGGCTATGTATGAGTGGATTAGTGATAGAGGCAATTAAAATGTCTTGTCGATACATAGTAATACCAATACATTTAGTAAAATGTATTTCGAAATTAAGAGATTAATTTGAATTCCTCCTTATTACTATAGACATAATGATAGTTCAACATATTAGGTACTATTTAATGAAAAATAATAGAAATATGTTCAGATTATGATGCAGTACATAGACAAATACTTTTTACATAAACATCCAAGAAGTAAAATAAGAGATCACATTTACTTATGTAAGACACACATCTACCTTAAAGTCTGCTATATTTATAAATTTTATATGGTGTAGGTCGACGGATCGCTTTACGAAAAAGCAATGGGGAGAACAGTTCTTGTTTTTCAAAATGAAAAACTAGCTTTAGCAAAGATCAAATAGGAATCTGAGTCTTATGAGAAGTAACATTCCAGGGAGGGGTTAAAGTGTAGCACGATAAATTTACGACAATCAAAGTACGATCGTTTTTGTACATCAAAACTAATAAAG
Source organism: Nemotelus nigrinus (assembly GCA_947369275.1). NCBI lineage: Eukaryota > Metazoa > Arthropoda > Insecta > Diptera > Stratiomyidae > Nemotelus > Nemotelus nigrinus. The sequence goes on from OX376373.1 coordinate 22,460,857, forward strand.
AACCTATAACTAGATTTGAATGGTGTTAATCAAAATTACTTCTAAATATTATACTTTGTGTTAAGAAATAAGAAAATATTGCCGAAAATTACAGAATCATATGAAAACTATAGTTGTTTACCGAAACTTCTGTTCAAATTTTGAGTAGCAAGTCCATGAGATAAAGGTAAACCTATTTGGTTGTTCCATTTAGGTTTGGAACAGAGGTTCGACCAGCATATGTGATGAATATTTTTCAGATATTGTCGCTTACTGCCCAGAAAATGTTTTTATTAGCTTTTCAGCTATTATTTTTAATTAAAAAAGACAGAATGGAATAAAAACTAATCATTAAAAGCCTGGCTTTTAAATACATAAAAAGCTAGGTTCTTCAGCATTTAACACCTTGTTCAAACGCAACGTATCGCCATGGAAGTTAACAAATTCTGCGGTTTTTCGACAAATTGAATTTTTTTTAAAAATAATTCACAATCAATATTTTGTACGCGGTGCAACTATTTAACAAATTTGACAAAGTGTGCACATTTTCCTAAAAAAAAAGTTACGGTGAATAATTTTGCAGGATATATTTAGGCTAGAAGCGCAATTTACTTCCGTGCACGGCGAAGGCAGACTAACGAAATAACATTTTCAACTTTTTTGCACAAATACCTACTCATATACTATGAAATAATATTCAACATCAAATACCTGCACAAACGGTATATCGGCTAATACACTCTAAAATCTACGTTCGATCTCCGGTGAAGGATCTGCGGATTTGTGAGGTAGTTCATGCCAGCAAAAAATACTCCTACTAAAGTATGTTTTTGCAAAATTAGAAATCATTGAATCTCGATCGTTGTGTTTGTCGAATCTATTTGACTCATTCGTAATGTTTCCTCAGTAAAAATAACTATGTTCCATATTTTAAAGTCAAATTAAATATGAAAACAAACACAAGATTCTTCAGCATAAGACCGTATCTGCAATAACGATAGTGTATAGACTTTGACCAGAAGTGCGCAGTGACATGTTTCGTGGATTTAATGTCGATCTTCGCGGATTGCTGTGATATGTGATTTGTAAATCATAATATCTGTACACAATAATGATCCCGTATTCAATCTAAAAATGCTACTATATCACATACATTTGATGGTAACTTACCAATTAAGCACTATTCTTATTGATAAAGATTAAAATATAATCAAAGCTTGCAAGCCAGATTCAGTGACTTTTAGTGTCAAAGAACTAAATTGAATAATGAATGAACAGAAAAGAAAACATTTGAAAAAACACCAACATTTAGTTAATACGGTAAAAGAGGAAACGAAATCATTAAGAGAAAACTAGTTGAAAATCAGTAAAGGTTGTTTGTTATGTTATATGGTAGTTGTGTTATTGGTGTTTATCACTTGTCGATGTATCTGATTGTAAGTTTACTGTATGGTATCTGTTTGAATCAATTCACTTGGTAAAATAAACACGAAAAACACACCTGTTGAAACCAAACTAGATGGTGCATCGTCTTTTCTTTCGTATCTTGCCGAGCGAGCAGCAGTGATTTTTTTAGTAGCAGTTGTAGTGGTTATATTGCGATTGGCAGATGTAAGTTGCGTCATGCTTCTACTAGTATCATTCTTTTTCAAAGAACGTATTGTTCCCCCAATCATATTGTTGCTATCGTTAATAGGCTTAATGCTATAAACTTGCTTAGATCCAGCTAAGTGAGTCATACTGCGTGACATACTTTTGGGCGCGTTTGCACTTGTAGGGGAAGTTTGGGTTAGGGTGTTGGGACTCGTGTTCGACAATAATCCGTATTGTTGACGTTCACGTTCGACCACGGCACGAATATGTTCTCCGTTTCTTCGAATTGGCTGTGCAAGCTGATCCAATCGAGTCATTGACACGGCCCGTCCTTTTCGAAATTGTAATATACAAAGATGCATTTTTTCAATGTTTCATTTTAGTTTTAATAAAATACGTCTTAATTAAACGTATCGATTTGATTTTCAAATAGAAGTAAATAAAGTTAATAGAAAATTGTAAAGAGTGAGTAGAATTACCCCAACTATGCAAACATCTGCCTACCTTTTTGTTTTAAAGAAATGTATCTAAATGGTCGTTGGAACCGCCGAGTCTTTATTGATAAATGCCTTGCTTTTCTCAGACTCGAGATCATTCTCGAATTATTAGAAGGGATATTATATTTTAGAAATCTTACAGTCTTGAAATCTTACAGTCTTATCAATATTGTGCATTTTTTTTTATAAATCCAGATATGGAAACAACGAAGAAAGTATATTTAAATGCACATTTTGATCGGCATAAGCAGACAATTTTTAATTTGGCAAAAATGTAAAACGAATTTTTCAAGAGGAAATTGGGAAATTGATTGGAAAATTTTTTTGAGAAAATATGGTTCGGTCGGGATTTTAATCTCTTTTATTTGATAGCAACATATTAACTTTTTTGGGTTTTTTTTAAAGATATAAATATATGTTCCATAAGCAAATTGTTTGCCAATATTTGAGTGACCTACTGAATTATCAAACATGGATAGTATTTATGCTTATCTAGTAATATTAATATAATCTGTGATAAATTTATTTCAAATAAAGCTTGCCATTTTAGATTCAAGTGACTTGATTTCATGCGGGTGATGTGTAAATTTTGCAGCATGGCGAAAGAAACGCATAAAGCAAATGCTAGGCAGCTTTAAGGATAAAATAAAATATTTGTTTTTTGATGATTGATAGCAGCACAGCATACTTCTTATTGTTTCTGTTAAACTCGAACAAAATCCTTTTTTTACTTGCTTAGCCCGCACTAGGCAAACTATCATTAGAAAGCAGTTTATTTATTGCAGACAGCACAGGACATTTGTAAAGTTGTCTAGTTTTATTTTATTTTTTTATTTTCAGGGGAAGAAATGAAATATTTCTATAGTGAAAGCAGCCAGCGGTTCAATGATGAGGAGGAAGGAGGACAAAACCAAATATCAGCAGTATACTACGACCAACCGACAAGAAAGAGAGATAGAGACGCATTATACTCGTAAATTACAATTAAAGTCATCAACTAATTATTACCTGGTGTTCGAGGCGTGTGGCTGTGCAGTGATGTTTTCGATCCAAAACTCGATTCTCTTGGACTAGGAATCGTAGGCATTAGATCTGTCTTTCTCCTAGCTACACTGCGATATGAAATCGGAGGTGAATCACTTATATCCTCTGCAAAAATTCATCATTATTTAATAAGTTTGATATGTTGCGATTCGATCGTTCACGGATCTGTTTTTTATGTATTATGGTAAACGAGCACAATAGAAAGAAATAAACGTATGAAATAAATCTGAAAAGCAGTTTATGATTGATAATTGTTATGTCAACAAAAACACAACTGTTTTACGTTTTTTTTTAAACCAAATATATTCCAAAGGAATCTGATATTAAATAGCAAAAATATATTCAGCTACCAAGCAAGTGACAATAGACAATTCAGACGTTTTACAATGAAAACAAAAATTGCGTAGATTGTCACAAAATTATTGATTAGTATGTATCAAATATTTTACTTTATTTTTCTATTCGAGCAAGTGAGTAATAAAAAATAATACTACAGCATTTCACTTCAAAATGAGCAGGTTAAAGTTAAATATTTTTTTTTTCTCAAATCACTAATTGAATAGAGCAATACTTTAATAAAAAAATATTAAGATTAAATCAATGCTTGATTTTTAAATTAGTTTATAATCGAATGAGAAAATCAAACGTAATTCACACAAAACGCGAAAAGCTTCAAAACATAATTATTTGTATTTTACCCATTGTGACATGATGATGAATCACGAGCGGAGATTTTAAAAGATGTACATAATTTACAACTTATGGCCTATTAGCTTTAGATTCAAAGGGAGATGCAGCGATATTTTTTTCCAATTAATGGTTCCGGGGCAATGTAACTTAATATGATATGAGTGGATCTTGAGTGGAGTTCTCTATCCGATGAAGTCACGAAAATTGAACTTGGCAGTTTCTGTGCAGTGTAGTTGTGAACTAAAGGTTGGCCTAATTGAACTACAACTTTTTAGAACGTTATATTTTTAAAACGATTAAATTTTTCAAAGTAATATCAAGTTTTCTATATGGCCGCCTTTTGCGCCAAGTATGGCTCTCAGTCTGTCGAAAACGGAGTCGAATGTGAACCTGCGATATTATCAACCATTCACAAAGTTGGCAATATTTAAATAGTTGTCTTGAGTGGATCAACACACTGTATTGTTTTTTTTAAAAAAATGGCCTATACTTAGAAGTCGAGTAAATTTTCATCTGGTGGCCATGGGCCCACTAAACGGCCGAACTGATATGTGGGCCGTTGTTTTTCTCCCTTTCTTTCTTGACGCGCGCTGTGTGAGTCTTGTTAAACTATCCCTCAGCGAAATGTTTGGTGGACCACGGCTTCATATCACCTTTCAAATCCTTTTCGCAATACACGATTGCATTCACATTGGCGCTACGGTCCAAAAACATCAATGCAGAAGCTAATAGGGAAATATCAGCTCTTGGAACCTGGCCAAACCATAACGACTGAAGTGTATTCGTAGCAGGTACGAAAAATTCATCAGGAATTACGAATCAAGTATGCAGCGTTCTTAAACAGGAAGAAAGTCTGTTCCTCCAAGACAACGGACGACCACGTACAGTGGCACTCACCAGGAACACCCTAAATGAAATTGACTCGGAAACTTTGTCTAATCTATCATATTCTCCCAAATCTTCTTTTTATTTTCATCTTTTCCGGGCGATGAATAACTTCGTGCAAAGACGAAAATTCACAAATCGCCGAGGACATACGAACTGCCTAACAAAATTCCTTCGATGGGCAAAATAGGGGACTTCTGTGAGAGAGGAATATATTGTTACCATCACTTTGGCAGAGAGTCTAAGATTATAATGGTGACTATTTTAAAGATTAAATATTCTATCTTTAAAAAAAATTATGGGTTTTACTATGAACAAAACCGAAAATTTCAATTATGTATTTTATAGGAAAAGGTACATGAATGTGTTTTCACTTCAAATATCTAACACATATGAGTTATTAAAAATTATTTAATTGGCTTCATAATAATGAAATTAGCAATTCTGTCAACAAGCACACGTCTGATTATTTTTTTTGGATCAGATAATATTTATCAGGTCGTCTTACGTTTTCATGAAACAGCAATGCTCTGAATTGGAGTCTGGAGTAAAAATCGAATGGAATACTTAGAAGACTTGACACTTCCCTATGAAGTGAAATGAGGGTCGTCTCTATTAGAATATTTCTGTTTTCTGTTTGTTTAACGCGAAATTATAACTATACAATTATGTAGACCTTACGCGAACAAAGTATTTTGTTTAGAATTTCAGAATTTTTCTCATTATTACGAAATAAAAAAGAATGCGTGTCCTAGGTTTTTCACTTTTATTATCAGTGAACACTAAGGCGTTACTTAACTCAAAATAGCTTAATTACTTGCAATTAGGCCCCAAAGATGCATTGATTATAATCTTTACATTATCAGCGCGATAAGTGGGGGCAGCATAAATCTTGGTTATTGCTTCAGATAGTAAAAATTATTGAAATTGGAGCACAAATTTACTTGCAGTGTGTAGGCAGACTTTGGAATTTGGATGAAATGTTGATTCGATATTGTCCAGTATTTTCTATTGTTATAGTGAAAAGTGATCTTAAGATAAATGAATACAATGAAGGATCGCCTTTTTATAGCGGTCAAATGAGCTCTTTCCTGTTAATACCGAAGCACTTCTTCTGAAGTTTTCAGAACCAACAAACTTGCTTATTGGTTTTTCTAATTCATAAAAAGCAGTTGATAATCAGTCAAAGCGGTCAATAAGAAGGAGAAAGGAAAGATTTTTTACATAGGAGTTGCAATCAAAACTTTATATGATTATTTTGAGCCCTTAATAAAAGGATCAAGCGAAGAGGGATGCTCGAAAAGCAGGCAAACAAATCTTCATGGCCAAGTGTAGTTTGCGATATCCTAAACTGATTAAGGATAAAATAAAAGCTTTTGTGGATATTTGGTGAATATCATCTGCATATGATTGGTGTATTTACGAATGATTTTTGCTTCTAGAATAAATAAGAAGACATAGCCCCGAGCGAGTATTGAGTGTAAATTCATTCATGTGCTATTTAGTGAAATTGACATGTTTATTTTCTTTTATGACCAAGGTATATGTTCAAGTTAGCTATGACTGAGTGAGACATAACATGAACTAGCATTGCTTGGAGTGATTTATTATCTTGCTGAGCACAATCGCTGCTTGTGATTGGGTGGTCATTATGATTGTTGATCATTGTTATTTTAAACAGACCGAAGGGATTTATTTTATTACTTTTACTATTTTCTTAAGATATTTTATGTACTTATCATACTATACTTTTTGTATGTGATTCTCAACAACAACAAAACAGAAACTCTTCATTTACAGATAAATAGCCCAACTAATCCCGAATTTATTTTCTATTGACCAATGAAAATACGGTAGCGAACTCATTTTTAAAGCTTAATTGCTAACAATAAAAATATCTAAGATTTTAAGAATAAAAGCTATATTTTAGTCTAAAATTCGCTATATAGTTGAATAATATATATTTATGTAATATAAATTGGGTGCTTCCTTTATATTATCGATAATGCACTAATGCTAGTTTTTTTAATAGCTTAATCATATAAATGTATCCCAAACTACTGATTTACTAAACCGGGCTTAATAACTCCAAATTAGATTTGAGTGCTTTGTAATTTTTTAGTAGCTTCAAAAGCCATTTTTACTTCGTATCATGCAGAGTATATTCTTCAATCAGGCTAAATCGCATTTTATGCTGTGTTAATGTTCTACCCGAAATACTATCGGTATGTGTTTCAAACTTTCATTGTTTGTAACGTGCTTTGAGGACAGTGTTTTGAATGTTGTGTGAAGTGTGACGGTGTTAATATGGTTTAGTTTAAACTGGGTATTTTTTTTAAATCCGTAGGATAGTTTCAACATCTTCAAAACAAAACAGAACGCATAACGTTCACACCATACAAGACGCAATTAGTGAGAGTGAGTGCTTCTTGAGACAAAACAATGAAATATTTGACAAACATAGAAAAGACATGCACATACACAATACGCTCGATATTATCCATTCAAGATGAGCATGCGTTCATGTTTTGATTCTTGTATATATTATATCAATTCTCAATGTAAGTTAATATGAGTATGTATGTACTTTGTTTTGATATTTTTTTCTTAAATTCGCCCTCACCCTTAATATTATTTCTTATGTTTGTATGTTTCGTCGGTCCGTCAATATTTATTTCTGTTGCGGCAAATGATAAATTTTGTCTTTTTGGTGGCTCATCGTTTAAATAGCCCCAATTAAACACCTCATACATTGATGTGGATTTTAATCGTCGATCTAATATAGGGGAAGAATAGTGCGTGCATAAAGTAAATTATATGTTGTTTTCAGGTATATAGGCCTTTAAATTAAAACACAACAAAAAAATCGTACAAATAATCATATGTATCATCAATAACATTGATTTCATATAATAGTTATGTTTATACGTATGTTTTAACTTTTTTGGATAGCACAAACAAAAAAATACTGCAACTAGAGAACAAGTTGTACAGTAGGATTGGATATAATTACACATATAAGGAATTTCTAATATCAACTTGAAACAAAAGGAAGAGAAAAGAAATAATAGATAATTTCCATAGAATAATAATTTACCGTCATTCTGTCTGTCTATTCCACCAGCTGATGTTGCTCGCTTCTTTGAACCATCGGCCAGCTCTCGTTCAGAGCTACGTCGTGATAGAGGAGCACCAGTATAAGCAACATTTGTTATTGAAGTTGATCTGTTTTCGAAAAGAATTGAATAGTTTGAGTTGAAATCATATTGGAGAGAATACAAAACCACATTACCTTCTATGTCCCCAATAAGTACTTTGCGAAAGAGTACCAAGTTCCGCAGGGTCAAGTAATCTAGGGGTTGACGAGCCAAATGCGTAGACAGAACTTTTATCATTTCGCCTTTTATAGTCAAGTTTAGCATCACGTTCCTGAAATGTATCGGAATATTAGTCAATCATTTTTCCAAGAAAATATAAGGATTGCTTTCACACCTGATTTTTTCTTACAATAAATTCACGCCTTTCTCGTTCAGCTTCCATTATTGCCTTCTTGCGTTCCTCAACTTGATGTCTTTTGTCATTTTCACGATTTCTCAATTCATCGATTCGTCGCTTTCTTTCCTCTTCTTTTTGTTCCCGATATTTTTGAGCAGCTTCTGCTTGAGCTTTCAGCTCTTCAATTTTTCTCTGTCTTTCTTCATTTTGACGTTCTTTTATTAGACGCAGTTTTTCGTCTCTATCTCGTGATGCTACTGAAAGAATATTATAAACATTAATGATGAGCTATTGTGTATGTGATATTGATGTAGAAGGAAGAGAAATTCTATGAGGGCAGATAAAAAGATTATATTTAGAGTTTATTTTAAAGTCACCGAAGAGGATCTTATTTTATTAGTCAGAGGTCGATTCGCAGCACTGAAAATATAATTTGCCATGCATCGATTCAATTACACACGCTTGAATTGAGCACAATTTCTAAAGCTTTTTGGTTGAATGCTAGTAAATCTGAAATCTGCGTTGCAAATAATATTTCAAAAGTATTTATTTTATTTAAAATATAAGTGTGATGGCTCACATATTAGTTTGAACACTCGAATTTTAAAGCTTTAATAATGAAAAATAGTGAGCAACTATCACTTGATGCTGGTTTAGCTTTTTCTACATTGACAGAAAAGATACGGTTTATTTATCTAGGTACGGTCTAGCTATCCGCTTTCAGAGGTAATGAAAATTGTGTAAAAAAATAAATAAATGAAAAAATGGGTCGTTAAATGAATGAAGGGGTCAAAAAATGAATGAAGGAGTAAAATTGAACTGAAAAGGGGGCCTAAAATTGAAGTGAAAAGGGGGCTTAAAATTGAAGTGAAAAGAGGCAAAAAATAAAATCAATAGGGGTCAAAAATAAAGTACAATGGGGCCAAAAATAAAGTGAGAAGGGCCAAAAATAAGATGAAAGGGGGCCAAAAATAAGATGAAAATTGGGCCAAGAATTAAGTAAAATGGGTGCCAAAAATAAGGTGAAAGGGGACCAAAAGTAAGATGTAAAATGGGCCCAAAATGAAGTGAAAAGGAGCCAAAAATGAAGTGAAAATGATTACAAAAATAAATGAAAAAGGGGCCAAAAATAAATGAAAAAGGGGCCAAAAATGAAGTGGAAAAAGGGCTCTAAAAATCGGCTCTACATATATCGATATCACTGATGGTCAAACTATTTTTTGACTAATTGTTCAAGTGTGATTTGATTATTGTAGCGCCGTTGATGCCTCAGATGTTTCCGCATGCCGTATCAGAAGAATGGCAAAAACCGTTTGATGGAATGTGTCAAGTTAAAGGTTTTTTTTGAATAGCACATTTGTGTATCCTAAAATATATTAACTAAAATATATACTATTAACTTTTAGTGTCTTTTTTACTCTCTTACACAGGTTTAGAGACATAAAGTAGGGCTCAAATTTTTTGAAAGATTAAATGTTCTTGAATTTGCTTTAACATTTATAGCATCATTATAATTCTGTGTCATTCAAACAACGCTATCAATCCAGCATAGTATTGGCAGATGATATGAGATCAAAGTGACAAGCATTGGACAATAAATCGGTTAAATTATTTTCACCTAATAGAATAGGCTTCACAAAGCCACTGTTCAGATACGTAACTTTATCATTAAGATAATACTTCAATTGGCGCGTAAAATGATCCCTTTGAAATTTTTCAACTCCCAAAGAGAGACTAGGTTATTGAAAACACACAATTTGCTTCTATTCTTTTATAGTAGATGTTAATTGCCAGCGATTAACAATTTTTCTATAGCATTAGCTACATTTTTACGGAATGTCGTTTGATCCTTCTTCGCAGTGAGAATCATAACTTGTTTGCACTATGCTATATATTCTTCCTATCGATCATATCTGTTCGCGTGGAGAAACAAAATGTTTTGCCATTTTCTATCAAATAGATATATTACTTTTTCGGTTTTACACAATGTTTATACCTAAAACAGATTCACTGGCAAATCAAATTAAACTAATTAACATGTTAAAATAGAAATTATTCTAGTAACTTTATTCGTGGATTTCACTGTATATATGTATATACAATAAATGCGCTATTTTTCAATACCTCGTAGTTTCAAATCTCAGCAACAAAATTATACATAAAAAAACAATCGGTATAAGACATGTGCAATAAATGAATGTAATAAATGAAAAGCGTGAAAACCAAAAAAGGCAAATCAATCCAATGGAAGAAATCAGCTTAACTCTCGCCACTGCAAAGAAATAGTTAATTGCCACATGCATGATTCTTGGAATTTTGATATTGTTCACCAAAGATATATTGTGAGCAAGCCAATATACTGAAAATACTGAGTATCTGATGCTGGATGTAGCTATCGTGTCATAATATGTGCCGATGGCACTAAAATCAAACACTTTTCAGGCTTCGATAAAGAATCTATAAGTGTAAATGAAGAAAATACTATGAGCATATGATCATGTTTCTATGATGCGCTTGAAACATGACTGATATTAATACAGAAACGAGGTTATGGAAGCGATTAAGATTGAAATGCGATAGGATATTTGCAGATTAAATCGACAGTGATAAGATAAATGATGGATTTTAATGAATTGAATTTGGTATGAGTTTTACGAATATTTACGTATTCAGTGTGATAAAATACATGGAAAAGTCCATGGTGGAAGTTTCATGTCGGGTACTCATTGTGTTTTAAGAAGATTTCTTGTAATATATTTAATTTGCGTACAAAACAGAGGATCGAAATGAAATGCAAATGGATATGCAGTGGCTCACTGCGAAAATTCTAAATAATATATTATAACTGAATCAAATTGCCTTTTGTGTTTGTATTATTATCATTATGGATTTTATTCGACCTAGTCTACATTTACGTTACATCGAAATAGACATTAGATACGAAATTGAATACGTCATTGCAAAGGAATGAATACACAATAGAAGTGCTGAATTTAGTCTAAATTGTTTCAATTTTTATGTTTCTGATAGTTGAAATATTGTTGGAATAAAACCACTACAACACCTTATTCGCTTCTTGAAACATGGAAATCTATATTTTGTGGCAACAGATAATGGCCACATACTTCTAGCCAAACTACTCCTTTGAAATTAAAACTATTGAACTCTGAGCACCTGCGCCGTATTTGAAAAAGGAGCAGGTTCTACTAACCTGTACACCAGTGTCATAACCATTTCCTTTCACTTTGAACGAAAAGTTATATCAGTAGAGGTCGTCTTATGTTTTTTAGGCTCTTGTGGCCCAGACTGACTTGGTAGCTCTTCCGACCTTTGCCGTTTGAGTTGAGCAGCCAGTGTTGAGCAGCCAGTGTCGCGAGAGCCTGAGTTACGGGACGAATCCTTTAATTCTGCATTGGACAATGTCTAGGGAGGAACACTTTTTAATCTCCTTAGGGTTCGTGGGTTCTATGAGCCGAACAGAGTTCAAGCTTGAGGGTTGGGTGCCTGAGGGATGGCATCTGAGGTATCTGGAGTAGGAGCTTAAGTCAGTTTAATTGACATTTCTCGTGGATTCCGCTGAGTACGGACTTCTTCGACAGGCTTCATCCTTATGTTAGAGCCCAGCTTCATTGCCTGGGCACTGCGATGAAACGGGACAGGAGAGGAGATTGAATTACCAAGAGCCCGCAGAACAGGCTTGGAAGAACTCTTGTAGATACTTTTAATCGGGAAGTCGGACTTCTATACAATAATATTTGATTTAGATGATTTAGCTTTATTTTTTTTATCAGTGTAGTTGGGTCCAACCTCAGGTCTGTTATTTTAGCTCGAATGTGTAGTCATTTAATATGTGTGTCATTTATGCAAAGCGATACATGGCATCTGAGGCTCCTACTACATACTTACTGCATTTACATTCGGCCTTGAAGGTTCATATTTCTATCGATTTTTTTAGGAGCGTAATCGATGCTGACAGTTTCTATATGCGATTTTTCTGTTAGGCTAAGTTGAATTATTGCAGGCCGCATTTTGAAGGTACCAGTCATAGACACAAGATAGGATATAACTACATCTCTACATTTTTTGTATACATTTTTATTTCAAAGGTTTTTATAAATTTCTACTCTCTGCGCGAATTGCATGCTGGTTTGTTTTGTGAAAATCGCAGCGAGCTGCCCAAGCTAGCGAGGATTAATAATACAAAAGCACAATGTTTTTTGTCCATTAAAGTAGGATATTATATTATAATTTATTATTATTAATTTATTAAATTTTTATTTACTTGAAGTTTTTTCATAAAAACTTCAAAGGGGGAAGGTAATGGTAGTTAATCCTCAACATATATTATATATATAGATATTATATTATAATTTATTATTTACTAATTTATATTAATGGAAGCTCCTACTCCAGATACCTCAGATGCCATGATGAATCATGCGAGGCTTGGTACATGTCCTTATGGGAGTAAGTGCTCAGAGCTGGATCGGTTCTAATCAGGAACCCGCACTCAACTGAGCCTACACAGCCAACTTAGTGGCTACGAAAATAAGAACGCTTCTCGAGACCCCTCACGATTTTATTGGGACGGAGATGATAATGTTAACCTGAAACCATTCACGAGAAGATTTAATTCCTTCGCTACCGCATTCGAAGATCCAGAGTGTTCTGTTTTTATTGTAAATTTAAGTTACAGAGAAAATTGAACTTCCTAAAATAAAAATATTTTCCATACATATTCGTGATAGAATTGAAGTAACCAATCTGCAAACTCTGATCCACTTTCACTGTTAGCCATTAAGTACATCTATTTAAAATAAGCAAAAATTGAGAAGAGATTTCGACCCAAGAAAAATCATATTAGATTAAAGTAATACATTTCAATACCAAAACGAAAGTACTTAGAAACTCAACATCGCTTTGAATTGAATTAAATTTTTGCCTGGAACATTCGAATACTAAATTACTGAATCTCCATGCACTTAAGCTCTATTTTAATGGACAAAAAACATTGTGCTTTTGTATTATTAATCCTCGCTAGCTTGGGCAGCTCGCTGCGATTTCCACAAAACAAACCAGCATGCAATTCGCGCAGAGAGTAGAAATTTATAAAAACCTTTGAAATAAAAATGTATACAAAAAATGTAGAGATGTAGTTATATCCTATCTTGTGTCTATGACTGGTACCTTCAAAATGCGGTCTGCAATAATTCAACTTAGCCTAACAGAAAAATCGCATATAGAAACTGTCAGCATCGATTACGCTCCTAAAAAAATCGATAGAAATATGAACCTTCAAGGCCGAATGTAAATGCAGTAATTAACACAATATAATACACACTAGCTACCACGTCGACGTCTATCTCGCTTCGATTATTGCGTCGAAATAGAAATTGCTCAATGGAGTCACTAACAGCCCCCCAATATTCATGAGTCTTGCCTAATTCGTAGTTTGTTATTATTTTTATTGATGAATCAACTTTCACCCAACCAAACCGTTCGAGTCGAGCATTTCAGTACGCAAAAAACCGCCATTTATAAAACACAATAATTAGATATCATTGTTGCTGTTGGATTAATTCATATATACGTACGTATCTGAACAGATAGACCGACAAACAGATGAAAACGAGTACAATGCTCTCGATGCAACGAATTCGAAACGGTAATTTTGTTTCTTACAAGCACAATAAGTAATGGAAAAAATATTGCAGATTGAAATGATGGCAAGTTAATCAATTCTGATCGCTTAAAAATGGTGAAACTGTTTGATCCATACAAACGGCTAAGGTGAATGTTAATAAAATTAGTACGAAAAGTTGCAAATGGAAAAGTACTAAATTTATCAAATCATAGTGCTAAATAGAGCTAAAATATAGAGCGGGGCAAATATGACGCATCAAAAATTTGGAAGAGCAGTAGCGATTGTTAACAGCAGCAATTTGTGAAAATTGTGTTTACATGAAAAACGAAAGATTTATAAGTAAATTGTACAAGCATTCGATTTTTTTTTTGAATTTGGTAGATAAATGTGAATGTTTCACAACCAAATAAATATTTGAATCGTTGTTTTATGGTTTTAACGGTTGATTATATTTTTGGTATATATAAAATACGAAAGCACCTAAGTACACAAATATGAGTGGGGGGATTTGGATGGTATCCCTTATTTTTTTTGTCATTTTTAATCTTCCTGAGTGGAAAATAGTTTGATCTATTCTGGCTATTAAGACTCAGGCCAAGCTTCATTTGAGAAAGAAATATTTCGTTGCCGTATCAAGCAGGGATATAAAAAAAAATGCTATTGTGGTATATTTTGATGTCTTCAACAAGTCAAGTGACAAAAGAGCATACTCGGCATCGCTAGCTTTATGAGTTCAATACAGACAAAAATGTTAATTCAGTGTATGGAGAAAACACAATAAGCAGAAGCCAAAGCTGCAGATGGTTCCAGAAATTTTGAGCCGAAAGCTTCATCCTTCAAGATCAGTCTCGTCCCCGAAGATCTCTAGAGCTTAACGAGGACGTCCAGCGAATCCAGATGAAATAAGTATATATCAAAGCTGTTGATGAACTAGCGAAGAAGCTTGGATTTGGTCATTCAGCCATTCCTCGACCCTTACATGCCATGGGATAAATCAAGCAGGTCACTCCAACAGGTTCTTCAATGACTTTCGAGAATTAACTGCGCGCAGGGACTGTATGTGAGCTCTTCCGTGAGCTCACATACCAAGAATCAGTCATTTTGGGAGCGGATAGTTATTAATGATGAAAAATAGCTCTTCTACAAAGTTGTCATGTACCGAAAACAAAGGGTAGGGACATCCTGAAACATTATCTTCATTCCTGGCTTCCATCCATGTAAAGTCATGATTTTAGTCCACTATGAGCTTTTAAGAACTAAACAAACGAAAAGAAAGGATATTTACTGCGAGAAGTTTGAGTGGCTTAAGTCTGCGTTAGAAAGAAAACGATAAATGAAAAATGTTCTTTCATCGAAACAACAGCCGGCACATACAGTGGTGCTTCCTGTATAACGCCAAATTATCTAAACTCTTCCACGACGGGTTTCACCTTCTTAATTCACTGGGCTCACGATGTTGTTCTGTTGCGTCTGGGCTGGTGGTTGTAGTATTCTGGACTTAGTCGTTTTGAGGCGCGGTAGCGACAGAGTGAAATCAACTTCGTGAACGGCTCCAGGTTAATACGACCATTTTCGTCCCGTTATAATCCTGGCAGGCCTCAGAGTACGTTCTCAGCCAAGTCGCCATTAAGTTGATGGTGAAGGTTCAGTTGAGACGGAGTCCTGATTAGCACCGATCCGATTCTTGTGCCAACCCTCGCATGGCCTTATTGCTTAGTGCATTTCAGCATTAAGGTTTTGAGGACCCTATTGTACGGCAAACAAATCCAATCCTAAACTCGTCACCAAAATCAACCACACCCTCTAATGTGAAGGGGTGATTAAGATGATTTGCCGTTGAGTTGCCAGCCAACCCTGCGAACTGTTGCTAAATCTTCCGAAGGCTATAGAGACATTAAGAACAAGACTAGCTACCAACACAGCTGTTAAATCCGTTGGAGGCTGTGGAGATTGAATATCAACTCTACTTGCTTTCAGCACACACTTAGCCCCTGCTTCGATGGTCCCGGTGCTTGGGTCCCCAAGTCTGGCCCGGGGAAAGCTCAGAAGCTCGATTGTGAAGGATTACGGTGACCGTCAACAAGTGCTACCCCCGGCGCTGGTCCCTCCCCAAGCACTCAACGCCCTCCCGTCAACTAATCTCGAACTCATGGAAATAGAGGGTTCGCGTTGAAAATTCTGAGGAAGCTAGAAAAAACGTCCCTCATGCTAAGTTGTCTGTCAAGGACAAAAAATTCCTTCAATGGACAATAAAATTTATCGGGGAGCATCCGCTCTCTTCAAACCTGCAGATCCAATCAGAAACGACATAGATTAGCTGAACAAAAGAATCAGGGCAAGCCCTTATGGCGATCGCTCCAGGGCTCCCTCAGCTTTTCAATGAAATGGTCAAAGAGAGCCTTTTTTGGGCTGTTATTGATGTTAGCAAGGGAGGTGGAATCATCTCTTCGGAAAACGGGCTCAAAATAAGACAAACTATGTTTAGGGCGTAGTACAAGATGTAAAATGCCAGCTCAGGTCCTCCGCGCAACCAGGCTAAAGGAATTAGGCTGGTTGTGTGTGAGTACCAACATTCGGCAGATATTTATGAGGAGGCAATCTCCAAGCCGGAGAAAAACGGAAAAGACCTTGGCCCAAAGCAAGTGGCTGAAATAGCAGAGGAGCCATTAGGCAAAGGCTCCATCACCTATATGAGGCTAGCATCTAAGGGAGAATCAGATGTGGATGATTTGCTAATTCCGTCAACGTTAGAAGAGTTGGGTATCTGTCTTGAACTCTTGACTCTGGAAACAAGGGAGTAGGCTGAGGCAGCTACTGCATCTGAGGAAGACTTCGACCTTAACTTTATTAATAATGATGAAGGTACTTCAAGTTAACCTTCACTATTCCAAGGCAGCATTAGCTATCTTGATCCTTCGCTTGTCTAGGACGGGGGAGGAGCTAATCTTAACCTAAGAACCAAGATTTGCTAGCAACTAGGTTTGCATATTACGTACCAAAAGGATACAATCTGATAACACCCAATGTCTTCCAGAAACCAGGAGTCTGTATTCTTGTTAAGAATAAAATTAATATCTTTATCCTTCACAATTTCTGTGGCAAGGATAACATGGCTGTACATGCGCACAGGATTTCAGAATGGATTTTTCTTATCGTAAAATGGAGATAGCTCTTTTGAGAAACCACCTCTTGGATAACAATTACAGAATGAAATTTAAGCTCACGGAATAATAAAATAGGATTGAGGTTGACAAAAAACGCATTTTAGCTACTTTAATTCCGGTGTGAATAAAATGCCTACAAAATCAATCCCGACATGAAAGCTGATTTACACAAAAAAAGGTAACATTTTCCATCATTTTTTTTTTATATTTGGAGGAAATATTTCATTAAAGTCAAACTCGGTTGTTGTGGACGTCAACAAGTAGGTCAAATAATATATATGACTGGGTTTGTATACTATGGAATAATGAAATCAAAGTGAACGTTTATTTCTTTAGTTTATATTTAGCTCAAAGGAATGCCTTGAACCGGAGTTTTAAGGCAATGAAAAGAAGTTTGCATTGGAATTTTCATACACCAGACGCCGCGGTTTATAGTCGCGCATGCCTACAAATTACAATTTGAAAAATTTGCTGCGATTGGAAATTGCTTGCTGGAAGTAAAAAAAAACTACTTAAAATTAAAATGGCATGAGGACTTTCCAATGAAACGTCATATTCTCAATGTCTTAGCAAAAGAGCACAAATAGTAAAGACAAAAAACAAGAAATGAAAAATTGAATACAGCCGCTAAAATAACTAGTAATGTATTGTATTTCATTGTATCAAGCGAAGCTAGATAGAATATATATAAAATACAACTTTTTAAAACTAATTGTATTTGTACAAAGCTCTTTTAAAACTTATAATTGTAGAAATGTTATTAACATATGAAATATATGAAATATTATACATTTTATGTAGTTTGTTTAGTAGTTTGGGGGGAATACATCTAAATACCGATATATACATTAATAAAATTTCAATTGTATCATTCGAAAGCACACACGGCTTTTAAATTTTAAATCTCTCTGAAAATTTACTCGCCCAATTCACCACGCAATTAAGATTTATTCCAAATTACTTCAAACTTCATACACATGCCACGATTTTAGCTTCAAATGTAGTTCATTTCGACTTGACCAGAAAAACCATACGAAATAGAGAGATAATCAAACATGCAAAGATAAAAGTTATTGAACTTTTTGAACGGTGTACCTGAAGCTGAATCACGATCATCGCCAATCTGTGCGAACCAATGAATTGTATCATTAGAATGATGAGCCATAAGTTGTGCTAATTTTTGTAAAAATAATCAAATTAGCTTAAATGTGGTTGGTGGCTATGTATGTATGTAAATGTGTGCGGCAAATTAACGAAATATATAGTATTGTTACATAGTCGTGGCAGACAGACAATTGTTCCGAAATAGCATTACTTGCGTAATTTCCTCACTTTCTTTGCGTCTTAATTAATTACTCATGTTGATTTTTCAAGCGTAATAACAATTTAATAATCCAATCAAAATTTTTGCAGCATTCAAGATGCTCAAAAGCGAACACACAAAAATCGAATAGAAGGCTACTACTTACATTTTCTCTCTACGCTGGATGGACGACTGTTAGTATTTTTTTGTGGTGTGGAGTCTGGAATGATAGAAAATGTAGCATGAATGATATGCTTTAATAAATAATTTAAATCTGAGGAAATTTAGAAAGCTTTTTTTAGTGCAACGGATAAAATCGCTAAAATCCGATGTTTGCGATCGATCAAGTTTTTTTAACGATTAGTTTAATTTTCCATGACTAATTTTTCAGAAGATATGTACAGGCATGAACAACGAGATCGATTAGTTTTGCTTCTATCAAAGAAAATCTGCAATTGTAACAAGGTCAAAAGTCATCGATCGGGAAAACCGTTTCTTTGAAGAAGCGTAGGAAGGCAGTAATTTTTTGTTAATTTAGTTGCATATTCACGTTTTAAAAATAAATTAAATTAAAATTTATGACATTTGATAATTTCGCGAATTAATAAATAACTTAAACAAATTTCGGTTCCCATTGAATAAATGAGCAAAAGCAATAGCAAATCGGAGGTATCACATGAAATCTTGTGACAGAATTTAATGAGGTATTAACTTATTAAATTTAATGATGTATTAACGCATACATATTTCTTTATAATTTTATTAAAAACTCGCGAATGCGCGATTACTTATTTACTTCTCCGAAGGGAAAAGATGAAATGAGCGTATGGTACATATCGCCCTTGCTTTGCAATAGGATCATTTAAGTTTGTCGGATAAAATTTCGATCTTGTGATGCATTTATCGTCTGTGTACACCAATATGTATAAACGATGGGGGATTATGCCCATAATGTCGAAGTTTTCTCATCCTCATATCTCGAGAACTATTGATTGAATAGAGGGCAAGTAGTATTGTTGAAATAGAAGTGAATTATTTTCTACTATCCAAACGGTTTCACTTTCTATGACTCATATGTGCGTGTGTGTTTCGAGTGGGGGCGAGTCACCTGGCAGCTCTAAGTATTCAGGCTCAGAATAACCCATTAGGGCTCTCCAGTCTATGAGTGCTTCCCAGATCTAATAATACAGTCGAGGATCAATGATGCTATCTTCTGCATAAACAACTAAAGAATTGGTATCTGATACGCCAATACGCCGGGCACTCGCAAAGCAAATCCATATATTCCCTCCTAGGCGGTTTTGTCCAGTTAGTATAACTATCATCGTTCTGCAATTTGTCCTACTCTTGGTGATGAGGAATCCTGCATTGTCATAGTCAGGCTCTGGGAGGAAAATCTTAGTATACTTGAGGCATCAGACGAGAACAATTCTCTTTATGGGTATCGACCACCCATTTCCGAAGAATTGCATAAGCATATAAAGTCGACACACCTATGACGGGTTGATTCTTGCTTTGTAGAAGCATCAGCAGTTTCGTTTCTTTCAACATCGCAGTTTTTTGGTACCTACAGTAGATGTCCATTATTTAACCTAGGGACAAAGTACAATCGTGTCCTCCATTCTTAGGCAATTTTCAGGGTAGTCAGAAGCTTGCATAACGACAGGAGCGCAATTTGACTTTCAAATTAGCGAATATTTCTGTTTGAAAAACAGAAACATGTTTTGAGAGAGAGAAAGAGAGTGAGGGAGGGAGGGAGACAAAGAGAGAGAGAAAGAACCCACAAGTAATTCGAAAAATGCAAGTAGACACCAGCTCCATATCTGACGTATCTGTCGTGGAATCTTTCGTGAAGAATAACTCGGAGTATTTCCTCCTGTATGCTTCTGGGTGCTCCAAGTCACTTCTACTTAAACATCAAAACAAAGCAGAGGCACTCGAGCGTCTGAGAGTCTCACCAGAATCGGATAGGTCTCTTGCATTCAACCTGCAATAGAGCCATGCTTCACATCGTCGTTGTCTACCTCTAAGCCAAGTTCAATTAGTCTGTGGGCAGAAGTCCCCGCGAATTTGTGAATATAAATAGTTAGTGAAGGTATATTGAGAAGTGCATCAAGGGCAGCACCTGGCGTAATGTTCATCGCACCATAGATGCCTAGGCGCATAATCCTTTGTTGTGTGACTAACTTGTTGCGACCATAACTATGATTTACGATTGTCCAGATCTAAATAACCTCATGAAACTGCAAACCTCAGCTGATGTCGAAGGCTCTCTTGAAGAAGCATGTAAAAGTGAAGCTTACTCTTACTCTTAACGCTTCCGGGTTAAGAGTTCGAGTAAGCTTCACTTTTACATGCTTCTTCTAGAGAAGTTTTTCGTCCAAGATTATTCCTAGATATTTGACTTAATCTAAGTTAAATAGCTGTACTCTTCATTTTCGCGAGCACTAGATCTTCCAGTTTTCTTTTCCTACTGAGCATAACAATTTCCATTTTGCCACTGAAAAGCCATGCTTGGAGTATTTTTTTAAGTAGTTTTATTAAGTGTTTCTTCCTCAAAGAAGCTTCAGTTAGTTTTAGAATCTAACATAATAGAACAAATGATGTGCACTCCTCGCAGTTGAGGACGTGTACACGTTGAAGGCAAATTACGGTAAAACAGAGGGCAAAATTAAGATTGATTTCTAGAGTTACAAGAAGTTTTTAACCAAAGAAAATGACTAAACAAAATGTGTTCTACGTTGAAGATGGAAGATCTAACGCTGTAATTTGCGATGGTTTATTCTTTTGGCCAGATTCTTCAGATAATGAGCAAGAACTGTAATATATTTTCCACTGCAGTACTTAATTTCCTCTGCAATCGTCTCGATATGCAGATCCTTGTCTAGTTTAACGTTACGGAAGTACCACGGGGCTCCGGCGATAGACTTAAGTATTTTTGATTGGGTCTTCGGAATGATATCAATGACCGAATGGAGGGCTGCTGCTCAGAGTTGTAAGCCCCAGACTGGCTTCAGGACAGACTTGAAGACGTGTACTTTAGAGTCGAGCGAAAATTTTGGCATGCTATTAAGCATCCATTTGAAATTATTGAATTTGAGCTTCAATTGCTGAATTTTCGCTTCTATATGTCGTATCCAGGTGAGCCTGCTGTCAAGATGCAATTCGGGATACTTCACTTCGTTGCTTTGAGGTATTGGTACATTGTTTAGACATACTTGAAGACAAGTGAGTTTTAGTAATGTGAACGTAACTCGGCCGTATTTGGTTTCGTTGAATTTGATTCTCTATTTCGCTAGCCACTCTTCTTAAAGTGAGATGCGGACTTGCTGTGTTCGGGGTGCCATAACTGGATTCAAGTCAGTGCATAGAATGGCGACGTCGTCCGCAAAGGTAGCTGTCGTTATTTTGCCGCTTATTAGGAGATCAGATATAAAGATTGTGTAGAGTACAAGTCCCAAAACACTTCCTTGAGGTACGCCAGGATGCAGTCGATATTTTGTAGTAGAACAGCTTCTGAATCTAACCTGGAATATGCGGTCGATTAAGTAGAAGGAGAGTATTTCATGGAGGCTTTTCAGTAGCATTGATTTGATTTTCAACATCAATTAAATCTAATATTTGTTGTGTATTTCTATAGCCCACGTTTAGGTCTTTATTGACTTGCTAGTGTGGCTACGTTATCAGTATAAACATACGCGTGAAGACGTTTTCTTTCAGTTCATTTAGCAGGATATCGATTAGCATACTCTACAAAAGCAGCTATATGACACATCATTGCAGACAACCACTTGTCGTATCCGTTCATAAGTAGCAATTAACTCCAGCCTCCAACTACAACAATCTCTGGTTCAGCATGGTATGTATAAATTTAACTAGGACATCTCGTAGCTTCACGTACAACCCTAAACAGCGCGTAGTTAAAAGCTTTTTTAATATCGGCGATTACTCTTTGGAAACCCCCGAGGAAGAACCGAAATTTTTTTTCCGCTGGTACGCTTGTTGGTTATCATTTCAGAATTTCCACTTAATCACTTTAGTGCGCTTTTCAAGCTTTGCCAAGCATTTCAGTACAAACAAAGTTAAGCTGATCGGCCTAAAGTTATTTGGATCTGAATAGTCAACTCGCCCAGGTTTTGGTATTAAGACTACATTAACCTGTCGCCAAGGCTACAGAACATTAGACATGCCCAACATTTTTCCTTTAGGTCTGCCTTCTGTTGATATATTCTCTCCCTTAGCAAAGCCGGATAGATATCACCCATGGCCGACGATTTGAAAGTCTCAAAGGACATGATCGCATCCCTTAACTTTTCGCTAATGGTCAAAGATTGAGTTGTGTGCTAGCTTTTTCTACTGCCGCGAAGAACAAGAGGTTTAGTCAGAGGTATAGAAGCCTTCTGCGTTTCAATCACCGAAACACCCGAAAAGTGATTCTCAAGTAGAGTCCGCAGAGTTTTCTCTTTAGACTTGGTCAAACAACCATCCGGACGTTTTGAAAAGTCCGGCACAGCTGATTAGTATTATCCCAAGATATTGCACAGACTTAAGGTCTCTCTTGCACCGTCAGTCCCTTACAGAAAGATTTGAATCTCTCTTCTCCTTTCGGAGATTCTCGCCAAATTGTTATAGGTTATTTGTGAGATTCTGTAATCGATCTAGATTTTACCGTATTGCTCTTACAAATGCATGTTATAAGGAAGGGACCCAAGAACTTTTTAAACTACAATCTCCGATTTAGTTCCGTTAAAGTATGCTATGTACAATTATAGTACTATTGATTCAATAATGCTTCAAGACAGACGAACTGTAGCCAAATATAATGTATTGCTGATACAGGAACTGCCAAAAATAAGCGAACTCCTGCAGGAAAAGCTGCGAATTTTCAGAATGACTTCGCTCTAATTCATTTAGTTTGCGAACAAATAAATATGCAAAGAGTGGCACCACAACTCATTTCGGGTCTTGGACTTTGGAATTGGCAGAGCTAAATTTCCATAATCCATATTTTAACGAATGTGAAATGATTAGTTTCACGCCTCACTTTGCTCCTAGCTTGTTGACTCATGTATCTGTTCAGAGCTGGGTTAGCTCAGAGCTCAGTGTATGATCCGTCGTCCGCACTTGGTTTCAAACCAGGGACCCAACACGCTAGAATCGAGCCCTTGACTAAGTGAGGTTTGAAGAAATAAATATGACTGTTTTATTATCCTCTGCAGAAAACCAATGATTATTTAGAAAAAAAATGTATGACAGTTTCGGAAATGTTCCAAGAGGAAGTACCGATAGTCATTTTAAGGTTTTATAAAGCAAACTCCGTTGAGGCAACAACCAACCTGCTTGAATTTTCTCACCAAATAACCAACTCAATTGAAGCTGGGCTCCAAACTGACTGCGCCTACACAGACTTGACGAAAGCCTTTGATAAGCTTGATCACTCTATACTTTTAGCTAAGCTTCATTCCTTTCAATTCCCTTACTTGTTTTTAAATTGGGTTGACTCTTACTTGACGAATCGAACTCAACGTGTATCCTTTCGCGGTGCCTTGTCATCTGAAATTAGAACCACGTCTGGTGTTCCACAAGGTAGTCATCTAGGCCCTTTACTGTTCGCCTTATTTATTAATGACGTAGGTTCCATTCTACAGTCATCTTCTGTTCTTCTTTATGCCGATGACGCTAAAATTTTCAAAGTTGTGAGAAACCTTAACGATTGCAATGATTTGCAGCAGGATCTAAACAGATTTGCCAAATGGTGTTCCGATAACAACCTCCTAATTAATCCTGACAAGAGTACGATTATATCTTACACACGCAAAAATAATCCTGTAATCTATGAATACTCACTTTTGAGTACATCTTTAAATAGATCAGCGAAAGTACTCGATTTAGGAGTATTGCTGAATCAATCCTTCACATTTGACGATCACATCGATTCAATCGTTGTGAAAGCTAGCAATGCCTTAGGTTTTGTCAGAAGACGTTCGAAGGAATTCAACGACGTTTTTCTAACTAAGACCCTCTTTTGTAGCTTAGTAAGACCTATTGTCGAATATGCAAGTATTGTATGGTCACCATATCAAAAAGTCTACATAGACCAAATTGAGTCAATTCAAAAGAGGTTCTTACGTTTCTGCCTCCGCGGTCTTCCGTGGTATGACCCTTTACATCTACCTCCTTATCAAGACCGCTTAAATCTTTTACGAATGGATACCTTGGACTCTCGACGTCAAAGTTCCAAAATCTTATTTGCCGCGAAAATTTTGGATGGCACCGTTGACTCAAACTACTTATTAAGCCAACTTAATTTTAACATTAATAACAAACGTGTCAGGCGTGTTAACTTTTTGTCGATCCCTCAACATCGGACCAATTATGGTTGCAATGAACCAGTCACTTCAATAAGTAGATGCTTTAACGAAGCTTATTATAAGTTTGATTTTCATTTATCTACAGCATCACTTAAACGAATTCTGTGTAAGAATAATTAATTTTTATTGTATGTGTATAGTCCGCATTAGACGAATTTAATAAATGATTGAGGCAGAGCTACCGTATACAGGGGTACCAAAATACTTATGAGAAGCTGCTCCAGGTCACTAAACACTATCTCAGCAAACATTTATAGCAGAAGAGCATATACTTGTCCATCAGTCCAGACAGTAGGAAACAGATTTTCAACACTTCTCCATTCGTTCCAAAATTAAAACTCTTCTGCGAAATTTTCCGTTACGCTAGATGTACAACAATATTCATACGTATACATTCATTCACCAGTGGAGCTTTACGTGTCAACCAAATTATTCATCACCGCTCGAGTGCTCATCAACTGAAATATTAATGAATCATTCCTCCATAAGCTACTCAGTCAAGTGGTATCGAGTTTGTTGCTCTGCTGCCAGTTGTCCATCCACTACCCTTGTGAGTTAATGCCATAATAGAATTATTCTTGAATGAGCCAGCTATGATGCGTGCAACTAATTAATCACCGAATATCCAGTGTAAATGATCAACGAATATTGTGCAGAGCCATCGGTATGCAAACTAGCCAGCCAATATGAATATGCATCATTCGAACGAGAACAAATAAACACGTATTTTTTGTTTATGGACAGGGAAAAAGCAGTCGCTTGACCGGCACTGTCTGATTACCCAGTTAGCTTGACGACTGCTCCACTGACTGTATGACATCATTGCAGTTGATTATAATATTCGCAAACTATTCTCTGTCGAGTGATACTGATCTTCTGCCACTGAGTAATGGAAACCGGTGTGCGACAGGTTATTCGTTTTTAAATTCAACCGAAATTTTTTGGTTTGTCGAAAGTGCTCGGTTGAGGATTAAGCGAATATGGGAACTATTTTCAAAAGAATGAATAAATAAATAACTTTATACAGTTGCTCAGATAATTTGGTAAATTTAAAGTTTACCGAATCTAACCAACGATCTTCCCATATCTATCAAATGACTAATAGTGATCGTTTTGCGAATGAATTATGTAATACGAAGATTATTGGTTCCGAAAGGGTGTGGGTCGTTTCCACATGACTTTATGTCTCGGAAGCAGATATTTTTTAACAGAACTATGTTAAATTGCTGTGATTTAACAAGGTCATAAAAACAAGTTACGATCACTGGCCTTTTTTGTTCGGCTTTGAAGTTCGAAAACCGTTTCAGATCCGAGTTACCGTCGACTATTAGATGAACTGCTTATTTCATTAGGACTGATTACAGGTTATATGACCAAGAGACAGAGAAAATGGAAAGTGAAATAGGATAATTACAGTAGCAGTTCGTGTATGCAGTCCATGGTTTGTTGGAATGTAGTGATTTAGATAGGGAAAATATCAATGCATAGCTTCGAGCGTGTCTAATTAGGCACAGTTCGACTTACATTTTCGTGAAACTATCTTTCAAATAAGATAGGCTAGCACACCTATTTGATTATGTCATAGTTCAAATATTATTTGAGCTAATGTTAAAGTGCTTTCGATTCTTAGCACGCACTTAGCGCTTCTAGCGAATTTTTTGAGGAAATTTTCGGAGTGCCGCTGGCTTTCCGCTTTACAGAAAATGTTAAAAAAAGTTTACTTTCCAGAAACTACCATTGCTTACTTGACCAGTTATCGAACTAAATTATTCAATGAATAGAAATTTTAATGGAGACCAATTTAAAATATCAGTCGATGTAGAGTGAATAAAACGTGTCTGAAAATCCTTTGTTGTTCGAAAACCTACTTACTAGCTCAACTCCTCATTGATTTTCCTCTGTGGATTCGAACCTTTCATTTTTCCAAAAAATCATACCGAAACGACCTTTCCCACATCAAGCATTAAGTCTAAATAAGCTCAAAGATGAGCTTGATAGTGTAACTACACGAAAGCTTATGTCATCGGAATGTAATGTTTAAATATCTAAACAAACACAACTACTAGATACATTGACGGCTGAGATAAGTACATTTATTTTGAGCGATCACCAATTTCTCAAGTGTCTGGAGTTAGTGTTATTGCTATTTACAAAGTTCATATCTGAACAATATCACAACAATAATTTATGACATTGAATAATTATGGGAAGCAACATCTGATTTTGGCTATTCATTAAATAAATGTATCTCAAAGTGTTTTTTGTTTCACTATCACCTGATAATATTTAGCCCAATTTATTGTTGAGGCCTTAATGGCCACAAAAGCTTTATTCGTCAATATTTTTGCACCTGATATTTTACCTATTGCATATCTATATATGGTTACATAATAAAATATGTGAATATTATTGTTAGACTACTTCGATATCTAAGATATGCATACCTTTTTCTCCATACATATATACGACAATATCGATGGCTTTTAGTGATAATGAATACGAAAAACAAAATTTGCATGGCAAATTCAATTAGTCATAGTATATTTTTACATCTCCCAGATAAGAGCTAAACGGTCAATCATTAGAATTTTTGCGGAATTCTCTCATAAACATGGCAATGTTACTTAACCCGATCATTAGATCAGGTTGAATAAATTCATCTACTACAAGCATATTTACATTTGCCTTTAATTACATATGACCTTGATGTGGGCTAAGACGTTTCAATTCGAGACATAAGAAAAATATGATTCATACTTTTGCAGCCTGTCCAGACAATGTAGCGGAAAGATGTTTTCTAAGAAATGAAAAAAAAATCAGCAAAATTTGCTAGTGGAAATCAGGTAAGATCTGGTATTATAGCACTTCCGGTATTTTTTTCGGAAACGAGAAGAATCAAATAATCATCACCTATTCACCTTGATTGTGAATGAATGAAAATAAACCAGATTTGTGCGAATATTCGAGTTACTGTACGCAATATACTTTATGCAATCAGAAAATACAAGATTATGATCTTATCTAATCTAACTAGAGTATCATTGCAACCGATGCGCTTGTTTGTGTGCATAAATATTTGCTCGAAGTGAATTGCTTTTAATTAGAGCGTCTTTCAACTTGATCTTAAGCTTAGCTTTGGATATCCGTTGCATTTGATTAGAGATGGGTTAGTACTAATATTTCGTGATATTACCTAATATGAATATTATTAGTTAAGTGGTATTATGATATCACGACTAATACCAATATATAACTAATATTAGGTATTGCTAATTTTATATTTTATGATATTAATAAAAAAAGTAAAGGTAAAGATCGTGGTGGACAAAGCTGCACAGAGCACACCCCACACTTTTACAGTGCCGCGCCGGAGAAAAAGTTTTTCGACACAAATGAATTTGTGTCGAAAAATGATGATCAGATTTCTAAGCAAAATATAGCAATTTAATCTTTTTCTGGAACGAAGTCAGGCCACACGCGCTTGGTGTACGCAAATTTCTGGTAAAAGTTAGTTAGACAGATTTGCTTGTGGACATCATACATAATTTTTATGATCGTATGAACATTAACTCGACACAGATTGAACCAATTCAACATTGGCCAAATTAGCCTTAGAAGAATTATGCACAAAGACAACGGATTCTTCGCGTATACGATCCAATTGACTCAGGAATTGAAGGTTCCCGACCACCCGTGCACTGTGTGGAACGTATTTCAATAATTCATGTCAACTGAAACAGTTGGCTGCGCTGATAAATTCCCCAAAATTTCCCCGTCAATCTAGCAACCAAGAAACATTGAAATGGATGAATATGATTAAAAAATCAATACTGTCAACAGAATTCTCATCATAGAAGTCAGACTATCTTCGATTACGTTTTAAAAAGAAATTCACATGATTCTAGTTTTTTAGGTATTTCAAAATTTGAAAACACTGTATCGTAAAAACTAATTAGAAAATCATGAAATTTTGAATGCAGAAAAACATACGTAATGATTACAATAAATAAAAAAAAAATGTCAAAAACAAATTCTGACGCTCTTAAAGCTGAAAAGACCGATTGTGCAGCAGAAACGCAGGCCACAGCTTATTCCATGCAGATACTTGTCTCCACTTCTGACCGATTGTGTCGGGCTGTACAACAGAACTTTTTTTTTTTTTTTTTTTTTGAAGAATTAACAACTAGCTGTAATCGGTATTTAGTGTGATATTGAACGTGTGAAGGACAAGAATAGCTTTTTGAAAAAGAGAATGGGTCATCGCACGACAATTGAGCAGCGGAAATTAATGATAAATCATTTCAAGAACGGGCAATCCAGCGGGAAATTGCTCAATATATTATTTTGAGTCCCGTCACAGGGTAGAGTATCATTGAATGCCTCGTTCATGAAAATCTTATTCAAGATAAGGGCAGAATCGCGCGAAACAAAATTGTCAACTCGTCTGACGGACGATTTATTGTACATAAAATCAAGGGGAACCCAAAGTTAACGGCTCCAAAACTAGTCGCGAAGATACAACAAGGACTAGGTAAGTCATGCAGCGCAGAAACTGTCCGCTGCGTGCTTCGAGACCACAACTTCAATGGTCGAGTAGCTAGAAAAAACCAGCTGAGTCGCCTTGCCTTTACTAGAGAGCACGCCAACAAAAATTCGGACTTCTGGAACAGCGTCATATTATCAGACGAATCTAAATTTAATATATTTGGCTCTGTCGGCATGGCATACGTATGGCGAAACCCTAATACTGAGCTATAAAAAGGAAATTTAAAAGCTACAGTGAAGCATGGCGGCAAAAGCGTAATGGTTTACGCCTGTTGTATCTCGGTAGTCGGGATTGGAAATTTGGAGTTCATTGTAGGTAACATGGACAAAACTATTTACCTCATCATTTTGCAAAAAAAAAAAAAATGCTCTAGTGTGCTGCGAATTTTGCAATTTCAAACATATTTCGTTTCTACCAAGACAACAACCCTAACCATAAGCCTGGTATTGTGCAACTGCCAGCTTGTTATGTCCCCGCCGGCACAGAGCCCAGATATGACTGTAATAGAAAATTTACTGGCAATTTCGGAAAATAATATAGTATTTCGAACAAGGAACAATTAAAATAAGCTATTTTGGAGGAATGAACGAAAATTACCCCAGAAGCTACCCAAAAACTTGTGGATTCTATGCCAAAGATACTTAACGATGTAATAATTGCAAAGGACTACTATATCAAGTACGGAATTTTGTATAAAATTAATTTTTTTTTATATATTAAAAAAAAGTTTAAGTGCATCAAATAAACTGTGACATAAAATTAAACAGTATTTTCATAATTTTTGCTGATTAATTATTACAAACAACTATTTTGTTATTTTTTAAGCTCCTAACTTATCAATAAATATTTGTTTAAAACATGGTATTTAATTCTTGTCAATATTTAAGATAGTTTCTCATTAACAGCGTAACAAAGATTAAATTTGTAGCTACATGAAATAAGATGTGATCCACTGTATAAACATGTGGACTAAATGAGACACGTGGCCATCAGCCGCAAATGGATACGAGTAAATACTTATGTCCTTGCGATAAACGACAATGATAATAGTCACTCGTGTTATGAGCAACAAGTATTATTTTTGTAAAGTCTCAAATCGAGTTGTTTTCATACCTATTAGAAGGCCCTGGATACATTAGAATGTATCAAATCTTTGGAAATTCGGTTTTCCCAGGCTAAAATTTTCCCAAGACCAAAAGTGTTTCATACCCAGATTATCTCTTCCAATTAACGGTTTTGTACAAACTAAACGAAAGATATCATTTTTCCCATATTCCCAATTTGATTTTTCTTCACAAACATTACTCTTGCATTTACCATAAAGATATGTGTACTACTAAGCACTACCCGAAAGCTTGCCGAAATACAGTAATTTAGCTACTGCATGCAATCGTGGCCACAAGCAATTGAGTTCAAACAACTACTTTTCTCGTTGAACATTCATTCTACAAAAACGTTCAGCCAACTCTTTCAATTTCGTCAGTTCAGTTAAACAAAAGTGCATGCAGACAACAATCATCTGCGTAACATACTTTAAGACAAGATATCGCGCATCTTCAAACGAGCGTCAAATTCATACGAACTTATAATGGACTCATTCATTTACCTGCATACTCAAGTCATTTATAAAAGCGAAACAAATTCGAGACTATGATGTAATCATTTGGGTAGTTAAGAAAAAATCATGCGCCAAATTGTTATGGTAATTTACGTCTGTACAGCCGAAAAAGACAATGTGGAAATATTAATGGAAATTTAGTTTGTTCGCGTAGACGGGGGAGGGTAGCGCCAATGTCACAATGGATGACTTCGCGAAAAATATCATCGAGAAGTTGGCAAGATTCCACATTTACAATGTGTGGTTTTGTTTCAGTTTCGTTTTCATATACCTATAATAGAAGCGTTTCCGCTGTTAAGGAACAACGTACTTATCTTCAGCCAGAACAGTAGCCAAATTCTAAATTTTTTTGTGTCGCACTGGAGCTGTTTAGGTTAATAAGATTGCACGGATTATAAATTGCTAACGATATTAGGATTTATTCACTTCGACTAGTTGACTTTTGTGTAATTTCATTGCGTTATTGCCATTTAAATAGGATTGGATTAGAAATGTGGCATTCGTATTAGAGAGTTCAAGGTCGACAAATTTCAATTGAAGATTTAAGAGATAATATACAGTCTGGAGGCGTTTGAGAGAATGAAAGTGTTTTGGAAGAAAATTGATAAAGATTGAGAATTGAGACGACCGAACTCATATTTTAAAATAGAATGCATCACAAACGAAGAACCTGTTTAACTATTACCAGGAAATTGTTTTCCACGATCACTTAATTAGCGGCATAAAAATGAATACGTTACTAAAATAAATTGAAGAAACAACAAGACGGTGAAAGTGTTCATTATACGCAAGGAAAATAAATTCATCATTCTCAGCAAAGTCTCGTTATACACCTCAACAAATGCACGCGAACCTCAGCAAAGGTCAGTACCGGAAAAGCAACGAGCCTGTCTGATAAACGATAGACAAATAGTTATGCACTTGCTGATATCATTCCATTTTCGTTCGAATCAACATGAATTCTTCGTAATTGGTCTTGCCTGGCTAAATACTCAATGAACGTTATTCATACTTATGCCCACATCTATACGCTTTCCTTAGTTAGTTGACTGGCTGCTAGTTTGTTAGGCTCAGACAAAAATGCAATAAGAAGAGCACAATGCTAGATGGCTCGCGGCCAAGATTCCTTTTTTGTAGTTTAGATAATAGTAATCGATAAATAGACAAAAACTTTGTAGAGGAGGAGTGATGAGGAAAATCAGGTCAACCTTCTATGAATACCTTGATGATTAATGTAAAATTGATTTGATAGTTTAGACGTATCTACATTCTAATTTTCTCTGTCGGATTAGTCAGTCATTCAGTAACTGTCCTACAGAACGGTATTAGAATTCAAAGTCATCCAAATGTATACTTTTGCTATTTGATTGTAGTATGTGTGTCATTCAAATTCTTTCATCTTTTTCGTTGTTTGGAAAAAGATGTTCAAAGCTATATTAAAGATACTAAGCAATATGGTTTTAAACTAAATTAAGAAATATATTCAGAACTAAGATTTCAGTCGAAAATGTAGATTATGTGTTGTACATTGGAATACAGTTATCTCTTAGCTCATAAAGATGTTAAGAAGAGCATTTAAGAAGTTAAAGCATTAGCAAAAAAGTATATCCCAGTAGATAGAGCACTGGCTCCTGTCGTGTGGATTCATAGTTCGAATCCAGTTACAAACGGGAATCGCGCAGTGAGCTTTGAGTTAACCTATGTATGTAGCTCTGAGTAGGTATCTGAGTCAAATCATGGGCAAACGGATGTATAAGGTATTCTGTATAACACACCTGAGCATTTGCATTGCACAGTTTCGCGTACTTCACGATGGATATTTTCTTTTATTTCGGCGACATTCCTTGGAGTATTGACGTAAATTTTGCTTTAAAGATACTCTCACAGGACAAATTTCCTTGGGGGTCAAATCTGGTGTTCGCGGAGTCCATGCGATATCAATAAATCGGGATAGTAATTTTTGAGGAAACAACTCACGAACTTGCTCCATAGTGGCTCTTGTAGTGTGAGAAGTGCTCCATCCTGCTGAAACCACGTCTGTGAGCTGTAGACCGCATGTTCTCGAAGCTGGGGTATCGAATAACTAGATATCATTTGCCTATATACCTCACCATTAACAGTTGTCGTTGCTCTTCTCGCATTTTCAAAAAAATATGCCTTTTATACATTGTAACTTTTGGTCGATGTAGCGGTGTTTGATGTTTTTGTCTGGCATTAACAGGTTACTAGAAGCGAAATTTTTTTTGTATTCGTTTAGGATTCGTAACACTATTTCCCTCGACATTGCCATTTTGAAAATGAACAAATGTCAGAATATGGTCATGCTCATGGCCATGCAAATGTCTTGCCATATGGCTTGATATCAAATATGGCATGCCATGTACCGTCTACATTTTCCATTTCGATGACAAGTCGAATGTCATGCCATTTCCCATGGCCAATATGGACGAAGCGTCATTAATTTAGAAACAGCTACTAAATCCCTTGCTGGTCCTTGTAAAGTGTGCATGATTGTTGCTGAATGACGTACATCTCTTAAGCAGATATCGAGACATTCGGTTGTTCAATTGATTTGGGTACCTGGACATAGGGGTTTTCAGGGCAACTGTGAGGCCGATGAGCTACCAAGAGTTGGAACCTTGCTACCTGAGGTCTCTTGCTCCTTCTCAATAGGTATACCGATGACATCGGTCAAATTGGCCATCAGGCAAAATTATCTTGAGGACGCTAGGAAGTCCTGGGCAGATGAATCATCCTGTGCGATAACAAGGCAGTCCTGGGTATCCATGCGTTCCATTGCGTGTCCATCTCATGTGTCAGTGCCCGGCTTTGGCAAGGAGAAGGTTGGTGGCACTTGGTTCACTCTTTCTTTCAAACCTGACCGAACTATCCCTGGTCAATTTTAAATCCGGTTTGGCAAAGGAAGCATATGGTTTCCTGAGTTCAGTGAGTAGAAGAGAGTTACTAATTATTGTGGCCTCACAACGAGCCTCTTTTGTGTCTATGTGTGTCGGTCGTCAGGCCTGTGCAGATCGGCAGCCACTTCAACCTTACCTAACCTAATGGATCCGAAGCATATAAAAAAGTGGTTGCAATTGCAGCTTGCGTCTACATAAAGAAACAAAAACCAAAAAGGAAGTGGCAAAAAGAATGGCTTGCCGAATGAAAACAAATGAGTCACGTAAATTTGGTAAAATAACTAACAAGTGAGCCTTTTGACAGGAAAATTTTTCCTTTTTTTTAGATCAACAGAACAAACGTGGCAGCTGAAGAGATTTCTAAAGAGATTTCCCCCTTAAGGTTGCTGCTCTTTTGCGCATTGATAAGCGCGGATTGTGACGAACCTAGCTGCAACTTTGTTTATTGTTTCTCCCGTTCTTAAAGCTCTCACGGGCCCGGACGTGGTTGATTTATAGCGGAGCCTGTAGCTCGAAAAAAGGCAAAAGCAAAAAAAAGATGCAAAAAAAGTCCATTACAAAGTAAATTTGTTAAATATCAATTGACTACGAGAAAGAACCAAGCTGCTGATTATTATGACTTCTCAGCAGGTAAGAGAAAAAAATTTCGTACGAGCGAAAGGTGCATCAAATAGTGTAGTTGCCCTAACAGCCCTGTCATCAAATTACCTTCAAGGACAAATAATTACATTTACACCAAGAAACAAGACGATTCAAGTCGTTTTGAAGAATGAGATGATCAGAGGGAGCATTCTTAAGACGATAGATTTTTAAGTCATCGGCATACTTTAGGTAATGAGAAGCAACATTACATTACACCATCTAATGTTAATAATGATGGGCAAGGGAACACTGAGAAGTTGTAAGTTTTTTTAGTCTGTAAGCGTAATCAAGAAAGTTAAAAAGGTTCAAAAGTTTCATATATAGCTTTAATTCGCAAGTTGATTTATTTATTTGTTTGACTTTGTAGTTTAAGAAGGGTCCAAATTCTAGTGATGAGATTTTTGACTTAAGAGCACTGTCATAAACAAATATAGTGGTCAAATTAAACAGATTTCACTGTATCAGCATGAGCCTAATGGAAATACTATCTCATTCAGCCCCTTCCTTTCTCTTCCAAAGAATTCAAGATGGTGCGACGGAAAATAAATCAACATCAAAACATTCACAAAATTTACATAAGAATTTTGTTTCGCTCTTATCTAACTTGGCCATATCAGTATCTAATTAAAACGGAACACGAAATTTCACTAAACAACATCAAGTCACAAACGATCTATAAAAAAAACTGTTTAATTTTCATCTTATTTAATCCGTTAATGTTTTATAATTCGCAATGCGTGTGCTTCGAATGAAAGCGCACAATAATTCACTGCACAAAATGCATTCTTTCACTTGCGAATTTTCACTTTCTCGGATATTAACACCGCCATATCATTCAACACAACACATTTCGCGTTGTTCCACATCATAAATTCTCGGCATTAATTTCAAACAACATAAAACATAAATAAACTCGAGCGTATATTAAAAACATGGATGAGTTTCAGAATGGAATGCTTTTATGATTTCGACACCACGTCAATTCGAAAGAAAAATATTTATTGTTTCTAGTTCTATGAATGGTTAGTCTAGGGAAGCCTCAAAGAATTGGCACTAGTCCAATTAGTTTTAAGGAAGCAATCGTTGATTTCATATTGACAGTTTTGATTAGTTTGTTGACCATTGACCATTCAATTTAGCTGATACAGTGCATGATATGTTTTGGTTATGGATAGTCAGAGCTTTTTAATCAGTATTTAGAAGAAATTATTATGCTTATAGAAATAAACACTAAACGATTCTCATTAGACCCTAAAGCATGGAAATATGTGAATATCAGAAGCAATATTTACTGACCTAATACAAATTACCAACAAAAACATAAAATTAATATTTCCTTTTTTCATTCCATGTACTATCTCCCTATGCGAGATGCCAATTTAATTCCGATTTGGGATCATACCAGTCAGAACGTCGCATAAACGGTCAAATTCGGATTTCACCTTAAACCCGAACAGTTGGGTTTTCGCTCGATGACTATGTATGAGTGTGCAATGTGTAAATGAAAGTGATTTTTCAACACTTGGTCTGTTATCAATTATCTTTTTTGTGAAATTCATTCTTAATTTGGAACGAAGCCCCCAGAAAAAAACAAAAACGAGTAAATAAAATGCTCAGCTATCGCCAAATGTCTCTCCATATTCATTATTGCTTTCTTCGTACGTTAACTGAAATGTTCGAGGCATCCTAAACTTCCTATCTTGTAACATTTATACAGCACAGTTTCCATGGGCGTGTAAGCTATTCCGCAAAACAAGTTTCTATGGATATACACAATTCGAATTTCGGAAAATCCAAATTCCAATTTTGCCCGTTTATTCGACGCGATATTTGGGATAATCCCGTATCGGGATTAAATTGGGATCTCGCATAAACTATGTCTTAGACTTTAGGGACTGACAAAGTATGCGCATCAGCCCCCAAAATTTGTTTGCCACCATATACCATTCATCACAGATACGATTTTTATTTTGCCCATAGCATAGCAGACGATTTTAGATTATTCAATCCTTAATAAAACATTCTTTTTATTTTTGATTCGTTCATCTAACTAATATGCGTAAATAAAAGTTAATAATTATTCCTGTGTAAATATATTATAATGAACCCGAAACATACAAAATTTTATTTTGGTATATAATAATCGTATTTAATTTTTATGCAAATTTTTTTATCTGATTTTGCATATTCAATGCAGCAATAACACAGCCCTAGTTAACATTTGTTTTCACTAATACGATGCTACAAACTATTCGATACTACAATGTACTTGTGCATTCTAATAAATGCCTAAAATGTATCAGTTTTAGGCATTTATTAGAATGCCGGTTGCATGCTAAAATTTCAAACTATTTTCGTTGGATTCAAAGGCTATTAACTCTTCTTGCTGTTTTATGTTGGTTAATCAAACAATCTCGTAGAATTCAATTAGATGCTATCTATAAACAATGCATACCAAACACTGTATTTTTGCAAAGATTCATTGCATTTAAAAATGCAAACAAAAACAGCCAAGGACTTGATTAATGTTGTAAAATTAATTTCGTGAAAGAAACAGCGAATTTCATAGAATCTGATATTGTTTTACCTTGAGTCCATCGCAGGTGGTACATTAGAAAAGTTATTAGTGCTAGCGGAAGTGACGGCTGAAAACGTGTACATAGTTTCGATGCAGATATAACAACAAAAAAAAAACAGCGTGAAATACAATATGGGATAGAACAGCACGTTACTTTTGCGAACATAATATATTATAAATCACAGTCGTGTAGAGGCAAACTAGCGCCAACAATAGATTTGTTATCTAGAAATTGACTGTTATAAGTCACCCTCGTAATTTAGAAATAGTATTTCACAAAACTGAAATGTTCATGTTTTGGTAATATTAATATACATTATCAAGAGTTGAATAAAGCTTCTCCAAAAATAATTGGTGGCGTCACTACATTGTAATTGATTGAACGCCATTTGTAGCCGGGAATAAAATAAATTAATCCATCTCGATTAGCGACGCAACAACAGTTGTTTCAGAAATTCATGATGAATCGAAAGATATTACACGAGCTCGTCACCATTAATAGCCAACAAATGAAGTTTTTCGCAAAGTACTATTATGATTCAACGGACCGGGGCCGACTAAAATAGACACAAAGCTCAAACATAAAAAGCACATCATAATCTATCAAAATTCGATTAAGAATTGAAATTTTCGTAACATCATGAAGTAAGCACTGCAACTTTAATGACCAAATTATCTTTTCTCAAAGAGTTGATTCATCATTCATAAACAAAGTAAAACAGTCCTTTTCAGCTCTTTTTAGAAGCTGGTAGGAACTTTATTCAAAATTTATAGATACGAGAGTGAAGTAATGAGTTTCACGATTCACTTTACTTCTGATTCACTAAGGTTCTTTAGTTAATTTATTTTATTGTTACCAAAATTGACATGCTATGAGCTACCAATAAATTGTATTATCAGCCTACTTTTTGGTGTAAAAAATTTTACTTTTAGAGCTATTGATCTGTGAATGTATCCAAAGTGGTATTGATATTGAGGATGCTTTACAAAATTTTTACATATTTTTTACTCCAACCTATCACCCGTCTAAAACTAAGGACGCTGCTTGATTTAACACTGACACTGCTGCCACTCTAGAAGGAAAAGATGCTGCTCTTAATAAATACAAAATTACAGGATCTGATAATGACCTTAAGGATTACAGGAGGCTCCGCTCCGAAACGAAAAAATGTGCAAAGCTCGCTATGCAGTCTTATATCAATCACATTGAAGCTTCTATCCAATCTGATCAGCCTAAATCCTTTTGGTCGTACATTCACTCCCTAAAGAGCTTCTCTGGCATTCCCAACTGTATTAGGTACAACGATGTAACAGCTATCACCTCACAAGATGTTTGCGAGCTTTTCGTTCA
Source organism: Nemotelus nigrinus (assembly GCA_947369275.1). Lineage (NCBI taxonomy): Eukaryota > Metazoa > Arthropoda > Insecta > Diptera > Stratiomyidae > Nemotelus > Nemotelus nigrinus. Next base: position 22,499,175 of record OX376373.1, read on the forward strand.
ATAATTTTCTTCCTTCTTTCCGCAACACATTCTCCCTTCTTCCGCTACTTCTCTTCCCCAATTCTCTCCAGCATTATCGTCTCTTCGTACTAACTTTATTGAAGTAGAATCCATAATGTGCTGCCTGGATACTAGCCTTTACTGTGGTGATGATGGTATTCCAAATTTCCTAATAAAGTCTTTACTTTCTTCCTTGTGTATTCCTTTTTCTAATATTTTCAATTTAAGCATTACTTCGGGTACAGTCCCTTCGCTATGGAAAACGTTTTTCCCGTACATAAAGCTGGTGACCTGGCTTACATCTGTAATTTTCGGTCCAATTCCCTCCATTCCTGTTTCAGCAAACTAGTTGAGAGGGTAGTTTACAATAGAGTCTACCCTTCCGTCCATTCTTTTCGTGCTCAAGAGCAGCAAGAGGTTCGTAAGAGGCAAATCTACATGCATCTGCCTTGGATCAGCAAAAGCAGGTAGATGTAATCTATGCAGATTTCGCTTAAGCTTTTGATTCTGTGAATCATAATCTTCTTCTTCTGAAGCTTCAAAGTTATGGTATATCTGGCCGTCTACTCTCCTGGTTCACTTCCTAAGTTGCTAATCGTACTTGTGTTGTAACTGTCAATTCTTGCACCTCTGTTCCGTTTTTTCCTACCTCGGGAGTTCCGCATGGTTCAATGCTTGGCCCTCTGTTGTTCTTGCTCTTTATTAATGACCTGCCATCTTGTATATATTCTCCTTGTCTTTTGTATGCTGATGACTTCAAAATGTTCAGAGTAATCGAGACGTTTAACGATTGCTTTCAGTTACAAAGTTATATCACTGCGTTAAATAACTGGTGCTTTGCCAACGCACTTACTCTAAATGTTGCGAAGTGTCACCAAATGTGTTATCCGCATAAAATTACGTATATTTCCTTCTCTTATTCTGTTTCAAATTCCTCTCTTAATGTTGCCGTTAATATCAAGGATCTTGGCCTATTATTTGAATCGAAACTCAAATTCGATCAACATATAATGTATACCACAGCCAGGGCTTCTAAATTTATCCTTAGATCCTCCAAACCTTTATAAACCTCTCCACGTGTGTGCATCTTTCCCTGTCATTCATTCACAGTATTCTGGAATACTGTTGTCAAGTGTGGTGCCCCCATTACCAATACCTTATGCAATCCTTAGAATCCGTCCAACGTAGGTTTACCCGCTCTGTGTTTTATAGATTCAATATCCCTTACTGTGTTTATAATCGTCGTCTCCCCATATTGTAGATTCCTTCCCCTGAATAACGTAGAATTTTCCTTCACGAGTGTCTCCTTTTCAAACTGCATTACCATCTTGTTAATTGTGATCTATGCAGCCGGATTTCTGTTCGAGAATCTTGTCGATCTAACAGATCCTCTTTTACGTTCAATGTCCCTTACGCGCGAACTGATGTTTACTTTTATTCGCCTTTGTTACGTATAGCTAGACAGCATAACGAGTTGCAACTTGATCCTCTGCTGTTAACGATCTTTGGGCACAACAACTCTTTGAAAAACAGAATCCTTAAGCACGTTGTCAATTTTTGAACTTATTACTTATTTTTTATTATTATTTATTTTTGTAAAGTATTTTTCCCCCTTTTTTTATCACCTTTTTTTCTTGGATTAGCTCTTTTTGCTGTTTTATTTTAATTTTATTTTTCTAATCTGTAATTGGACGCAAGTCTGTTGTACCGGAGAATTCTTAAATAAATAAATAAATAATACTTCTCAGCCAGCGTTACACGTGTTATCGCGAGGCTCAGGAGAGTAACACTTCTTTGGCTCATCCGCCTAGAGAGACGTGCAGGATGCGTTCCATTAGTAATGCGATTAAGTCCACAAAATAAAAAACAAAATCGGTACAAATGATAAAAATTCTTCAAAATAACATCCGTCTGCGGCTATGGACATGCTTCCAAGCCGTCTTCAGGGCACGCGTTAAAACTGTTCTGATGTTATCTATGGACTCGAAAATTCGACCTTTCAGGGCTCGTTTGTAGTAGGAAAATAGAAAAGGTCTGGTGATGCGACATTGGGGTTGTAGAGGGGTTGTAGAGAAGTTGAGAGAACACTGTCACATTGATCAGGGTGAGGTAGTCTCTGGCGAGGAAGCTGATGTGACTGGGCGTGTTTGCGCTCCTGACACGGGCGCTCCCCTTTTCAAATCTTTTGAGGACATCCAAGTATAAAGCAGCATTCACAGTTGTCCCATGCGGTACGAATTCATGATGAAAAATACTCTGGGTATCAAAAAGAGACAATGAGCATCGCTTTTATTCAAACCTTGCTAATGCAAGCTTTCTTCAAACAAGGAGATATTAGGTCTGTTCCCGTACTACGATTAATTGCAATTAATTGCAATGAAGCGTACTAAAACGGACTAAAAAACTCTGTTTTAGTACGTTTCATTGCAATTAATTGCAATTAATCGTAGTACGGGAACAGACCTATTATGTTGTGCACTCTGTCGCTTGGTTTCTGGATCTCCAAAACTCCAGCTCTCGTCATCGGTTATCATTGCCTCCAAAAATGGGGGACTACAAACAACTGCAACATTTCTTGGATCACTCGAGTGTTTTTCTGGTGGTCGTTCAAAACTTTCGGCACAAATTTTGCGGTTTTGTGTAGTGTTTCGCGCGTCGGCCGGCCGGAATCTTCGAAAGTTTGAAGGCAGAATCGGTTTCGTAAACTTCGTAGGATTTTCTTGAAGAATATCGCTAAAAGTTGTACCGGTGACACCATGAATTCTTCTCGGATTAGAAATTTTGATCAAAGAAGAATTGGGGGTGGTGCATTGGTCCAGGATGAATTGTTGTCAGTCATGATAGCCGTTTTGAGTGTATGTTGTCATCTTTCTAAGAAACCGTAGGGCTGTGGGTGGCACGCGATGGTACGATTGTTTTGAAAGCCCAGAAGTCGACCAAGCTCAGCGCGGAGACGAGGCTTAATCGATGAAAATATATTGAGGAGCTCCGAATCAAATAATTCATGTGCTCAGTGGATCAGAAAACAACGGAATTTCTTCAGAACAACGAATGAAACGGTTGATGATTGTAAGACAACACCTTTATCGCTACGAGTGTGTTAGTGAACTAACTATTTCGATGTAAATGACCTTAAAACGTTTGGACACCGTAGGAAAAGTCGATACAGGTTTGCTCATGTGTCTGATTATTTTGTTTTTTTTTTTTATTATGATAGCCATTTTTGAGCCACAAATGGCAACGTCCTTGGAAGGACAGAAGAATTTTCTTGAAATGTGCTTGCGTGAAGCACGAATATTAGGATGAACTATGTCGTGATGTAAGGTCGCATAGTTGGGCCAGACAATTCACAAAAAATCTAAACGTTGGTCCTAAAATATTGATTGCTTTTGATGTTGCATTTAGAGTTCTTTTGGATTTCCTGAAACCGTGCGTCCGATATTATTAACAAAGTTATTGCGGCAAATTTGAAAGTACAAGGAAAATGATTTCTTCTGGATTCTCCAACCAGAGACATACCGAATGTCAGAAATGAACTTCCTGAAAATCATTTCGTGTTAATCATTCCAGAAAGGACGTCGCAGCCGCCAGATATTATCCCAACTTCCTGAAAGGAACTATTAAGGAGACGAAACATGCTGTTTTCAATTCGATGGCAGCAAGTACGGCTTCGGAATCAAATCCGAAAAACTCACAAGCAAAAAAAAAATACGAAAAACTCCTTCAAAAATCGATGTTGTGTTTCTTCAATAGCAAAGGCATCACCCACAAAGAGTTCGTTCCAACTGATGAAACTGTCACTGGGAAGTACGGCTTGGAAGTCCTGAAACGTTTGATGGGCATAATTTTTCGCATTCGGACATAATTTCGCAGTCTATAGAGCTAGTGTTTGTTGCACGATAATGCATCAGGTCACACATGGTTAACTGTACGTCAATTTTGAACCCGAAATAGAGTCTGTGCGTTCTATTACCCATTGTATTCACCAGACTTGCTCCATGTGACTTCTCCTTGTTCCCTAAATTAAAAATGAAGCTCATGGGATGCTTTTCCGACGACACGCAAAAGGTTACTATACGTGCACTAGAGTCAATAGCGCATGATGAGTTAAGATACGCATTTGATTCATTTCAGAATCGCTATAACAAGTGTATTGCTTCGCCAGGGGAGTATTTCGAATATTAATTCAAACGAATTCCAGGTACTTTATTTCAATCATGTTTTCTCGATCAGTACTGATACGTAATTGTTGCTCTGTGTACACAGCAATAAATATGAAAGCAAGAATTATCGAATTGTTTCGGCTATAAAATGTGAACTTGCTGCTTCGTCGCCGTGAAAAAAAGGCTCCAAAATAAATGTTTTTACGTAATTCTTAACTCATTTCAGTTCGAACTATGAATAAAATACTGGTCATAATGTATTAAATCGTATTATGAGCACACTTTTTGCATTTGCATGTTTGAGCTCGAATACCGACAACAGTACGTTGCTCACTTAATCATATGCACCACCAGAAATATTTCTCGACAAATCGAAGCCTACAAAACGTATCCTTCTAACTAATCACAAGTAAGCCAACTTGTTTAGTACGTATCCCAGCAACAACAAAAACTGTCCACTGACCGAGACCAAGAACTCATGTTAATTACACTTCCATCTTCAATAGCACTTCATCTCAGTCCACATTAGCTGCATTTTCCCGATAACTGGCCGCCGGTTGAAATCAATACCGATTGCGCTACTCTCCGACAGCAGACATTAAGTGTCATTACTTTGATGAATCACTAGAAGACCTCCTCTGCAGAGCCAGATTGCAACAACGAAAACCGCACAAGTTCACATAACTCCACCAGTCCATGCAAGAACATGTTTTGGTCACTTCGGTCGGCAGTCGGATCGTCTGTGTACCTACATATGTAATATATCGCCTATTATATCACTTCGTCGCTATCAGCTGCCGAGCAATAAGAACAGTCGGAACGTCTTTTGTACTTCGTTAGCTTCCATACTAAATTCGCAATCGAATTTAGAAAAAGAATAATAGCTTTACTTTGCATTGACTAGGTTCATTCGGGAAGGACGAGATAACACTCTCAAGTACTAAGCAGGCTTTGGAAATTATTGGAGAAAATATTGAAATGCTAGAGGGAAAACAAAGTCAGTTGAGCAACATACTGGCAGCGGTCATTTTGCAGCCTTTCCGATTCCAATCAGAACGTTGGCTTCACGTTCGAAGAGCATCCGAGCTGAGGCAGAAGTAACACACACGTCAAGCACGTTCCTGGATGTTCAGAGTACGTTACACTTCTTTACTTCACTACTCGAACAACGAATGGCCGTGTGGTGGCTAGTCCGAACGCGAATATGAGGTATGAAATTATTTTAGCGCCTAACGAATTTCGGCAGCGCTTAGTCTTTCTGCCACGACCAGTGCGATACAACTGCGAACCAAGCGAATGCTTGTTCGCATCGTACGAGAAATGTTGTTTCCCCATACGTATTGATTGAACCGTAACGAAGTATGTATCTTTTTGTTGCACCTCTGGCTTACGCTCGAGTTTGGCGAGCTTGCAACTACCGAATATGAACTGCTTACGTGCAAATGTGCATTGAGGAAACTCTCGAAAATCACATGGTTTCGAGGAGAGCTACATTCAATACCTCATCGTACGGTGCAGAAATATATTAGTTACTTTACAGAAACTTTCAGTTACAACCTAAAATCTATTTTGCATCAAGATGTACGAATGAAACGGTATTCTATTAGCAAGCTTTTGTATACATAAGCCGTGCTAAAGTATTTGAATAGCGTTACTTCGAATATTTGTGGAAATGCAGAAAAGCCAATATCCTTTATGATTATGGTGACGAAATGAAAATGAGTGCCACGGATACAATCGCACAGATGCATTCCACCCGATTCAATAGTAAAAATGTGCGCCACCGGGCATCCGGAATTCCGTTTGATTTACAACACTCTTCGTGAGTCGTCAGATTGAAAGCGGCCTGTGATAAAAATAGATCCATTTCAGAATTTAGAATGAAACATATCTTTCACGACTCAAGAGCCGAACGTGGAGTAGGCCGCTACGAGATTAGCAGGGATCGATGCCAACAAGATGCATTCGGAAAAATGAAATTTCATATTACATGTGTGGAAAGTATTTGATTTAGCATATGTGGAGATTTCTGAGAGTTCAGGAGTGGAATTGGGGAGGTAGCAGCTACTTTCGTACAAAAACGTTTCTTTTCACCAAATGCACAATGCTTTCAGTGTGTACTCTTGTTAGACTATTGCCTGTGCGCCGCTGCCAGTGATTAGTGAAAGTACATGCAATTCGGACACCAATTATAGATTTGCAAGAGCGATATCGCAGCACAGGAGAAATTCCTCTCAAGTTGCCCCGACCTATTGTCTTGGCTTGGTGTGGCTCAAGCCAGGGTCGAGCCTGACTTGTTCAGAAACGCGTGCTCCGGCACGGTTTCTCGGCAATGACTGAGCGGCCGGTGATTTATGCGTGCGGTGCCAAGACGAAACGAATGCACATTAGATCTAGATTCGTAATAACGTTCTGCTGCGAACTAGATTTACAAAAGCAATAGCTGTATACGCGAATTAAGTTTAGTATGGGCGCACTAATTCTTCAAAGCCATTATGACCGTTCTTTCATCTCCTGTTACCATACGGGTTACACGAAGTTATGCCGTTTGTCATCCAGCTGACAACATTCAAGTGGAATTTCCCATTGGAAAATCACTTTTTATGATCCTTGTGCGCTCCAATCGATAGGGGTCAAGAAAATGGTTTGGCAATCATGCAATCCAGACGTTCGATAGTCGCATCGTGCAAAAAAAAATGCAAAGAGAAATTCCTCTGACGTCGACGAATTCGGAAAGGTAGCAGCACAACAGTAGACGAGTCCGACAAACCGACCATTTTTCTTATCCATTGCAATGTTCATTTCGAGCAAATTCCGTTGCTTTTTCACTTTATTCTCCGTGTAGTGGTAGCCATTATGACGACCACATATTAGCAGTCGCAATATCGAGTCATTTTCAATCCGACGAGACACTCCAAACAAATAGATCAAAGTAAAATCTCTGCTAGCTGTCAAGGTTGTTCTACGAACGTTCTTGCTCCCGACCAGAAATTTTCACTGCACTTCCAGAAACTTGCGACACTATCACTTTCACATTATCCGTATAGCACTTATAATTACAGATGAATTTTGAGTAAATTAACTAATCTAGAACGGTACCTTGTAGTTCTTTTGTTGAAATTATCTGTTCGCCCCCAAGGCTCGCCATATTTTCACTTAACATCAGTCACTCGGTTTTTTTAGAACAATATGACGGGATCGAAATCAGCAGTGCAACACCCGTGGTGTACTAAAAAGAGTAGAATCATGCGACGGTAGCGGGGCTTGATGGCGTTTCAGAGTCCTCTATGTGTCGGTAATTGCAGCTATAAGGTACTAACTTCCAAAAGTTTATTTTTGAAAATTGAAAAATACGCTAAATTTTATTTTTAAATTTACGAAATTACGAAAAATTGAAAATTGATAAGCATGCGTACAGACTCTAGGTCACTTCGTGTACCTGAATCTATTATGATACATTAAAATAGATTTGCAGCAAGTCGTTTTTGTACTCTTGCAGCAATCCAAATTTTATCACAAAAAGAAACCAGGTGCAAAGATCTGTTGCCGCTGCAGTACGCGAACAGACATAATTATGAATTGTAAAATTAATGCTTTAAACACCCTACTATGTTCCCCATAGCAGTTAGACGATTTTATCGATGGATGGTCTGATTCGTATGAAAGTTAGGTTGATTTTCTGTGTTTGTACAGTATAAAAGTATAGGAAGACATTGATGTTGACTTCTTTCAAACCCGGGGGAAAATACAAAAGACAATACGAAATAATGAGAACTTATGCATTTACAATTAGTAAATTAATTTGGAAATTAAAAAAACAACACTCTTGCTTTTCTTGGTAGCACTGTTTTTGTCTTGACGTCTGTGACGTGACGACGACAACCGACGAGCACAACAAATCAACAAATAGAAAGTGGATTGGGCGGAAATGTGTCAGTTTGGAGAAAACAGCTGTCGGTGTGGTGTCGCTCGCTCGTTGATAGTTTGAATCGCCGGGTTTTTCGTGCAAAGAACCATAAATTCCAATTTGAAAATGAGCCTAGAAGAAGTGTTTATTGTGTCGGCTGCTCGTACGCCAATTGGTAAGTCATATAATCTAACTTTTCTTTCAATTTTCTCCAAACGAATACAACCTATGAGGCTAGATGATTATCGTTGTCTTTCCACAAAATAGTAAGAATTACATAAACTTTGTGAATTAGTCAGAAACAGAATCTAGATTTTATCCCTTCGATATTATTCTTAGAACAATAACTCACGCATGTATTTTGGAAATTTGTACTGGATTAATGCACTGGATGTAGTGGTATTCCCCATACGTTACACTTATTCCATTCATATGAATGTATCTTTTTCGAAAGCTGCTGTTTGTTTTATTGTACAGGCTATTTTTGGAATCCACTTTCTGATTTGCATAAAAATTTGAGAACGCTACGTATGTACAAACGTTTACCTATTGGTGAATAGTCTCTATCTGATAAGTACGCATACATTTTACATCGCACATTGAGCGGCAGTGTGAAATCTGAGAATTACTTAGATTTCATCCAATTCTACGAATTTAAGAAAACATTTGGCTCGAAGGTCTGCTAATATGCTATTGTTACGGTTGAAAGTATTTCCCTAATTTACAAGCCATAACTAGCAAGTCGTGTATTTCCCTGAAAGTTTGAAAAAGAGTTAAGTTTGCGTTCGTGCTTCTAAGAATTTTTACTGCCAATCGTGGGCACTAAATATTAAGTTCGATTCGCTAGTAATACAGAGATGCATTGAACGTAATTTCTATTATTTTTTGAGTCAAGGTCAGATAGCTGTGTCGTATTTCCACAATTAGTTTCGCTCAACTTTATGGCACAATTTTGTGTTAGTTTTACAAATCATTTTTATAATCCATGCACGATCAGTGTCGTGAATTATTGCACCGTGTATGATGGACGAATACGTATGTACAGTGGCGAACAAAAATATTCCTACTCCCAAGGATGAGCAAGTAAAACAATCTTCGGAACTACAGTTAAAGAAAGAAGACTATTAATTGTATCGCAATTTATTGAACACAGAATCTATTAGTGTTGGGTCGTCAGTCATATTGATATGTATTTGTATGAGTTACTCATTTTCAAATTTGAGGTGGTACAATGTCATACTTCAAATGAAGTGTCATATTGCATTCCTTCAATTATCTATAAGTTTCCAGCGCCGCTGGCAGCCATACAGCCCCATACCATTACGCCGCCGCTACGGTAGGATAGAACATTTATGCTAAGTACTGGTTACATTTTTTTATAGATGGGGGATTCTTCATTATTTATTTTAGCATACTTCCACAGAAGATAATATTTTTATATTTTGGAGAATGATTTAATAGAGTATAGTTTTTGGATTCGGCGTTAACTCAAAAATGAAAATTTTTTTTTAGGTAAAACGTTTATGCTAAGTAGACCAGTACTATTTCTAATCTACTAAACAATTTCCCAAAAATGGTAGCTAATTACCACCAAATTTTGTGTTTAAGTATCGTGCAAATCAAACTCAAAACTAAACTCGCATGCATACATTTTCGCCTTGTAAAGCAATCCCTGTGCCTCAAGTACCACAAGTCAATCGCTTCAACCTAATCCTCGTAAAACAGGATACTGTACTATAAAAAAAAAAGTTGAGCAAAGCACATCAATGTGACAAAAAATGAGTTGGTACAAATCAAACTCAAACTAGTCTCGCGTACATACATTTTCTATTGAGTATTACAATCGATGCGCCTCAAAAGTCTCAAGTCAATTGCTTCGAAATTAACCAAAGCATCTCAATATGACAAAAAATGAGGTGGTACAAATCAAACTAGTCTCGCGTACATACATTTTCCATTGAGTATTACAATCGATGCGCCTCAAAAGTCTCAAGTCAATCGCTTCGAAATTAACCAAAGCATCTCAATATGACAAAAAATGAGGTGGTACAAATCAAACTAGTCTCGCGTACATACATTTTCCATTGAGTATTACAATCGATGCGCCTCAAGTCAATCGATTCACCTCAATATGACAAAAAAAATGAGGTGGTACAAATTTGAAGCTTGAGGTGATGTGACATTTTGTAGATGTGAATGGGACATTTGTCATGCATCTTGTATGAGTAACACAACACTAGAATCTATTTCTACTTCAGTTAATAAAACAAAAACGCAATTTAGTAGTAAATCTAAGGGTTGAAGCTAGTAGAAAATTTCATTCACAAATTTACGATCAATGTAGGCATACGAGTGCCAAAACGGGACAGAGCGTATATACTAATAAATAGCGCGGAAAACTCACGATTTGCGATATAAAGTACGACATTACCCCAGAAATTGTGAAAAATAGACTGATTTCGAAAATTAAAACAAGACAGAAAATACCCCGCCGACAGCAATACTACGATAAGAAACGTTCTTTCATTAGGCAATATACATAAGTTGGAATTGTTTTTGAGGGATGATTAAAATTGAACAACTTTTTATTTACATCAAAAATTTTAATCTACATTGAAGATTCTATTTTGACAAAGTAGTTTCGAAAGTAAAATTGTCAAAATTGTCAAAATAGAATCTTCAATGTAGATTAAAATTTTTAATGTAAATAAAAAGTTGTTCAATTTTAATCATCCCGCAAAAACAATTCCAATTTGATTCTGCTTTCGGAGGCTGATTCCGCAAAACGATCGAGTTTCCCGTATCAATATTCTCTGCTTTGATAAGCTTTTAGAGATGATATACGTTGTCTATGCTGATTTATAGACAAGAAGGGAACCGTGATCACAATCAATACCTTTACAATATACACTGTATCAAAAAATTGCACGTACACCACCTTATCATAAATTAAAACTCATTTATTTTTTAAATAAACAAAATGTTCGTCATTTTTTATTAATTTCATGAGTTCTACACAACTAAAACTATCTGAAACAAAACAGCATTCCGTAATATTAATGTTAATTTTGAAAATTAAGCCATAATTCAAGTAAAAAAATTGCACATCAAAAATTTCCACATACATTCAGAAAATTAATTACTTTTTCTACTTCTAATAGCGTGTGTGGTGTCCTTTCGCTGAAATTACATCCTTTAAGCAATCGTTCATTGAATGAGCTAGTTTTCTAGTAATTTTAGGTATTATTTTTTCCCACTCTTCTCAAATAACCTCCTTGAGGTCAGCTCGGCTTATAATATGATGTTCCCGCAGTTTTTTTTCGAAAACATCCCAAAGATATTCAATGGAATTAAGGTCTGGTGATTGGGGTGGCTGAGGAAGCACAGATTTCACGTTATACAGTAACCACTCTTTTACTAGATGCGAGAAATATTTTGGATCATTGTCATGTGCTAGTGAAATTTCGTCGCTAATTCCAATTTTGGAAGCACTGGCTCTTAAATTAGGCTTTATTATTTATTTCTAAGTACTGATGCTTGTCCATAGTGCTTTCCACAAACACCAAATTTCCAACGCCATTTGCTTCCATCGCTCTCCAAACCATAACATTTTCATCTTCGTGTTTCTCAGTGGGTCCCAAATTTTTTTGACTCCAACGCTGATTGACTCTCTGCCGAACAAATCGCCGTCCATCAGAGCCAAAAAGATTATACTTACTTTCATCTACAAAAATAACAGTTTCCCAAATTTAGTCTGACTTTTTTTTACATACTCTCTGGCACACTCAAAGCGTCGGGCAACATTTTTCCTCGAAATGAACGTTTGTGTTCTTGCAATGCATCCCTTGTAACACTTTTTATGGAGAAAATTTCGCACTGTTTGGACGTTCAAATATATTCCGTCGTTTCTTTTCAGGTCTGCAGCTGTTTTGGGAGCACTTGATTTTGGATCCTTCTTAATAATTCTCTAAATTTTTTATCCAATTGCTCAGCTAAAATATTCTTCCGACCTCTTCCTTGGGCAATTGCAAAGCTTTTGTTGCTTTTTAACATTTTTATATCCGTTTGCATGGTCGAACGTGGTGTGCCAATGATCCTTGATACTTCAGCATAACTTTTACCTTCCTCCTTAAAATTTACGATTCATTTCTTCACTTCAACAGGAGCATTACGGTGTGTTTCGCCTATTTCAGAATTTAAAAAAAGTAAAGAATTACTGCACTGCTCTATTGAGCATTTACAACTACTACCTTCAATAAATGAGGATAGTGTGTCAATCTGCACTGGAAACTAAGTACCATTACTTTTCTTTTACAAGAGATCATAAGTTAATCTTATGTGTATGTGCAATTTTTTGATGTACGTGCAATTGTTTTAAGTATATTTTTGCTGTACTGTGACAGTAAAAGCTAATATAACAAAATACTGTTATGCTCTGAAAAGCTTTAACAGTATATGATTTATAAATACCTAAAGAATGAAAAGTTTTTTTTGTTTAATAAATAGAAGAGTTTTTATTGGAGTAAGTACAGACAATACACTACAGACAATGTTGTTTGTTGCCAGCGAATGTTCGCTGCACTTACTATTTCTTGATGGGATCATACGCACAACAGCACGTTCTCACCTCTCATTGGTTGATCATCAGGGCCGAGAATATGCTCCTCTCACTTTCTCATGTGAAAAAATGTACTGTTTTTGCGCGGCCTCTTTCCAGGCACCAGTTGATCATCAATACAAAAATCTCGTGAGTTGTTCGAAGTGTCACGAATGGTTCAAGAGGTTCAAAAAAAGCCGCACAACAACAGAAGACGATCCTCCTCCAGGACGACGATTATATGGCCCAAGTGTATGACCCCGTTCGTTCAAATCGTCGTTTTACCATTCGGGAAATGGCAGAGGAATGCAACATTTCATTCGGTTAATGTCAAGAAATTTTAACAGAAAAATTAAATTTGGGGCGAGTGACGGCAAAGTTTGTCCCAAGGCTGATGATCGAAGATCAAAAACAACGCGGAGTTCGGTTTTGTATAAAACTTCTTGAAAACCATTATTACTGGCGATGATCTAACTCCAGCAGACTTTTTTTGTTTCCATAAATGAAGAGACCCATGAAAGGAGAGAGATTTGACGATGTTGGAGCAATCAAAAAAAAATCGCTGGAGGAACTGAAGAGCATTTCGGAAGAAGACTTTCAGAGGGCCTTCCTGCAGTGGAAGTGGCGTTGGGAAAAGTGTATATCTAACCAAGGAGAGTACTTTGAAAGGGATTTAGTTTTGTAATGTTCATCTATTACTAATAAATTTATATAAAATAAGTTCCGGAACTTTTTGATCAGACCTCGTATTATAGTATTTACGCTCTGACCGAGATTCGACCCAGGGGCGCCTCACAAAAAGGACCAGTGCTCTACCCAGTAGACTACATGAGCTTTTGCAATTCAGTAGAATACATTAACAAAAATACTTAAACACAATTTAATCCAAATCCTATGCAGGAACAATGTATTCACTTATCACAATAGAGTAGTACCTACTTGGTGGGATATCATTTAGAACGTATAATTGATTCCAATTTTGACCAATTTTTTTTTTCAGGTCTGCTAATAAATCTTTCTTCACGTAGTCTCACTTGTCTCACTTATTTGAGAACTGAATTGGTTTCAAAATTTCAGTAAAAATAATATTATTTCTCTAATTGTATTGCTATGGCCAGTGGCGGCTCGTGCCATTTAGAAGGAGGGAGGCAATGAATTTAAGAGTCATTTGGAAAAAATCAAATAATATTAAATTAACTTCTTGCGCGCAATTTTTACACATAGCAACGATAACTGTCTTGACCTATAATATTTCGCGAACAAGTTATATCCAAATAATTACTGAAATATTCAGATTTATCAAATTAAATTCTACTATGGTAAAGTGCCATGCACTGCAGGACAACTCTTCTAAATTGGTTTGTTGGTGTACAGGACAATAAGCTTGCTATGTTGTTCTCAACTGGAGATCTGAACCCCTCAGTGTTTCAACGATCAAACGCCGAATTGAAGGAGCAGGTCTTCATGGTCAAATAACTGATAGAAAACCATTGTAACGTGCCGAAAATAAGAAGAAGCGACTGGAATGAGCTAAGCAACACAAAAATTGGACATTTCAGGATTGGAAAAGAGTTATGTGGAGTGACGAGTCTAAGTTCGAAGTTTTCGTCGAGACGAAGGGTCTTTGTTCGCAGGTCAGCAGGAGAGAGAACATCCGATCAATGCTTAGTGACTTCGATGAAACATAGTGGTTGTTCTGTTATGATATGGGCCTGTTTAGGTGGCGATAGAGTCAGTAGCACCAGCAAAATCCAAGGAATAATGAGTATAGAACACTATCGGGATATTCTCGAAAACGAAATGTTGCCATCTGGACTACCTATTTTAAAAAACGGATTCATATTTCAGCATGAAAATGATCCGAAGCACTCTTTGAAAATCTGCAGAGTATTTAAACCAGTTATCAACTGAGGGAGCTCTTAAAGTTATGGTTTGGCCACCACAGTCACATGAACTCAACTCCATAGAGCTCTTATGGGATGATCTAGACAGAAACGTCCGAAAAGTCTGCCCTACATCTGTGGAGTATTTTACAAGCAGAATGGAGTAAAATCTCATCAGAGACCTTTACAAAATTACTACGTTGGATGCCAAACGTTTGTGAAGCGGTTATTACGAAAAAGGGTGGACGAATTGATGAGACGAAGATTTAATAATAATTGTACCGTTTCGAACCTTTTTTGTAAATATACTATATACTCTAAATATACTTTACATACTATTCATAAGAACTTGTTTTTTTTTTACTTCCAATCATTTGAAATAGTGAATTTATTGGGTGGGCAAATACTTTTGAGCGGTAGTTTAGATCGTCAGGAACAAGTGGACGTAGTGCACACAGATTTTTTTAAAGCTTTTGATACTGTCGACCATAGAATATTACTCAGAAAAATTACACAGTTTGGTTGTTTCGGGCTTCTCGATTTTCGTCCTACCTCAGTAATCGTGAGTGCAAAGTTACTATTAACAGCCTCTCCTCTTCTCCCTTTCATCCCTCTTCTGGTGTTCCACAAGGGTCTATCCTTGGTCCTTTACTTTTCTTATTTTTTTATTAATGACCTTCCTTCCATTATCGATTCCCCTTGCCTACTGTATGCTGACGATCTGAAATTAGTCCGAGTCATCAGGTCAGCTTATGACTGTAATATTCTCCACAATGATCTGTGTGCTCTTCTCAATTGGTGCAACCGCAACTCCTTGTCCTTAAATGTTAGCAAATGTAAACATATGACCTTTTCCCTCAAATCGTCTCCTATTTCATTTCCTTATTCAGTTTCTACTAAACATCTGTCGTCCGTTAATCAATTTAGAGACTTGGGTGTGACTTTTGATCCTAAATTGAAAATTGCCATGTTGCTGAAGTCACCGCTAAAGCCTCCCGAGTCTCTAGATTACATACATGTGTTCGTCTTTTTTTTTTATATTAGTTCGTTGTGTCCTCGAATATACTTGTCAAGTGTGGTCTCCACGTTTCCTATACCTTTCTCAGGCCATCGAGTGTGTGCAGCGTAGGTTCACACGCTCTTTATTTTTTAACTATAATATACCTTACTTTCCCGCTTGTCCTTTCTTTAAATTCCCTCCTTGGAGTCACGCCGGCTATTGCTTGACGAGTGCTTCCTGTTCAAATCGCAGCGAGGTATTCTATCTGGCTTCACTGATTCATTCCGACCTCGCAGCTCGTTACGGGGTAACGGGTCTCAGGAAGTCTTCACTGTTCCGTTCGCGCGTACAAATGTGTACTTCTCTTCTCCTTTCGTCAGAATCCCTAAGCGTCATAATGAATTGGGACTTGGAACTCGGCCACAATCGTTCTATACCTTTACATTTATTTAAAAGTATTTATTCTCGACCTGAGCGTTGGGGCATTTTTTCTTATTTCATTGCCATAATTGGAATTTGTATTCTGTTGCGATGAATTTTGTAAATAAATGAATAAATATCAAGTACCAAACCGTTTTATTCTTTTGGAAGTATAATTTTCCAAAATGAAATGACCGCAAGTTCTCATTGAAATTTGATATAAACAAGCAAGAGGTCGAATGTTTAATTACTAATTGTGTTTTTAACATCTTTTTTCATTTCAACTTTAATACCATTTAATCAAAGAAACAAACAACAGGCGCGTATGCACATTAGAGTCGTGTTTGTTTTGCGTGTTTTAAATGAATCGAACTTTTTTCAAGAGTTGAACTTTGGAAATTCAGAAAAAATGTCGCTTGGAAGACATTTGTACATTAAAAAACCAACATTAGCCTAAAGCACAATTTTGGCAATTATTTACTTCATTTAAGTGTATTTCACTAATTGCAATTTAAAACATGCATTAACAAGAAATTTTTAGTCCGCATGTTCTCTTATTTTGTATTCTGAACTTTTTAGTGCTTAAAATTCGTTCCAAAAAAAAAAAACTGACTATTAATGTGAAAAGTAATGAAAAAATATCTGCATTTCTGTTACTTCTCATTAGTCGTATAAATGATTCACACACTGGAAGTGATCCATGACAGATGTTTTGGTAGATGTTTGTTGTGCATCGAAAATGTTGTTCACATTATACTTTAACGACTATATAATTATAGAATTTATGCTATGAAATTTTTAACAGTGTTATGGAAATTTTTAAATTATTTTCTGGTAAAAGTGTGATTAAGATGCTGTAACTAAATCGTTGCTCAGAACTACAAATAAAATTAGTTTAAAATAATTAATTAAGGTCGCTAATTACTTGTCTCATTGTAGATGCGATGTGTTTAAGACCATTTAGTGTACTGAAACACCGATTGCTTTAAGTTTATTTAAATATTTAGTCGCTTCTAGATTTTGCTTGCAGACCAGATATTTGGTTTACTATCTGGATTTTATATTTATTATTAGAAAGTTATATTTTTTATTCCCTAATGTAGATGGTCGAAAAACAGATCCGGGTGACCTATCAGACGCGGGTTATATGAGATTTGAGTCAATAAAAAAGTTTCGAACTACGGATTTCAACAACTACCAGAAACACAATCCTCCTCTCACTCTATACGCAGATCTTTTTCTTTTCTTTATCTTGGTGTTGCGCGCCAGTTCTCGCCGTTTGTGACCAGGCCGAACGTAGATTCAATAATGCGCCTCGGACTTGTAAAGCGACTGCATACAAAAAATGTTAGCTGAGATCAGCTACACATTGCCAGCAGTATGATGTTGCTACCTTACCTATTCTGTTCAGGTATTTCCTGCAAAAATCGTGCACTGTCAAGAATTGTCAAAGGTAGATCCATCCTCTTTTTTCTCGCTCTGCTCTTTTTCTCAGTTGAACAATGTTCCAAATGTTAATAACAGAATACTTGATTTTATTCTTGCTAATTCTCCTTTGTCGTCTGCTCGTTGAAGTGCTGCTCTGTCACCTTATGTCAGTCCTGATCCTCACCATCCGTCTCTTGTTATGGAACTTTCCTTTACCTCATTTCCCAAGAATAAAAATTCATCTGTATTGCGTTATAACTTTGCTAAAGCGGACTTCGTTTCCATGCCCAATAAAATTAATGTTGTTAACTGATTTGCTATTTTCAGAGGTCTAAATGTTGATGATGACCTTCATGCGTTTTATGCTTTTTTGTCTAATCTTGTTTCCTGTCACACTCCCACTTTTCGTGTTAGAAGAGGTGTTGATCCTCCCTGGCTTATTGTTGACGTGATACGTACTCTTAAAACCAAAGACATGGCGTGTCGTAGATTTCGAAGCTCCGGCTTAGAGGTTGATCTTTTAAGATAAAAAAATCTACGCTCGTGCGCTAAAAAGATGGTTAAAGATGCGATGAATGCGCATCATGGTCACATTGAAGCTTCCATATCATCGTGTCAACAGAAACCTTTCTGTTCATGTTATATATCCGTTCCCTTAAAAAATCTCCCTCTATGCCTTCTATGATGCACCTAAATGATTTGTCTGCTTCCTCTCCTCAAGAAATATGTGAGCTGTTTGCTCATTTCTTTTCTTCTGCTACCTTCCAACTTAATTCATCCTCCTCTGCCAATATTTTCCCTTCAGATGTTAATAGTCTTTTGTTTGTTTTCGACGAACCCATTGGAGGTCGTAGGTTTGCTTATTAGTCTAGACAGTAGTGCCAGCTGCGGACCTGACGGTTTACCTAATATCTTTGCTAATTCCTTGTCATCCTTTCTTTATCTGTCCTCTTTACGGTTAGTATTTCTTCCTGTACTTTTCCTCCTTCCTGGAAATTCGCAAATATTTTTCCCATCCTCATAGCCGGAGATTCGTCCTGCGTCTCCAATTATCGTCACATATCCCTTCTATCTTGCTTCAGTAAGCTTCTCCCAAGAGTTGTTTCAGTATATCCTATAATTGAACCTCTTCTCGCTTCTGAGCAACATGGTTTCGTCAAAGATAAGTCAACAGTTTCCAATTTACTTTCGTTCACCAATACTATTGCCTCTGCTATCGTCCAGCAAAAGCAAGTGGATGTATTATAAACAGACTTTGACAAGGCTTTTAACTCTCCTCTCAAAGCTCGATGGTTTCAATATTTCGGGTCAGCTCTGCTTCTGATTTTCCTCATACCTTCGCGATCGTGCTTATTTTGTAACGGTTCACTCTTATTCTTCTCCCCCCGTCTATCCTACTTGTGGTGTTCCCCAAGACTCGATTCTTGGTCGTCTCCTTTTCCTCTTGTTTATAAATCATCTTCCTTGCCACTTCAACTCCCCGTGTCTTTTGTAGGCTGACGATCTGAAAATATTCAGGTTGATTGAATCAGTAGATGGCTGCTCCCAGCTGCAGGATGGCTTGTCTGCTCCTGGAGAGCGTCCATACCTTTCACTGATATTTCCTCGTGTGTACGCCTGTACATCTCCTTCGTGCGTAGTGTCCTCGAATATTGTTGTCAAATTTGGTGTCCTCATTTTCGTTTCCTAATTAATGCTGTTGAGTTTGTGCAGCGCAGATTTACTCGCTCGTTATTTCTCAAGTTCCGCAATCCCTAATGTGAGTATAGTATGCGTCTTTCCATCCTTGAAATCCCTACAAGTCTGTCACGCAGAGTGTATCTTGACGAATGTCATCTGTAGAAAATTATTAATGGTTATGTTACATGTATCCACAGTGCACAGTTTTCTGTTCGTGACCCGGTACGTTTTACCAGGACTTCATTGACCCTCAACGTACCCTTTGTTCGTATTCATACATGTTTTTACTCTCCACTATTGCGCTTGCCTAGGCAACATAATTCCTTGAATATTGGCCCTCTTCTGCCTTCGTTGTGTTCTTTTAAAGAAAAATTAAGAACAAGCGTTTTTTCTTAGGAAATAAATTAAGTTGCTGAATTTCAAATTTAATATTTTTATTGCATTTATGATTAGATTTTATTTACCGCCTTTTATATACTCTGTTTGATTTGAATTTATTGTCTTTTTTCTTTCTTTATTCTTTTGGTTTTGAATTTTTGTACCTTATCTTATTTTCATTCTTTTCTTGTGCTTTTTCTTTTATATATATAAGTTTATTCTATGTCTAGTCTCTTTGGATTTATATCTCTTGATTTAGACAATAATAAATAAATAAATAAATAAGTATTCACCTCTCCGTAACTAGGGCTAACTCAAGGCTCATAAGGCCTAGTAACTTAGTCCTCCATCGCCCTCTGCTAATTTTACTTTAACGTTGTTGCTAGTTCTGTCCCGCTCGGAGGAGAGCAGATACATTCCTTGCGTGCGTTCTTATGCTAGTAGATCTATTGCGATTATTCCCGATGCCACCAGGTAATGCGGTACCTACAGGTGATAAGCAGGCCATTCCTGCTCTGCAACACTGTCAATGGGCGTCCGGAACTTCTCAGTTCGGAGCGTATCTCCCCGAATATGGGCCCCATAAAGCAAAACGGAATTGCACGCCATCAACAGCCGCCTCTGTCTCCACCGAAGTGGGCCATTAACCTACTCAGTGAAGTGACGACTCCTAGAAGCATATCATATGCCCTCCAGATATAACCTCAATGGGTCAGCTAGCTATCCAGGATCAATTCCAAATACCTGATCGACTTGCTGATGTAAACATTTGAGCGTAACCTGCCAGAATCATATGCAGACATTTTCAGCCGCACCACATCATCCTACATGATGTTCCAGAGGTCAGAACCGAAGATCGGCTCCTGTGCGGCGAATGAAATGGCAGGCCTCCTTTTTATCCTCGGCGTCGTAGAATAAACATTGGTCCTTAGGTAGTCCCTCATTACGGTTAGTAAGTAGCCAGAAGTGCGAAACCTCTGCTCAATGGGCCGCAGGATGTCTGTTCACCTCTGCGAGCTGAAGGCGATTTGCACATCCAGCGTTCTTGCACTGTGACATGCTTCTTTCACTGTTGCTGCTGGCCTAACAAATTCTGAGATGGCATTGATTTTTAAATACCCTTTCCGCAACGAAAATCAATCCCGATTCCTCATTCTGGACGCTGCACTGCTCAGCTCCTCATCCGTAAAGAGAGGAACATGTATCTGGTTCTGTCATCTGTCCCAGGCGGATGAACTAGTAACATGGAACCAACGATATCGTCCATAGAAATTGCATCCATGAAAATGCTAGGTCGCATGCATTCGAGTCTACAGCTGACTAATTTATACCCATCACGACACAGATCTGAATTGACCTCACAGAGAGAATACCATTTGTCGAGTTCGCTCCTAGTGATGGATGAGCAGCTGGAGACCGTCTGCTTCAGGCATGATTCTGGCTCGCTGCACTCATCGTCTGCATGCTAAAGCAATGCGTCGCAGTTTGGCGTTTTCATCGTTCCACCAGTACAAATGTTGCTTCCTACAACAGGGTTGCCATTAGAGTATTAAAGCTTCACACACTCTGCGAATCCCTCGCATGGTACTGTTAGCAATGGCTTGAGTCACTGAGGACCTAGATGTTAGAGACTTTCCTTCCAAGTCCGAAACGAGTGATGCGACCTTCTCGTAGCGGAAGAAGCCATTTATCGGAGGAGCGATGTCGTTTTTGCCTGCTCTCGACGATTGGGAAGGTGATGTAATTGTAATCACTTACTTACAAGCTCCAATCGCTGACAGCTCCATCTCGGCTCTTCTCTGTTGCCTAGAGCTGCAGAGAGATAGTGTCGTTTTCACTTACCCGGCTCCTTACTTTCCATCCTCGCGTTTGACGGCAATTGTCACCTCCTCCTGAACTGTAGGGCAATCACATCCCTACTCTGGAAGCTATCCCACGCCAGATTGAGCTAGTGGGCTGAGAAAAAGGCACGCAGAGTAAGTTACTGGAATATCTCTTAAAATTAATTTCATCAATTTCTTGAAGTCTGTCAGCTACATCTCAAAATCAGTTGATTTTTTGTTGAGACTGGAGAATCAATAGCTTTGTTGAGAACAGGCTTTTCTACTCGAAAGGTTGCTTGAAATCTACCACTATCTCGTCTGATATGTCTGTCTGCCAATTTGCCTTATATTTGCTACTGTAGCCTCTCTAAGAATTTTCTTAAGAGATCGTCTCAAAGTCTAGTCTTCCATCAAAATAGATTGTCAAGAAAAAAGAATATCTTAAAATGTGCACGTACCCATTTTTGTTACAGATTTATATTATCAAATCATTCTCAATAAATACATTTAATCTTTCAAATAAGACATTTTTATTCACTTCTCGATTCGATCGTGACTGCAACCAAACGTTACTTGTTAATTTTTCCTCAGGAAGTTTTAATGGAGTTTTCGCGAAAACACCAGCATCGGATTTAGGCGCTATAGTCATCAAAGAAGTTTGCCAGCGGGGTAATGTTAAACCCGAAGAACTAGACGAAGTAATCTTAGGGCAGGTAAATATGACAAGAAAAAAGTAAAAACAAAAAGCTAAATGTCACTCATTTGTAGATTCTCATAGCAGGATGCGGTCAAAACCCGGCACGACAAGCTGCAATAAAAGCTGGTGTCCCTCAGGAAATACCCTCCTACGGAGTGAACATGCTATGTGGATCTGGTCTAAAGTAACTATTATTCAAAATTGAATTAATCTTTTTGAAACTCAAGTTGCACTTCCTGTTAATCCAGGTCCGTAGCATTGGGATATCAATCGATCCGGACTGGCGATTCCAATATCGTGCTATGCGGTGGTCAAGAAAACATGACACAAACTCCGCATCTGGTACTGAATCTTCGACAAGGCATTAAATTAGGACCAACCACAATGCAGGACTCATTGCTATATGACGGCCTTACCGATGCTATGCATAATATTCATATGGGTGTGACAGCAGAGAATCTCGCAAAAATGTACAATATTTCACGAGAAGAACAAGATGAGTATGCGGCCCGATCACAAAATTTAGTTGAAATCGCTCAGAAGAATGGCTACTTTGATAAAGAAATCGTTCCTGTAGAAATTCCTGATCGGAAAGGCCCAATCGTTGTAAATAAAGATGAATTTCCGAAGCCTGGCACAACTGTTGAGTCGCTTTCAAAACTAAAACCATGCTTTATAAAGGTCAGTGTTTGTTCTTACATAACATGATTAGCTAAACGATGAATTCTCCTGAAAAGGATGGTTCCGTGACGCCGGGGAATGCATCAGGTATCAATGATGCTGCTTCGGCAGTTCTCTTAATGTCGGGCGCTGAAGTGAAAAGACGATCTGCAAAACCTATTGCTAAGGTTGTGGGTTGGAGTCAAGTTGGCGTTGACCCGAAAATAATGGGTATTGGACCCGTTACTGCAGTACAAAATCTTGTAAGCAATTTAGCTATAATTTGAAATACAGTATCTCTTGTTTATTTTGGTTTTTTTCTTTAAATTCTAGCTGAAAAAAGTCGGTTGGAATAAAGACGACGTAGACCTATACGAATTAAACGAAGCATTTGCAGCTCAAACGTTGAGTGTCAACAAGTGTTTGCAGCTTAATATGGATAAAGTCAATGTAAATGGTGGTGCAATTGCCTTGGGCCATCCCATTGGAGCATCTGGAAATCGAATTTTAGTATCACTCTTGTATTCGTTGCAAAGAACAGGAGGAAAAAAGGGCATCGCATCGCTATGTGTTGGCGGTGGAATGGGTATTGCGTTGGCTGTGGAAATGTTGTGAAAAATAACGTTGCAGTCAATATGTAGAACATATTGTAGAATGTATTATTGACATAGCTAGTGTAATGAAAGTGTAAAGATGAGTATATGTTGGTTACTGATTACAAATTTTATCGAAGTTTTTACAACTTTTATGTATGACAATTGAAAATATGACAATCGTAATTTTCAAAACAAAAAAAATCAAACAAAAAATAAACCCTAAGTGACATTGGGTAAAGTATTCTTTAAAGTTGGGTTTATTTTGCATTAGTATGATATGAGAAATCTCTGGGAGATGAAAATGTGCATTATTTATAAATCGGTATTAGTGTCTATTATTAAATCTTCCATTATAAACATCCATTTTAAATTAAATTTGTTTTCAAAACTTTTTTTTGAATAAAAGTATGTATATTTATTAGACAATGTTTTTTTTTCAACTATAACATAACGCTGTTCATTTGTTTTTAAATAGATCTCAACAAATGATATATTTGTAAAGAACTAGTTCGCAAATATTCGGAATTATTTTCCATAAAACTTTATGGAACTACAATACTCATATAAAAATCTTAATCAATCTTTTAAAAGAATGTTTTTTAAATGCCTGAATATAGTGAGTCGGAAGAAACCTAGAAAGAAGCCCAATAGTGGTGGAGATTCTTATAAGAATAAAATTTTACCGATTTTAAAATTAGCAACAATATTACGTTTTATGACACAGTAACAGAGTTTTATGACATTTTTTAAAACCATCCAATGACGCAGTTTTTACTTACGCAATCCAATCGAACCGAAAATAATCGAAGGCAAAAAATCGCCAATTCGTATATATATATTTTTCGTATTATGATTCGCACGAGAAACCGACAGCAAATTTGTGATCGAGTTTCTTTCTGTGCAAGCTGATGACGGATTTTTTTTAAGTATCAAATTTTTTGTTTTTTTTTCGGTTCGATTGGAAGGTCACCGGGTATCCCGTGTAAAATCGTTTTTCTTTTAAACTTGTGATTAATATTGAAATTTGTGCCATAGTATTATAAGAATCTCCTTAGCCATTGGACTTGTTCCGACTTGTTTTTTTTTGGTTACTTGCGACTCACTATATTCAGGCGAATCAAACTAAATTGCCACAGAGTAAACATTGCAACTATATGAGTGGTTGAATATTTTTCTTTCTATGTTTCTTCCGACTCACTATGTTCAGACATAATAAAAAAATTCTTTTAAAAGATTGATGAATATTTTTATATGAGAATTGTAGTTCCAGAAAGCTTTATGGCAAATAATTCCGAATATTTGCGAACTAGTGCTTTACACAATGAATGTTTCAGCAAACAATAGAAATTTGTCTAATTTTATGTATATGAACCGTTTTTATTACACTTGATTGCAAATATCCTCGAAATCTGCAATCGGTTTAGCTCATTCGAGTGAAGCTGTGAGCGATTTCGCAATAGTTTATAATCTACGAATTCCGATATTTCAACCATAATAGGTCCTCTGCAGTTTTAGATATTGTGTATCTCATGTATGGTACCTCGCTGATAATCCATTTTGTTTCCTGGATTGTCAGCACGATCAGTCTGTAAAAATGGCCTTTGGGGGGGACCACCCGGTAAGCCGTTCAGTCTGTAAAAATAGCCTTTGGTGAAAATGCTTTAATAGCGCCAGACTTTTGGAGGGATCTGTCTTTCCAGGATTATAACGTGTAGTCTATATATTGATTATCGGGACCACCCGGTAAACCATTCCGTTGATTCAATCATATCTGAGGTTTCTAGGTTAGTTCCGGAATGGTTTCAAATTTTGCAGAGATAGGATTGCCGGTTCGTCGCTCCAATGCTCAAGCCTGGAAGACCCGACTCTCTAACACTCAATTTCGTTCTCTTTCACGGGGGATTTCATACCACGAGGATATCGATTCCTTACCCAATCTCCGTTCTAGATTAAAAGCACGGCATCGCATCAAGAAGGCAAGCAGAGAGAGCGAAGAGGAGAAAGAAGACGAATGCGTGCATGACTGTATGTACAGGGATGAAAATGAGCAACCAAAATAGATTATTTTATGATGTAGCATTAAAAAATTTCACTCGAAATTTCAGGACGCTAAATTTTTGATGGCATTGTAAAGACCATCGATAACAAGAAGTACCGTGTAAGGTTTTGTTTTTCAAGACTGAAAAACTTGCGGTACTCGAGACCATTCTTGAGACAGTCGATTGGAGATTGTGGGCGAGGCGAGTTGGACGGCGGGTGGAATTGGATAGTGTGGCCGGAGCTGGTGGCCGAAAAAGTGCTACTGATGATTCTTTTCGATGAATATTCGATTTATTTATTTTATTTTATTTTATTCATTGACCAAAACTAGGTACAAAATCACATATTTAAAAAAGGACATCAAATTAAAATAAAAAATGGAAAAGTAAAGTAAAGGAAAAAGTAAAAATAAACAAGTTAAATAAGTAAAAAACAAACAAATTTTAAAAAAAAGAGTAACAAATAAATTAATAAATAGCAATCAATAAATAAACATTGACATAAAAGCTATAGCTTAAGGTTAAGGGTACGGATGGCATGGAAAAGAGAGGACTTGAAGGATGATTTGGTAATCGTAGGGGAATATAAATTGCTTATTCTGTTGAAGCATTCGAAAGTGAGATAAATTGCCTAAAATCAGTGCAAAATGTATAACAACACAGTAAAGTGATTAATATATGTTTTGTGACCATGTGAACGAACTTACCGGCCAAAAACCACTAAATTTGATGCGATTATAACTCTATGTAGATAAGTAAGTGTTCATATTTGGTGATTCTTAATAAGAAAAGAAAAAGAAAGACGCTCGTTATGAAGAAAAATTGTGAATAAAAGTGTCCAATACGTCTCCTCGAAAAACCTTTTGGGGTTTAATTTGAAACGGTGTTCCAACTTGAATTAGCATTACTCTAAGTTCTAGAAAACGTACCTTATTATCGGTTGAATGAATGGTGTCTTGTAGCAAAGAAATGAGGTATTAGTCTGGAGTCACTAATGTTGAGTTCCAGTGGAAAACGAACAGAAGTGTACTTTATTACCTTGAAATTCCGCTTCAAATTTATTTCTTTTGTAGCTTGGACTATTGAACATCATATAATTCTACATCGCTAATGAAGTGCTGACAAGGACAAATATCAGAACTACGGTGGAATTTCCAGTGGTTTCAAACTAGCAACTAGCTGACGTGATATGCTCATGGCAAGCAAAGAGGGAAACTCCATATGGGTCCGATGCATGGTCAGCACCGACAAATAACCAACACTGTTTATGTGCTGCGCGAGCGCCGAATCTAACCAGAAGCAATATCAGTGGGAATCAGCACTGGCCTCACAAACTACCTGTCTATCTGTTTGAGCGATACCAACTTTCACGAAAAACAGCCGTCGGAATTGATGACACGCTTTTGAACGGCAAGTAAGGTAACTTTAGAACTATCCATCTTTATATTAATCAATAAATAAAAACTGAGTTAGTCCTACAAATATATTAAAATCAAACAAAAGTTAAATATGCATATTTGGAAGCTATCGGGATTTGAGAAAACAAAGATTACGAACTAATTCGAACGAAAATCTTCGGTAACCTCTTTTGTCATTTACAAAAAAAAAATATGGTTTAATGCAAAAGCTACCTACAGGCGCTATGAAAGGCTTTAGTAAACTCTTCGAGTTGTCGTAAACTACGAGAAAAATTAAGTTTAAATAAGTAGAAAAGACAATTTATATGTCTTGTACTAAATGAAGCATATCTTGTTGGTGGAAATAATATATGTATGAACGACTCATCATCATTTGCCTTCGGACCTAAATAAATTCAATTTCGGCAATAGCATTGATTAATATGTGTAAGATTATGCCAAATTAAATGATTTAGAATGTTTTAATCGAGAAGGTAATTTAAAGTTTCTACTAATGCATGTAGAATAAGGCCATATGAAAGATTATGAAGAAGAATAATATTGCTTCCTGGGGGTACGATATTGCATCTCATTTGTTACTTTCATTAGCACTATTATTGTAAAAGAGAAATTAAAAAATTGTTTTTTTTAAAAAGAGGGTCGTCAATAAGAAAGAATCGCTATCAGAACTGCTTATCGTATAACGATCTTTAACAGTTCAAAAGGGCCTCTAAACTCAAACATTCTTTTTCTTTGCACTAAATTTCCAGTAAATGTAGTAATGCATACTTTAATAAAATGTTAATAAGTAAACGTTGAAGTGACATGATTTTAGTACATACTATTTTTATTTCATCCTACTTGCATTCCTGTTTTTTTTTTTGTGAAATGATCTTGTGAAAAGTATTGTTTTTTTTATTCAAACAATTGCAATAAACCGAAAACAAAGTTGCTACTTTGAGATTTATATAGCTAATAATGCCAATTAGAGAACTTAAAAGCCCGAAGGACTTTACTCATTTAAGGGTCGCATTTCTCTTTTTTTTTGTGATTTGCCCCTGTTGATAGTCCGCCATCACCCTTTTACTGCTTGTCAGGCTTTCGACTGGACTTCGGTTCAGTTGAGGTGCCTGCAGGCAACACTCCTCTTTCATAAAACCGCTACAATGATTTTTTTAAAAATGCACTACAATGAATAGATTAGACTTACACGGCCAAAAGTGGGCCAACGCTGGTCATAATTCAATCATTTGGACCTTATCTTCAGTCGTAGGTGGCGATAAAAAACAGGCACACAAGTGAGAGATTATTGAACTTTCTTCGTAAAACATGCATCCAATTACATTTATCAAGAATGTAAATCATTTTCATATGAATAATAAATTATAACAGCACCCAAAACAATCATTGCAATTCATCTAGATAGCAAGTGACCTAGTTATGAGCTCTATAAATTCACGCCTGATAACACTAACTATAATACGTTTGCTTCAACGTATACTTCCAAAACGATGCAGGGAGAATAAATTCAGGATTTGTAGAGCAATCAAACAACAACATACGCTTAATTTCAATATTATTATTGCTCATATAATGTGCAACAAATGCAACCGGTTACGTATGCTTTTCAAACATTTCAATTTGTCTATTAATAATAAAAGCAACTTACATCTTAGATCATTCACATAAACGTTTTTTTTTGTTTATTCATCAAAGATTGCGGAATGGCTGGATGGAATCCAGTTAAAATTGTATTACTGCAAGTGAAACAATCAATTTCTTCGTTCATCGGATACTTGATCAGCTCGTCAACGGAAGGTGAGCAGATTTTCGAGTATTTTTGTGCAATCGTAGTCCAAATCGATGGATGTTTAGCCTGTCCGAAAAACGATCCCCAGCATTTTGATGTGATCATGTGACCGAATTCGTGCGTCAATTCCGATTTGTGCATCCCTTCGCCCATCATTTCTTCCGAAATGGCCACAGTATCAGAGTCCGAGTGCACCGAAGGTGTGTAGATATCTTGAATGAAATTGTCTCCGATGTAGAGGCTTCGCGGTAACGTTATATCAAATTTTGTGCAAAGAAGGCGTTCCAGAACGGGATAGTTGCCTTGGCTATATGTTTTGTTTAGCTTTAATTGATCGGAAGTGATCGCTTCGGTTTCCACGAGGCCTTCTACGCCATAAAATGGTCGCTGTGCAGTAAAAAATCCTGGTTTTCGCGAGAAACATACCACGACATCGAACAGTTGCCTCCAGTTCGGTCCCAAAGCCTCTGTAGCTGTGAGATTCGCGAAATCAATATTCGATCCAGTCACTACGTAAGTTGCTTTCGTCTTCTTCATTTCCTTTAGCCAATTTATGACTTTGGGATTCGTTTTGAGTATATATCGGCCGGGCTCCGATTTCATGGCCTTGAAGAAATCGCTGCGATCCGTAGCGAAATGCTCACGAGAATAAACTTCCACAAGACCATCAAGGACATCGAGCCATACACTGTAGTTTTTCGGTCTTTTGCCTTTTTCATCCACTGTATCCACAGCTCGAGCAAACACCAAGGAAGCCGGCATATCGAAGTAGTCCAAAATGGCGCGAATTCTATTCGACATAGGTCCGTTCCACGTTTCCAGCGGGTCATTTATGAAAGTCAGAGCAATATCCCAGATCCTGTCTGGCCCGTATTCATTCACAATCTCTTCGTCGGTCAAAAATCGCGTTCCGTGCGCACATTTTATCACATAGCCATCGGCGCCCACCTGCAGTATATTACCTTTCTCTGCGTCCAAGAATAGTCCTCTGCGGACAAAATCAAGGTCATCATCGACAGGTCTCAATAAATACTTGCCATCGTATCCTTTTTGCTTGACAAGGAAATCAGCCAAGGATTTATACTCGAGATTCACGATTTCAACGAGGTTGTACCGTAGTAAGGTATTGTCCAAATCGAACCCGAATATGTCATAATCCGCCAATTTCATGGTTTCGTCGCTAGGAAGAATCGTATTAGCTGAATATCGTGAATATTTTCTTGTAATTTTTGCAAAGGGCTTTGGAAATTTCGGACTAAACGCGAACAATGACCTACTCCAGATACGGTCCGTGATATCGTTCACGATACGAACCACCGGCACCAACTGGCAGCGATACGACGACCACCCTCTCGACAAAACTAATGACATGTTGTGGCTAGCTGGCAACTCGTTTATCAATTTATCGTTATTTATTGGCCTGAAGTGTCCTTCATCGCTCTTATCAACTACAATCAACAAGAATTTGACGATGATTTTACATTAAGAATCTATATTACAATTACAAACTATGAATTTCACTAGATTTATATGAGTGAATTCTAAAAATTTCACGGGCCGTCCATCTGTGTTGGATGAAAATTTGACATTTCATATGCTTCATACGTGACAATGATGTTACGTCACACGAAAAAAATTCAGCGGAACTGTTTTATTTATCAGCGAAAAGGTTGGAGTCTTGATTGCAAGAATTTCTGCAGTGTTCAAGATTCTTGCTATAGCAGCTAATTTTAGCTGCTCTGGCTATCCAATCGAACGAAATAGCTACTCAAGATTTGAAAGTAGCTGCTGTCGTAGCACTATTTGTTAAGATAAATAAAGTAGTTAAGATAAATGTCATACTTATATGTAGTTAACAGATCTGTTCGCGTATTTGAATCTACTCGAATAAATCTAATCACAGCAAGTAATTTTTGAACTTTTCGTATTTAAATCTACTCGCAGTAAGTAGTTTTTAAACTTTTGCTGCACGTAGTTCGTTTTTGTACTTTTGCGTCATCATAAGGTCTGTTCCCGCACTACGATTGATTGCAATTAATTGCAATGAAGCGTACTAAAACGGAGTAAAAAAAACGGCTTCATTGCAATTAATCGTAATTAAATGTAGTACGGGAACAGACCTATAAACAATAAAATGTACCCGTTTTTATTAAGCATGTTCCCTCTTTGCCCTATTTATGTACAGTCCGGCTCGAAAGCATTTACTGCGTGACATAAACAATCAGCTGTCACAATCAACTGGTTTTTTTTTCGCTGTCATAACACAGATGAGCAAATTTAATAGGTTCCGCCGCCGGTAACAAGGCTTCAAATTGTGACAAAAATAACTTTGAATAGACTATTATCAACATCAAAATGTTGTTATTCATTCAGCGTTGGTCTTATTTCCTACCTTGTGTGTATTTGATGGCTTCGATTCCTATATTTGAGCATATTTACAAGATAGCTCGTATTGTCGTGGACGAGGAATTTCATTTGCCACAGGGAAAACATTATTGTGCTGGAAATTTCGAAGTGGTAATGATGTTTATCTGTCTTGTTACTTTAGTTATAATTAATTATAAACGAAAATAAGGTAGTCTGCAGTACTTTGCAACTTTGTTTTAAGTGTGTCGATCTGTTTGGAGAGACACTAAAACTTTCGTCAATAAAATAACAAATAGGTGATGATTCCTCACGGTTTATATTGCATACTTCCGCAAACTATACACTGGATGATTGTGATAATACTGTCAAAAGGTTGTGTATTTTATGCTTGCGTTCACACATCAAAAATTGGAGTTCACTTCATGGAAACCAACTCGCCAAACTATGATGGAAGGATGATTATGGCCTCGGTTTACTTATTAACATGCTTAGCAGCATATTAAATGTTAGGAGCCTATCTTTGCAATTTTTGCCGGTTGCTAAACTTTTAAAATGTTCTTATTTGAAGAAAAGTTCGAAATTATATGTAGTTTGGATATCTCTACGAATGCAGTTTAACTCTTATAATTCATGTATCCCGACAGTTTCCTTTAATTCATCAAAATCTTTCTGCCATGCGAATTTTGATAATGAAGAATAAATTCTTTCATACATTCACTTAAAAAATCTAGTCAAAATTCTTACTGACGAAATGGATCCAATTTTCTCTTTTAAAATATTGTTTATTAATCCATGATAAAGCATGTTAACAATATAAAATAAAGAGATTCAAGCCTTATTTTAAAAAGGAAACAAAATTACGAAAAGATTCCAAGAAAAGGTGTGAAAAAGTTTCTGAACAGGTTTAATGATAATGTTCCTAATACTGTTGCGATAACGGTAAAAATTGATCTGTACGGCAAACGCATTTCTTGACCGTCAGTAGGTAATTTGACATCGACTACTGCAAATTGTTTCGCATTAGTGTTGTTGATAAATTAAATAATTTTAATGCCACGCAAAACAGGAAGGAATACTGATATACTTACACATTCGTTCTTTGGCGATTTTTCATCGAGAAAAAGGGAAATGTTTCCGTGAGATCGCAAGTATAATGAATTTAAGTACAAAAACTGTATTTGGTTTTTGGAAAAGATCTGGTCGTCCAAAGAAAATGGCGGAAAGTGATAAAAAATTTATTCTTAGAGAAATAAAAAGAGATCCAAGATAAAATGCTACTCAGTTAACTGTGAAATTAAAAGAATTCAACCAAAAGGAAATTCACACGTCTACAATACGGAAAGTATTGAATGCATACGATCTTAAATCAAGGGTTTGTAGGAAGATTTTTACTAAGTGAAATCAACAGAAAAAAGAGACTTGAATTCGCTAAAAATTACAGAAATAAAGAGTTGACGAAAGTAAGTTTAATTTGTTCGGAAATGATAAAATTCAAGAAAGAGTGTGAGAGTGTGGCGGCAAGTCAACAAAGAGTTAAAGTACAGTAAAGCATGGTGGAAAAAGTGCAATGGTTTGGAGTGTAATAAATTATAGTGATGTTGACAATTTAGTTTTTATTGACACTACAAACAGAGATATTTACTTGACACTTTTAAACGAAAACTTAAAGCAATGCGCAGAAAAGTTTAATATCATACGCAATTTTTATTTTTACCAAGATAACGATCCCAAGCACAAAGCTTAGATTGTTCGTCAGTGGTTGCTATATAACTGCCCCCAACTTCTTAGAAACCCCACCCTTAAGCACAGACCTTAATCCTATTGAGCACGTCTGGGCTCGCTTGGGTAAAAACATAAGGCGAAGGGGTGAAATTACAAGTATTCCTAAGCTTAAGAGTGCTTTAAAAGAGGGATGGAACCGAATTCGACAATACTTCATATAAAATCTAGTAGAGTCTATGCCCGATATACTAGAACATAACATAAACAACTTGAACATAAATAAAATAATCGTACAAACTTTTCCAGGAAATCGTTCGGAAACATTTTCACATTTTTTCTTGGAATTTTCACATAATTTTGTTTCCTGTTTAAAAAAAACGATTGTATTTGTTTATTTTATTTTGTTAACATGCTTTATCATGGATTAATAAATGAGAAAAAGAAAATATTTGGCTCCATTTAGGCAGTAAGCATTTTGAATATATTTCTTCAGGGATTATAACCTATTCGGAAATTTTTTTCTCACTAGTGTATATTGGTAAAATTATTTTAAACCGGTGGGTACCACCTTCTAGCCAACCATGAAAAGTGATGTTCCTCATGTTTCTTTTGAATGCTTACAAAATAACGGCACATCTGGTTTGTAGTCTTGAACTAATTCTTATAATTTGTCGTAACAGAGCTCCTGGGTGATTTTAAAGATCAGTGGCTCGTTTTTGTAACTTACGAATAGAGAAACATCACTAAAATTATCTATTTGACCTCATTTTGTCCGTTTTCTCCCCTCTATTTTTGTTTGTAATTTTCGCATTACATCATTCCACACAGTTAATTACATAATTCGCAACTACACTGTACAAAAACTGCCAAACTAGATTTGCGTGATATCATCGAGTAGAGATTTTTCTCCATTCAAGTTACAGAAACGAGCTACAGGTCACAATCAATCTGAAATGAGTTATTTTATGCTGGATACACTTTGTGTATAATTTTCTTTCCTTAGAATTTGATTAAATATCACTTTTATGGTTTAAGGGGGCAAGATGGTTTCCGAGGCCGAAGAAAAGCCGATTTTTGCGATTTTTTTTCTCAGCTTTGAGTGAAAATAATTACTAATTTTTTATAACACATTAAAGAACTATATTTTGAGAGTATGTAGGAATTATTGTAGAAAAAAATATTAATTATTTATCCCGTGGTGGCAGTAGATCAAAGGCGCTTCGAAAAAAAGGCGTCGTGCGGTGCGTAAAACCTGGCCTGACAGTGTTATCTGAAATCCAAAAATCGAAGTGATTTACTTAATATATTAGTTTTTTTCGCGGATGAACGAAATTATATTGAAAAATATGCGATTTTCGATTTTTGGTGCGGTTTTCAATTTGGAGGTACCATTTTCACATAAAAAATCAGCCTATGATTGTCTGTAAAAAATAGTAAAAAAATTTTAAAAATAAAAACGATCGTTCATCCGCGAGTATTTGTCATATTAAAGATGTCCGGCAAAGTTCATTGAGATCGGTGCATTAATTTTTGAGTTATGTTACGCACCGACTTCAAAAATGTAGTTCGGAGTTTCGAGCTAAACTATTTCGGTTTCTCGTTGAAATATACCTGGCAACACGATCATAAAATAACCGGTATCTCTGCGAGTTTTAGTCCGATTGACTTGAAATTTTCAGAGGATATTCCTGAGATATTGTACTTTTATATAAAAAAATAATTGAAAAAATGTTTTTGTTTAAGTTGGAAACCATCCTGCCCCCTTAACTTTCAGTGGGACGATAAAATTACAACCTTTCCTGGCCTGTATATACTGACGAGCGTCTTATTGCCGTTCAAACTTTGCACAACTTTTTCCTTAAGGTTTATGTGCTTGATAGCGTCGGCGTTTAATTTATTTTTGATAACGAAAATTTTGGAATTTTATCACGGAAAAGTCTTGCATACGCTCATCGATGCATTGGTTCTAACATTGCTTCCGCCGATGTATTTTTTCGCGCATGTCTATTATACCGATATGATTTCCATAACGACAATCTTAGGAATGTACAACTGTTGGATAAGAGGACATCACAAGAGCACTGCCTTAGTCGGTGAGGCTTTTGATAATTACGGAAATGTGTATGTAAGTAATGTAAAATTTATGTAACTTCTCAGGTGTTGGAAGTGTTCTAATGCGCCAAACAAACATAATTTGGGTGATGTATTTTCTTGGAATATCTGCTGCAAACGAACTTATTATAAATACGAAACCAATGCTCTCCGAATACAAAGAAAGGAAGGGAGAATCGAAAGAGCTAGTAAATGCTGATGCGAACTTAAGCGTAAGTAGTTATGTTAATTAATGCTTTTTCAATTGGCGGTTTTTATAGCAATATATATATAACGAAAAAGAAAAGGTTCTAAGGTGATGAATTGTATAATGGCTGCTGTGCCCATGTGCTGATTCCATTCTTACCCATTGCCTACAGTCGCTTGATATCTTCACTCGAAGCAAAGAATGCGGACCAAGTGCTTTCTGCGTACCCCCGCTCAATACTACTGTAACCGAAGGATATTTACTCATAGTATCCCAATGCATTATGCCTAACAGCAGCTTTTGCGAAAGTGCCTCTGACAAAGATATCAAGCGGGGGAAGGTGGAGCAGGACGAAGGAGTCGTGGTTAAGGCACCTGTAATATTGAGAGCCGCCAACTGCTGATCCATCTTCGCCATATCAGCAAAAGTGGTTTTATTCATTGCCGGCCACCAGACCAAGCAGTCGTAAGCAAGGATCGGCCTAGGTATCGCCGTGTTGATCCAGTGCATTAGAGCAGGGCTCAGGCCCGACATTTTACAGCACCCCCTTACTGACGTAAATCGCGTTGCTTGCCTGCTTAACTCTTTCCTCTAAATTCACATTCCACGTGAGCTTGCTGTCCAGAATAAGATCCAAGTACTTAGTTTGTGTCTTGAGACTTAACCTAGCGCCGCTCAACCTGATTGGGTCTATTTCATGAATTTTGTTTTTCCTTGTGAATAGATACCACGATATTCGCCCACTTCTCAACTAGCTCCAGATCATAGTAGATGAGCTTGCCGAGGGTATGCAGGAACCTAGTCGGGATTAAGATCGAACTGTCACCAGCATAGGCCACAACCATGTGTTCCTTGCTCTCCAAACTTTTTAAAATTGTATTTATTACCAGGCTCCACAAGAGGGCAGATACAACTCCTCTTTGGAATGTGCCTCTTTGAACCTTCCTTATGATTTGCCTATTAATTTATTTTCTTGCTGTAACTTCCTTTGGCGAAGCGGCTCTATCGTATGACATGTAGATGGATGCTAGGATTACATGCTCCTCTTTGTCCTCCTCGCATGCTACAACTGATAGGTCATCCGTACTGAAATCAGAAAGAAGGTTAGCGCGAATATTCTTCCTCACCAGCATAGCCGTTTTTTGGGGAAGAAAAGATTGAGATGCCTGAAGTGCTACCAGCTTCTTAACATCCAGCATCTTTCAGTCCTGCTTTGGAAAGTCGCCTTCGCTCGAGGCAGTGTTGGCTGTTGACCATTTCCGATCGAGCTCCTTCCCATAGCCCGGGTAACTTCTGAACTTCAGCTTCATACCAGCGCAATGTGAGCTCGTCGCTGCAATTAATGATTTTAACATCCCTAAATCAGCTCAACCCCGTCAAATGGGTGCTTCTCCATGCGGTCAATCATCGCATTGAGCAGACCTGGCTCGACAATTTTCGATTTCTCAAGCGACAAGTGACCCAAGGGGCTGCTACGGTCAATCAGTGCCACAATGAGGCACTGTTTAGCCACATCATGGGCCTTCTCGGCTTAGAGGTGGAGAGTTGTGAAACCTCTTACCAACTGTTGTCATTTTTGGCATCTAGTTCGCTGAATTTTCATCCTCAGCGGACTTCTGCCTGTTTACCATCAGTCTTTTGGACAAGCTCAGCTCTACCTTGTTACGGAAGGCAGAGCCCTTAAGCGTTAGCTTTTGTTTGCCGTCTCAGGCCAGTTTAGCCGATCGGATGATTTGCTAGCGAGCCTGTTGCCAATACGCAACGCCGCATTTTATTCTGTCAGTGGTTTTCGGCCCTCTGCTTGGTTTTGATCTGTTTCTTTACTGGAGTCCAGCGCCTTTGCTTCGCTCAGGAGAGTTGAGGATTGCTTCCTTCGCATCGGTCGGAACCATGCTCTCCGAGTCTGAGTCTACGAGTACTCTGGCATTCGTGCGCATTAGCTTCGCGCGGCGTGAATGGCGGTGTCTGCTCCCTTTCTTGTTCCTGTTTGGTGTGGGGACCTTCACAATGGTTGAACGAAGACTTAAACTAATTTATTTGATCACGATAATCTAAGCGTATCATACCTGATATGCACTTAAAAACATATTCATCAATCCAAGATTCAAATTTATGCATTTCCTGCTTTCAGATGTTCATTCAAATAATACAGTACAACTTAATGAACACAAAGGTTTTTACGAACAACGTCTATCAGATAGTGAAGAAATATATATGGTATTTACTAGTTATTTTCGCATTTGGTCTATTTGTCCTTTATAATGGATCCATCGTTGTTGGCGATAAAACAGCGCACAAAGCTACTATTCATTTGCCACAGGTGATTTTAAAAATAAATAAAGATAAAATAGTTGATCAAAATCTTCTTTCAGATATTCTATTGCACTTTGTTTATTTTGATTTTTGGACCATCTTTATTGTTACAAAACGGCCTAGCAGCGGCGAGAAACTGTATGAAACACTGGAAATTATCAGTATTACTTTCGGTAGCATGTTTATTTGTTGTTCATTTCAATACTGTTGTTCACCCGTATTTATTAGCTGATAATCGTCACTATACATTTTACGTGTGGAATAGATTTTATGGAAAATATGCATATGCAAGATATTTACCGATTCCTATTTATGTATTCGGCTTGTTTTTGATAGCAGAATGTTTAAAGCATAGACAAATTGTTACACAGATTGTTTACTTTGCGTGTCTGACAATAGTTTTAGGACTGCAGGCTTTAATTGATGTTCGATATTATCTAGTACCATTTCTAATTCTAAGACTGAATGTTAAAAGACTAAGCTGGAAATATTATTTAGTAGATTTAGCTTTGTATGTTGTAATTAATTTACTAACTCTAAAAATATTTTTTACAAAGACAATACATTGGAAGGACTATCCATATTCTCAAAGGTTGATGTGGTAAAAACAAAAAACAAAATAAAACGGAGTTCAGGTTCATATCAAATTATTGACCATAAAAAGTACCATGTCCTCTATTTCATGATTGTAATAGCTTATAATCTTTGGAAGCAATGTTTTTGTTGACAGATTGTAGTTTAAATAAGAGTCGGTTGGTGCAAAATTAACTTTAAGACAATTTTTTGTACGAAGATAAAAGTTTTTTCTAGCTTCTATTAATTAGCTTAAACTACTTTCAAAACATATGTTATTTCAAAGTCAATTAAATGTAAAATATTTTTATAGAAATATTGTTTGATGCATATTTGACGTTGACATTTTCCAGACCAATAAATTTAGATATTGTTGATATTAGAGTAGTATCGCAATAGATAGACTATTGCTTTATATAATAATAACGGTGTATTTTTGATGAAATAAATAATTACATTGAATATATATCAGGCGGTGGTGAGGCCTTAAAATGCTTGCGATGATGTCGCTATTTCAAGCATTCTTCTAAGACAGGCCGTACTATTCTCTTAGATTATCACAGAAGACCTAGTGTCTTTGTGAAAAATTGATAAATATGTTGGCGTCTCCCAAAAAAAGTCACTTCTAAGCTAGTACGGTTATTCGTTGAGTTGGAAATTTACTGAGAACCATGAAGGTTACTGGGATGATATTTCCGTTAATTTTCATGTTTTTTCGCACTAGTAGAATTTCCTGGGTTTTTTTTACCATTTGGTAGAACGATGTTGGTAGAGACGATGGCCGGAGACGTTGACTTTAGCCACTGTGTCTATTTAACAGCAACTTTTAATGTTGTTGATGAAGATGGGACGGGCTGTTGCTTTTCAGAGTGTACCTTCTTGTGAAGTTGGGCGAGTAAGCATATTTTTTTCTCAGATAAACATATCTCTTGGAGTGCCCTCGCTGTTCTTTTTCTTTAAATAATTGTCTGAGAGATGCAAATGTCCTTCGGAGAAGTGTGACAACGTGTTCCCACATTACTGCTTCTCCTTGAAACAATTTATGTTGGTAATAGTGTAGTGCTACCGGTGAATATAGTCTACTTGACAATCGAATCAAAGCTCTTCTCAACAATCAACTTACGATGGCGCGATGGCAATGACGATTGTAATAGGCGACTTGGCAATTTTGTAGAATTTCAGTAAAAACTGAGTCCACGCAAGGTACAATGGTTAACGGATGGTCCCAGATTTGTGATAAAAAGCATAAGAATTGCATCTCTCCCTGGAATAGTAAAAGTAGTAAATAGTACTTTTGTAAGGAAGTCTTTTTTAGAAGTAGCGACTACTATGAGCCCAAGAAGAAGAGGAAAATGTGGCCGCAAACATTAAACAACACCAAGTCAGGATCGATTTCATTCGAAAGAAGCTTATTGGGGTTGAAAACTTTCCAGTAAGTCCCTGAAGGGTACTCTGCGATAGTTTGTCCAATGTAGGCTTTGTGTCGGACAACCCCGCAAGAAGCAAAAGCTTAATGCCAGGTCCAATCTAATGTCAGAACAAAGAAAAACATGGACAAATGAACATCTCGTATTGTCTACAGCTGACTGGGAAAAGGTATAAGCAGACAGAACATTTCTCTAAATTTTATTTTGAAATTTCAATTGCCAATAAGGTTTTCCTTTCACTCAATTTCTTTCTAATTTTTTTTATAGTGTTTTATTCAGTGTCAATAGAAGGGTAGAGTTTAGTTCTAACAACCTACAAAGTCCAAAGGATAATATTATTTGCCTTCCTTTGTTTACCAGCAAGTCAAGCAACCATTTAACCATCCTGCAACAACAAATGCTACCACCATAGAAAAATTTGAAAGAGAGTTTGTTTCATTTCATTTATCCGATTCTCAATAATATACGGCCGTTATCAAAAATACTACGACCAACCGAAAATCTGCATTTTTCATCGAAAAAACCGAACACTTTTCTTTAACAACTCAAAATTCCCCACCTTTGCATATCGCTCACAATCTGACCAAATTCCCTAGCATCGGATTGAAGAAAAATTTTTCACGCGCCAAAAGCTTTGACATGTCAAATAACTTTAACTTACCTGCAGCATTGCCTGCAGTAACATTCCGCCTAAGAATTTCCTCCTATGACGCCCATAAATTGAAATTCAATACACAAACTTATAAATAAGCGAATAACCGAATAAATAGACGAATTAAATTAGTCAAAAAAGCACACCAACGCAAAAAAAACGCAACACACAAAACACAACCTAGAAAATACAACCCACAAAATGAACCCGACGAACAAACACTATGAGACCGAACTGATGGCCACCGCGGAATAGACTGAAGAGAAGAGTAGTTACAAATCAAATCGCATCCTTTCGCTCGACGGAACAGGTGTGCATGCAAATGCAACATTCTGTGTAGATTGGATTGCCATGTTTAGTTTGTGTATAAATCTTAACAGGGTTCTTCAAGAATTGTGGTGATCTGTGCTGAAACGGTATTTCTAATTTCACTGTTGCAATTGTACACCGATAATCTATGTTATGCACACGAAAGGAGAAGAGGCTCCGCTTCGATCGTAAATAATTCGTAGATTTGCAGCGAAACGAGACCAACAGCGGAATTCAAAATATGGAATTATCTGTGTGTACATATCAAGTGCATTCCATGGTTCCGGTTCGAGTCTAGGAAATAAAACGTAGTTCCTAAAGTTTATGAGTTTCATTCTCACTGTCACGAAGGCCATTGTGGAAACTAAGAAATACATTTACTTTTGAAATTCATTTACTCTTTTGTATACATAGACTTGTTAAACCGCGCAAGGCACTTGATATGCATATTTCCATATTTTGAATTCCGCAGTGAAATGAGAAATACCGATTCAGTGTAGATCACCACAATTCTTGAAGAACCCCGTTAAGATTTATGCACAAGCTAAGCATCCGCAATCCAATCTGCACAGAATGTTCCATTTGCATTCACACAGGTTCGTTCCGGTCGTAGTGGGCAAAGAGCGAAAGGATGCGATTTCATTTTTAACTCTTCAGTCTATTCCGCGGCGGCCATCGGTTCGGTCTTAATTAGTGTTTACTCGTCGGATTCATTTTGTGGGTTGTATTTTCTAGGTTGTGTTTTGTGTGTTGCGGCTTTTGCGTTGGTGTGCTTTTTTGACTAATTTAATTCGTCTATTTATTCGGTTATTCGCATATTTATAAGTTTGTGTAGTGAATTTCATTTTATGAAAGTCATAGGAGGGAATTTCAAGGCGGAATGATACTGCAGGTAAGTCAAAGTTATTTGACATGTCAAAGCTTTTGGCGCGCGAAAAATTTTCTTCACCGGTGCTAGGGAATTTGGTTAGATTAGAGGTCTGTTCCCGTACCACGATTAATTGCGATTAATCGCGATTAATTGCAATGAAGCTGTTCCCGTACTCCGTTTTACTGAAAACTGAAAATTTCCTCTCTTTCAGTAAATTTCAGTAGGGTCTGAGCTACTGAAAAATACTGAAATGTCAAACGGAGTAAATATTTTCAAATGAGCGCGGCTAGCAACATATTTTTTGCGTAATGTTGCTATGAAGGTCGAATATTTTTGTGGCGATAATTTATTATCGCTTAGGATGACTTTATAATCACTATTGTTCTCAAAAAAATCGAAAACTGACACTTTCGGTTATCAATTTTCAGGAAATACAATGAGAGCGTTCCCGTACTTTTCATGAAATTCCCCACCACATGATTCAGGAATATTCAGTAAAATTCAGTTACTGAAAGTACGGGAACAGACCTTAGGTCTGTTCGCGTACTACGATTAATTGCAATTAATTGCAATGAAGCCGTTTTTGTACTCCGTTTTACTGAATACTGAAAATTTCCCCTCTTTAAGTAAAATTCAGTAGGATCTGAGCTACTGAAAAATACTGAAAACTGTCAAACGGTTTTTGGCGTAATGTTATTATAGAAGACGATTATTTTTGTGGCGATAGTTTATCGCCGCTTAGGATGACTTTATAATAACTTTTGTTCTCCCAAAAACCGACAACTGACCCCTTTCTTTGTCAATTTTCAGGAAATGCAATGAGAGCGTTTTCGTACTTTCCTGAATTTCCCCCACCACATGATTCAGGAAAATTCAGTAAAATTCAGTGACTGAAAGTACGCGAACAGACCTATTGTATGCGATATGCAAAGGTGGGGAATTTGGAGTTATTAAAAAAAATGTTCAGTTTTTTTCGATGAATGACGCCGGTTTTCGGTTGGTCGAAATATTTTTGAAAACGGCTGCATATAATTGAGGATAAGAGAAATGAAATGAAACAATAGAAAATGAGTAGGCAGAATGATTGAATTTTCGATTAATTGTGGTGGTACTTTACTGGTACTTTGTTGGTAATCGTGGTACTTTTAATACCAGATGCCAAAAACCGGGCGGAATCGTGATCGCATTCTCTTGCTAATGACGACTGAACAGAAATTGACTGTTGTGGCTCCGTTTGTTGAATTTCGTGCATTAGCTTCTAATGACTGCGAGATTATCACACCTATAGCACGTCATGTTTTGTTTCCAGGGTATGTTAGACGATGGCTGCTGTTGCTTTATTTTCTCGAAATGTTCCATGTATGGTATGTATGGTATGCTTGTCTGGAAGGTGCAAGGGTCCTTCAGAGAAACGTCACAACATGTTTCTACGTTTCTGCTTTTCCTTTAACTGCTTGCCACTAAGTTACTGCAGCTCCTTGGAGAAGTATTGGCATCCTTAGAATTGCCTGTTCATGGCTGATTCTTTCATACCGTTTGTATATCGTTGCTGCGTTGATGAACTCTCCTAATTTGTTGCCGCTTCCGTCAAAGCATGCTGAACAATGGAAAATTTCCATTCTGTTAGCTGTTTCTCAAAAGTAATTTAATTTACTGGACTCGTATTGAACTTGAAGATCTTACCAAGTATGAAATAATCCTGAAAACGAAACTTGTATGATTGAAAAAGTTTCAGGCGGCTTACATTGCGATGAACTTACCGTAATGGAATGAATTCTAGGTTTTTCAAAATCTTCCTGACATCCAATACCAATGTACAATGATATACAGTATTGGACAAAACTAAAGCACCCCTTTGCGAAATATCAGTTATCCTCTGATATTATTAGGAAAACTAGATGACAAAATATTACTCTTAGTTTTTATTATTTATCTATATGTGTATTATAAAAAAAACATAACAATGACAATTCAATCTTTTCATTAACAAAAAATAAAAGAAAAAAGTATTTCTCGGCACTCAAAATTTGCCTGGACAAAACTAAAGCACCCCTCTATATATAGGAACTTTGTCGTATCGCTACTGACGGACCGTTAGCAGGAAACAGTTACTGCATCAGAAATGCATTTCCCTTATATGAATCATTAAAATTTCATCATTAATGCAGCATTTGCGCGAAATTTTTGCCGTGAATAGAGGCGCGCATTCTGTTGTTTGGCTTAATACGTTAATAGGCTAAAAATGGCAAGAAATCCATATTGCAGTGAAATTAAATATAAAATTATATTTGATTATAAAAGTTGTTTATCGCGACATAAAATTAGTAAAAGATATTCGATCAATCGGTCGGTTATATTGCGGCTAATCAAAAAGTTTGAGCTGTACATTCTGAAGCAATAAGTCTCCTGTGCATTCTGGAGTAAGGCCTTGAAAAACATCATGAAGAGGTGGTTCTTTGATAAAAAAAAAAGAATTTTAGTTGAACCTACGGTCTCTTCTAATCAAATCAAAAATGATTTCAAACTATCAGTATGTGCAAGGACCATAACGAGAAGAGCTAAAGAAGGCTGGTTTGCCAGATTTCCGACCTGCAAAATTGCCTTTCATCTCAGAGAAGAACAGGAGGGCCAGGTTAAAATTTGCGGAGAACCATTTAGACTGGAGTATTCAAAAGTGGAGAACTGTATTATTTTCCGACGAATCAAAATTTAATTTAAAATATTCTGACTGAATAAGTTGTATACGACGACCAAAAGGACAAAAATTAAACCTTAACATTGTATCCCAATAACCAAACATGGAAGAGGCAATGTCCTGGTCTGGGGTTGGTTTTCAGGACAATCTATTGGGCCAATTCATCGAATTGATGGTATTATGGATCGTTTCGTATACGTTGACATATTACAAAACATAATGCTGCCGTACGCTGAAGAGTAAATGCTTCTAAAATATAGATTTCAACAGGACAACGATCCCATGCATTCTTCTAAGGAGTGTAAGACTTGGCTGCAAACAAATAAGATAGGAGTTTTGGATTGGCCTGCGCAATCTCCCGATCTCAACCCTATTGAGAAATTTTGGAAAATCGCCAACAGGAGGATCAACAGGGGAAACTGCAGTACAAAAACGTTAATTTTCGACGCTATTAAGACAGCGTGGGAAAATATTGCCCAACAGTTCATTGACAATTTAATATGTTCTATGTCAAAAAAATGTGCTGGTGATATTAAAAATAAACGATTTGCGACGAAATACTAAAACTACCCTACATTTGGTATACATTCTGGTCATAAGCTAGGGGGTGCTTTAGTTTTGTCCAGGCAAATTTTGAGTACCCAGATACATTTTTCTTTTATTTTTTGTTAATGAAAAGATTGAACGGACATTGTTATGTTTTTTTATAATACACATACAGATAAATAATAAAAACTAAGAGCATTTTTTTTTTAATTAGCTCTCCTAATAATTTTAGAGGATAACTTTTATTTCGCAAAGGGGTGCTTTAGTTTTGTCCAATACTGTAGGTATGGTTTTTATATAATAAGAATAGTACTGAAAATATTTTTTATTCAGACGAATCGATATGTTATCGTGGTTTGGTTCATCTGGAAGAAAAGTTTTTGCTAGTAAAG
Source organism: Nemotelus nigrinus (assembly GCA_947369275.1). NCBI lineage: Eukaryota > Metazoa > Arthropoda > Insecta > Diptera > Stratiomyidae > Nemotelus > Nemotelus nigrinus. Next base: position 22,543,819 of record OX376373.1, read on the forward strand.
AACAAGCACAGAATCGTCCATAAATCAACACAACCTCTTCTGGTAAAAACTAGTTAACTTGGCAGCCGAATCGAAGTTTTTATCAACGATCGAAATACTCTAAGATAGAAAAACAATTAATCTAATGAAAACAGCTCAAGGAAACATGACAAAAATGCAATAAAAGGAAGTTCTCGTAGGATACTATCATTCAAAAATGCAAAAAAAAAGTTATGTGAATAATCTTGATTTGATTTCAAATTTCAAAAGGTGATAATAAATTGACCATATATGTATACGTAGGTACTACCATAATGACGGAAAACAGTAATGGTATATTGAAATGGAAATACACAGTTCGGAGATGTTACTTGATAAGTCTCTACGTGTATTGGGTGTTATAAGCATAGACTTATTAAAAGAAAAAAAAGTATATGTAGTTTAAATCCTTTAAAACAGGAGAACATATAATATTTCGAAAAATGTAGGCACATATATAAATCTATAAACATCAATTAACATATCTCAATTTTATAACCTTTATCCTGACGGAAATAATTGGGATGATGTTTCTGAAAATGTTTTACATAATTCGAAATGATCCATCGATTCGAACCATTTTTGTTGCGTTCTGCGCCGATTTTAACATGCGTTACACACAGTGGGCATGCAACAATGCCGTAGGTTTTCACATCATTCCCACAAACTGCAGCATTTATCGATGCCATGTCCAATGATTGTTCGGTGTATTTATGAAACCAATTGTACACCAACAATCGAATTTTATCCTCTTCGCTATAAACATCGGGAAAAGTGTTTTGCTTATTACGTCTCTGCTTAGTTGGAGGCTCGGTGGGATCGATGGGTGTTAATGTTACCGAAGGTGCATGTTCGATTGTAGGTTGGTCAACGGAACTATCCATTGTATTTTCCAGCATTGGCTTTACTTGCGATACCGAACTAGTTTGCATTTCATCATCGCTGTAAAAGTCAGACATCATCTTCAAAACTGGAACTTTGAGCTGAGTATAGTATTGGACTCCATTATTGCGTATACGGTCGCGGAGTTTCATTAACAGTTTCCGATGGCCAGACAGTATTCGAAAGTCTGAAGGATTCTTTTTGAAGATGTAGAAGTATGCTTCTGTATTAGGCACATAGTTTTTCATGTTTTCTCTTGCGAACTTTTCGATTTCTTGAATCGATGTTTCGTCCAACTCTTCGAGACTAAGTAGATGATTGTAACCATTTATGCTGAGAATATTTTTTAAGTACATTGGCAGGGCTCCAATATCACGCTCTATTACGGTCCACATTTCAGATTCAGTCAAAGCATCGTTATCGTTTTGTACAGGATAAGCACGATCTTCGTTCTGAAAAAAGGAGTTTCGTTCAAAAGTATATCATATTTATACATATAATCATGTTCTATTATATATATAGAGATTTTACGAGAATAAGCGATCAGGTCAGCTAGTTTCGTATTAAAATATACTTTAGTTGAAGTTTATTGTTTAGTGGATTGCATCAGAAACCTCAACTAGATTAGTGGCTTTTACAAAGCTAAGTTGAATAGCAGAGACTTAGATGCGAACGCCGTATATATTGTCAAAAATAATACGCCCGATTTAAAAAAAAATAAAGTCTAGCGCATCATAACCGCTAGAAAACTAATTTTCGCAGAAATTATCTTTGAGGGACTTAAAAATGTGTGAAAAAGTAATACACTTCTTTGTAGTATCATATCAACCATTTCTTACTCAAAGGAACAAATATCATTTTCTGACAGCATTTCCTATAACAAAAATGATGAAAATGTTCAGTGTTGGCAACATTTGTCCAACACAGCAGAATTAAGTCTATCATAACATGCTCGTGTGTAGCATTTGCCCATTTGAATTTTGTTTCTAAAATTCACGGCAAACGACTTTTGATACGCATTGTATCAAAAGTCCTCTACTTGCCCTCTTACGGCACCTTGTTTTCGACAAATCGAAACACAAGCGATGTCGCTTCGAAAAATTCATTTTTTCAAAACTAATTTACCGTATCAACGGTAAATTGTTCATGGCAAATTGCGATGCTGCGGCTGGGCTGTGAGGATGCAGCGCTTGGCTATGGACAGTCGTTTGGGTGTCGCTGTAGCGACGGGTTGTTTTCGTCAGTCGATAGTTCTGTGAGGTGCAATCGCCGCGGCCGCTGCTGGTGTGCTTTTTGGTTTCATTCTATAAGAATGTGTGTTATGTTTGGCACAAGGCGTGTGTGTTCGGATGGCGATGAAAGGAATAATTTCGAGTGCCGGAAAAACTAATTGAGAACGACGAAATTCGAAAGGGAAACTATTCCGTTAATGAGCGTGTATGTAGGGACGGATAATTAACGGGATTCGTGTTTGTCGCGGACGAAAACCTCTACGGTGGAGTTCAAATGGAAATGCATGTTAGAGCTGGAGTGAAAAGTGCGATCCAGTTAATTTTAAGTGCACATGATGCGCAACGAAATGTGAAGATTTGGGTCCCGCCGGGGTTTAAATTAAGTACAAAGTTTTCACAAGGGTCGGTGGGAAGTCGTAGCGACGTGCAGTTGCTTGTACCGCTGTGGCGACGAGTCGGGGAGACTTGGTTCGGTTCGGTTGCTAGAAAAGCATACAGTTTGTGATCCTTCTAATTGATGGAGAAAGAAAAACTAAAAACGGGAACTGATTGTGTGAAGTTTGAAACGTTTGTGGTGCGACAACGCGAGAAGTCGAGTTGCCGATCGGAAAGTAGTATGTTCGCCCGGAATAATTGTCCCGGACAGTCAGCCCGGCGCCTGACAAATCAATCCCTCATGACAATATCGTGTTGTGAAAGTGCCTCTCCCCACGATCGTTGGACCACGAAAAGCTGTGAAACGCTTGGAATGGTCGCTGCCTTGTCACACTTCCTATAATACTCATTCTTGTGTTCGTGCTCTGGCTTGAAATTTTTCGTTGCTATCGCGCAATCAACATATCGCCCATATTAGAAATCAGTTTTATCTGTACGGTCGCGTATCTATATGTATAGATGACTGCGTGCGTGTTCGATGGGTTCCAAATTTCAAGAGATTGAATATTGTTCTTTGACTGTGCCCATGCTTGGTGCGACTATCACGTGTGATCGGATCAACACAATAATTACTATTAGTTTTTGCGAAAACAGGTATATACTTTCCAGAGATTCGTCGTCCAATAATATTGCACTGGGGTGCTGCTGTGTCTGTGACAATAGGCGTATCATGACTTTCACTTTGGAATAGTTACCAGGCATGAAATACCAAGGTAGATATACAGTTTTCAATAATCAACCATTTCTATACGTCCATACACACAAGGGATATACTGACTATCTATGGATTAGATATTGAGTATCCTTGCATGTTGAATTGAACTGGACGCCTTTACATCGATCGCGATTGGCACCTGCATTTCCTAGCTGCTAGCAAGATGTTTACACTCTAAGTGATATCAGCAGCATCACCGAAATCATGCCAAGACTTATACTTGCTATTGACACAATCCAATCGCTATGTATATCATTGTGAAGAAAATAGAAAGTGTAACGTCTTGGTATGCAGCTGAGATAATATTTGAATGATATCGAATTTGAAAATTTGCGGACTAAACTGTAAACAACAGAAACAATTGAAGTTTTGATTGAAAAAAAAAATATAGACGAACGATCTTTCAAATTTCGAAGCAACTACAGCCCGGAGAGACTCGATGAAACCGCCACTAAAGAAGGGAATAAGATGCGTCACTCGTAAGATCGAAAAGAGTGGCGATTGGCTTCCGAATTCCATTTTAAGAATTAAATAAGACAGAAAATAATGAATAATCTCCAGATATATGTAATAACTGAAGTGAAACAAAGGAATGTAATAGTAATGTAATAGTTTCCATATACCTACTACCTTATGCTCGAAAGGCCTTTTAGATTTGTTTTCTATTTCATTTTTTTTGAAATAATGTATTATTGTTTTCAAAGAAAAATTTTGGAAATTTGATGAATTCCTTCTGGTACATCTTACAAATGCAGATGCACGAATAACTTAATGCATTCACGAATTCCAGAATGTATCGAAGAATTAACTAAAGTTCAATATTTTGAAGTAGACGAAGCATAAAGTTTTTTTTTGCTCAGCTAGTTTCAAGTGATTACACTCGTGCAGGTGTATAATGATTCGTTTTTCGTTAGTACGCTTGGCAAGTTGTTTTCTTCGAACTTGGTTCCATGTAATGCCTTAGGTACAAGCTGGATAAATGAGTGTTAAACGTGGCTAAAACTAACGTCATTAAATTCATTTTGAGTCTACGTAAATCCAAGAATTATATATACAATGAACTCTCCGATAATGTCTAACCAACATACATACAATAAATTCAACTTGTACAAGTGAAAATTTATTTATCGATGTTAGTAAAAATTGTACTAAGATCTAGGCGCCTTTATGGATATGATAATTATGGATGTAATAGAGTTTGTTAAAAATTGTTTTGAATTAGAATAGAGGTGCTTCGTTTATGAGAGAGCTTCTTTTGGTCTTCATAGATGATTCCTTCTTTTTGTGGAGGCTCTAAGACTAAGAAAAAAAAAAAAAAAAAAAAAAATATATATATACATATCTTTTGTTAAAGAGAGAAACCAATTTTGGATTCCAGTAAATTAGTAACTTTGCGTGACATTATTGTTCTTGGTACGCGCACTTAATTATTGTTAACTTGCCTTTAAGGGTAATAACCATTCAATTTTCTTTCTTGGTGCGAGTAACCTTACGAAAAGTATTGTATTTCTTTTAATTTGCAAAGAAAAGAAAATAAATTTATAATGTTTTGGTAAATGTAAACCGCTGGCCTTCTTATTGGGCGAAAGCCCGAGAAGTTCTTTCTCCTTTTCAGGGTCCGCGTTTGGCCTGGCTGGCCTATAATGAAATAGTTTTATTGTGAATTTTTCAGTATTTTCAGCATTCTTAAAAGGGAGGGATACTGGCCAACCATTGTAGTTTCTGTTTATCTTAGTTTTTTTTCTTGAATTTTTGATATTACATGGCCAGTATCAGTGGGTGGAGGACCCCAGACCATCGGGGTCAGGGCTCCACTGCCATCGGGGGCCCGGGGCTGTCTGCCTCACCCGGGTTCCTTGTAAAGAGAGGTAGCACTTTTCCCTATTTTTCCCGTTTTTAGATTTTTCAATGTTTGGCTCCGTGCGTTGTCACGAGCACTGGGTCTGCTTAGTCAGCCCATGTTGCAGAGCCTGGGTGGTTTCCTTTACGGAGCTATGCCCCCTTTTGGTCCCTGGGTATTTTACATACCAGTTTGCGGCTACGAAATTCATGACGGATGAATAATACGTAGCATCCCGTTTTCTTTGAGAGCAAACTAACCCCATTTTGTCAAGAACCCACCCCAGCCGCAGCGAGCTAGCAAAGCGGCACCCCAGCATCCGTCGGGGTTGGTTAAAGGGTGCTCCGCTAATGCGGACGAGGGGCCTTCACGGCCATTTCTAGGGCACCCTGCTCTCGGGGCAATTCTTTTTTTTTGTTTTGCCTCTTGAATGGCATCAGCCATTCCACTTTCAGACCTTAGCACTCTTGGTTCTGGACTTCGGTCTGGTTCTAAGTTGTGCTAAGGCCACTCCCATCCTCAAAATTTCGCTACAAATGGCGCCCAACGTGGGGCCCGAAACTCGTTTTGGGCAACCCACACCAAAGTGAGAAAATACTTATGAGTTTCGACTCATACTCCCCTTAAGACTTCACGTCTTTAAATCCTAATAATTCCATTCTCACTAGCAGGTCTTAGAATCGCCTCCTTTGCGATTCGATATACTTCGTTCGAGAGAACCAAAACCCATTTATTAAGACCTGCATTGCTCGCTCTTCCTTACTAGCCGCAAACATCCTTCCCAGTCCTTTCCTTTTAAAATCATTTCCTAGTTAGATTACCTCTTGGGCAGCTTCCTGTTGTGTTGTCCTTTTTGAGTTTTTTTGACTCTGGGTGCAACCTGGAGGTTGGCCGCGGATAACAGGTTGTGGTGGTTTACCGCCGCTCCTGTCCCGGTCAACCGAAGGGCCCCTGCCCCACTTTATGTTGGGAAGCTGTCCCAAATTTTTCATATCCTTGCTGTCTTGATCCAACTTCGGCTCTTGGCTTGGGTTTGGTTCAAGCTGCAGTGGATTACGTGGGGTTGGCGTGGTGCCGCCTACACGTCCCTGCAGCTTGGCCAAACTTGAACCATTTGCTGAAGCTGAGTCAAGCGGCAACATAGTTGTTTTTTTTGGTCCCTTGCTCCTCTCTTTTCGAGGAATTTCGGGTGGGAGAAACAGTCCCCCATACTGGGCGGTACCCCTCAGGAACCGACCCGAGTTAAATTTTTTACTTACAATTTTCAATACTTTTCACTTTGACAATTTTCTACCATTTTTCACATTGTTCCAGTCTAACATTTCATAATTAGAATTTCATTTCCTTGCGTTTTTTAAAATCAAAAGCCAGCCAGCCAGCGGACCTGAAATTGGGGAGAATAGACCGGGATTCGTTCAATAAGAAGGCCGATCTTTGAAAATTAAATTCTTCGATAATTACGAGTAAGTTCTGAACTTGCTTTGGAAAAATATAAATTTTTTGATATTTTTGGAAAACCTATTCCGTATTTATACGTGTAACCTCTTTTGAAATTAGTAGTTTCTGGAGGTTTTGTTCCACTTGGAATTTAATAATACTTGAATTGCGCCGAGAGTTAGACACACCCCCTGGTGTGCACCTTTTGGAAATTTTGGCACTTTGGCCAAATAGTTACTAAGTTTTGATAGTAGCCATATCGGCTTAGGATAAGTTTGTTAATTTTGAATTTTGGCACGTTGGCCACATTTAGTATAAGTGTATTCATTTGGTTAGTCACGATAGCGTGCAAGTTTATTTAATATTTGAAATTTTGAGGTCTATCAGTCTTGGAACAATGCCACTAAGGCACAGCAGAGAGGACTTGGCCGGCGTGGAGGTGGAGGCTCAGTGCTCCATTTGCCAACAAGTATACACCAGTTTTCAAGTCACGTATACAACAAAATGCGACCATATTTTCCATCGGAATTGCTTGGAGCAATGGTTGAAGGATAATTCTGACTGTCCCTTGTGCCGTGGACCACTGAGGCTTCCCCTCGGCGGCGGTCAAGTCCCCTCGACGGGCGGGACCCGGCCAAAACCGGTGAAATCTGGAGTAACCACTAGGGGAAAAGGAAGGCAAGAGCAAGCGATAGTAGAATTTAACTTACAAGATCCGAATGGATCGGGCGTCTCAGACCGGCCACCTGATCCTAAAGGATCGCTGCTGACGACGAGCCCAACAGACGAAGCAAGTCGTCACCCCTCACTCCAGACGGAGCTGAGTGGCGTTCAGAATCAAATAGGCGCCTTGCAAGACAGCATGCGCTTGATAATGGAACAGTTGGCTGATCTGAGACGGCCGACCCAGCCGGAAGCTGAAATTCCTGTGCCACTGAACCCCAGGGCACCAGTTTATGTTCCCCCTCAGAGATCTTACAATTCACAGCCCCTTCGGGATGATGTAGGCCAGCTGGCACCTGATAGGGTGGCCAGTATCATGGAGAGGTGGAACCTTAAGTTTTCTGGAAGGGATAACACCTTGCCCGTGGAAGTGTTCACTTACAGGGTCAGGTCGCTCACCAGGCAAACACTATCTGGTCGTTTTGATTGGCTGTGTCAACACTTATACTTATTATTCACCGGAGCCGCTGCTGATTGGTATTGGCGGTTCCACCGCACCAGGCGTGGAGTCCAATGGCGAGACCTGGAAGCGGCGCTGATTGATCAGTTCGGAGGTCGCTACTCGGACGGCGACCTGATGGAAATCATCCGAGGACGAAGGCAAAGAACCAATGAGACTTTCGATGACTTTAGCGCGGAAGTACACCGCTTAGCGGACCGCTTGCAATACCCCATCAGCGATGGAGAGTTAGCGGAGGTCCTTCAGCGAAATTTGTTACCAGAAATTCGCCGCGGTCTATTGCAGAGTCATTTGCCTACTGTCCGGATGCTCCGTCAGGCCGTTCTCCGAGTGGAGAACTTCGAGCTGGAGCTCAGAAGCCGCCGCCGGCCTGCGCCAGGAAGGCATTATCACGAAGCCCTGGAGGAAGAGCCTCAAAACGTTTTGGAGGACGACCCCTTAGATACTGAAGTGTGCGCTGCGACAGTCCTGCCTACCTGTTGGAACTGCAGGAAGGTAGGACATAAGTTTGACGATTGCCTAGAAGAGAGGCGCGTGTTCTGCTACGGGTGTGGCAAGGAAAACACCTATAAACCACACTGCCCAGTATGTCAAGCAAAAAACACGCCCACGGGAGTGCCGAATTCCACCACGAGCCTCCCAAAGAGGCAAACCCATCCACCTCGTTTCAGCAGGTATGTGGGAATGTCGCGGTTGACATTCTACAAGGCAGGACCCCGAATGTAGAACACCCTGGAGGTTCGCCATTACCTGACTTACCTTTGACTTACTCATCATTTCCCACACCGTTGGCCTTTTTGCCATACCATCAGCGGGTGATGAAGTACACGGCGGTCCGAGACCGAATTTTTAATTCCGAAATTTCACGACCAAAACCTATTCGTTCCAAAACAAAGCGCTCAACGCTGAGAATGAGAGCGTTCTATTCTCGCTTTCGGCGTTGGCGTTACCAGCTCAACTGTGCCACTCTGATGGACGTGCCTTCAGGTGACGTCCGTCCATACGCACAGGTTCTGCTGTTTGACCAACCAATTGCAGGCTTGATCGACACGGGAGCTTCCGTGAGCGTGATGGCGGCTGACTTGGCAAAGTCCTTCCTCGAGAGGAACGCTTTTCATTGGAAAAGAGCTTCTCTCGGGTTGAAGACTGCAGACGGCACCCAACATCAAGCTGTAGGCCGAGTGTCAGCTGACATCACGTTCAGGGGAGTTACCAAGTCCCTGACGCTCTGGATAATTCCCACTCTTAGCCAAAATTTATATCTAGGAGTGGATTTCGTGCGTCAGTTCGCCTTAGCAGCAGACCTGTTTGCGCCATCCCAACAAGTCAACACCACTAGTAGCCTCGAACAACTCGACGATCACGCCCACCCTCTCTCACCGGGGCAGCGTCACAGACTTACGTCTGTGATTGCTAGCTTCCCGTCGTTCGCCGTAGAGGGTTTGGGAAAAACAGCGCTGATCGAGCACGAAATCGACACTGGCGATCAGAAACCGATTAAACAGAGACACTTCTCTGTTTCGCCAGCTGTCGAAAAGCTCTTATATAAAGAGATTGATCGTATGCTCGCGCTGGGCGTGATCGAAGAGTCCAAGAGTGCGTGGTCCTCGCCAGTGACCCTAGTGGTCAAGCCCTCCAAGGTACGCCTGTGCTTGGATGCGCGAAAGGTGAACTCGGTCACAGTGAAAGACGCCTATCCCTTACCATTGATAGACGGCATCTTAAGCAGACTCCCTAAGGCCACATTTATTACGAGCCTGGATCTAAAAGATGCCTTCTGGCAGATTCCTTTGGAGGAACGGTCAAGGGAGAAGACGGCTTTCACTGTGCCCGGGCGACCCTTGTATCACTTTGTCGTGATGCCGTTTGGGTTGTGCAATGCACCCCAAACGATGTCCCGACTCATGGACAAAGTGATACCTCCGCATCTTAAGCACCAAGTATTCGTGTACTTGGACGACTTGTTGGTGATAACCGAGGCCTTCGACGAACACCTGAAGGTACTGCACCAGGTCGCATTCCATCTGCGACAAGCTGGCCTTACCATCAATGTGGAGAAGAGCAAGTTCCTCTTGCGCGAGGTAAAATATCTTGGCCACATTGTTGGTAACGGAACGATCCGGACAGACCCTGACAAGGTGAGATCCATTATGGATTTCCCTCTTCCGACGACCACGAAGCAGCTGCGGAGATTTTTGGGAATCTGCGGTTGGTATCGGCGCTTCGTCAGAGAATATGCGTCTTTGTCAACGCCGCTGACAGACATGCTTTCGAAGAGGACTCAATTTGTGTGGACCGACGAGAGGCTAAATGCTTTCAAGCAATTGAAAGTGAGCCTTGCTTCGGCTCCAGTGTTGCACAGCCCTGACTTCAACAAGCCCTTCTCCATCCAATGTGACGCGAGTCAACATGGAGTAGGTGCCGTGCTAGTGCAACGGACGGAAGAAGGAGACGAAGCCCCCGTCGCTTATATGTCCCACAAATTGAATCCCGCTCAGAGAAATTACACCGTCACTGAGCAAGAATGTCTGGCAGCGGTGTTGGCAATCAAAAAGTTCCGTGCCTACGTGGAAGGTCACGAATTTGAAATCGTGACCGACCATGCTTCCCTAAAATGGCTAATGCACCAACCAGATCTAAATGGTCGCTTAGCCCGGTGGGCCCTTAAACTTCAAGGGTTTAATTTCACCATCACCCACCGAAAGGGAAGCCAAAACGTAGTGCCGGACTCTTTGTCGCGCATGTTCTCTGCCGAAGCGTTGACGCCGGCGGAAGGCGAGGAGACTCCAATGGAGCTAGATTTGACTTCGCCGCATTTCAAAAGTGCTTCTTATTTGGAGCTAGCGGCGAAAGTCCAGGCAGAACAACACCAACTGCCGGACCTAAAATTAGTAGACGGGTTCATATACAAGCGAACCGAACATGCGACCGGAAACGGACTTCAAGACCAGTTGGCTTGGAAGTTGTGGGTGCCGTCAGAAATGACGGCAGAGTTAGTGAAGAGAGCTCATGACCCACCCTTGAGCGCGCATGGTGGCGTGGCCAAAACCCTCGGCCGATTACGGCAATGGTTTTATTGGCCACGAATGGCCGCTCAAGTCAGTGAATATGTGGGATCATGCCTCATCTGCAAAACCACCAAAGCTCCTTCACACACCCTTCGACCACCAATGACGCTTCAGTCCGTACCCGAGCGCATGTTCCAACGCTTATATATCGACATTATAGGCCCCTACCCTAGGTCCAAATCTGGCAACATAGGAGCCCTCGTCATCCTAGACCATCTCTCGCGGTTCCCATTTATCGAGCCGCTTCGAAAATTCACTGCGAAGGCAGTAGTGGACATCTTAAAGAAGAGGATCTTCCACCTTGTCGGGGTACCAGAAACCATCGTGTCGGACAATGGCGTGCAGTTTCGGTCACACATCTTTCAGGATGTATTGCAGGAATTCGGAATCGCTCACACGTTTACAGCTGTGTATTCGCCACAGGCAAATGCTTCAGAGCGTCTAAACCGCTCAATCCTCGCTGCCATTAGAGCCTACATCGATCCCGCACAGACCACTTGGGACGACAAACTATCGGATATTACTAGTGCCCTACGTTCTGCACCCCACGCAACCATAGGGACTTCGCCCTATCAGGCAGTCTTCGGGCAACCTATGGTCACCCATGGCCGCACTTACCAACTTTTGCGGCAACTCCATCTTCTGGATGACCCCGAGACCACTCTGCCACCTCCTGACCACCTGGCTCTTCTACGCCAGACCATCCGCGATCTCACCACCAAAGCCCAGTCTCGCAATGCCAAGGCCTATAATCTTCGTTCCAGAATGGTTACATACCAGCCTGGCGAAGTGGTCTACAGGCGCAACTTCCGGCAAAGTGACGCAGCCGCGCACTACAATGCAAAGCTGGACCGGAAGTTTTTACCTAGTAAGGTAATTAAGAAGATCGGCGGTGCTTACTACCAGCTGGCCGATCAAAATGGACGATCAGTGGGCGTCTTTCACGCGAAAGACATCACTAAGTGATAGACCCACTGAGTTCACCAGTTCACGATGTATTTCCAAATTTTATTTGGAAGATCGTCCATTTGCGCCTATTTCAGGTGTCACTCCTGCCCCAATGAGAAAGTATCTAGAGATGTTCACCTGGTTCACCATTTCCTCTATCAAAGATACTTTCGTCATTAACTTAGCATACGTGTTCACGAAATTTCCTACAATTATATTTACCCCTTTTTATTTGCTCACTAGTTCACGCAATAAATCTAAAAGATTGGATAGTAAAAGACTTGATCACCTGTTCACGTCATTGTCTTTCACACATTACATCCATCCTTCAGCTCTTTCCACGCACTTGCCCTTGTGGAAAGATCTGTGTTGTAGCATTTGCCCATTTGAATTTTGTTTCTAAAATTCACGGCAAACGACTTTTGATACGCATTGTATCAAAAGTCCTCTACTTGCCCTCTTACGGCACCTTGTTTTCGACAAATCGAAACACAAGCGATGTCGCTTCGAAAAATTCATTTTTTCAAAACTAATTTACCGTATCAACGGTAAATTGTTCATGGCAAATTGCGATGCTGCGGCTGGGCTGTGAGGATGCAGCGCTTGGCTATGGACAGTCGTTTGGGTGTCGCTGTAGCGACGGGTTGTTTTCGTCAGTCGATAGTTCTGTGAGGTGCAATCGCCGCGGCCGCTGCTGGTGTGCTTTTTGGTTTCATTCTATAAGAATGTGTGTTATGTTTGGCACAAGGCGTGTGTGTTCGGATGGCGATGAAAGGAATAATTTCGAGTGCCGGAAAAACTAATTGAGAACGACGAAATTCGAAAGGGAAACTATTCCGTTAATGAGCGTGTATGTAGGGACGGATAATTAACGGGATTCGTGTTTGTCGCGGACGAAAACCTCTACGGTGGAGTTCAAATGGAAATGCATGTTAGAGCTGGAGTGAAAAGTGCGATCCAGTTAATTTTAAGTGCACATGATGCGCAACGAAATGTGAAGATTTGGGTCCCGCCGGGGTTTAAATTAAGTACAAAGTTTTCACAAGGGTCGGTGGGAAGTCGTAGCGACGTGCAGTTGCTTGTACCGCTGTGGCGACGAGTCGGGGAGACTTGGTTCGGTTCGGTTGCTAGAAAAGCATACAGTTTGTGATCCTTCTAATTGATGGAGAAAGAAAAACTAAAAACGGGAACTGATTGTGTGAAGTTTGAAACGTTTGTGGTGCGACAACGCGAGAAGTCGAGTTGCCGATCGGAAAGTAGTATGTTCGCCCGGAATAATTGTCCCGGACAGTCAGCCCGGCGCCTGACAAATCAATCCCTCATGACAATATCGTGTTGTGAAAGTGCCTCTCCCCACGATCGTTGGACCACGAAAAGCTGTGAAACGCTTGGAATGGTCGCTGCCTTGTCACACTTCCTATAATACTCATTCTTGTGTTCGTGCTCTGGCTTGAAATTTTTCGTTGCTATCGCGCAATCAACATATCGCCCATATTAGAAATCAGTTTTATCTGTACGGTCGCGTATCTATATGTATAGATGACTGCGTGCGTGTTCGATGGGTTCCAAATTTCAAGAGATTGAATATTGTTCTTTGACTGTGCCCATGCTTGGTGCGACTATCACGTGTGATCGGATCAACACAATAATTACTATTAGTTTTTGCGAAAACAGGTATATACTTTCCAGAGATTCGTCGTCCAATAATATTGCACTGGGGTGCTGCTGTGTCTGTGACAATAGGCGTATCATGACTTTCACTTTGGAATAGTTACCAGGCATGAAATACCAAGGTAGATATACAGTTTTCAATAATCAACCATTTCTATACGTCCATACACACAAGGGATATACTGACTATCTATGGATTAGATATTGAGTATCCTTGCATGTTGAATTGAACTGGACGCCTTTACATCGATCGCGATTGACACCTGCATTTCCTAGCTGCTAGCAAGATGTTTACACTCTAAGTGATATCAGCAGCATCACCGAAATCATGCCAAGACTTATACTTGCTATTGACACAATCCAATCGCTATGTATATCATTGTGAAGAAAATAGAAAGTGTAACGTCTTGGTATGCAGCTGAGATAATATTTGAATGATATCGAATTTGAAAATTTGCGGACTAAACTGTAAACAACAGAAACAATTGAAGTTTTGATTGAAAAAAAAAATATAGACGAACGATCTTTCAAATTTCGAAGCAACTACAGCCCGGAGAGACTCGATGAAACCGCCACTAAAGAAGGGAATAAGATGCGTCACTCGTAAGATCGAAAAGAGTGGCGATTGGCTTCCGAATTCCATTTTAAGAATTAAATAAGACAGAAAATAATGAATAATCTCCAGATATATGTAATAACTGAAGTGAAACAAAGGAATGTAATAGTAATGTAATAGTTTCCATATACCTACTACCTTATGCTCGAAAGGCCTTTTAGATTTGTTTTCTATTTCATTTTTTTTGAAATAATGTATTATTGTTTTCAAAGAAAAATTTTGGAAATTTGATGAATTCCTTCTGGTACATCTTACAAATGCAGATGCACGAATAACTTAATGCATTCACGAATTCCAGAATGTATCGAAGAATTAACTAAAGTTCAATATTTTGAAGTAGACGAAGCATAAAGTTTTTTTTTGCTCAGCTAGTTTCAAGTGATTACACTCGTGCAGGTGTATAATGATTCGTTTTTCGTTAGTACGCTTGGCAAGTTGTTTTCTTCGAACTTGGTTCCATGTAATGCCTTAGGTACAAGCTGGATAAATGAGTGTTAAACGTGGCTAAAACTAACGTCATTAAATTCATTTTGAGTCTACGTAAATCCAAGAATTATATATACAATGAACTCTCCGATAATGTCTAACCAACATACATACAATAAATTCAACTTGTACAAGTGAAAATTTATTTATCGATGTTAGTAAAAATTGTACTAAGATCTAGGCGCCTTTATGGATATGATAATTATGGATGTAATAGAGTTTGTTAAAAATTGTTTTGAATTAGAATAGAGGTGCTTCGTTTATGAGAGAGCTTCTTTTGGTCTTCATAGATGATTCCTTCTTTTTGTGGAGGCTCTAAGACTAAGAAAAAAAAAAAAAAAATATATATATATACATATCTTTTGTTAAAGAGAGAAACCAATTTTGGATTCCAGTAAATTAGTAACTTTGCGTGACATTATTGTTCTTGGTACGCGCACTTAATTATTGTTAACTTGCCTTTAAGGGTAATAACCATTCAATTTTCTTTCTTGGTGCGAGTAACCTTACGAAAAGTATTGTATTTCTTTTAATTTGCAAAGAAAAGAAAATAAATTTATAATGTTTTGGTAAATGTAAACCGCTGGCCTTCTTATTGGGCGAAAGCCCGAGAAGTTCTTTCTCCTTTTCAGGGTCCGCGTTTGGCCTGGCTGGCCTATAATGAAATAGTTTTATTGTGAATTTTTCAGTATTTTCAGCATTCTTAAAAGGGAGGGATACTGGCCAACCATTGTAGTTTCTGTTTATCTTAGTTTTTTTTCTTGAATTTTTGATATTACATGGCCAGTATCAGTGGGTGGAGGACCCCAGACCATCGGGGTCAGGGCTCCACTGCCATCGGGGGCCCGGGGCTGTCTGCCTCACCCGGGTTCCTTGTAAAGAGAGGTAGCACTTTTCCCTATTTTTCCCGTTTTTAGATTTTTCAATGTTTGGCTCCGTGCGTTGTCACGAGCACTGGGTCTGCTTAGTCAGCCCATGTTGCAGAGCCTGGGTGGTTTCCTTTACGGAGCTATGCCCCCTTTTGGTCCCTGGGTATTTTACATACCAGTTTGCGGCTACGAAATTCATGACGGATGAATAATACGTAGCATCCCGTTTTCTTTGAGAGCAAACTAACCCCATTTTGTCAAGAACCCACCCCAGCCGCAGCGAGCTAGCAAAGCGGCACCCCAGCATCCGTCGGGGTTGGTTAAAGGGTGCTCCGCTAATGCGGACGAGGGGCCTTCACGGCCATTTCTAGGGCACCCTGCTCTCGGGGCAATTCTTTTTTTTTGTTTTGCCTCTTGAATGGCATCAGCCATTCCACTTTCAGACCTTAGCACTCTTGGTTCTGGACTTCGGTCTGGTTCTAAGTTGTGCTAAGGCCACTCCCATCCTCAAAATTTCGCTACACGTGCTTAATCAACATATCGTTTGAATTTCGTTTTCATCCAAGGATATCATCGAAAGTTTCAGCAATTAAACTATGTCTGGGGTTACCATCCGGAAAATTTCCAAAACTTTTCAAATTTTCGAAACCTAAATATTTGTTGTTAACTGTCATTGCAGAATCATTCCCATTTGGAAATTTGATGTCAACATTACTCGATAAAGAAATGTCAATAAATTACGAAATTCATCATAGCTGGCAACCCTTTCATTATTTTTCAACGAAATTCCCACAGAGTGCAGCAAGATCCACTTATCACATGAATTTCGTTTTGATTCCGTCACTGCATCGGAAGTTATAGGGAAAAACTTTTATTTTCCTAAGCAAATTTACAATATTTAGAAGACAAAAATTGCCATAGCTGGTAACCCTATACTAATTTTTCAACCAAATTCCATCAAAAGTAAGGTTCATTTACTGCGTGAATTTTGTTATAATCTGGTGGCCAAATCGGATGCTATAGGCCAAAACCCAGTTTTTTTCTCGGCGATTTTTCAAAATGGCACCACTGCCACAGTATTGCCCTTATTTCAAAATCACTTCTATCAGACCTGGCCCTAGCTAATTCAAATAAGTCCTGTAAATTTCGTATTGATCGCTTTATCCGATCGTCAGTTCTAGTGAACAGAAGTTTTGAGTGCTAAAAATAGAGGTAATTTAATCATGGGCTGCCGTTCTTGTTTATGCCTAGTACTATACTCTTCGCGAAACGAATTCAACGGTCAAATCCCATACAAAAAGAGCTTTATTGACGAATTGAAAAGTTCTTTTTGTATAGGATTCGACCGTTGAATTCGTTTCGCGAAGAGTATAGTACTAGGCATTACCGCGGAATTTTGAACATTTTTATCTGACTTGATGGACAAAAATCAAAATTTATCAATAATTTGAATTCATTTTCAAAAATTTTCAGAGGGGTCGTTGATTTGAAGGATTTGTTTTTCAGGAGCCTGCTGTAGCTACAGACAGTGCGGTCTTGAAAGTCCATGTGTGTTAAATTTTAGTCCACATAAATACGCTCTGCAAATTTCACGATGATCCATTGTTTTTCTTAGAAGTTATGACAAATCGAAATTTGAAAAAAAATCCTTGTCTACTTTTAAGCACTCAGCGCCTACACAACGCTCAAAATTGCCAATTTTTAATCATATACAAGCTTAAAACATAATAAGTTTTGATTCCTAATACTTCTTTTGAACAAAAATTTACACTGCTTGGAAATATAGGAGTACTTGAAAATTCACCAAAACGCCCGCCGCCACCAAAAGGTTAAAGATATCTGAATTCTAGCAAGTCATGGACCTACCCACTATACACATCTATGGCCTCTGAAAATTTCAGCTCAATCGGATTGGCCACTCCAGAGATTATCTATCATTTTGCTGATATATTTACATATATATATATATATATATAAATATATACATATATATTTACATATATATATATATATATATATATATATATATATATATATATATATATATATATATATATATATATATATATATATATATATATATATATATATATATGATGAATTTGATATATATATATATATATATATTTATATATATATATTTATATATATATATATATATATATATATATATATATATATATATATATATATATATATATATATATATATATATATATATATATATATAATGAATTTTCGGCGAAATGAATTTAATACTAATTTTCTTCGAAAATTAGTAAACATATTTTTAGCGCCCATTACATTCCCGTTTTTCCTTGGCCGGGTGATTCTCCTGATTTAAATCCAATTGAAAATATTTGGAGCGTACTCAAAACAAAAGTTTATTCCCTTCCTAATCGTACACTAACGGTCTCGACGCAAAATATTGCAAATGTATGGGAAAATACCCCGAAATTAGAGAAATGATAGAGCGATGCTATGTAAGCATGCCAGAACGAATAAGTGGAGTTATTAGTGTTAAGGGTGGTCCTACTGAGTATTAAAATATTTTTAAAATATGTTGTTCAATAATTAATAGTCAATAAAACAATTATCCAAAAACCACTTCTTTTCCTACATTTATGCTGCCTTCATGTTTTACCAACAAAAAAAGAATAAATTTCAAGAAAATTTTGAGATTTCCTAATTCGATGAACAGGGGCTATATTTCAATTTCTTGATAGATATCGATATTTCGGAAGTAAGCTGCCTTCTTCTTCAATGTCTTTCGGAAGGACACTAAAGAAGAGTGTGGATTATTCTCAAAATATCGATATATATCCAGAAATTGAAATATATCAGGCTTCTAAAAGAAAAATTGTTCTTAAATTAAAAATATTTAGTTTTGAAAGGTAAAAAAAGTTCAATCACATTAAAAAAATTGAATATAACAAATCCTTAAGAAAGGTAGATCTAAAAACTGAGAAAACTGTTATACTCATTTGAATTAAAATTAAAAGAAGTCAAAAGTAAAAGTACTTCAACAATACGAGCTCAAATTAATAAACAAATAATTTGATATACAAAAAATCATTTCTCGTATTTTTTTTGAAGTGTTTGAACATCAAAATTGAAAACATCATTATCAAAATTAAATTACTAAAGTTCCATATATATTTTATTTCATACGAAAGTATTAGCGTAAAGCTAATAAAGACTAACCTGGTGAAATGCAGAATACGTGGCTGACATTTTCGCAGTTATTTACAATCAGCGACTGAAATGCGAAAGAAAGAAGATTAGTAATAGAATTTTATAAATTTGAACAAAACAGCACAATTGTCGTTTGTTTAGAAAACTATTTTGAAAACATCAGTAAATATAATGCAAAATTTATTGCAAAATCTATCGATTTGTTCTCACACATATATATATTCAAATACATAACCGACATATAGTACGGAGACAGAATACCGAAATATTACACACCGCTCTTCTAAACGTGCATACTCATACATTTCTACGCTCGCATGAAGGCGAAACCAAAACACCTGGTCTAAGAATATAACATTGTACACAAGAAACTTACCGGTACGAAACCGAAGAAAAATGTGAAGATAACTCTTATCTTTGAAGAAAATAATTGAAGAAAAATTTCGTTCCTTAGTTCAGTTCTGTAGATTCTTAATAGTAATGGTACTTTTGGCAATGACAGCAATCCGGAATGAATTCAATTAGAACGATGTCACTCTTCACCGTCGTCTTTTGACTATGAACTACATATTATTACTGTGAGCAAGCGGCCAGACCTCCGCGGCTTCGGGTTTCCTCTTACCTGGCGACGGTAAACTCTCGAGTACCAGCACGGGCAAGCCGCTAAATGGATAGAATGTTGCTTGGCCTCTTTTAACGCGACGCATACTAAGTAAACCGTACTGTGTACTATGAGGGAATTTATGTATGTTGGGCTTGTGCGAGGTTCTTCTGGTTCCCGTAGTAAGCTCACCTGCAGGCCGAGTATTATGTTGTCTGAGAATATTTTTCCTACCAATGTGTATTCCCGTTCAGTGGATATGAACCTACCAGATTTGCGGATGCGCACCTTCGATTGTTGAGTAGTGCGTGGATAGTTTATTTGTTTCGATGGTTATTAAGCTTTTGTTGATCACGACTTATTATACTCATAGATAATGTTATTTTCAACCAATGATGCAAAAAATATTTAGAACTAAAATAAGTTACAGTAAAATATTAATGAAATTAATTTAACTTTCATCCAATTCATTCTAAGCGTAAGGTTCTTGATTCTACTTGCTGTTACTTTGACGAGCAGTAAATTTTTTAAATTTCGAAATGGGCTATGATTTTTTTGGAAAATTGAAATAGTTTAGCATCCAAAAGCTAGATCAACGTCTGTTCAAAAGTGTGTTTAAATGCCCAAGTACAGCCTATTTATTGTCTTTTGATATTATTCCTGACATTTTTTCCTTGGAATTTGCACCGTAGATTCAGTTTATTTAATAGCAGATGCGCTCTTGGTAGCACCGAAAATTTAAAATATATAATTCGCTATGGTGGGATATATTCATTTTTAAGAAAGATCAAGAGCCACTGACAGTCGACGATTTGAACAAAACAAAAAAAAATCACAGATGATGTGCATGATTTAGACTACATGAAGAAGAACCACGTTTAAGATAGCTAGCTCCACTAGGGCTAGATGCAGATTCTTCTTTCGCGTTACTTTTACTAATCCTGGCTCAGCATAAATCAATCGAAATAGTTCATGCTTTTGATTCTTTTTGCCCGTAAAGCATGCGCCATTCGTTCTCACACTACGCATTCGTAAGAAAACGTCTGCAAACTGGGATTTAAACTACATACATCGATATTTCTTTCATTACGAAGGAATAATCTTTCTTTCTACCATCACCTGTGAAGATTAAACCAGTTTTCGAAGAATAAAATGACTCAAGATTAGAAGACGAATGACGGTTTTTCATGAGCACGAGTAGAATGGTTATACATAAGTAATATCTTCCAATTGCAATAAGTGTTTGTTCTGTATTTTAAAGTAACTTTGGAGATAAACGAATATCAGGGGGCAATGACTCACTTATGCAGGTAGATATAGATATTCGATTAATATTTGTGTGATGTAGTCAATATTATCGTATCAAATAATCTTCGATGTCGATATGAATTTATGGTAAGATTAAACCAATATGTGGCGAGGAATGTACTGAAAGTAGAAAAATAATTACTTTTGATGGTGGATTTTCGCACAAAGCACCAATTTAAAGAAAATTTATTCCGAATAGTAACCGCTAAAAAGATTGTTTTTTGAAGAAAAGCAGAGGAATTCATTATAAGCACAAATTTGCTCTGTGAATTTCGTAATGATAAGAGGTTTCTGTCGGAGCTCGAAATTCGAAAAGTTTTATTTGCTTATTTTTAAGTACTTACTTAGCTCTCGCATAGGGCAAAAAATTTCAAGACGCTACGATGGTCTGACTAAAAACATTGCATTTTCTAAATGAATATTCATTTTCATTCAATTATCTGAGTACATAACTAAAATTCACTAAAATGTCTACTACGATCAAAGCAGTGGCGGCTCGTGGTTTTAAGACTAAGGGAAGCACAGCAAAATATCTAAGCATATAATATAGATAAGCATACTTATGAAGCGCGTAGTAAACTATACATGCGATTTTTTTTAAATATCGTGTAAAAAATCAATTAGGTATTTCAATGTTGACCACACTGAAAGAAAAATCTTGGTAAAATCAACAATTTTCCTTAGTTGTTTTTGCGTCAACTACGGGCTATAGTTAAAACAACCATTAAAAAATAGTTGATTACTTTTATGCACCATGACGCGTGGTTGATTAACAACGCCCGTGGTAAAAAAAAAGTAAGCAACCACAAACAATGGTATTCCAACAATATACATAGTACGAAATAGTAAATGACTATAGTATGTAGTGTGGAATTATATTTGTTGAATTTAACAATTGTAGAATGGTTCGCTTAGTATGAAAATTGTTGATAGTTCAATATTTTGTTGTGTGAAATGAATTGATGCTTATTTTCCTATTTTAGTAGAGTAGAAAGAACTTTTTTCCGTAGTTCATTCGACAAATTTGAATGCATTGTTGCAGTACTAAAAATAATAGTTAAGGGGAGGTTCTCATTCAAAATTTTCAAAAATTCGATTTTTTTTTCTTTACATTTTTTGAAAGGTATTAGTGTCTACTATATTGCGGTAAACCGATTTTCCGATCCGCGCATCAGAAAAGTTTCTACAGGCCATCCCGCCATGGGGCGCTCTCGGCTCGGAACGCGCGCCTAAGGTAGAAACCTATTTACGTTACTTACTATTGGTTAATTCGAATGGGCGCTTGCGTATTCTTGCTCCGGTTTATACATGTCTCTCTCTCTGACATCTTTTTTTCTTTCTCTAAAGCCGTCAGGCTGTACGAGAGCAGAGTAGCCGTCTATTATATGTAGCGTGGAATGAGGAAATGTGGTTTTTAGAGGAAAATTTGTAAAGCACACTTTTACTGTCTTTTTTTTATGCCTTTTTTGTCTTACTCACAGAACTCTAGGAAAGGTCCTCTGGAAATGCAGCGCAGGTATCAAAGTTTCAAAATTTCGAACGCCTACGGGACTTGAGGACGTTGGACAATAGAATTACCCGTAACATGACAAATTTTTGACTGTGAGACATTTTTCTCTTTTTTGTTTTCTCGATTCATTCTCATCCACTTTATTTTTAAAAATAACAGAGGCGTTTGAAATTTCGAAAACTTGATACCTGCGATGCATTTAAAGAGACCTTCTGGGACCTTTCCTATTGTGCTATGAATAAGACAAAGAAGGCATCAAAAAGTGAAAGCGAATATACGTGTGCCTTACAAATTTTCCTCTCAAACCTCATTTTCTCATTCCACGCCACATATATGTCGATGCTGTGTCTGCTTGTAGCGTATCTCAATTGTTAGTATTTTGGTGTTTTCCATTCAAACCTGTCACGTGCGCGTATTTTGTTTCTCGTAAACATGCCGAATTTGTCGAAAAAGGGCACTCGCGGCAGTAAAAGGCGCAGTAGTCGTTCCTCATCGAAGAAATTCAAAGGGAATCAGTTTACCGCCGAAACCGACACCGAAAACGTGAGCACGTCCGCGAAAAAGTTGAAAACCGCGAGTTACGATGACATTAAACTGGACCAAGGTATCAGTTATGTGATTTGCAACTTCGTCACTATCTTCAGCTTTTTAAGTGAATGCTTAGCTTGCAAGTCCTGCGGCGGAGACGTTACATTCAACCGTGTATCTGGAGCAGGATTAGCCTTCAAACTCGTGGTAAAGTGTAAGTGCAGCACGCGGTATGTGGGTTCGAGCCCCACTATCGGCAGTTCGTATGAAGTAAACCGCCGTTTCATGTTCGCGATGCGCATGCTTGGGGTCGGGCTACACAGCTTGAAGTCTTTTTGCGGATTGATGGACATACCGTGCACTTTTAGTAACAAAATCTACTACAGTTTTCTCACTATGCTTCAAACTGCTGCAAAATCAGTTTTTAAAGTAATTCAGAAGAAGGCCGTGGACGAGGAAATGAGGCTGAATGCTGAAAATGGTTTCGAAGCAACGCATTTGACCGTTTCTGGAGACGGTTCTTGGAAAAAGCGAGGGTTTTCGTCTCTTTTCGGGATCTCATCACTGATTGGGAAGTACTCCGGAAAAGTTTTGGACTTCGTCGTCAAATCTTCATTCTGTCAATCTTGCGCTAACTGGGCTTCGAAGAAAGGAACGGCAGAATACAACGAATGGCTGGAGTCTCATGGCAAAAGCTGCGCTGCGAATCATCATGGCAGTGCAGGGAAAATGGAGGTGGACGCTATGAAAGAAATGTTTGCGCGTTCCGAGGAATTGCTGGGCGTCAAATATGCCAATTACATCGGCGATGGCGACTCGAAAACCTTCAAAGCTCTTTTGGACTTGGACCCATACGAAGACGTACCTTTGCTGAAAAAAGAATGCGTAGGGCATGTGCAAAAGAGGATGGGCAGCCGACTGCGAGCGCTGAAGAAAGGAACCAAGGGACTCGGAGGAAAAGGCGCGGGTAAGCTGACAGACAAGCTGATAGCGGATTTGACGACATACTATGGACTGGCGATCAGAAGGCACTCCGACTCTGCTTCGAACATGAAGGATGCTATATGGGCTACATTTTTCCACAAGTGTTCAACTGACAAGGATCCACAACATATGAAGTGTCCAGAAGGTGCGAACAGCTGGTGCAAGTGGCGTGCTGCGGAGGCGAAGGGCGAGCTGGCTTCATTCAAACACGACCATCCTCTTCAAAAGAACGTTCAAGATGCCATCAAACCCGTGTACGAGGCTCTTTCCGCGGATGATTTGCTACAGCGATGCACTGGAGGAAATACCCAGAATTCGAATGAAAGCTTCAACGGGTG
Organism: Nemotelus nigrinus; assembly: GCA_947369275.1. NCBI lineage: Eukaryota > Metazoa > Arthropoda > Insecta > Diptera > Stratiomyidae > Nemotelus > Nemotelus nigrinus. The sequence goes on from OX376373.1 coordinate 22,567,683, forward strand.
TGTGTGGAGACTGGCTCCGAAACATTTGCATTCTGCTTCTCAAACCGTGGAAAGTGTCACTTATATAGCCGCAAACTTGTTCAATGAAGGAGGCTCGTCATTGCTGAAGACTATGAACGCGCTGGGAATTGCTGTTGGGTCTGAAGCAGCCCATTTCGCCAGGACCTCTGATAATCAACGTCTGCAAGCTGCCGAACGCAGGGTGTCCAGCTACGCGAGGACGGCTTATCTGGAGAAGAAAACTCGAGCGATTTCTCTCCAGGAGCAATTCGAGTTAGAGGAAGGACTGTTATACGGACCTGGCATCGCAGACTAATCGTAAGTTATCAAGCAACCACAGAAAACAGTGAAAGACAAAAGTTTTTGGTCAAAATTGTTAAAGTCACATTTAAGTCCGCCATATTGGAATCGCCATTTTCATTTTTTTTATTTTGATACATATTAACTCAAATTCGTGTTCATAAATCACAAAACCCTCCTTCTTTTCGGTTTTGGATGAAATACCACTTATTTCTTTGGTAGAAGTCCGCCATATTGGATCGGCCATTTTGAATTTGGAAAAAGTAACTTCAGATTCGTAATCAGCGATATCCAAAACCCATAATTCCATGTACTTTTCGAAAAATATTAACATTCTACCACGAATAATTTATCGAAAAAGTTCTCAAAACTTTAAAAGCGTTTATCTCAAAACATGATTTTTCTAAACTGCGTACAATCTCATTTGAAAACGGTTCAACTGAAAGACTTCATGTTTTGTTTTCTCGAAAGAAGACCCTTTTCATTGGAGTAATGACCTATAAAATCTACAAATTCTTTGTATTAACTATTTTTTGTGAAGCTTCAAAGTATAAAAAAAGGGCTAAAAAATCGATTTCAAAGTTTGAGATCGCACCATTATGTCAAATTTGAAGTTTTTTACCCGTTCTTAGGTCATTCCTCCAATAAAAGTATCCTACTTTCGAGCCTTATAATTGGTTTTGGTTTTCAGATCGATCCTGAGGCAGCAGGCTGTACGCAGTTTTTTTATTCCACGCGAACCGCATCTTAGACGGAACGTCACCACGGGCGCCATTTTGTTTTTTTCGTCTTGAAAAACTTTGTAAATAATGACGAAAATATAAGCTTTTTGAATCCTAAAACTGTTTTTTCCTATGTTTTTTTATTGGCCCACAAAAAAATTCCAAATTTTGCTTACTTTTTAGTCATTTGAATGAGAACCTCCCCTTAAATCAATCAAAACTTTTTCTTTCAGTGTGCGCTCGCTGCTACGGCGCTGCACTGCATCGCAATGCGTGTCATGTACATACATATATTAACTGCATAGAAAGCGTCATACAACGTAATATAAAGGCTTGACAGCATAACATGAACATGAATTATATCGAACAGTAAACCGAACACAATTTTGCCATGTAGCATATGAAACTTCTATGATAGAATAGGAGTATGAGTATGAGGAGTATGAAAAATCAACAGTTTTCCTTAGTTGTTTTTGCATCAACTAGGGCTATAGTTAAAACAACCATAAGAAAATTGTTGATTACTTGTATGCACCATGACGCGTGGTAGATAAACAAAAAAAAAATTTCATTCGGAGCATGAAAAACGTCCAAATGTTGAAACCATTCTACTTTGCGTAGAATAATTCCAAAGACGTTGCTCACTGAATTACGTTTGTTGAAAGTAGTTTAAGTACCATAAAAACTGTTGATAATTTGAAACGTTGAAGTTTTGAGTGAATTGATGAATATTTTTCTATTGATCAACTATTTTTCGTGGTTATGAAACAATTAAAACAGTTGATTTCATGAACGTTGCGATGTTTTTTATATAACCAGAGCCAACTACTTTTATATCGTTAAATTAACTATATTAACATAGTAAAAATAACTATTTTCCGTTGTTTCTTTTAACGATTTTGAATGAATCGTGGCAATACTATTAAAAATAGTTGAACCAACCAAGAGTTTTTCTTTCAGTGCATATTTGCATTAAAAGCTAGTGATTAGCATAGCTTATTTCAGCAATATTCCTACTCACTAATAGAAAAAATCTCACAAAAGTTCAAATTATGTATAGTATTTGAAAGCAAAAAAAAAATACTAATTTCTTTAATTTTTTTTTAAATTGTAAAAAAAAGTTAAATTGAAAACATATTACAGGCTAAATAAATGGTGAAAGTTTTTTAACAGCTCAAAGTAGAAGATATAATGCATTTTTTAGCAAATTAAATTAGAGAGCCAATACCACAATAAAAATAAATACCTCATATAATTTGTATATAATAAACAGTTGACTGAGCGAAATGAGTGGTCTTGGTTGACAAGACTCAATAAGATCCTCAATGAAAAAGACTACCGCAGTAAATACTCTATGGCGCAATCACATCAACATTCCACATTAAAATCCATATTAAACGGGTAAATATTAACTTTTCGAAACCAAATCTATTCAATACGCTCTCACTTTAACGAGCTTTATGTTATGATTTACTTTAAAAACTATCCTTTTATCCATCTTTAACGGACCGTATTAATACTGACAATACAAAAAAAAAATCAAGTCAAAAGAATTCTAACAGGTGCGTTTTTTTGCGCGAAGACAGAAAAAAACGTACCTAATGTAAACTATAAATGCTAAAGAAAGCACTCCAGAAATTTAACATAAAAATAACGTCAACATAAGCGACAGTTAGAAGTCGAGACGAGGTAATAGAGCGGCTTGGAAGAGTCGCAACAATAGGGAAAGATGAGCTAGTTGTATCATTTGATGTCAACGCTCTATTCTCAAGCGTGCCGGTAAAACAAGCACTCACGTTCTTTGAGAACTGGCTATTAGAGAGGAATAGCTCACCGGAAGGGAGGAGGAGGGCTAAAGATTTTTTGAAATTCGCTTCAGGGGGAAATACTTCAAAGCGATGAAAGATGTTGCAATGGGAAATCCTTTATCCCCACTTATGAGTGAGATATTTATGGATAGACTAGAGAAGAAACTTTATGAAGAAGTTTCGCTTCCTCGGGTTTGGTTGAGATATGTAGACGACATTCTAGCTATCGTCAAAAAAGATGGTTTGAGAGAAACTTTGGAGAAGTTGAACCAAGCATATAAGGACATCCAATTTTCAATGGAAATCGAAAAGAATGAGAGACTACCTTCTTGGATTTAATGGTCATAATTAAAGAAGGTTTTCTTAGATTTAATATCTACCGGAAGCCCACACACACCCAGAGGACAACACCATCCACGTCTGATCATTGGCATTCCCAAAAAATGGCGCCCTTTAATTCAATGATTCACCGGCTATTAACAGTGTCCATGGATCAGGAAAGTTTTAACTCAGAAGTTAAATACATTAAAGATACGGCGAGAAAAAATGGGTTTGACGAGAGGATAATTGGAAATCTTGTCAAAAACAAAAAGTATAGAATACAGCGTGATCTTTAACGACGCTCTTTACGCAGGAAAAAACAAAAAACAACCATAAGAGCTCCAATTATTTTTTCGTCAATATTCAAAAAAGTTCGGGAAATTCTTGAACGCTTTGATATTAAAGCAGTTCCAACCAGTAAAGCTAAAAAATTAGGTACTATACTTTGTCACGTGGAAGACAAAAAGGATAAAAAGGAAAAATGTAGAGTTTATAAAATTACCTGCCCAAAATGAGACAAAATATACATCGGTCAAATGAAACGGTTAGTTGGTGTTAGACTAACGGAACATAAACGGGAAGCAGCTTCAGCGAGGAAAAGGAATACAACATAAGTACGATAAGCAGTGGCGAAGCACATTTTGGAGCAGGATCACAACACAACATTGGACAACGTGGAGGTGATTAAGAAGGTACATCAGGTACGAAAACTGGATGCGTACGAAAGCCTGAACATATAGAAAACCCCAATGAATAGAAGACTAAACACAGACCAAGAAAACTGTGCATCACGATTGTTCAGGTTAATTTGAACATTAATTTGATAGTGAGGAGGAAAATTTAATTAATATACATAGTTAACTGTATTTTAGTAAAGTAATTAATATACAATTAGTTGGTAATTAGTATAAGTCAATACTTTAAAAGTAAGCTCTATAAATAACATACATAAATTAGATTAAGATTAAACCGATAGACACTGAAGAAGAGGGCAGATTACCCTCGAAATATCGATATTTGTCACCAAAACTAAATATATCTAGCTTCGAAAGGAAAATCGGTTTTTTAAAAATAGTTTTTACAAGCTGGAAAAAATTGGTACACATTAAAAACAATTATGCAGACAGTTTCTCCTTTTTGCATCCACTATCGAATTTATTGACAGCCGTAATGATAGTGTGGTATCTGCAAAAAATGGGGATTATATTTGATATAGGGCGTCAATTGGGAATTATTAGAATTGAAACTTTGATTATTTGTCAAAAAAGATAACTTGAAAACAAAAGACAAACAGTCGAAAACGGTTTTCTATTGATTTTGGTGTTCTACATATATGTATGTAAGAAGATCTCTTATGACTCCTTTTACAGAATGGCATATAATGGGTCACTGCAAGCCATTGCCATTGTGTAAAGGGATGATGGCTTACAATGACCAATAGTGGCGACGAATGGAAATGGTAATGTCTAAGGATAGTCTTAGCATCGATTTTTCTGATCAAATCAAAAAAAGGCCATCATGCTCACACGAAAAATCAGGATTTTCCAATCTACTGGTCCAGTTTGCAGAGCCAACTTGGTGATGGGGGCCATCAAGGCAACTATTATTATAGTGGCCTAAAATTTATTTTTATAAAATCATTGTCAACACGCCGCTTGAAAAATAAGTCGATCTGGATTAATTTGCTCACCTAGATAATTTAATGTATTTTTATGCTTCGAATGTTGTGTAAAAATATATCTAAATAAAAATTGCAAGCCATATTTATTATAATTTATTTTATTCAAAACATAACAATAGTTTTGTGTTTAAAAACCACTTTTCGACAATGTGTAAATGTCTACGAAATTATATGTGTCGTCAACATTTATTGTTAATTCTAACGGATAGGTACATAAGCCTGATCAATTAATATGTATACTTGTATATTGACTCTAAGTACGCACTGTAAGACATACATAACAAATTGAAAATATCTTCAATTATTACATGGTATATTTGCCTATCTATAAATGTTAAGTATGATATTTCAATCCTTGGAATGTTATGTTTATAGCAACTGCAAAAATTTTTGATTTCATATTTATTTTAAATCCATGTTCCCATGTCTGTTCTCTCTGTTTGACCTGTGTTTCTGTTATGCTATGTTATGTTATGTACGAATATTTTGCTGAAATTAAATTTGTTTTCAATCGAAATATGTATAGGATAAATTTTTGTTAGTATAACTATCGAGTCACAGATACTTTCGCGACATATTTTAATTATCATGATCTTCGTATGCTTTCAGTTTGCCAATGTATCTTTTTAACCAACCATCAATTAGTTCCATTTTAGGATAAGTAACTAGCCGATTATTGACTGTATTTACATATGCATAGATATTAGATGAAATTTGAATTTCAATATAACAAAATTTACTGTTAAGGTGAAGACCCGTTACCATTTGAAATCATCGGTGCTGATCGATCGTTAGTTTTGGTGTGACGTAGTTTGACCGTTGCAAATTGTGATGCCCTAGAGTGAAAATATTTTGAAAATAGTTGTTAGCTTGCTGGTATTTTTTGTTAATATATTGATACTCGTGCAAAGTAGAAATAACAAAAGAAAAAAACAAAGCTGTTCTTCAAAATTAATTTACGATTAAAAAATGTATCTATGCTAGGGAGCTTATTATTACAACAAATGCTCTAAGGTCCTAATCAACTTATTTCTCATTGTTCGCATTTTTCTCATGCTTCTCATTATTTTAATTAAGATTTGAGTGGGCAACAAGCCTGTAAAAGTTTTCGAAGGTACCCAGTCATCAGTCGAACCGAAAGATTAATGTGTAGTAAATGAAAATATGCACGTGCCTTATCGAAAATATGCACGAAAAAGTGTGAATAACCTCTTTCTAAACGAACGATTCGCTAATATGATAACGCTTTTGAGAGTTAAACATTTAGAAAAAAGTCCCCAAGTCAGAAGTGGAATATCGTATACCGGGGGTTGAATGGCCGCTGGACTAGTTTGCGAATTAATTTGCCGTTACAGAGGAAAATACGGCTGGGTACGTAGGATAATGTAGCTGGTCTTTCTAATTCCAGACATTTGTGGGGTCGAAATATCTAGTGTAAAAAAAATTACAACAGAAGGAGTTGCCTCAAGTGCCTCAAACATACAGATTTTAAATATTGGGCGTTCCAGTGCACCCCAGTAATCGAAATCGCAAGACATATAAAAAAAAACCGGAGAGAAAGAATATGTTTATCACAAGGAATCCAAAAGAGAGAGGAGTAAACTCCTCACCAAAAACAAAGAGTGGAGAAAGCAAGTATCAAAGTTTCAGCGCCAAACCGCAAGAGTTACGAAGCAAACCGGAAGATAGAAAGGAGGCATAGGCTCTAGAAGCCTCTCCCTCTGTTTCTGATGCAGATCATCAAAAAAATTTGGAGAAGCGCTCTCTCGAAGCAGGGAAGCCCTTGACATGAAATTAGGAAGACACCATCGAAGAAGGCACCGATTGGATGAAAAGGATGTAGCCAGAAGGTGAATCAGGGTCTTCATGAAAAGTCACATGTCCAGCGATCAATCAGAAAAATCAGAGAATCACAATAACTCATCAATTTATACATAAATGAGACTTGCTTCTACATACTCAGGGTCAGTGCCGTGTACAGACAGGCGAACGGGGCTAATTGTCTCTTCTTTTATACAACTACCCTGGGGAAAAATTGCGCTTTTGTACCTTCACTACTGTACTATAAATGCTTCCCCAAGGAGGGGGAAAATAAGCACTGGTTGAACTATACATGTTCTTCTGGTACACCCTCCCTGGAGAATTCGTGCTACAGCATATGACAGTGTTGACCGAAACATACTGTACAAAATAATGCTATACTTCGGCATCCCGGCAAAACTAGTCCGGCTGACCAAAATGACGATGACATCGACAGCATCACAAGTCAGAATCAACAACAGTCTGACTGACGCCTTTGACACAAATGTCGGACTAAAGCAAGGCGATGGGTTGGCCCCTCTGCTATTGAACCTAGCACTTGAGTACGTGATAAGGAAGATTTTTGTCGACATAGGGAGTACGCTTCTGTATAAGTCGAACCAATTAGTGGCCTACGTGGATGACATTAACATCTTGTCACGTTCCTTCACACCCGCCAAAGAACTCCTGTTGAAACTTGACCAGGAAGCCAAAGAAGTAGGCTTGAAGATCAATCAGAAGAAAACAAAAATCATGACGCAAACAAGATAGAAGACCTCCATTAGACGAAATATAACTCTGGACGAATATAATTTAGAGAATGTGGGCGAATTTATATACTTAGGCTCAAAATTGACAACGAAAGGCAGTGAAACTGATGAAATTAAACGGAGAATACAGCTCGCTAATAAAACTTTCTTTTCCATTCTGGCCCTACTGAAGACCAGCTGCTTACACAGGAAGACGAAGCTCCAATTCTAAAAATCAATAATCAGACCTGTGTTGTACTACGGATGTGAAGCTTGGACCCTTACCCAAGCATTCACAAATATGTTGAACGCCTTCGAAAGACGGATCCTCAGGCGTATAATTGGAGCTAAACAAGAGTGCGGCCAATGGCGGATAAGGCACAACCACGAGTTGTACGAGGTTTGGACGAGCCAGAGGTTGCTACAATAATCAAACTGCGGAAGCTACAATAAGCTGGTCACGTGCAACGAATGGACTAGCATCGAGTACCTAAAAAGGTATTCGACGGAAGGGCCGAGGGTCGAAGACCAGTGGGAAAACCCAGAAAACGCTGGCCTGACTCTATCGACGAAGACTGCGCAAAGCTGCTCGGTTTTCGAAATTGGAAGACGCGGTCATTGGACCGAGATAACTGGTGGCGTCACCTGCGAGAAGCCAAGGCCCGAGAGGGGCTGTAGTGCTACGACGACAACAAGTACTCCTGCTTTTCTTTTGGAATTACAACGAATATAAAAGGGGTGGCATCTCACACTTTCCTCGGCCGGTGTATGGAGGGTCATTTTCGCTTGCGAAAGTGGCTTAAGAGAGCACAGACTCTCTTCACCTTTCAACCTGTGACATTTCCTTGAATATGAAGTCTGTGAGCCTAGTCGTCGGATATAGTAAATGAGCAAAATATAGTATGTCAGCAAAGTCTCTTTAATTGAAAATTGGAGGTGCATGGTAATGAGGAAACTCATTTGTTCTCTACGAGAATATCTGTTGTTTAGAATATCAATAAGCATCTAATGGAATAAAGTTAAGTAATGGAAGATTTGAGACGAGGTTTGTTAATTAGGTATATGGCCGTTGACATTAACAAATATAACTAAGTCAATAGAGATGGAATACGTATTGTTGCTGAATTGATGTTTTGAGGCGATGGTGGAGGGGTCTGAGGACTGCACGAAACTAGAAGCACTTATAGTAGTTATAGAAATGTCGAAAATTTAAGACTCGAATTAGTAAGGAAAGTAATAACGAAATGGGTTGTTGAAAGTAGTAGTAGAGTCGAATAAATCATAACTGGGTGTCTGAGCTTGAACAATCGATGTAACGAAGAACAAGAAAAAAAAGGAGAAAAGAAAAAAGGAAAGAAAAAAAGAAGAAGAAAAAGAAGATGAAGAGAAAGAAGAGGAACTGAAGTAGGATTTGAAATTACTGGAGACTAGGCCTTTGACACTATTGAAGGCTGCGAAGCAAACAGTTGAAGTATTTGGAGTGATGTCGCACGGAAATGGTGGGTCCCTTAACATGGCCTAGGGTTCCAGTCCCTAAACAATACCGTGATAAAGTGCTACTGAGCACATCTGTTAAGGACACCGAGCCTGCCCGGCGTACGGTCGACACAGGATGTGACAGGGCTTCCATCCTAAAAAGTAAAAAGCACTAAATAGCCTAAGAAAACAGGAAGAAATGGATTTCCCTCAAAAGTCGTTCTTCTCTGTCCTCATGGTTTGAAATATAAAGAATATTATTTGTATATTGATGGTATTCTAATTTTGAGTAAATTGATTTAATTTGTTCCCTAAAGCTGCGTTTGATCTCAAACCAAAAGTCAAATCTGGTACTATAAAACATCCATATGAACTGTAGGCGTTCATGACTTCATATTGGATGATAAGTTTCACCCGAAAGATTGTGTTAGGGAGTCTAGAAAAATGAACCCACCCAACAAGTGTCGGTACGGCGAGGCAGGCGTAGCCCGCATTTTCCAAAGAGAAAATGCGCCTGTCATTAAGGTCGGCCCCCTTGTGGAAGCAACGTCGGGGCTGTGGTTTATAGGCTATCTAGTATGGATTCGTTATCTACAATGACCAGAAATCGTTTCCGGATCTGGCGCTTTCCGCCTGGACTCGGCAAAATAGGCTAACGAAAATGCATGAGGATGGATGAGTATTTTACCATTAATAAATTCGATATTACGGATTGAACTGCAAATGGTAGTATCAAATGATACGCTATTGACCGTGCAGCTATCATAGACCCCGTCCTAATGGTGAACCGTCTGGTGAAACATTACTGTAGGAACATACATTAAACAGCACTATGGGCTATAACTACTAGAAATACTGTACTGTGAAGTATTCTTCAATGACAATTACGGGAGTTGTGTGCCGAATTCTGGTTGTTGCCCCCTCTATTTCAACGTCCTGTGCACGCCCATGCTCAGAATCGTCTTAAAAAGTATATAGCCAACGTCGTTTGGGACAGACAGTTCTTCAAAATAATTTGAGCTTCAATAAAAAAAAAATACCAATTGAAAAATATTTCTGACTGAGTTATATCAAACCTTTATTTGTTAAAAACTTTATACACAAGAATTAATTCCATATATTAAATAACAAAAAATGTACAGAGGAACAAAAACAAAAAGTCAATGAAATATGAATCAAAAGTAAGTGCACACTTGTTCAAACGTTGCTAGATTCTAGCTGTAAACAAAGTTACGGATCTTTTACTATAACAGAATACAACTTCAATTTAATTCTTAGGAAACAGCAATCGCAAAATTTTTTGGTAAAGTCATTTTTGAAGGAGTTAGTTTGATTTAAAACGTGCTAAAAGAAAGGTGTGAAAATGAGGAAAGAGACTGAGATAGAAACACGAAAAATTATAGTGAATTTGCATTGTGAAAGTAAAAGTTTACGGGAAATTGGAAAAATGGTAAAAAGACCACACAGTGCAGTTAAAAAAATTATTGACAAAGACAATATTGGACAATTTTAAAAGATCTGGATGGCTAGAGAAATTAAATAGAAAAGAAATAAGAAATATAGTGAAAGAAGTTAAGGGTGATCCACGTTCAAGTGCAGCAAAAATAGCTGACAATTATTCCGCGACACACAATCAATCCGTTTCAGCCTCCACCGTTCGAAGAATTTTGAATGAACATGGGGTACATGGCAGAGCACAACGAAGGAAGCCATTTATTTCTAAAGCGAATAACAAAAAATGCAAAAATTATGCTAAAAAATATAAGAACTGTACTTATGATTTTTAGAAAAACGTTTTATTCTCTGATGAGAGTAAATTTTAAATATTTGGCGGGCATACAAATAAAAAACTTTGGCGAACTAACAATACTGAGTTCCATGAAAAAAATGTTTCCAGCACAGTGAAGCATGGTGGAGGATCTGTTATGGTTTGGGGGTGTATGGCAGCATCGGAAGTTGGAAACCTTGAATTTATTGATAGCGAAATATGACTGACAGTGTTGCGAAATTGACATTGCCTAGAACGTGGATCTTCCAACAAGATAATGATCCTAACCACACTTCCTATTTAGTAAGGTTGTGGCTGCTTTATAGAACTGCCAATGTATTGGATCATCCCCCCAATCCCTAAACCTCAGCCCCATTGAGCATTTGTGGGATCATTTAGACAGGAAAATTCGGCAACGTCTAATCACAAGCAAGAAAAGTTTGAAAAATGCTCTTAAGGAAGAATGGGATAATACACCAGCAGAATTTACCAGAAAATTAGTAGAATCCATGCCTAGAAGACTGAAAGCTGTTTTAAAGGCAAAGGGCGGTCAAACCAAATACTCGCTTTTCTTAAAATTATTATATGAATTTTTATTTTATGAAGTGTGCACTTAGTTTTGACTCGTATTTCATTGACTTTTTTCTTTGTTGTTCTGTAAATTTTTTATTCGTATATTGTTCTAAACGAATAAAGGTTTAATATTCCCCAATAGGAAATATTTTTCAATCGGTATTTTGTTTTTTATTGAAGCTCAAAAACAAATTTGGAAGGTGTGCACTCACTTTTGATGCTCATAGTATATGCTTACTAGGGAGAACGCGCCAATACAAAAAAGGTTGAAATAGTTTAAAATGAAAATGACTATCTAACATATTTATCAGATTCGAGTGTATGACATGTTTATAAGCCAAAGTGAATAAAAAGTGCATAAATTTCATTTCTTTTCCTAACCACTATTCCTTAGTAATTGGAACATTAAGTATTATTTACGGAATAAAGTCCTAGTTATTAGTAATTTTGATATGAGGGATACTCTTTTCAGCAATCGTCCATGCAATTGGATAAACGAACGTATAAAAAACTTTAAAATCACATATCGTATAAAAACAAACGTATTAAAAACTTTAAAATCACATATCGAAAACAATAATGATTGGTTATAAAATAACTTTATTACGAAATAATAATAGGATAGTAAACAATATATACAAAAAATTAAAATTTAAAAATATAATGGTAGTTTTGATAAATTGATTTTTATTTAGATACATGACATAAGAAACTAAATGAACAGATTATTTATCAATAGGCCAAAAACAAAACTCAAATCGATAAAACATTTTATTCTGACAAAAAGTGTAGCTGATATTTTGGCACGGAATCTTTATATAACCATATAGCTATTATACCATATTCAAACCCAACAACATAAAATATTTGCGTTTAGTATATTTTTAACAAATACAAAAAATAAAATAAAACATAACGATATACATAGCCAAGCATATGTATGTATGTATTTTGTAGCACCACTAATCGGCCAAGATATATGGATTCTTATGAATTGCATCATATAAACTTAAAAAACTATTTTTCTCGAAATGTTTCATTGTCATCTAGTTTGGTTGTAGAAAGAACGAAACATTGCTGCATGGCAAACTGTTGTATTTATTAGAACTAAAAATCTTGCAGGCAATTGTTTTTTTCCCGATTAATTTTTCAAGCCTCAAGCTTTTTGAGGAGCTGTTGGATCCTTGCCCCACAAGTCATACCATGGACCATATGTTTTCGAGTTGCGATCTTGGGCCATCTTTTGGTTTTGGGAGCGACCATTCATTTGTTTGGACTGCTCACGATTCTCGGGAGTTCGTCTGGGTTGGGCCTCAGGCACCGGTATTGGATTTGATGCTTTCGTTAGTTTAGTCCTTGGTAACTTGGTTCCGGCAGATGGCTGATGTGTTTCGATGTTGTTGGCTCCATTTGGATTATTATCGCGGAATGTTTTGAATTCCATTTTGTCTTCTTCTTTGCGACGATTGTTTCTAGCTCTGCGAACTAGATGGTCGTCAACGACTATACAATCATACGCATCGGAGCTACTCGAGTGTCGCTCGGAGTCAGTACCGCTGGTATCATACTGTTTCAAGATCTCGTGGCGCTTGACAGTTTTCATAACGATCTCCTCGACACTTTCGTCGTCGAAGAAATTACTATTATGCATCGTCAATGTCTCGGTTTCGTCGTTGTCGCCATCCATGGAGGATTTCTCGTCATCATGTTGGCCATTGGAATTCATGTTGGAGTTTTCATCATAGTACATATTCTGACGGCGTCTGAATTCCTTGGAATCTGGCTTTTTGTCATGGTAGTTGCTATTGTAGTCTGTGGAGTTATTGCTCTTTCCATTGTAGTAGCCAGTTTTGTTCGAGTTCATTTTAAGTGGTGTAGACATCATGGCGGGATTCGACCGTGGTTGCTGCACCCCATAGATACTTTCATCTTCAGTTGGCTGATCAACGCTCTCCATATTTCTGCGCTTCATCGTCGTTTCCATGGTCATACTTTGATTCTTCATATTCTTCCTCTGGATATCGTTAGCAACAACATTTTCATTCAGATCCCGATCGGTCGAAATAAGATCACGGTGTCGCCACATAGACATTCCCTCAAGAATATCTTCCGACTTACCGAATTTCCAAAACGATTTAGTTCGTTTTATGATGTTTTTGCGCTCGGACGTCTGGTAACCAGTGTCTGTAGTTTCTTCGCCGAGATTCTTCGCACTCTGCGGTCGGTTCATGGTACTACTATTGCCGTTTTGTGGTGGTCGTTGCAAAGTACTACTGGTGCCATTTGAAGCTTTGTAGCGTGGATTTTGAAGAGTACTAGCAGTTTCATTACTACGATAAACTTGAGCTGATCGACCGTTAGCTTCAACATAGTTTCTGGATGTTCGGGGTGATCTTTTGAAATCATGAATGAAATGAAGAAAAAACGCAAAGTAAAATGAAAATGTGTGATAAAGAAAGTAAATGAATAAGACAGACCACAAATGAAGTGCTAGCAATCAGAAAATAGAAGTATAAATAACAACAGCGTTAAACACATATAAAACATTATTGTTCAGAATTATGAATAATGCTGAATGTCTTAAAGGACATATTTTTATCTGCGTATTCATGCTTCTGCTTCGTGATTCAAACATAAAAAGCATGCTTAAATAACAATAAACAAGGCTTGGAAATAAATACCATATCGGTCATGAATAGCGTGCTGATTACCTGATTGGTATCCTGTTCGATTGTTCCTCATCGGAATAATCAATATCAGGTTGTGGCGGAGGCTCATTAGCAAAACCACTATCATTACTACTATGCAATGATGCGCTGGTAACTCCTTCGCGATTTGTTTTTTGTTTATTGGTTGCAGCCTAAAAATTCATTAATCATTTATATCAAATCTTAGATTGGCAAATTGTTAAATTTATATAATTTTACTCGTGTATAGTTGTTTCCTGGTCCTTGGCGACGTTTCTCGATCAGTGGTGGACCTACTGGTGAGCAGAAACTACGCGATTGACTAATATTGCTCTTGTATGCAGGCACAATTGGTGCTGGAACGGGTGCTGGTAGGGCCGGTGGTGGTCCTGGTTTTGGATCCTCAGTACCGCGACGATACTACAAATGAAATGAAAAATAGCTTGATAAAATAAATTAGAATAAATTTGCATGCACACGTTGATGTCAATGAATTTAAAAGCAAATTAAAAAAGTAAATTTATAAAAAAATTAATAAAAAACATATGTATCTAAAATTGAACATGCGTCATACAAAATGTAGAACAATGAATCTGCTAAGCATGGAAAATAAAATCTCTAACTTGGCGGATAAAGGAAATGCATTATTAAAAAAAACGGTTCGTTTGAGAAAAATGAAAAACGATTCGTTTTAGAAAAACGATTGGTTTTATATAAACTATTCGTTTTAGAAAAACTGTTGGTTTGAGAAGAATGGTCCGTTTTAGAAAAACGATTGGCTTTAGAAAAGATATTCGTTGTAGAATAGTTGGAATAATTGGTTCTAGAAAAACTATTCGTTGTTGAAATACGGTTCGTTTTAGAAATGCTGTTTGTTCTAGAAAAAAAAAATTCGTTTTAGAAAAACTGTTTGTCGCTATTTGGAAAAACTGTTCGTTCGTTTTTTGCAGCCAAACGTTTTTTTCAAACTGTTTGGCATTTTTGAGCCCATCACTAATGAGTAGCGGGTTTTTGTGGGTTGCAATTATCCTTTTGCATCTCAATCATGAAAATATCAAGCTGGATTCTTGCATAAACCAATTGATTTCGATAATTTTTACAATTTTTAAGGAATTTTGAAAAGAAATGGAAATTTTTGGAAAGTAATCCAGATCGCGTTTTTCAAATTTATCATCAAATCGAATATATTACGCTATTTCCTAGTGTTAAAAGACGACCTCTTGCACTGGAGAACAGTTTTCTTAATAGCCCAAAAGTCGCGAATGTATGAAAGTAAATAAATAAGAATCCTTTGCAAAGACAACGGCCGGGAGTGTGTCAACAAAGAAATAACCCAGATAACAGAAAACTGTAGAGTAAAGCTCCAGAAGACTGTGCAATACACTCCGCAGCAAAATGGAGCCACCTAGAGAGAGAATCGCACTGTCGTCGACTTACTCGTTTACAAATTCACATCGTTGGACTCTCTCTAAAGATAATGGCTGAGGCAGTAAATGCATCTGCATGTGTATCCTCAGTTACATACATGGCGAACGTTTCGTATCTGTATTCGGCAGAATAGTCAACGAGACGTTTGGCAAGACATAGGTCGACGATGGTTTGTCTTATGAAAGGATAGGACTGACCAAACTTCCTGCTCATCGCAGCAGTAGGAGGTGCTAGTATACAGCTAGATCTGTGGTCACTAGTGAAAAGGTCAGGGATGCAATCATGTCTTTTGAAAATTTCAAATCAACGAGCCTGGATGGTATCTATCTGGTTATGCATGGGAGGGAATTGACCACATGGAAGCAGACTTAAGAGAAATCTTCTGGGCATGCCTAGCATTGGGGTATGTTCCGTCACCTTGGCAAGAGGTTAAGGTAGTTTTTATACCTAAACTGAGGAGAGATGACTATTCGGATCCAAGGAACTTTAGGCCCATCAGCTTAATTTAGTTTATGTTGAAATGCCTGGATAGACTAGTTGAACGACACATACGCACTAGGGCGCTTAAGTCTAGTCCTTTGAATGATGAACAACATGCGCACCAGCGGGGAAAATCATACGAGTTTGCTCTTCATTGTCTGGTTTCCAGAGTTGAGGGAGCGATCTCAAATGGTGAGCATGGTGGACATTGAAGGGGCCTTTGACTGCGCGCCCTTTGTGGAGCTATGTGAAACTGCGAATGCTCATGGCGTCGATGACGTCTTAGTTAAGTGGATGCATGCCAAGCTGACGCAGAGATTGTTGCTGGCGGTGACTGGATCCTGCATTGACAATTGACAATAAATATAGGAGGTTTCGAAAATTTGAAGAGTTTTGCGGGTCGTAACCCTAAAATCCTGTTCACCCCTATAATTTGCAGCGCAGTCATCCAATCGAAACGAAATTCAAAATGTGGATTTAACTCAACGTGAAGCAAATTTGGTGTATTTTTGTCTGTGGTGCTAACACAGGGTTGCTAGCACCAGACATTTTCGTAAATATTGCACCAACAGATGCTTCCATTATAGATTCACATGCAAAGCATATACAATAAAAATAAGCAACCAATGCTTAAATTTTCCGAGTTTTGGAAATTTTCGATGAGGTCCTCTAATGAAAACGAAATTCGAAGGATATTCATTTGCTTTCTGTAAGAAATGGTTGATATGATACTGCAAAAAAGAGTATTACATTTTGCCACATTTTTTAGTCACTCGAAGATAATTTCTTCGGTTTTCTAGCGGTTCTGAGGCGCTAGAGTTTTTTTCGGTAGTGGGGGTGGATTTAAATTTTTTCGGCAGTATTTATTCTAGCTGTTAGACTAACTTTAATGTAAGCAGAGGAAAGCGCTGCAAATTTCTTTGCATCTGAAAATAGCTGGTGAAAATTTTTTGAATAGTACAGAAGCAGAATATTGTTGTGAGCTTCTATGAAATCTTGGAAATTTTTAATTTAACTTTTTAATTTAAAAACGGGCTGTTTCTTAAATTTTCAAGAGAAGAAATCTCAAGGAGAAGTCTTAGGCCGCGAAGCTTACCAGGACAAAGCACATCAAATTCCAAAGGAAGAAGATAAGGACTCTAAAGAGGTTCCAAAAACTAAAATCAGACATGGTTTTCACACACAGTAAAAGAAGTAATAAGGGCTTCAAAATAAGGGCTTGTGCACATAACATCAAAATATCAAAGGTATGATTGCATTGTGAACTCCAATAAATTTCTTGGAATGGTTCAATACCAATGGACTGTAGCATTATCGTCTAAAACTGAAATTTGTTTGCCAAACTATTGTTTCCTACAAAATCTTATACGTAGCATATGGCACAATCAGATTCAACTTTGGCTTATTCTAATATTTTTATAAGATAAATATCTAACATTTAATTTTATTATTAAATTCAAATTTCGGTGATTTTACAGATGAACCCTGACCATATACATTTTTTTTTTAAATTTTACCAAACAATATTTGCTACAAAAAATAATTAACCTAACCTCAATTGCCTAAAGCCTAATCTTATCTAACCAAAATATATCAATACAAACCTGTTTAGATTGTCGATACATCAGAGTATCGCCAAACATTCTGCTCGGTGACGATTCCGAATGATATGATGAGCGATGTTGCGAATTTAAAGTATCATCGTGCACTGTATTTTCTAAGGAAGAATCCATCACGTATTTATTGTGATTACCGTTCCTATTGTGAGATGATCGCGGATCAGAGAAATTATCCTTGAGATGATATGCATCCGGATCGGTGTAAGCTATAGGGAACCATCCAAACATCTGAGTACGAAGATTTTCACCAAATTGCCAGCCTTTGGCACGATTACCAACCAAGGCGATTCGATCGCCTTCAAGAAAGCTTAATTGATTTTCTCCTGACGATATGTATGCGTAGAGTGCTTTCACAATGATTCGTTGATCCCAATTTTCATCTAAAATAATTAAACATGAACAATTATCCATTGCATATAATTAACATAATTAGCTGCATTTAAGTTATAGAAACGATGAAATTGAGTTTGCATTTACTACGGAAATATTTGAAAAAGTTGATATATTTACATAAGAAATATTTTTCGCTTCAGGCTAAATCTGGCCCTAATGCTCAATTGGCTCGTGTTGTTAGACAAAGAAACATCGCTACCAGCAGCCTGTTTTTTTTTCTATTCCAATTAATCTCAGTCCTAGTATTACTTTTGTGCAGAGATGACGATAAATAAGTAAATTAAGGACATTTTTCCACATCATTTGTGAAATTTTTGTACTCAGCAGGCTACTCAAGCCACGATTTCAGTCAAGAAAAAGATATGCGATTATGGTTAGTATATGATTCTACAGACTGTGCGTGACGGATTATATGCATAACCAATATTTTGTCGATTACTGAGAAACTTTGGAGCACGAAAGTATTTACAAGAGCGATAGATTTTGCGATGGGGAAAGCAAGCTCTGTAAACTAAATAGTTTATACTTGGTGTAAAACACACTAGTACTTGGGTTAAATCTGGAGAGTCTAAAAAAATCACGGAAGCTAGGAAAAATCAGGGGGGGGGGGCAAGAAGTCTAGGAAAAAATTAGAGAAGCTTAGATAAAAAAAGACTCTAGAAAAAATCCTAGGAGTCTAAGAAAAAATCATGAGAGTTTATACAAAATCAAAAGAGCCCGGGGAAAACTCATCAAAGCTTAGAAAAAATCAGGAGATTCGAGAAAAATGTTTGGAAGCCAAGGAAAAAATCATGTCAGCTTAGAAAAAATGTATAAATCTCGGTCATCTAAAAAAAATCTCGGGAGTCGAGAAAAAAAATCAAGCGGGGCCAAGAAAAAATTTTGGACGTCTAGGGAAAAATAGGAGAGCTTGGAAAAATTAATGGAATTCTAGAAAAAATCTTGGAATCTAAGAAAATAAAATGGAAGTTTAGAAAAATCAATAGACAGTAGAACAAATCCTAGGAGGAAAATCATTGGATCATAGGAAAAATTTAGGGAATCTAAAAAAATTTTGGGAGTCTAAAAAAAAGTCATGGGAACTTAACGAAATTCCGGTAGTGTAGAAAAAACCTCGAGTGGGTATAAACATTTTAAGAGTTTGAAGGAAAATCAAATTTATCTGTTCTGCTTTTTACGATCAGTAAGCCAGGAAAATTTATCATAAAATCATACGCACAGATATCGCCACTTTTGTTTGGATTCAAAAGTTCAGTTTCCTTAGTGGTAGCAGGGTATTCATTACCTTTAATGAGGCTTTCTCGAAGTAGATTTCAATTGAATCACATGAACCACAAGGCTCCATCCATGGTCCGATACCTTTTAATATATTAACCGTTGACATCCCCGAAATCTTAAACAATTCCAGCATAGGTGTAAGCTTTAATCTTTATGCAGACGACATCCTATTCTGGAATTCCCATTACGACCCACGCTTTGTATCAGCAGTCTTATTAAGGTATGCAAACACTCTTATAATATATTAATCGTAGTAGGACTTGGAAATCAATACTAACAAAAGTGAGCTCCACTTTTCAAAAGGCGGCGCTATGTAAGGAATTCGCAAGGAGAGAAAACGCTCTCAAAGAAATCAAAATTAATAAATTACAATTAATAAACAAAATATACAAAATTAATAAATAAATTATTAATAAATAAAATGACCACTCTTTCAAAGATCGTTAAATACCTAGGTATGGCATACCTTCTCATAGGCTGACCAGCATCGTCTTAATTTATTTATTTTCGTTTTAACAGGAAATAAATAAAGCTTCATGCCGAGTTCAGATAGCATAGGACAGTGGAGAAGTCTGAAGAGTAGACACTCATCAAGGAACACTTGACGAGACTTTAAGGAGGGAATTTGGAGTAAGGACAAACGAGCACTATACTCACAATAGTGTTTGTGAAACTTAAATAATAATGAACGTATAAATCTACGCTGCACGCGCTCCACGGCATCATTTAAATAGACTAGATGGGACGACCAGGCTTGACAACAGTATTCGAGGATACTACGCACAAGAGACAAGAACAGATAGATGAAAGTATTGCTGTTAGTAAAACGAGAGGAAGACCTGAGGACAAAGCCGGACAAACGAGGAGCTTTGGCTGTTAGTTATGTATGCAATGTGTTTGTCAAATCTAAGCTTCGAGTCAAAGAGCACACCAATGTCCTTAAAGTTGTCGACAGCCGCAAGAGGTGATTCAGATAAGGAGTAGGAAAACGTTAGACGAGACATTTTACAAGTATAAAAAATTAGGTGACATTTAGATATATTCAGAGTAAGAAAGTTCTTTGAGCACTACTCACTCAAAGCACAAAGATCATGCTGTAACTGGTGACAATCATCAAGCGAATCAATCACTCTGAACATCTTAAAGTTATCAGCAAATAGAACACAGGGAAAATGGATAACGGAATGGAGATCGTTGATAAATACCAGGAATGACAGAGGACCTAGTATTGAGCCTTCAAAAACCCCAGAAAGAGGGCAGTATGGGAAAAGCCAACGTGAATTCACTGATACAACACAACTACGACCAGATACATATGATGAGAACCGGGACAAGAAAAGATCGGATACCCCATAACTTTGGAGTTTTAATAGAAGGAGTTTATGGTCAAGAGAGTCGAATGCCTCAGCAAAATCAGTGTATACCACCTCAACTTGTTTCTGCTGGTCTAAGGCGGAAGCGATCAAATTAGTGAACGTTAAGAGTTTTAGAAGTAGAAGATTTACCTTTCACAAACCCATGTTGCTGAGGAGCAAGGAAAGGAAAAAATATAGGAAGAAGCTTATTGTAAACAACTCTTTCGAGTTCTTCACTAAAACAAGTTAAATAGGAGTTAAATAGGACGATAATTTGCTATACAACTTGGGTCAAGGGATTATGTATCGAATAAAAATGAGCAGACTTCCAGTAGGAAAGAAGGGAGCCAGAGGAAAAGCTAAGATTGAAGATAATAGATAAAGAAACAGATAGCGACGAAAGAGATTCGTCGATCAGATTCGGCATACCGTCAAGACCACAACCGACATTAACATTAAGCCATTGAAGTAAGCACTCAATTTCCACGGATTTGGGTTGGATACAGAAAATGGATGATGGAGGGAAATGTGGGGAATCGTAAGAGGTGCTCGGATTATTTGCGGAAAAGATAAAAAGTAGACTGCAAAGAGGTTACAAAACTCCTAATGATTGGTAGCAATAGCACTATTTAGGAACATAGAATCGGGGAAACGGTGAGAATTTTTCAAGGAGTGGACGTAAGACCAAAAGGGCTTGTGATGATTGGAACGAAAAGAGGATTCAATATCATTGAAATAATCACGCATAGCCTGTTTGACGGCAGTTTTGGCGTTTGATCGAAGCTTTGAGAACTCAAGGTAGTCAATCTGACAACCCGAAGCACGGAACTTAGTGCGAGCTGCATCTTTTGCCCTAAGGACAGTTACCACATCATGCTGAAACCAAGAAGCATCATTTGATTTGTGGAGACTACTGGAAGGAATGAAACGGAAGATGAGGCTGGAAAGGAAGTTATGAAATCAGGGCGTGAGTTCATTAACAGTTAGACCGCGGCAGAAGGAGTACCAGTTAGTTGAGTTGATTTCATTCTCCATCTTAACAAAGTCCGCTTTATGGTAATTAAAACGCGAGGGACGAGATTGAGATTTAATAGACAAAGAAAGTGGAAATTTCTTTAGAAAGTGGAGGATGATGCAAGGCAGGTGGGAGGTACAGCATGGCATCAGCTTGGACAGTAATGCTGTGTGCGAGAATATTTGAAAGAACAAAATCAAGAACTTTATTGTTCTTATTAGGAACAGTGTTCAATTGAGACAGTGAACATAAGAAGAAGAAGGAAGAGCCAGTTAAGGAAATATTAGTAGAGGAGAGAATCGAAGAAAAAATGAGCATTCCACACTAGGTTTGGTAATTTAAAGTCGACACAAATTAAAAATGAAGCAAAAAGGAAGCGATAATTGATGAAACTGGAAAGCTCGACAAAAAATCGAACGTTAACACTAACAGAGAGAAATTACATAGCATTAAGAAATAGTTTCAGGTTATTTATTTCAATTTTCTCTCTATCCCTCTCTAAAATTACATGCGAACACAAACCAAATGGGATTTCCCCTTCAAATGACTAAAAATGTAGCATTTTCTAAGAAAATATTAATGTTTTTTTTTTTTAAAAGTCATATTGGGAAATATCCCAAAGTTAGGACTTAATGGTAACTACAACCATAGGTAACGGTATGTAGAAATATTTTGCGAGATATATTTTTTTAATCGTCAATTATCGTCCATTTTTTATAAATCCAAATTGATTTGGCATTTTTTTATTTCAACTAAAGTACTATCATTAGGAGCGCAGTTACATACATATATGAAGAAAAATCCAATTTTCAACGAACGAAATTGGCATTCATGTTTTTCATTGATTTTGTCAGTAGCTTTACATTTTTGCCAAAGAATCTCTTAATTATATTTTTGGGGTATTTTTATATTTTTCCTAGTAGTTTTGTCCTATATTCGGAAAAAATAAAAATAATAAAAATACAGATACTAATTGAAAATATCTAGAATGTTCCCAAATACCTCTTGAATTGCCTCTAGTGTCATGTAAATTTGGCGAAGTCAAATTGAATTCCGATTTAGCACGTGGCATGCACATAGCCGTTCCAGCTAGTTCACCTAACGATCTCATATCCAAACAAGAAGCGTCCACACTTTGAGTTTTACGTAAAACCGATGAAATCGATGCATTCTCTTCGTCATCACGTAGTTTTTGCTGCATAGAAGGACAAAAATATTTTATGATGTATTCGAAAAAATATAAGTTTCTGATTGAGAATGACATACCGCCAGTTTCTTTGCGAACACATTATCAATATATGGTGGTAAATTTTCCCTTGATGCAGCGATATCACTCCATGTGTCCAAATTTGCTTCAATTGCATTTTTGCCTGATGTATAGTAAGCCATCCAGTGTTTAGCGAGTGAACATTGCCTTTCTAAAACAAAACCATATCGTCGTCGTTCCTGAGTCATAGCCTGAAATGACAAAATTTAGGAGTCGTTAAAAGTTGTTGGTCAAACAAGTGAATTGTCACTGTGTATGCTTACATTTCTAAAGCTTTGTTCGCAAAATGTGTCCAGTTTGTTCTTTTGTTCTTCCAAGGCTTGAATGTTCTAAAAGAAATAAATAATTATTAGTCGATTGCTATCATTTTGGATGAGCATATGTAAAGAAATATAGTTTAAAATTCGTAAAGATTAATTAAGAAAAGTGACAAATAGCCGCTATCCACATAATCCACCCCCATTTTCGCCGTTCTCCTTCACGGTGTCATAACAAAAAATAGTTTGAAAACAAATATTAAATACATAATGAAAAATCGCATCATTTCATTAAAATATCAAATTAATTACTAAAAAAGACATTCCAATCATATTAAGCTGTAATCAATCAATAGCAACTGAATTCTCCACTCAAAATAGACTCAACAAAAACAAAAAAAAAACTCAATTTACCTTGATATCTTTATCGGTGCTTTGTGGACTATTTTTCTTTTTTCTTTGTTTTTTCATAGTGGCCGCTGCCTTACTGTAGCTTTCCGTTCGGATTTTATGATTCTGTAGAAATTTCTTTTGCTCGAACTGCACGACTTTCGTATCTTTCTCCAGGTTCGTTTCAAGCGGCACTAAAAGGTCGACGTAGAAAGCCTTCAACTGAAAAGATAAGAAAAACAAGTAACGAAATCAGTAGAATTAAAAATCGTATGGAATGAAAACGTCGATTGAAATGAAAATCGACCGATGTTCGATTTGTTATGAGATGTTGAAATAAAATTTGATTTTCTTTTCAATATCGATTCGGCAATAAATTAGAGACAGGAGATAGTATCGGATTCTCATAAATATTCAAATTAGTGCACTGGTTCGCATTGAGTCGGATGCCGGGAATTTCATTTTGAATATGTTATGCACCGTTGCTGATGTTTTTCAGTTTCAGTTCCGTTTGGTTTTTATACGAGCGATATTAATTTATGAATGAATAGAAAACGTGAACATGTTTTGATTGGAGCGGTTGGTCGGTCAATGCACGCAAGAAGTGGAACAAAAATGCTTTTGAGAATATTTATGCAGTTGCAGTTGAATATCGAATGCATTATAAGAGTTCATAAAATGTATATCATGCCGGGAGCTATTAAATCAGACTTGTATTGAAATTTTTAAAAGCGATAACAAAAATTTGAATACTTTCTGATCAATGTGACCGTAGTTTAAGCCGCGTTGTATCAATCATCGAAAGCTTTTGTAGCGTTTAAGTTAGCAACAGTATGTTGAAATATTTCTATCAAAGCGAATTACTCGACTTTGATAATACTTTTAAAAAACGCCTAGCGCATCAGAACCGTTAGAAACACTCATGCTCGACGAGCAGTAGAGGATTTGTGCAGATTTTGAGTATATATTCTACCACTAGCTTCTTAAGACCGCTACCACTAGCTACTTCGCCTACTTAAGACCAATACACCCTAAGTAATAATAAATCCTAAGCCAATTTAATTTCGTTGATTTTATCGAAAGTTACAGCGATAGAAAGGTGTTTGCGGTTACCATTCGAAAAATCTCCAGACCTTAGAAAATTTAAACATTGTTTACTTATTTTCATTGCGAATGTTCGCGATGTGAATACTTAATATAATCATTTACTGGTACAAAAACGCCTCGTGCTGGCAACCCTTTCCTAGCACCGAAGCCCTAAATATGTCACATCTGCCTCACGTTAAACTCAACCTACTCTGGAAATTTCATATTGAACCGATGACTGCATTGGAAGATACAAAGAAATTTAGGGTTACCACTCGCAAATTTTCTAAATCGTAATATTTGCTGTTTATTTTCACTACAAGATCTCTACGATTTGAAAATTCTATGATAAAATCGCTTACTAAAGATATGCCAAAAAATACAAAAAAAAGCCATAGCTGGTAACCCTATCATTGTTTTTCGAACTAATATTTCTACTGAATACTGCCTGCAATAAGTTTAATTGTACTTGTAATAATGACTATAATAAGTTTAATTTGTCATATGAAATTCGTTATGATTCCATAACTGCACTGGAAGCTATAGGGCAAAGAGCTTTATTTTCTTGAGCGAATTTTCAAACATTAAGAAACCAAAATCACCATAGCTGGCAGCTCCAACCTACATGTTCAACTAAATTTCTATCCAATGTGGCTTCAAGTAAGATTCAGCTACTGTGTGAAAATCGTCAAAATCTGGTGACTGAATCAGAATTTATAGGGCCAAAAGCAGTTATTTTCTCACTGATTTTTCAAGATGGCACCACTGGCACAGAATCGCCCGCATTTCAAAATCACTTCTATCAGACCTGGTCCTACTTAAGACCAATACATTCTATGAATTTCAATTGTGTCTGTTTATCGGGTCGTGAGTTCCCGTGAAGAGAATTTTTCGATGCTAAAAATATAGACGTAAATTAGGGAAGGGTTGCCGTTCTTGTATGATATGGAGTTTTAGAAGTTTTATTTTGACTGTGTGCGCAAAGCATAAGATTTGTATATGAGTTGCTTTATTTTCTTAAAAGCGAAAATTTTTCAGGAGAGTCGATGGTTTGAAGGATTTCACTTTTGGCGCCTACCTTAGCTACAGGGTTGCCAGCACGTTCATACAACCTAGTAACATCAGCTAGTTCATGGTTTTATAATAATTCAATAGCTCTGTAAGTTTTATAATAATTTAATAGCTCTGTCAAAATTTATCGCAATTCAAAAAAATTTCAAATTTTCCCAATCTCATTTTAAGTACCTGGCGCATACACAGAGCTAAAATTTTCAAAAACCTATATTAAGAACACGTTCGAAATTCATTTCGCAAACTCAGTTTTTTTCAAAATTATTTTTTTATAGAATAGAATAATAGGCACATTTCAAATATCACTAAAATGGCCGCAAGCGCCAAATGGCTAAAGAAAACTAACATTTGGTGAGACGTGGACCTATTCTGCATATGCGCCAATGTGTTCCGAAAATTTAGCTTAATCGGATGCTGCGTTTCCGAGATATAGTCACTGAATATTTTGATGATCGAATATTATTTCATTAGTTAAACATATACAGGATGATTTAGATAATGGTGCCTTGTGGTGTACCACGTGAATCTTTAAGATAAATATTGATAAGAGGTTAAGTTTACGTTAGATTAAACTGATAAACATATTTGGTTTTGAAAGCAAGAATTGAATCAGAATAAATTAATAGTTTTTGAGTATTAAAGTCTAATAATTTTATTCTTTATAATTTGAATCTTTTACAAAATGTTATACCATCTGCTGCTAAATTCAGGAAATAATACAAAAAAAATTGTAGCTTTCGTTATGTCGTTTTCAAATGAAGAATATGCAGATATTAATTTGATTTATGAAGTAAAGTAGTCCCACGACAACCCTCGTACGGGCCCTGGGATTGAAGCTGGTAGAGAGCTTCAACAAAAATTTACAATCAATGTGAATACGAGTGTGAAGTGATTAGTTCCACGAATCACTGTACCCCTGATTAACTCAGGTACCTATTCAGAGCTAGA
The DNA here is from genome assembly GCA_947369275.1 of Nemotelus nigrinus. Lineage (NCBI taxonomy): Eukaryota > Metazoa > Arthropoda > Insecta > Diptera > Stratiomyidae > Nemotelus > Nemotelus nigrinus. Next base: position 22,594,155 of record OX376373.1, read on the forward strand.
TGAATTCAAAGTTTTGTGCGTGGACCCTCTTCCGAACCTAGACTCGAACTAGGGAGCCCATACACAAGAAGCCAGTGCTCTACACACTAGGCTACTCAAGCTTAGGAAGAAGCTAAAAAAGACAGCCAAATGACTATATCATGAAAAATTTCCCAATCGGGGAATCCCTCACCGCAGAACTTTTCAGAACGTAGACAGGCGCCTTAAGGATCGCGACACACTTACTTTTAATAGGTTGAATCAAGGAGCATCTAGAGAACATCAAGACGCAGAAGAAGATATATTGCGGATGGTAAATAAAGATCCGAACACTATCATCAGAAAAATAGCGCAAAAAGTTGGATTGTCTCCTTGAGAAGGAATATGCACGATGGTGCACCACCAAATTATTCTCAGGTGGAAAGAATTTACTAGAATGAAAAATTCAATGGGCAATGAATGGGTCGCGGAGATTCAATTCTTTGGCATCCGTGGTCACCTGAACTTAATCCAATATTTTTATTTAGGGAGTTACCTTAAAAAATTTCTGCTGTGAGTTCCAGAGAAAACCTCTCGATCAGAGTTCAATCAGCCTGTGATTTTATAAGAATTAAAAGTCATAATCACAATCATAAGTCAGTAATTGTGATGCTTTACAAATGAGATAGAAGCATTTATTTACTTCTTGTGTCCCTGGTTTGCGTCCCTGGTTCGAATCCAGGCACGGACGAGGGTCTGCACACCAAGCTCTGAGCTCACCCAGCTCTGAATAGGTACCTAAGCTAATCAAGTGAGTCGGGGAACTAATCACTCCATACTCTTATTCACATTGATTGTAAATTTGTGATGAAGCTCTCTTCCAGCTTTTTTCAAAATTGCTATCCAGACCGAGCTGAATCTCTAAACCGAATTGCTATCCAGACCGTTTAACATCTTCAATGGGCTCCGAAAAGAGGATGGTGTTTATGCAGATGATCTAACCTAGGTGTACGAGAATCCTTCATTCAGTTCGAGCGGGTGGCATAAAAACTGGGACTGCACATAAATGAAAGATATACGAAACATAAAGTACAAATGAAATATATGTGACGAAGTGCATGGTGATAGCATCTGTAGGAAGAACACCTAGAGTTGAGTCACGAATTTCATTTGAGTAGGATGAATTTCAAATAGTACAGCCCTTCAACTGCCTTGGGTGAATAGTAGCAGTAAATAGAAATATGGAGGATAGCAATAAATATGCGGATGGCTGTTAAAACTCAACAAACCCTATTACAATCTGACAAGGCTCTTTAAATCTCGGAATTTTGCCCGAAACTCAAAGCTACTGTTGTAAAAACCATGGTTTTGCTAGTACTCACGTATGAATTAGAGACTTGGGTGTTCAGCAATAGTCACTCTTACCTCTTAGCCGCGTTTGAGAGGAAAGCCTTCCAAAGAGTCCTGGGCCTCATATGTGAAGAAAGGCGATTTCGACAACGCTACAACCATGAGCTGTATGCTATCCACCTAGAAGCAGTTATAATTACAAAAATAAAGCTCAGTGAACTCTGCTAGACAGCGCACCTAGCTCGTCTGAGCGAAGAAGATCGAGCTCGGAAAACGGTAGATTTTACGGCAGACGACAGTGTGACTACCAGGACGCTCGTAGTTTAGGAGTGTCTAACTGGATGATCGGAACAGATTGAAAAATTTGCTGAAGTAAACCAGGACCGACCCGAAATTCCAGCGCCGATGATGATTTTAAATTTATAATATGATTCCACTGGATATTGTAAAGAATTAGCGCGAATTTATACGAGACTCACTCAATGTAATGTTCCGCTTAAATTCAAGGAGTAAAAATTCTTTGTAGGTACACATAAAATGATTTTGAATACGAATTATTAAGCGAAAAAATCGTAGCCTGCCCTTGATGCTACACGTTGACGCTAAATATTTGGATTTGAGAAAGAAAAGTTTCTGCCTTAAGTCTTTTATTTTTTTTTACTAAACATATATGAAACCCTCTATTATGACACTGACCTAGTAGGGCAAAAAATCAATTTTCACTTTCGTGCACTTACAGATTCACAAATAGGTGCGTATGTACTATTCACGTGCGTATGCACTATTCTTTTGGTAGCTTTGCGGAATTGCTAGCAGCGGCCAAAAACTACCTTAAGGAGTCATTTGCTGTTTTTGCAGTCGAGCCAAGTCTGAGTAATCGTTCTCTGGGTCTCTTTCTTGCAGCGACTTCCGTGACTTCAATGAGTAACTCTTTGTGTCCCATCTGCGCGGATACTCTGTCTCCAGGCAATTCGGATTCGGACTGTAGACCTAATATACTTGTTACACGTAATCGATCACAGCAACAATAGCAACATCTTCAGCCTTTATCTCTTCCACATCATAAACAGATACAACTACAGCCCCAAGAAATTCATCTGGCGTATCTTCAGCTTCTGCAACAGCAGCATCTAGATACTCCATCACAGCCTGATATTCCTACACCTCATCTTCCTCAGGTTCTAGTCTCGCCTGTAACAAGTTCTTCGAATAATTTGACTCTGCAAACTTCTAATCCAGCTCAGGAATATAACTTTAATGCGGATGGTCTTATTGGAGTTACTGCGCATCCTCTGCAACTGTTCTTATCTTGAAACTCTACTGATATATCTGAAGGTGACATTATTAAATATATGTATCGAAGACTGGGAAGTTCTACGAGCGTGTTTTGCCAAAAAACTAACTTCCAACAATCGCGCTTTGGGATCATTTAAACTGACTCCTCCAGCCTCTCATAGTGTTGTTGGTCACCTTGACTTCTGGCCCACTGGTATTCTAATCAAGGCCTTTAGATATCGTCGCACGTCCTGTACATTTCTAGAAAGGTCGGACTTGAGCTCCAGTCAACCAAGCAACTTAAATCGCACTGACAAGACTCTACATACAAAATATAATTTATATTACCAAAATATTTGCGGTGTTAGAACCAAACTGAACCAAACTCCGATGATATAACTTGTTTAACGGAAACTTCGTTGTCTTTTGAATTTTTTAGCTAAGAATTTCTTCCTTTGCCCTACGTCTTCAGGAATGACAGGAATAAGGCCTTAACCCAAAAAGCGGATGGTGGCGGGGTTCTGATAGCCATTCATCCCTTCAATGTGCACTCTGTGAGTTCGTTGCACTCTTTCCTGTTGAATGTGTAACAGTTCAAGTTCCTCTATTGCATGCCACCTGCCTACTACTTGTTACTGTGTATATTCTTTGTAATACTTTCGTATTCTCATATGAGTGTTTTTATAGTGACCTGTCCAACTATATTTTCACCTACCTTCCCCATTATCCTGTGGCTATCTGTGGTGACTTTAGCATTTCGTCCATCCAATGGGATATGACATCTTTGGCAGTCGGGTCCAGAAATCTATATTCCATTTCTCTCTCCTCGTTCCTCTCTTACTGTTCTATGTCTCAATTCAATTCCACATCAAATACTAATAACCGTGTTTTAGACCTTGCCCTCTCCAACATACCCTCCAATGATATCTCTCTCTCCTCCTCACGTTGTATCTCTCCTTACGTCGACCCTGATCCACACCATCCTCCACTCGCAATAAATTTCAAACTTGCTCATCCACTTCGAAAAAAGAGTGTTTCTACTCCGCTTTTCAACTTTTTCAAAGTTGATTATTTGCGAATTGCTTCAGAACTTGATTCCATTAGTATGCATATTTTCTTTGATGGGCTGGGCGTAGATGCTGGCTTTTCATCTTTTTACCCTTTAATTTCCAACTTAATATCTACCTACATTCCTACAACACTTTTCCGCAAATCATCTAGTCCACCTTGGTTCTTTGTTGATGTGTCTATTGCCCTTCGCAACAAAGAACAGGCACGCTTGGTACACTTGCGTTGTCCCTCTGTTGATTCGCTTCAAAATTTCCGTAAATACCGAATAAAGGCGAAAAAAGCTATTGAAACAGCAAAGCGGAAATAATTTGCGCACATAGAGACATGCTTTCTTTCTAATAATCTAAACCCGTTTTGTTTGTACATCAATTCCCTGAAAACTTCAAAACACTTACCGGACGTTTAACGGCGATGTCGCCTCTTTTCTCGAAGGCATTTATGAGCTATTTGCTCTTTTGTTTTCCTCAACCTTTGGATCCTCAAACCCATCCAATCTTCACAACAGCAACACTCAATCATCTTCAACTACTCGTTTTGATTTCATAACGACGACCGCTTCCTCTGAAATAGAAGCTTTAATATCCTTTTTGGACCCTACAGCCAGCAAGGGTCCTTATTTTATTCCGTGTGTATTTGTTATGTCTTTATCTTCATCTTTAAGTGTTCCTCTTTCTATTTTATTTAATCTAAGCTTGTCCACTGGTCTTTTTCCTTCTGTATGGAAAGTGGAAAACGTCTTTCCAATCCTCAAATCGGGGAGTGTTGAAACTGTTTCCAATTACCGACATAATTAACTTCTTTCCTGTTTTCCGAAATCTCTGGACCGAATCATCCATAACAAGGTATATGACGCCATTAGCCATTTGCTCTCCAGGGACCAACATGGATTTATTAAAGGCCGTGGGTAAACTGGACTTGATGCCCCACACCCGGGAAATCCCGCCACCAGAGGGCGAAAAGGTGGTAGAAAGGCTGAAAAAATGAAGAAAAACAGACAAAATTATACAAAAAAATAAAAAAGAAGATAAAACAATTAAGAAAAAGAAAAAAAAGAAAGAAAAGAAGCCCCAAAAGCAAACGCACAACCACAAAAACACAAACATATTAGCCCGACATCTATCGGCGAGATTTATGCAACAGCTGTGTGGGGCATCAAGTCCAGTTTTACCAAGGCCGTTCCACGTCAACAAACGTGGTCGAATTTGCCAACTTTGTTATTGGTTCGTTGGATGGTGGACAACGAATCGACGTCATCTACTTCAGTTTTGTCGACCATACTATGGTGTTGGATGAGCTGAACAATTTTGGCATATTCGGAATCCTTCATTCCTGGTTCTCGTCCTATATTGTCAACCGTACTTGTCATGTTGTCTTCAATGGTTGCGTGTCTTCCCCTTTTCATCCTACATCTGGTGTTCCCCAAGATTCCATCCTCAGGCCGCTCCTATTCGTATTGTTCATCAATGATCTTTCCAGTTGTTTCAATTTCGTTTCCCTCCTCCATGCGGATGACTTTAAGCTCTACATACTATTTCTTCTTATGAAGACAGCCTGTTTCTTCAATCAGACCTTACTGCTTTGAGTGAATGGTGTGCTGTTAAGTCTCTTTCCTTCAATATTTCTAAATGTGTAGCTATGTCCTTTACTAACAAACCAATTCCTATCCACTTTGATTATACCGTCACCGGTATTATGTCGCTGCATGTAGACCTACATAAAGACCTTGGCGTTATCTTTGATCCTGTTCTGAAATTAGATCTGCATGTTGAATTCATTTCATCGAAAGCGTCAAGAGTGGCAGGATTCGTTCTTCGTTGTTCTCGTTACTCCTTTAATATCTCAACTTGTGTCCGTCTACTAGAATACTGCTCGCAAGAGATATCTCTTCATTTTGTGTACTTGTCAGATGCAGTCGAGTCTGTCCAATGTAAGTTTACTCGTTGCCTTCTGTAAAAGTTTAATTTCCCCAACTGTTCATACAATGAACGCCTAAAGTTTTTAAACCTTTCCCCGTTGCACGTCCGCAGATTGTTCTTTGATGAATGTTTTTTGTGCATAATTTATTTTGGCCTTTGGTCTATCAATACTCCTGTGTCCGAATTTGTGCGGGTCTCTGACAGTATTTTTTCGCCATTCCCTTTACGCGTACTGAAGTATTTTTTCATTTACCATTACTGAGAATGCTAAGAAATCATAATGAGCATCGGCTTGGCTCTTTTTCCGTATCTTTCCTTAGTTTTAAGAGGCATATTCTACAAACAATGTCAAAACCTGTTCGCTTATAGTTTTGCTTATGTTTCAGTTTTCTTTTCTTAGTTGTTATTATTATTTTTCATCTTCACTATTTTAGGATTACTTACTATTTATTCATTTTCACTTTTATTATTCTATTATTATTTTTTTCTGTTTTTATTTCTTAGTCTACCTTATTGTAATATTTTCGATGCGTTTCGTGTTTGGAATACCGAACTTTCATGCATATGCCTTTTTGCTGAGTTCCGAAAAAAATTTAGTATTAAACTCGTTTCGCCTAAAATTCATATTTTCATAATTCATATATATATATATATATATATATATATATATATATATATATATATATATATATATATATATATATATATATATATATATATATATATATATATATATATATATATATATATATATATACAATATATATATGTATACAATATATATATAAATATATATATATATATATAATATATATATAAATATATATATATATATATATATATATATATATATATATATAATATATATATATATATATATATATATATATATAATATATATATATATATATATATATATATATATATATATTATATACATATTATATATATATATATATATATATATATATATATATATATATATATATATATATATATATATATTATATATAAATATATATATTATATATATATATATATATATATATATATATATATATTATATATATATATATATTATATATATATATATATATATATATATATATATATATATATATATATATATATATATATATCAGCAAAATGATTAAGGGAGATAATCTCTGGAGTGGCTGTTACGATTGAGCTGAAATTTTTGGAGGATATGAATGCATATAGTGGGTAGGTCCATGATTTGCTAGAATTCAGCTATCTTTAACCCTTTGGTGGTGGCGGGCATTTTAGTGAATTTGCAGGCACGCCTATATTTCCAAGCAGTGTAAATTTTTGTTTAGTAAAGGTATTGGAAATGAAAACTTATTATGTTTTAAGCTTGCCTATGATAAAAAAGTGGAAATTTTGAGCCATGTGTGGGTGCTGAGTGCCTAAAAGAAAGCAAGGATTTTTTTTTCAAATTTTGATTTCTCATAACTTCTGACAGAAACATTGGATCATCGTAAAAATTGCAGAACGTATTGATGTTGACTAAAATTTTGACACTTGGATTTTTAAGGCAGTGCGGGTAACCCTGTACCTACAGCAGGTTCCTGAAAAAAATCCTTCAAACAATCGACTCTCCTGAAAAATTATTGCTTTTGGACAAAAACTTCAAGTTATTGATAAATTTTAGCTTTTGTCCATCAAGTCAAATTGAAATTTTCGAAAATCCGATTTGCACAAGAACGGCAACCCATCACCAAATTACCTCTATTTTCAGCACTCGAAACTTCTGTTCACGAGAACTGACGCCCGGGTAATCCGATCATAATGAAACTAACAGGACATTATGGTCTTAACTAGTGCCAGCTCTGATAGAAGTGATTTTGAAATGCGGGCAACCCTGTGGCAGTGGTACCATCTTGAAAAATCACTGAGAAAAAAAACTGCTTTTTGGCCTATTACTTCCGATTCAGTTATCACATTTTAATAAAATTCACACAATATTTGGATCTATTTTTAGACAAAATTTTGTGGAAATTTGGTTAAATAATTAGATTAGAGTTGCCAGCTATGGTAATTTGTGACTCCTAAATCTTACAAATTTGCTCAGAAAAATAAAGCTTTTTTCCCTATAACTATCAAAACGAAGTTCATGCAGTAAATGGACCTTAATGTAAACCAAATGTCGTAGGAATTTCGTACAAAAAGCATGAATGGGTCGCCAGCTATGACCATTTTTGTAATTTTGTGGAATTTCTTTACTAAGCGATTGTGTCATTAGATTTACAAAAGGGAATGATCCTGCAATGAAAATTAACAGCAAATATTAACGTTTTGAAAATTTGAAAAGTTTTGAGAGTGGTAACTCTAAAATTCTTTTCACCCGTATAACTTTCAGCGCGGTGATTTAATCGAAACGAATTTCACAGGGTGGGTTTAACTTAACGTGAAGCAGATTTGGTATAAATTTTGCTTTTTACATATTCGTGAATATTGCACCAATAGATGCTGTAAATTTGCAATAAAAACAAAGAACCAATTTTTAAATTTTGCGAGTTTTGAAAATTTTTCGGATGGCAGCCTCAAACAACGTTTAACCGAAACTTCTGAAGCTTTCGATGAAATCCTCCGATGAGAACGAAATTCAAAGGATAAGTTGATTTAAGTATGAGCTTCTTATGGTAAACTTATTGCTGCTTCGTTGGAAAAATGTTGCCAGCACTGAACATTTTCATCATCTATGTTGTAATTGGGTTTTGTTGCTCTGGATACTACAAAAAAGTGTATAACGTCTTTCCACATTTTTTTTGTCACTCAAAGATAATTTCTTCGAAATTCAGTTTTCTAGCGGTTTTGATGCGCTAGACTTTTTTCATTTTTGTTATTATGTATATATCTTTCTTTTCCATACTGTGAAATGGACTCTAAATAAATAAATATATATTTGTTGTTCCTATTGATACACTATAAAGCTTATAGTATCATTGAAAAATCTGATTTTAAGTATCTTGGCAATAATTTTCTATTGAAGACGAATTGAAATCATTATCTCTATCCTTGGAAGACTTGTCTTGAAATCTAAAGCAAGAAAAGATAACGCAGTATTGCAAGTAAAGTACAAATTTTGCGACAGTATCATCTTTATTATTCAATAAATGAAAGGGAGTCCTCTAGATCACGAACGTCAAATGGTAGGGATTTTTAGAGGCCATTTACTAAAGTCCAGAAGTTTCCAACTATCCGGGCCTGTTTTTTTTTCTTAGCATGTTTACCTTAATTATATTAATGGTAGCTATCTAGAAAATGAAAAGATATTTAAGCTGTAAAAGTTGTAGAAATAAATATGACCATTTTTCACCTCTTTATATATGTAGTTCAAAGAAGATTAAAAACTTTTACAACGTCCTATTAAAACCCCTTAATCATGCCTAGAATTTCTGCTAATAATTCAAAAATATCTGAATAATCAACTAAATGAGTCAAAAGGTATATACATAATCAGTGATAGTAATTATGAGCATAAATTCTGAAAATCGCAATTCATCCGCTGTTTCTCGCTCCGTGTCTACAAATTATCACAGCGAATTCTTACGAAACTAATTAATAGACTGCATTCTTTTGTTGAAAACCCGTAACATAAATTAATTCAACTAAAAACGACAAGCAATTATATGTCCACGTATTTAATTCGATCAAACGCTGGCCATTGTGGCCGTTAGATACTTACGATGTTCATTTGTTGATCTTGAATTCCTTTGTAGACTTCGACGATATTCATCAGCGCCATACCTGCAAGCGAAAAAAATAATTTATTTAGTAAATTTGCAACGTTTCGATTAGATTCCGACGTGGTACTAGGAGAATGTGATATTTGCATTGAAAATCGTACTTATTTATCAACTGAATTTTCAATAATCGTCAAACCATATTCAATGCCCAAGATTATATAAAATACAAAAAAAAGCGTATCATCTGACATGACTGCACCTATTGCATATAGTCAATCAAAACAACATACTCGTCCAAACTCGATTTCAACGTGTAAAAGTAACACATTTATTAGCTCATTTCATCTAATTAATTATGAAATCAAGCTAACGCTTGATGTTAATTGTGTTAATTTTTTTTTACAATTGCGCGATATTTTGTAGTTGATGGTTACTTGTTTCATTCAATTGTTACATTGCTTCATGTATGTTTTACCAGGCTTTTAGTGTGTCAGTAGCGAATTAGGAGAGCTTTCACATTTTCCTCATCAATTTTTATCATTTGACCTGACTTCGATGTGTATTGGAATGTTCGCAACGTAAATGAGTTCTTCGTGACTTTTTTATTGCCGAACATGAAGTTGATTTGTTGTAATAAAAACTTGTAGGCATTACCTTTTGTGGACGGTTTTGATTAATAGTCTAATTTTCTATTCGAACGTTTGTGCAGAAATGCAACTGGCTTGGAATCGGTCAGATTCAGAGATTTTAGACGAGGAAGGTCACGACGAAAAAAATATAGGGATTACTTCTGAATGGATTGCACATTAAGAATGTAACGGATAATTTTTTGATGAAATGCTAATGAAAAAATATGTGTGGAATGTCTGAATAAGACGGCATTAGAATCGTGGACTTTGACTTTGTTTAGTAGCTGTCAATTTGACCGATCGTAAACTTTGAAGTGATTCATTATAATCGTGCAAAATATGCCATTGGATCAGATGGACATTTGCTTTCTTCATACCTAAACAGGTATTACTTTCATGACCTGCTTTGTGAAAAAAGAAGTGTTTGCGGATATTTCATATGGTAATTTACTAAAAAGCTTATTAGTTATTGAGTGTTTCTAAATGATTATCTGCAACGGAACTTTTGCTTTGAGTTTCATGTCATCAAATATCTACAAATATAGAACATAAAAGGAAAAAAAAATAGCGGATAGAAACGGGCATCGATTATAGTACTGCCCAATCATCTCTAATTTAAGGGTTTGAAGCTCAGATCCCAAACAGAGAGGAATGAGCTAAGGAATAGTCCTTAGAACTAATACTGTGGAAATATATACCGATAGCTGACCTAAACTTGAAGCTTTGCTTGAAGATGTTGGCGGTTCTCGAAACGTCTAGTCAGGTTTTATTTAAACAAGCATTCATAGTTAATATTTACACATTCACTGTCAGTCAAGCGTCTGTAAAGCCTCTTGCAGGAGGTTTCACATCCTCGAAGCTGGTCCTCCAATGCCGTACGTCAAGACATACGATGATGCTGCTATTTTGGTTCAGCAGGACATAGGGATATTTAGGAGAGCTGTGGCTGAAGTGCCCAGCAGTTTCCCGCTTGGCACTCCGATGGCTTAAGTCAAACTGAATATGAGACAATAACACTTAAAGGGCGCTGTAAGGTTCTGGGTGAGTGGGGGTGAATCCTTCCTGTGCAATTGTAAAACAATCTTGGAGATCTTTTGACTTTGGTCGCACTAAGTGGGCATTATTTGTTTGGCAAGCACGCAGCATGGCTGGGCACAACGACTTCTGCCGGAGCTGTAGATTCGAGGACGAAATGCGAATACTCAGCTCTTGCTAAAAGAAGCGAGTAGTCTCTTGGCCCACACATCTTCGCAAGCTAACCGAAGTAAAATGGGTGAACATGAAGAGGATCACTCTGTTCATCAAAGGTTCGAGGATGCTTTCCATTTAATAAGAGGTGTACACTATGTAATGTGGTATCACAATAGGCCCTTGTGCACCTAAGTGTACCTTCTTCGGATTTTCCATAGAGGAGGCAGGATGATGATACTACTACTTTTGATTTTTATCGGATAATACGGTTGATTTTAAAATTGTTTGTTTTTGTTGAAGGTCGTCTTACGACAATATGCTTTGTTGTTTGAATGTCTTGACGACGGATATTTTGTAGATTTTTATTTTAAAGACTTTTGGGGCGCACATGTGTGCTTTTTTGCACTTCTTACGGCACTAGTAACGCATTTTCACCTGAAAATTAGCACGAAACTCGGTAAACAATCAATTCAATGCCGACCGATAACAGTGGAAAAACAGACAGGGTGTAATGATGAAAAATTTATAAATGCAATGAGCTCTTTGCGATAACAAAAGACAGAACTGTTTCTAGCAATGCGTCCAAGATTATTAGCATGGCGGTATAGACTACGATCTGGTGGTTTGCTGACCAACCTGTGTAGGGCCAACTGCCAAAAAACACTCCTTTGTATCAACTTTGACAATGAACACGGGTTTAATTACACAGCTTCTCAACTAAAACTAAATTTCCTAGAACATTGGTGCTACGTGAACAACCTACCTCTCAATATCGTAAAATGTCATCTGATTAGCTTCTCTCAAATAAGCATGCGCGTACATTATACGTACCTTTTAAGCAATATGGCACTTAGTAGGATTGACAATATATTAGACGGTGCGGTGCTGGATAAAAAGCTCCGCTTTAATCTTAACGACTTGGCATCGTTAAGCGACAAGCCAGGGGATTTCAGAACCTTTGGGCTTCAAAATCGCTATACGCCGCGCACGTTCGCCCCCTTCTTCAGTATGGTTGCGCTATCTGGAACCCGGATTTCGAAATTCACAGCCAGAGATTCGAGTTTGTTGAAAAGTAAGTCCTGCTATTCGCTCTTAGAGATCTTTACCATTCTTGTAATTTCAGTAATTTACCGCCATATGAATCTCGCTTTAGACTTCTAAACTTGCCAGCATTTGCATCCAGAAGACTAATGTTACTGCCCGCTTCATTTTCCATGTTATTAGAGACACTGTTAATGTCGATTACATACAGGAAAGATTTGTGCTTAATCAGCCCGTGAGAGTCACTAAACTCCGACAAATGCTAGTTGAGTATAAGCATAGCACCGCATGCGCTTATAATGAGCCAATAAATAGATGCTGCAAGATATTCAAGAGCATGAGCCAACACTTTTCCCCCACGATATCAAAAGCGTCCTTTAAAAACAAAGTTACCAAGGTTCTCTTATCTTACCCTCTCTTGTCTACCGACTTAGTATCCTTTTTATGACTAATCAATTATTTAATTTCGTTTCTGTTTTTGTTTTTAATAATTTTGCGCGCTCAATATTGTGCTCGATATGTAATTTTGTTGTTATGTATTTATTTATTGAATGTTAATTTATTTATTTGTATTGTATTCAGTTGTATGCTATACCTGTTATTAATTTGTTTATTTTTTTTTATTATTTCATTTATATGTAATTTTATACCTAGTTTTATGAAATAAATAAATAAAAAATTACTCTCATCAGCATTCTTTGAACTTGGCATATAAATTTGTAGTTGCTTTAAAATTGTGGAAGTAAAAAAAAGACTATAGTCCAATAAACTATGAAAAATGCCATTCAAGCATAGAATCAGGGTTAGAAGAGATGCCAAAACTCCGCACAAAATAAACACAAGTTAAAGCAGTGAACCACCGGTAACCAGTATAATCCTGTGGCAATATAGGCCGAATCAGTTATTCGAAGCATTTTTGGCATCTTGGTGTGGCCTCTCTCTTTAATATGGACAAATTATATATCGGTGGATCCTTCAGCGTACCTTCAATTGTTCAATTGTTTCTTCAGGATCCTTCAGTTGTTGAACCTTAAAAACCCACAGGTCCGGACTAGTAAGCTAATGTAAGCCACGTTGGTAGGACTCGATGGATGCTGACAGCAGGTCAATTTTGGAAGCACTGAACTGGAGGATGCGGTTATTAAACTGAAACGACTGGAGCCGGAACATTAAGAAAGCTAAGGCTCGATTCGGGCTGTAGTGCCACGATGAAAAGACGAATGTCTTCTAAAAAATATTTTGTCTTTGTCGGAAAAGTAAACTGAAACTGCGTCTTTCACTTCCTCATCGTTCGAAAATTTCCTTTTCTAATTTTAGCAACAGATGATTATTGATGGGAGCCAGGTCAGGGCTATAGAGTGGGTTATCTCAAATATCAAAGCTCATCTTATGCAGGGCAGCCAACGCAAAACAACTCTTGTAAACAGGTGCGTTGTTATGCAGAAAGAGGAAACGTTTGATTAATTTTCCTCTTTCTTTTCTTTCTTTTATGACTTCTTTCAACCGCTCTAGAATTGAAGTGAAAACTTTTGTTTGATCATCGTGAAGAAGATAATCGTGAAGAATATTTAAAATGGTTGTATCTGATACTCTAACTATTTCTGCGTGCTGTTCTTCTTTAGTTTGGCATCTTCCGATATAATTTTTTTTTGTGACTTTTTGAACAATTTCCTGAGTGGTCACATCGATAGATCGTCCTGGTCGTAGGTCGTCTTCAAGTGAGTCTCCTTTTTGTTTAAAAAGACTGTGCCATTTTTAAATCATAGTTTTATCTGGACGGCAAAAGCTCCCTGTTAACGGTACTATCTCTTTCATTATAATTGTGGTTTAAAAAGTTCTTGGGTTCCTTTTTTATAACATGAATTTGTAAGAACCATACGGAGAATAACTGGATCGAGTACAGAATCTCACAAATAACCTATAAAAATTTGGCGAGAATCTCCGAAAGGAGAAGAAAGATTCAAATCGTTCGGTGAGGGACTGACGGTGCAAGACAGACCTTAAACCTGTGCAAGATCTTGAGAAAATACTAATCAGCTTTGCTGGTCCCTCCAAAACGTCCGGATGGTGACTTGGTTAAGTCTAAAGAGAAATCTCTGCGGCCTTTACTAGAGAATCACTTTTCGGGTGCTTCGGTAATTGAAACGCAGAAGGCTTTTATGCCTCCGACTAAACCTTTTGTTCTTCGCAGCAGTAGAAAAAGCTAGCACACAATCTTTGGCCATTAGCAAAAAGTTAGGGGATGCGATCATGCCCTTTGAGACTTTCAAACCGTCGGCCGTAGGTGATATCTATCCTGCTATGCATAAGAATAGAATATATCAACAGAAGGCAGACCTAAAGCAAAAAATTTGGGCATGTCTAATGTTCCGTAGGTAGTCTTTATGCCAAAACCTGCGAGAGTTGACTATGCAGATCCAAATAACTTTAGGCCGATCAGCTCTTCGTTTGCACTGAAATACTTGGCAACATTTAAAAAGCGCACTAAAGTGCTTAAGTCCAAAATCTTAACTGCGCGCCGTTTAGGGTGGTACGTGGAGTTACGAGATCTCATAGCTTGGACGATGTCCAAATGGATACGTGTCATGCTAACCCAGAGATTGTTGTAGTTTGGAAGTTGGAGCTAATTCCTACATGTGAACGGAGATTATGGTTGTCTACAAAGACGCGTCCTATAACTGCTTCTGTAGAGTATGTTAATCGACACCCTGCTAAATGAACTGCAAAGAAAACGTCTTCACGCGTACGTTTATACTGATAACGTAGCCATACTACCAAGTCAATAATGACCTGAATGTGAGCTGTAGAAATACACAACAAACATTAGATTTAATTGACAATTAATGCAGGTTTGATCTGATTTTCTTTGTTTGGTGAGGAGTTTCATAATAGTGCCGTACTGGATTTCTCCTATATTTTACACTTTCTTCCAGATTCAGTTGCTTGTTGGACGATAATTCAAAAACTAATAGCTCGATTGAAATAAAACCTGCTACTTATGCTTATAAGCTCGTTTAGTGTAATGGGTGGAGTACTGACTGCAAGTATGTGTTGTCCTTGATTTGAATCCAAGTTTTGACGAGAGACTGCGCACTATTTTAAATTTTTGAATGGATCTTTCTACCAGCTTCAACCCCTAGATCCGTACCTAACTACTCATTTCGCGAACTCAATGACTCACCCTCGTAGTTAGTAAATTTAGTCTGTTGTTGGAAGCACTAGGCTTCCACCGGTCAGAGAGGCTAATTTACAAGTCTAACTTAAATTCGATTATTTTATTTTTAAACAAGCATAAGCTATGCTTAAGTAATTTAAGGTTATGGAGCAAAGAAGCTCTGAGTAATCTGCAGGTTTTATAATAATGACAGTTACCAATGCACACGATGAACTAAAAAATTGTAAAATTCATTTCCGTTATTATCCTACGCGCCAAAATGTTATAGTCGCAATATTTAATCATTAATTTGTTAGTATATTACTCGACTAGGAGCCTAGACTTACGATTGAATAGTAAACAAACTGAAAAATGTTTTCAGTTTATATTTCAAATTGAAAACATTTGATTTGCCGCTATAATCGATGGCGATAGAAATAATTCATGCAGCATATAAAGAATAAAAAAATTGTCTGTCTATGATTTATTTTGATAATTAGTAGAAACATCGCAAGCCAACTTCTTTTTTTGCACTAAATTGCATGTGAATTTTAATATGCATGAATATATTCAATCGCTTTTGCATATTATTCTCTTCAGGTTTTTAGTAAAGCTATATTTGACCATTAACAGAAAAATTATTAATCTTATTAAATTATAATCTTACCAATATCAGTAGTTCCTCCTTGTTGGGCATTGCTAGCAATTTTCAATAATGACTCATTGAAAACTCTCGAAGCAGCAGCTGCACCTGATGAATAATAACAATAATCAGCATTGTTACGACAAATTCACTTGTTCCTAAACACAGTTAATTGTAGCTTACCATGAAGTGCTTTTAAATATGCTTTACCAGCGTTGATTAACTGACGGGCACCCGGATTGAACTTCTCAAGGATGTTCTGCAAAGAAAACAAAAGGAAATATATTATTACTAGAGACAACATTCACAATGCAAATTGCTTCATTATACGAAATTGTGTAGATTTTACAATAAAGATCAAGAGAAAAATATTTATTTGATTCTTGAGCTCGTAACTTTGTTTTATCATTTGTTGAAATCAATTATTTTTAGTTACTTTGATTTCAGTCAAATTTATGCATAGATATTGACCTCTACCGTAGTCAGTCTTCATCTTTCTTCGAATCGACCTTGTCTGGAGATTTTGACGTACTTTTCAATTTGAATGTGTTTATTACGTTCGAAAAGCAAAGAAAAGCTGACAATTAAGCGTTCAAGGTAAATCATTTTTCAGCCTTCCAGACAACAATGAATCGGTTTTTTTCGTGATTCAACCTGAACGTGACATAACTCGAACAACTGTATAGTTATATATAATAGCAGGTAAACATACTCATATGTATTGAATATTATTTGATGCTATGAAATATATTCAGATATTTCTCCAGAGGATGAATTAATAAGTTAGGTAATGACTTAAGTAGATTGTTTGTTTACGAATTGGAAGAATTCAGAAAAAAAATACTTAAAGATGATACTTGAAATGAAAAAAGGCTTCTCGATAAGAAGCTTGTTGGTTTTCGTAAATACTTATGCTTCCATGGATGTAATATGTATTAGGATGCGTAACAAAAATTATAGAAAGACCCAGAGTAGGTTAGGTTACGAAAGAGATATGTTGCTTACGCAGCTTGCATTAAGTTAGCAGTTTGCCACTCAACTCTTCAGCGTTTTAGATGCTATACATTGGTACAAACAAGCCTAATAGGAGTATTCTTTACTTTTTCATTAACAGGCACACTGCACGAATTAATGACTCTCGAGAAGATTGGTGTCATTGTGGACGATATTATAGATGGTTAGATTGATGTCCCTCTTACGGTTAGATTCAGGTCACTGAAATTCATCAAACTGAAACCATAAGCACTTTAAGGATTCTTGTTCACCAATGAGTTAGCTTTTACAACCGTAAAGAAAGTTAAGGGGGTAGTACCGGTTATAATTTTGAAAAATTCAGTTTTTGGTTTTTTGCATTTTTCAATTCATTATTTATTTACTAAGGAAGTCTCGCGAAGCATATGAATGTTATATTAATATAGGTGGGAAAAATATAATCTGTGACCCCAAACAATTTTTTAACTTCGTGAACACCAAGCGAAAATCTTCAGGCTATCCCACAGCAATGTATAAAAATGACTCACTTTCTTCTGACCCACTAAAAATATGTGACATGTTTGCCGACCATTTCAAGAAGTTTTCTGTCCACCCAGTGGATTATGTAACGTGTCGCTTGTCTCAACACCTCAGTTTGATATCGCTGATGAAATATATTTAACTAGAGAGGACATTGTAAAAGCGATAAGAGAACTTGATATGAAAAAAGGCCCCGGACCAGATCTACTTCCTCCGAGCTTCATAATCAACAGTGCAGAAACTATCATCTCACTCCTGCTTATAATTTTCACCAAATCACTATCATGCGGTAGATTTCCTCAATTCTGGAAATCTTCTCATCTCACGCCAATTCATAAAAGTGGTGACAAGCGCTCGGTTAAAAATTTTTGAGGCATTGCCATTTTGTCAGCTATCCTAAACTATTCGAAAAAATTGTTTGTGATAAACTCATTATAGCTATTGATCCTCTTCTTAACGAACAGCAACATGGCTTCAGAAAGGGCAGGTCAACTACCACCAACCTTTTGATATTTATCTCGGATGTACTTTGCAATATGGAGAAAGGGTGTTAGATCGATACCATATATCTTGATTTCAGCAAAGCTTTTGACCGTGTTGACCATGATGTTTTGAAATATAAACTGCAAAAACTAGGCATTTCCGGAAACTTGCTAGGATGGTTGGATTACTACCTTTGAAATCGAGCACAACATGTAAAATTCCAAGGTTTTCTCTCAAAAAAAAATATTGTCTCCTCGGGGGTACCTCAAAGCAGCCACTTAGGTCCACTTTTGTCCAATATTTTTATTTCGGATCTTTCGGAAGTGTTATCCGATATTCCACACCTTTTTTATGCGGACGATCTAAAATTATACCACACTATTCAATCAGAATCCGATTCAATCTTCCTTCAGTCAAAACTCTTATCGTTGGAGCGATGGTGTGACTGCAATAAAATTTTTCTTAACGTAGACAAATGCCATGCCATAAGCTTTTCCCGCAAGTCATGCTCTTTAAATTTTGCTGAAAAAGTGGATAGTGTTGTAGATCTCGGAGTCGTTCTAGATAAAAAGCTGCGCTTCAATCTTCAGTACGACAAAGTTCTAGCAAGAGCCAGCAAGCAATTAGGATTCATTAAGAGACGTGCGAAAGAATTTAAGAACTTATGTGTTACAAAATCCCTTTACGGATCCTTAGTTCGCCCAATATTGGAATATGGTTGCATCGTTTGGAATCCCCATAGATTGGAATCCATCCAAAAGCAGTTTGTTATTTTTGCTTTGAGAGATATATGCAACCCACACGTTTTTGAAAGTTTGCCATCTTATAATTACAGATTAAGCCTTTTAAACCTTGAGACACTTTCTTCGAGGAGAACGGTATTATGCTCTTGTTTCATTTTTGATGCAATTAGGGGCTTGATCAACGTTGAGTATCTCTCGAATAAAATCACTTTCAATAACCCTGTAAGACGTACTAGGTATATACGTCTTCTCAATGAACATCAGCATCGGACTGTTTATGGAGACAGGGAGCCCATCAACAGATGCTGCAAAATATTTAACAATTTTTCCAACCACTATTCCTTATCTATTCCCAAGATAAGTTTCAAATATGCTCTATTCAAGGCTCTAAAATCTCAAAAAAAAAACATTTTTCCTTATAAATTTCTCAAATTGACAACCAAATATAAGTTTGAAATATAGACTTAAAATTATTAATGCTAATTTGTTATAGTGTAGTTTAAGAAAACTTATATTCAATTCAAATTGCGATTTGTTATTATTTTTTGTTATATGCCTTGCTTGACTTGAAATAAAATAAATTACGTCTCAAAATTTTATTTATTCCCAAAAATAAAGAAGTAACGGCAGTTTACGGCAGACCGCTGCTTATAATTACTGCGAAAACAAAAGATGAAGAGCGCATAAGTCAGGCAGAAAAAGCGGCAAAGGAAGTGCGATTGACCAAAAAAAACTGCCCAACTGCAAGAGCAACTGGCTTATGTGGACTCAAGAATACTTATGTATGGTCCAGGGATTGCAGACTGAGCAATTGTATGTGATAAAAACATATTTTTTAAACAATATTCAATAAATAAATGGAAAAAAACTTTAAACGCGTTTTTCTCGAAATGACGTTTTTTCAAACTGCGGACACTTATTCTCCGGATTGGCCGAACCGATTTAAGTCAAATTTGATGCACTACTTTATTCAAGTATCTTGTGTAGTAATCTACCACAATATAGGCCAAAAGTTAGCCTAAACAAATTTGGCAAGCAAAACAAAGTGAAATGCGGTTTGGTTTTTTTTTGTTTCTGATTCTTCATTCCTGAGATTATCTGTCCACAGTGTGACGAAGCATTTGTCGAGACGTCAACTTTGGCGTCCTCCATAAATAAATAGAAAAATTAAAAAAATATTAAAAATACTTTTTTTTGTAATCTTCGAAACGTGTGTTTTACCCATGCAAATTTTAAAATGTATGCATAATAATGGAGCTGAACAAACAAATATTGAAAATGAGACGGTTTTTTAGCATTCTAACCGGTACTACCCCCTTAAAGACTACTATGATGATTATTATCCATGCATACAAATACTGCACAACATTGCCAAAAATAGAGAGTCTCATGCCTGAGGATTTTTGTATTTCTATAATTTTCTACAACCAATCTCTCCATGAACAAAATATGAATTTATAATTTGCACTTGAAATGCATCTACTGCCAGACACGAAATGATATTTCAATTAGAGCAGAAAGAGTGGCCTTATTGCTATGATTGACATGCTAGTCATCCACATAGCCGAGCAGTGGCGGCAGACGCGTATTTCAATAAAAAATGAAATGTGAGTCAGCTTCAATTGCACTTATATACGTATAGCCTAAACAATAAACACCGTATCAAATAACGGATATCTATTTGCCACTCTCTTTATTCAAAAAGCAAAAAAATAAAAATAAAATGATTTCACTTAGCAAACCTAGTTTTTATGTACATACATATGTAGCTTCTATCTTGCGGTTTACATTGACTTCTTTCAAATCGAGTATCAGTGCAAATTGTAATGATAGGGTGTAATTGTTCAGTACAATGGAAATCGATATCCTAGCCCGCCCATATTCTATTGACTACTGCATTAGAAGACATGCTGTGTTCGGCAGCACTTACATACCTATGTACATCAGCTGAAGTATCTTTAAAAAAATGGTATTGATACTGATGTAGTAGTACGTACATCGCCCTAGGCTTACTAGGGTTTCATTTCAGCTCACTTCTGTTGGCAGCACTGTTATTTTTAGAGTTTAAAGTACCTTAAGTGAACATTGCTGGCGTGGTTTTCACATCAATTACGCGCCTACATTATCCATAAAAATGAGGTGCGACTCATAGTAACGGTGCGATTTGGCGGCAGAAGCCATACGAACTGTGAACGGACGTCAATGTGTTCTTAATTACATTAATACTCGTAGATTTCATAGGCAACACACTTTGTACAAATGTACAAAACGAAAAGTACAAATGTATACATGCTTATACTTACATACTCGTAGTATGATGCTTAAATAAATATGTAAATGCTCATGAATTTTTATTGTTGCGAGTTAAAATAATTGGAAAAATGCTGAAATGTGTGCTAATGTCAGCTTAGGCTATTTGCTCTTTGTAGCCAGTCAAAACTTATGTTAATTTAGTTAGGATTCGGGCTTGAATTCATTAAATCAATTAGTTTTTTAGAATGGCTTTGAAGTAAAAAAAAAACATTTAAGTTCGTATGAAGTTATGAAGTATGAAGTTGAATAAAATTGCTACTGCGAATGCTAGACGAATAACATGGTTTTGAAACGTCTAAATTTGAGTAGTGTCTCAGACATAAGTTTCTTGATATGATGGCGAAAAACTTTTAAAATATAGCGCCACATGCCATAATACATGGCGAAAAGTACATAGGAGCAGGCGCTATGCTATGTACTATAGTCCTCCACGCCATGCACTATAGTCCTCCTATAGTACATAGCGTGGAGGACTATAGTATATGGCGTGGAGGACGATAGTATATGGCGTGGAGGGCTATAAGCATAGCGTCTACACCTATGTACTATGGCGTGTGGCGCTATATTTTATCACAAATGGACTATGTACATGGCGCCAGAAGTCTAAAAATTATGGCGTCTGGCGCTATGTGTTTTTTCAGTGCACCAAATATAAATTCCACCAAATATAAATTCGATAAATTCGAGTCAACATATTCACTATTGAATGTTCCTGCTCCAGTGTGAAAATTCACCGGTCGAAGTACCGAAAATATCGCAGCCAGTACTTTAGTTCAAAACGAGTCAAATCAGAAGGTTAAGCTGAGAATCTATGTAGAAAGTGAAATGATCAAAAGGCCAGGTGTGTTATGGAAATATGCTCCAAAACATCCGTCGTTTCAAATGTGTTTGCATTGGTCATATAAACGAAATTGAATGTTATACTCAATTGTAACCTGTGCTCTATACTTAGAATACATTTCAGTCTAATCCCTCAAGTATCTGTATTTTATGCAAATATAAAATTTATCATACGAAAACTCTAATGTCACTTGCTGACATTTATACGTTCCCTCACACAGTATGGCTGCGAGTTATAATTGGAGTGCAATGAGCCCTATTACATGGCTCATGGCACTATGTAATATAGCGTATGGGGCCATAATTTCTGCGCCATGTTACATAGGACCACGCGCTATGTAGATTCTGACAGTATGGTGCTGGGAGCCATAATGCATAGCTCAGAGTACTATGTACATAGCGTATGTGGCCAGAAATAATGCGCTATGTTACATGGCTCTGGGTGCCATGTGGATTTTTTTCAGTGTACATATATACTGTTTTATGTTTAATACAATGACGCTTCAGTGGTATCTGTTGCCGTAATATTAGGCCATATCGCTTTAAATATTGTATATTAAATGTTCCCCAAGTTCACTTGGAATAATTCAACAAGCTTCTTGTATGTTTTAAGTTTTTCCATGTGTGTAATATACTCCTCGTCCGTACCACACCATTTTCAGCTAAATGTTTATCTGGACTTCAGGAAGGTCAATCCAATTTGTTCAAGTCATTCTCCCATTTCTGTGGTTTACGCCCGTTATTAAGGTTAATAACTAGTCGGCAATGCTGTCTGCCAGGAAATTATGAACTGATGAGAGTGCGTTTTTTTTATAAATATCAACCAAAAATTGTGGTTTGAGTCTATTTTCCATTAAAAAATTTAAAGAAAATGTCTTTTCGATGAGTTTAACGATGCACTTGATTACTCTTCCGACTTTTTCAGACCAGGCATGCTATCAGCATGAGAAATGGCTCAATGACCGGTAGTCCAGTCAAAGTCTCTTTGATTACAGAACGTCAGACGTTCCAGCGTTGTGTTCGTTGAGCTCGATATCTTCAGTATTTCTTCAGAGCACTGCTCCATCTGAGTTGCCATCTTTTTCCAATTAAAAATAACGTAGATTTTTAAGGTCAGATATTTTCTATAGCTCGGCTAATCGCAGCCTTTTTCCCCTGGCCTATTTTTTAATCATGGCGCAAAATCACTCATATAATTTTTATTGTATAAGAAGCAAAATCATAATCGAAAGACCATAATCTTCCACTCATAAGAAAGACTTGGGAGAAATCTCGAAAACTATATTTGCCTATCATTTTTAAAATGTGTTTTTTCGATATCTTGCTCTTCTTTGCTTTCAGTGTGGGTTTGTTTTTTTTTTGACAGTTCTAACAGTCGATATACAGGGGCGTGAACTTCATATAGACACAAAAGCAGTGTTTACCCTACTGTGTTGCTTATCCGTTTCTTTATATTTTTTTTACTAATATATATCTATTTACAATCTAATTCAAAAATTTTGGTTTAAAATTGAAAAATGAAATGAAATGAATTACAAGTGGCTGCCAACTATCTACATTCCATACTCTAAATTCTCAATTTCCAATTTCGCAAGCTTAGTCCAGCAAAATAAGTAAAAAAAAATCCTAGCACATCAGAACCGCTAGAAACACTAATGTTCGAAGAACAGTAGAGGATTTGTGCAGATTTTGAGTGTGTATTCTACCACTAGCTACTGAAACTGAAGTAATAATATACCCTAAGCCAATTTAATTTCGATAACTTCATCGAAAGTTACAGCGATAGAAAGGTGTTTTTGGTCGTCATCCAAAAAATGTCCAGCCCTTAGAAAATTTAAACATTGGTAGGGTTTACAGCGGTTGGACCAGATGTAGCCTGACGTATAGTCCGGACTTAGTGAATTTAGTCCTAAGGTGTTTACATCGACCTGACCTAAAATTTGATTAGGTCAAATTTAGTTTTCGTTTGGCATACGTGACAGCTGTCATTTAGTTTAATTTTAGTTCGTACACTGTACTTAACTTTCCATTTGTCTTTAAATGATTTTGAGTCAAACGAGAGGGTTGCGAGCTTAAATTCAACGTACATATATTATTAATAGTAGCGCAAAAAAAGAGGCTTAGGTCGGGTGTGTCTACAGCGATATAGTCCACGACTTATTTTAGGTAGGGGAGACCGAGGAAGGTTGTGACAATTTTTGCGTTAACTAACATAAGTCATCTAATATTACTCGTACGTCTATGAGCTCTTTTATGGAAGAAAGCTTATTTAATACACTACTTAAATTAAATATAAAAGGAAACAAAAAAAGTAGGATCCATGAGAAAATTGACATTAAATGAAGAAGTCCTCAGTGTCACAACTCTCCTAGTACCAAGGTAAGTTGTGACAGGGTTCGAGGTAAGTTGTGACAGGGCTCGAGGTAACTTGTTTTTGATGGGCGAGTCAGTGAGAATAGCGGATTTGGTCTTACTTTTGTTTGGTTGGTTCTTAGAGGTACTTTTGGCAGTGGCCTGAGCACTTCCGGTGAAAATAAATTAGATTGAATGTGGCATAGAATAAGAGATTTAGTTCCAAGTTTTTTGGTGGTGGATTATAAGCTTGTGATGTGGGGGCAACAGGTTCTATTTCTGGAGGCTGCGCATTACAGATGAGAGATCTGGCGACGTCCTATGGATGCAAAGATGTTGAAGCAACTGGTGCAAAACTGTCGTACAGAGGGCTGCGCTTCTTGAAAGCAACATGATCTATGTTTTCAGATTCGATAGCAACAGTATGTACGGACTGGAAGAACTGTTCTTCTGCATCAACAATTATGTTTGGAATAACTGTTCTTCCTTGTTGATCTGCAGTCGATTCTCGGTCTGGCATTGCATCGGTCCAAACTCGGTCAGTAAATTGTTCAGGCCAAGTTCCTGCAGCTGCGAAACCAACACTGATGTTCCTTATCGTGATCGCTACGTCAAATGCAGTTTTTTCTATTGAAGGAATATCATGCATGGACATAACTTTTCCATCATTTGAGTGCATCCAATTGTTACTTGCATTATTAATAGCCTTTTTCAGAGGACCTTAAATAGCACGATCCATTGGCTGTAATCTGTGACTACAGTACGGGGGAAACATGAATAAGATTATGTCATTTTCTCTACAAAATTCGATATGTTTCAAAGCCACGTGTGACGAACGGATTTCTACTAATAACAAAGCTTTTTGTTCTTTTGACGGTCTGACATGGTTCTTGAAGTGTTCCAGAAACGTATGAAAATCATTCTCTTGCATCCACTCTGGGCCGTTAGCTGTTTAGCTAGCTAAAGTTAGCTAAATATCTTTTTCCGGGAAGTTGATGCTTGCTTAAGACACTTGTATAATTGGAGAAAAATATCGCCACATTTGTTTGCTTGAAGCTCGTTGCCCGAGCTATACTTGTTGCTTGAGTCAATCTTAGTAATAAATTTGGATGTCACTCCATAAATAGCTTAAGCCATACCTCTGCAGCCACTTTGTTCACTTCCCAAGACGCCCGAAACTTCTTATTATGCTTATGTGCTAATCTGTATGCCAAGCTTCTCGTTTCTTTAGTAGGAAAACCATAATTTGAAGCCACACAAGTCAACATATACTCGCATAGCATATTTTCTTCATCTTTGGTGAAGACTGTTGGAAAAGCATACCCAATGGATGGTGGTTTTTTCGTTTCATTGGCCCCGGAAGTTTTTTCCTTCTTAATATATCTTTGGCGCGATATGTAGCTCAAACCGTAAGAGGAAGCATTATTTTTAAGATTGATTCCACCTAATGTAATCTCCTCATAAGCTAATTCATATATTTCGATACTAAACATAGCTCTATTAGTTTTTCTTGTATATTTATTTGGCATTCCGAAACATAAAAATTAAAATAGGTGGGTAAAGCATGCAATCCTCCACCACAAAGCATGTTGCCGAAAATGGATTTGTTTCAAATTAGGAGAGTTGTGACAAGCTGTCACAACTCTCCTAGGAGCAAAAAAACATGCGTCGATCAGAATAATGGCTCATAACCTAACAAATATGAGGCAAACCAGAAAAGCTATATCAAGGTATGAAACTAGAATAGACGCTGCATATCAGTAAAAATATCACAACAGCACTAGTAATACGTATATAAATTAATAGAACATTGAATTATTGATCAAAAACTTAATTTTGGCATTTTTTTTTACAACGATCTCGTATTGACACTACCACTTGCAGTGCCGGCCTGCGCGAAATAACATGCAATAACTCGTCAAAAAAGCAATAAATGCGCAGTGCTGCTAGCTCTCTAGCTGCCATAGGCTCCGAGAAATCGAGTATGTCACAACTCTCCTCTGTCACAACCCTCCTCGGTCTCCCCTACTGACCTATCGCTTGGGTTGTGTACTGAGTGTTTACAGCAGGTGGACTAAATAATTTAGGTGAAATTCGGTGTATAGTCCGCGGACTAAACGTCTGCTGTGAACGCTATCATTGTTTACTTATTTTCATTGGAAATGTTTATGTAAGCATTTATTGGTACGAAAATAACAAAAACGCTTCGTGCTGTCAACCTTTTGCTAACACCGAAGCCAAAAATTATTTAACATTTACCCCACGTTGAAGTCAACCTAAAAACCCCTTGAAATATGACATCAAGCTGTACTATTTTATGGCACACTACGCAAGTTGCAGCAATAACTTATTGCAATAATAGGTCTGTTCCCGTACTACGATTAATTGCGATTAATCGCGATTCATTGTAATGAAGCTGTTCCCGTACTCCGTTTTACTGAAAACTGAAAATTTCCCCTCTTTCAGTAAATTTCAGAAGGATCTGAGCTACTGAAAAATACTGAAAAGTGTCAAACGGAGTAAATATTTTCAAATGTGCGCGGCAAGCTACATATTTTTTGCGTAATGTTGCTATGAAGGTAGAATATTTTTCTGGTGATAATTCATTACCGCTTAGGATGACTTTATAATCACTATTGTTCTCCCAAAAACCGAAAACTGACACTTTCGGTTGTCAATTTTCAGGAAATACAATGAGAGCGTTCCCGTACTTTTCATGAAATTCCCCACCACATGATTCAGGAAAATTCAGTAAAATTAAGTTAATGAAAGTACGGGAACAGACCTAATATAAGTCACTTGCTATCTTGCAGGTCGACTGGAAAGCTGTAGGCGCAAAATACTTTAAAAGAAAGCAGAAAGTGTAAACAGGACACAAGATCCAAACTAGGAATTTGTGAAAGCTCCTGCGTTTCACTCAAAACATTTTTGAGATTGAAGTCAAGTTTCGAAAGCGATCGCTGAAAAAATGTTCTTCTCTCAGAACTTATTCTTTATGATTTCTTACGCTTTATATGTGAAAGGACTCCATATGTGTTTCGTGCTGAGCTGGAACAGTGCTATCATAAGTGTTTTGAAAGCAATATACTAATCTCTTAAGCTTACGCCCCTGGGTAAATACTTTCGGCGTAGAGCTGATTCTACATTTATGCTACACGTATTCAAAAAACCCATTTTAACTCCCTTGCCTGCTCGTTGACAATCTTTTGAATCAGAGTTGTAAATTCAAAGTTAAACGTATCCTGGATGCATGCAAGCACTTATACATAATCAGATTTCGACTAAATCCACCGAAAAGGGAAATGTACTTTAAACAGTACTCGTATATCGCTTTCCTTCCGTAGCGGAAAATTCATGATGCGTGGAAGCTACGAAGTCGTCGAGGCGAATGGTTTCAGGAGTAGGTACTTACGTCAGCAATGTATTACAAGAGTGCAGTGCGATTAAACGAGTTCCGGATGAAAAGCTTCAATTAAACCTAGCAAAACCTGATCCTTTCTCGGGTACAGCTCTTGTACGAGAAGGTGAAAAATTTATTTTCATTCAGAAAATGACACGATTCAACTCATTCATTCATTCATGTTGTTTTCAACTGAGTTCACATTTAGCTCTACACATGTGAATTTGCTCATACCATATGTGCCATCATGAATATGCAGAGAATTATGAAAATTTGCGTGTGAGCAACTATGGCTTCTGAAAGTGAAGTTATCGTCTACTTCTACTAGAAATCATCTAGAGCAGAATAGATTTTCCATGAAAGCAAACCGGGCATGTGTCGAGTTTCCAGTTTTCATTGTATTTCAGATGTTGAATGGTGTTCATACGAGAATTCATTCAATTATTCTCACAATCTGGCAAACAAAGAGCAGTTAAATTATCTACACTTTAAGCAATTTACATTAATGTTTACGTGGGATTACATTGTCTTTAATTGCTGAATAATATAACTGTTTTGCTTATTCGTTCACTAAGGCGGAAGATATTGTATTTGGAAGAAATTCGAGGAAATCACATTAGCAATTACACTGAAATTGCTTAGAAATTCGTTCATTCGAATTTCGGAATTTTTTACCACTTCAATGCATTAAGGTACATAATGCACTGTTTTGTACGCAAAAACTAAGTTAGCTTCTGGATCCTCGTCGATGAGTGGTATGATTCAAAAATTCATTAATTTATTCTATGGAATCTATCTTCTTTCAAGAAAATTATAAGCTTTCTGCTATCATGCAATATCGAATTCGATATCACACAGCTACATGCTCTCCTCAAATAATTTCTATATTCTGCGTCATACCTACGTCATAACTATTATTTTTTATCGTCGAACATTATTGGGAAGCTAAATGTGTTACCCAAGAAGATGGAAATAATTAAATAGATACATATCATACTTAGTTGCGGTGAAATCGTTAATCGGTTCATTTGATCAGCCACAGTCTGACACATGACTTTGATTCGGGAGCATGATTTTCATGAATGAATTAGTTCAAGAATGCTTACAGCGAGTTTTTTTTTAATCAAAGATATAATGCTTACAGGTATTTTTAATCGACGCCTAATCTGGTCGAAATGATTCTTTGGAAGATTGTTTTTGCTTCGAGCCGGTCGTTAAAGCAACTACGCCATGCCTAAATGGGTAAATGCTTTCCGCTTTCGATACGTGACCACAGCGGGAAAGAAATTATGAAAGATAATATTTATTTAGGTACAAATTAATCTGACCTAGAATGCGACTGGTTTGGGGAACATTAGAGTAAGATGTCTGTTGTTAACATTTCATTGCTTGGATGATATAGTATAGAGATTTGCAGCGAATATAGTTCGTAGCTGACTTTGTTCCAGCATTGTGGGCCTGTTTAGTTGAATGTATTCTGTTAAAAATTAAACAAAATATTTATTGCACCTTACATTGGATGAAATCAAAAGTTTCTGAATGTGCTAGGGGAAATAAAAAATATTTGATTATTATTCCTTTTTCAGCACTGTTTGTACGACTATTTACTCAGTTATGAAAAAAGG